>JAPVLO010000544.1:0-600000 GCA_027257055.1 Cephalopachus bancanus | reverse complement strand
TACCACAGGTGGTGCACTCTCCTGCACAGCTATCTTTTTTCTTCTAAAATTTTGTCCCTTCTCATCAACTGCTTTCAATAATTCCAGCAGCCCAGCTGGCATTTTCGGGGATACACACTCTTTCACAGTGGCCCCCAACTATCTATCAAGCTGAAAACTTCGAGCCACATTGAACCAGTGGTCCATCTGGTATTCCCCCTAGTGACGCCCCGCTCTTTCTCTCCTGTGGCCACTACAACGGGGGCTTCTCTGGAATATCCTGCCTGAAGATGCCAATTGTAATGCGACAACACCAAATCTGGGAGAACTTGTGTGTAAAGTTTATTCCAAAGAAGTCACCTGGAGGTCCAGCAGGGAGAGACACTGGTTTTATTAGAACTTATGAAAGTCACTACTCAGTATCTTGGGACAACACAGCAAGCAGTTTTATAATCAAGTTAATCATTTAAATTGCTCTACAGTGTTTACAGTTACATTGATTAAGGATGACACCTATTGTTCTCAGCTTTGCTCCATCACCTGCATCCCATGACTCATTACTGGGAATATGCATATCCTTCAGAGGCCAGCCTTGGTCATAAGCTGCTTTCTAAGGGAAGGAGCAGAAAGAAGCCAGGTATAGGAGGGAAAGAATCTATGTCTGGACAATACCTCACAATGAAACAGGAGTTTTCATGTTTCTTCCAGTCTGATAAATTTTGCACACCTCACATAGGTTAGATTGCTCTGAACTATTTTTCTTTTCTGGGAGAGCTTTAAGAAAAAATTTTGAAAATCACTGAGTCAGATTGAAATGCTAATGAGAAAAATCAGAGCTACACAAAATATGGTCTGGATCAGCAGTGTGGGCTTCACCTGGGGAGTTTGTTAGACCTATAGAATCTCAGGTCCCACCCAGAATCTGCATTTTAACAAGACCTCCAGGGGATTGATATTCACAAAAACTTAAGAAGTACTGATTCAGGATTTAGGCCACTGGTTTCCAAACTTAGCTGTACTTTGGAATCACCTGGGACTTGAGGACTAGGCTAGGCACTGGGATTTTTAAAGACTCCACAGGATTCGGAAATGCGTTCAAGATGAAGAACACTGATATAGGCCACAGACTGATCCCTAATATGACTGGTGTCCTAAAAAATGTGAATTGTTTGGTCATTTGGAGAAGCAGATTTATAGTGTAAATCAATCAGCTAGAACCTTCTACCACTGGGAAAAGGTGGCATCATCCACTAAACATCCTCTTTGCATATGAAAGCTAGCACTACCTAATGAGTGGAGAATGGCTATTTTGGTAAGTGGGTGGGGCAAGTGTCAAGGGCATTGAGAAATTCTCTCCAGATGATGGTGTCACTTATCAAACAGCAGTGAGGTCTCATTTATATGCAGCAATTTTCTCTCTTCGCCAGGGATGAACTTAGTAGAAACACAGAAAGACTCGCCTACCCACTACTCACCCTGTTCAATTTAAATTTATTTTATGTAATTGTGTGCAATAATTTATCTGTGAAATTTCTCCAGGGGAGGAAGCCACATGAGTGATGCAAACTGCTGAAGGCAGTAAATAGAATGGCCTTATGCATTCATTAAGTTCTGAAGCAAACAGCAGGAGATTGTTGGGGGGAGGTAGAAAGTAGCTGAACATTCAGAAAGGGACACTTTTGGGGGAGGGCACCCTTTCCTTCTTCTACCCCTCTTTGTTTTCCATAAATATGGTTCAAAAAATTCAATCTGCATTAGGTAGTTCCAATTTTTTTAATGAAAACTGAATCACAAAATGGGGAAGCATAGACTCTACTTAAAAATTGCAATATGTTAGTTCTTCATGGTTCCAAAGTCCCTTTTAACCGAGACACAAGGGGAACAGAGAAGAAGGGTATCTGTGAAGCTCTACCTTCTTGCTCAAAAAGCAAACTGCACTGAGCTTTTGGTTATGTTTCATGCATGCCTGTAATAACAAGCAAGAAATCGAAGCTGGTACCCTGAGAGGGTAGCTATTCTTTTTATTTTCTGCATGAAGGGACTGAAACTTCCAGGAGTTGTAATTGTTAAAACACAGTATTATGACAGCTGAAAATGCCAGATGTGCTTACAGTGCAGAGCTAGAATTCCTAGTCCAGTTGTGAGTTCCATTTCACCCAAATTAACCATACCCGTTGCTTGTCTACCAGTATATATGTGATCAATGGGTAAATGTATAGTGGTGCATTCTGGTAGTACCAGCTGCTGGGGGGGCTGAGGCAAGAAGATCACTTGAGTCCAGGAGTTCGAGATTATAGTGAGCTGTGCTAGCATCAATGCACTTCAGCCTGGGCAACAGCGTGAGACTCTGTCTCTAAAAATATATGTTTTTAAAAAAGGTAAGCTGGGCTCGGTGGCTCAGCCTGTAATCCCGCACCTTTGGGAGGCTGAGGTGAGTGGATTGCCTGAGCCCGCGGGTTCGAGACCCGCCTGGGCAGCGAGACCTCATCTCTACAATAAATCAAAAAATCAGCCGGGCGTGGTAGCGCATGCCTGTAATTCCGGCTACTCGGAAGGCTGAGGTGGAAGGATTGCCGGAGCCCAGCAGGTCGAGGCTGCGGTGGCCGGGAGCAGCCACTGCACTCCAGTCTGGGTGACAGAGAGAGACTCCAACTCAAAAAAAAAAAAAAAAGGTAGAGCGACGAATCCACTTGGAAATAAGTTATTACAAGTGATTCTGTATCCACCCTGTTCCTTTGAAATGATAGTATTTCAGTTCAAAGACTTTGGCCCTTCTCTGTAGAGGTATGTGTGGCCTTCTTATAAGCAAGAGACAGAAGTTCAAAACTTGGCTGTTTGCCCTCAAATAACTCTTACTTCATCAAATTGTTTTGAATTAAGAATTTCAATCTTCCCCACCTTTGTTTAACTCCTTCTAAACAAATCTATATACCATAAGTTCCTTGTTATACAGGAAATGGTGAGCTGATTTTAAGAGTTTCCAATGTCTTAATCTTTCTGACTCTAGTGTCTTCCTATCTTCACTGTTATAAGAAAAGTGTTTTCCCATAGGAACAAAAATGGTGGGGTGGGGGGGCAGAAGAATAACACCATTACTTTTGTATCAACTAAAATTAAAATTCCAATGATCAATACACTTTTTCACAATACCCCTCAAGTAATTTTATGTTAACTATATAAATATTTGGAAGTAAACATTGCTTGTTAATCTTCCAAATCTCCACTTCAAGAATTGGAAAGATTTTGAGGGGGAGGCAGGAGAGGAGATGCTTTGGAGGTAGAGGACCTGACCATAAAGGTAGGTACAAGGCTAGGCCATTTGTAGCTTTTTTAAGTTTAAACTTTAAAAATTTTGAAACTTTTTTTAGTTGTGGTCTCACTCTGTCACCCAAGCTGGACCTACTGGGCTCAGGCAATCCTTCCTCCACATCCCGAGTAGCTGGGACTACAGGCACATGCCACCATGTTCAGCTATTTTTATTTTCATTTTTATTTTTTGAGGAGATGAGGCCTATGTTGCCTAGGCTGGTCTCGAATTCCTGAGCTCAAGCAATCCACCTGCCTCAACTTCCCAAAGTGCTGGGATTACAGGTGTGAGTCACTGCACCAGGCTGAGCCACTACACCCAAGCAAAATTTTTAAAACAGGGATTTCTTAATATAACAATTTTCCTAGGATGGGTTATGTTGAATAAGTATAGAAGAAAGTATAAAGCCAAAGTATTAAGTAGCAACTGCCAATGAAAAATCTACCAAAAATGAAATGATGATGGCTCTGAAATCACGTCAATAAGAAAACTGGATTTTAAAAATTCCCTATACATAATACCTTCTTGAGTCACACATTCCAGGCCACCAGTAGCTTTTCCTCATGAGCCTTAGATAAGTAAAGTTCCTTCTAACAGCCTTGAAGATGGCTTTTTTGCCATTAGGTGTGTTGGGAAGAATATTCCAGAGGCCAGGGAATTTCTCTGAACTGACAGTCAATCACAGCCTAGTTTCTAGACCAAAACTGAAAGATGATGAAGCCTGAGCCATTGGTCCAAGCCTGGTGGTAGTGAGTTATTTCCACTCCAACATGAATGCCATCTTATCATACTTATCTCTGTAGGCTCCTAAAAATGGGATTCTAAAGGAAACTACTACCAGGAAAGCCCAAGAGTGACCAACTACATTTCTTCCAAACCCATTTACAGTTTACCTTCTACCTTCAAACCAGCAGCTTAGCAGAGACTAACTCCAAAGTTTTGTGGGAAAAGAGAAAAGGTCATTAATCACTTCCTAAGCAGAAGTTGGACAAAGAGGATAAATATTCCCTTTTCCAGAGAGTCCCATGAGATTTTGAGTAGATATTATTTAAAGTTCAAACAACTATGTTTTAAAATTAATCTAGAGAAGCATGGGGATGAGAATAAGTCAATCAGTCACATCTGTTGCCCTTCAGGCAAATAGCTTGCTGCTTTTTCATAAAATTGTAAAATTATTATGAAAGTTATTGGCTGCCTCAGAGACAATTATCCTAATTTAGTACTATCTTCTTCCTAGTTACTAATGAATAAAGGTGAGACACAAAGTGAAGTGGACCCAGCAGCTATAGAGCCAGCCCTGGGCATTTCATATCTTCAGATAGGAAAACAATTATAACTATGAGGTCAAAGTTCCTCAAGTCCCACTACCTACTTTAGCAGGGTGCTTTCACTAGAGTGAAGGCAATCACTTTGATGGTTTCTTGTTTTTTGCCCAACTTGGTGCTTCTCCATAACTGGTTCATTTGAAGAAAACAAAACATTCTTTTTCATTTTTGTACCTGAGGACAAATCTTATTTTTTCCCCTGGCATATTCTGAGGATTCCCTTTTATCACCAACACCATTTACAGTAAAGACAACCATGGCTCCATTCAAAACCTTCCAAGGGAGCTTTGGGACATGTACAGGGATCCTGTCGCTGCTAGGCATCCTAATGTCTGGTGACTTTGCAGGAAAAGTGACTCTCCTTGGGAAAAAAGAAAAGGAGGCCAGAAATGGCATCTTCAGTTTGAGAATATAAGGGCAATTGGATATGTAAAATTAATTACCAACAATGTAAAAATGTAGATATTAACAGCCTTCAGATATGGCTCATAATATGGTCTTGCTAGGCATATAACTCAAAATGTTGAGTGCATATGTTCGCCAAAAGACTTCTACAAGAATATCAATAGAAGCTTTATTCACAATAGCCCTAAGCCAAAATCAACTCAAGTGTCCATCAAAAGGGCAATGGATAAAAAAAGTGTGGTATATTCATAGAATGAAATATTAGTCAGCAACAAAAGAAAACTATTTCATACAATAATGTGGACAAATCTCTTAGGCAAAATGTTAAGCAAAAGTATACATTATTTTATTCTATTAATACGAAAATCAAAACAGATAAACCTAACCAAAAGTCACAGAATTCACAATAGTGATTACGGGGGGGCAGGTATTGACTTGAAAGGAACAAGAGGCAGTTGTCTAAAATGCATCCTGGGATTCCCTTTGTCTTGATCGTGAGGTAACACAGGTGTATAAATAGTAAAAATGTATCAAACTCTCTTAAGATTTGTACACTTTATGTATTTTAAATCTCAAAACTTGAAAGATGTGAGGGGATATAAAATTTCAAATGATAACAATGGCTATCAAGGATGTGGAGAAAAAGGAATCCTTACACAATGTTAATGGAAATGTAAATTAGTATAGCCATTATGGAAAACAGTATGGAATTTCCTTAAAAAATGAAAACAGAACTACTTTATAATCCAGCAATCCCACTTTTGGGTATATATCCAAAGGAAATAAAATCTATATCCCAAAGTGATACCTACACTTCCATGTTTACTGCAGCATTATTTCCAATAGTCAAGATACAAACCAACCTAATTGTAGGCTGTACAAGAAGCATGGAACTGGCATCTGCATCTGATGAGGCCCTTGAAAACTTCCAATCATGGCAAAAGGAGAAGGAGAAAAGGTGTGTCACATAGCAAGAGACAGAGCAAGAGAGCGGGAAGGGGTTGCCAAACTCTTTTTAACAACTAGCTTTTATGAAAACTAAATGTGAAATCACACAATCCCATGAGAATGGCACCAAGCCATTCATGAGAAATCTGTCCCCATGATCTAAATACCTTCCACTAGGCCCTACCTCCAACATTGGGGATCAAATTTCAACATGAGATTTGGAGGGGATAAATATCCTAACTATATCAATATACAATGGAATATTATGTCTTAAAAAAGAGAATCCTGCCATATATGAGAATATAGATGAATCTAGAGGACATTGTGATAAGTAAAATAAGCCATACATCAAAAAACAACTACTGATTGCATGATCTCACTTATCTGTGGAATCTAAAGAAGGCAAATTCATAGACACAGGATATAGAACAGTAGTAGCCAGGGGCTGAAGGGTGGGGAAATGGATTTTGGTAAAAGGGTACAAACTTTCACTTGTAAGATGAGCAAATTCAGAGATCTAATATACAGCATGGTGACTACAGTTAATATATACTTGAAATGTGCTAAGAGAATAGATCTTATTTTTCTGATCACAAAAAGTGTAACTATGTGAGGTGATGGATACGTTTATTATCTATATTGTTATGACCATTTATAATATATTCATATATCAAAACTTCATGTTGTATACCTTAAGTATATACAATTTTTATTTGTCAAATATATCTTATTAATCTAGGGGGATAAAAGAGAAAGGGAAAACAAACCCTATCATGGGAGCCTCTATTTTCCAAATTAAATGCCTGTGAAATCTTACAAGCTTGTTTCTCATCAATAATTAGTTTTCTAGACCACTCTGTTTCAGTATCAGGACAGATGGGTATTAGAACATACCCATCCCAGTCCCCAGTGTTTAAGAAGAACATTGTCCCCAGAAGAAAGAAGTAGGGTAACATTAAAAAGGATGATAAATGAAATGTCTATCAGCAACAATGGTGTCTCAGAAATGGACCAAGAAGTGCCAATGTTACTGCTGCACTAACATGATCATATCTCTGAGCAGGGCTGTGATGTCATATAGTAGAAGCATTGTCAAGATGGGAGTCAAGAGACCTAAGTCTCAGCTTAGGTCAGAACTGTTTGGGAAACTTGTGTAAGTCTCTTAAATGCTTTACATTTCTATTTCCTCATCTACAAAATGATAAGGGTGGGACTAGATGTTTCTAAAGACCCTCAAAACCACTTTGATAAAGCTCCATGATTGGTTAGGCAATGTTCACTCATGTTTTTTGAGGATTCTTTGAACTTAAGACAATTGGGTATCAAGCCAAACCTCTCAATCTGGGGCAATCCTGCCAGTGGAGACTCAGCCTCTAGCCCCTTGATTACCAACATTACACAGTGTCTCTAGGATGACACACACACACGTGCACACGCACACTAGTGTGGGCAGAATTTGTAGATCACCTTTCTACAGTGAAAGTTATCTTTTAGATTTGAATATTCTTACTTTTTTGCATGAATCACTGGGGGAAACTCATAAATTTTGCAAGCATTAATTAAAATGCAGACTACATTACTTATTAATTCACAGAATTAGAAATAAAAGCAGCAATTAATAAGGTACAACAATGTAATATTGAAATAGTCTTCCACCAGGGAAGGATTAACTGGAAATAAATAATTTCATTTTTAAGATAGGTATACACAGGGACTATCAGTTCGAGAAAAATTGGAATACAAGGGGCTAGTCTTACCCTCTTGCCTGAAATAACCAAAAACCAGGCAAAATATATGAAACAACAGTTTGCAAGACACTGGAATCAAGCAAAGAATAATAGTAATCCCTGAGAGATAGGAAACAGAGGAGGTGAGCACTGTAATTCCCCCAGCTTACTGTCTTGAGAGAGTTTCAAGGTTGTGATGTAGGAAGAAGGAACTCCCTGAGGCAAAATCCCTGAGTAGAACAGATGGGACTGAGAGTCCCTGGAGACCCAAGCAGCTCGAGTTTGCAGGACAGAGTACTGGAGAGGAGAAAGCTGTACAGTAAGAGAACTTCAGAGAACTATAGAGGCACCCTCTTGAATATTCAGTAGAGATTAGTAAGCACATGTGGAAAAACTATCAAAGGCTAGAAAGAACTGTCCAAAAGAATTAGAGGGAACAGTACTTGGAACACACATAAATCCAGGAATAGTGACCATTCCCACGAGCCAGACTAGAAAAACTCATCATTTCCAAAGCATTGAGTACTCAAAAGTGTCTTACCTCAGTAGTGGGGGACAATTAGCCCTAGAATAAACGTGACTCTTGTTCCCCTAACAAATCTTACAGACTTGAAATAATTAAATTATTTTGAAGTAACTGAACTGTGTCTCAGAGCAAAGCCCAAGAGTATTTATGGGAATATATAAATATCTAGGACTCAGCAAGGTAAAATTCAAAAGGTCTGGCATCCAATAAAAAATTACCAATATACAAAGAAATGTGA
Source organism: Cephalopachus bancanus (assembly GCA_027257055.1). Lineage (NCBI taxonomy): Eukaryota > Metazoa > Chordata > Mammalia > Primates > Tarsiidae > Cephalopachus > Cephalopachus bancanus. The sequence goes on along the minus strand of JAPVLO010000544.1, from coordinate 591,545 downwards.
AAATAAACTTATAATGAGGGAGGAAAAAACCATCAATCAAAAAGAACTCAGAAGTAAAACAGGCATTAGGCTTAGCAGACAATGACATTAAAATAATTACTATAGTTATATTTGAAGATATATGACCAGAATTGCCCAATTATGTTTCCATAGAGATGGAGTCTCTCTATGTTGCCGAGGCTAGAGGACAGTGGCTAGTCACAGGCATGATCATTGCACACTATAGCCTTGAAATCCTAGGCTCAAGCAATCTTCCTGCCTCAGCCTCCTGAGTAACTGGGACTACAGGTAGACACCACCAAGTCCAGCCAGAATTGCCCAAATTTGATTAAAAGAACTATGAACCCACAGATTCAAGAAGTTCAATAAACCACAAGCACAAAAATAAAGATGAGAAAAACTACATTAAGGCACATCATAAACGAATTGCTCCAAACCAGTGATAAAAAGGATATCTTAAAAGCCATGAAAAGGACAAATAGATTGTGTACAAAAATAGTGACAACAGACTTCTGTTTGGAAAAAAGTGTAATAAGAGTGAAACATTTTTTAAAGTACTCAAAAAAAACCCTCAACGTATAATTCTATACTTAGCAAAAATATATTTCAAGGCAAAGATGAGATAAAGATTTTTTCAGACATAAAAACACTAAGAGGATTAATTACCAACAAACTCACACTATGAGAAATGTCAAGAGAGGTCCTTTGGGCATAAGGAAAATTATGCCAGATGTAAAGATATCTATATAAAGGAATGAGGAGCACCAGAACTGATAACTACTTGGGTAAATATATAAGATTATTTCTGTTATTTAATTATCTTTAAAAGCTAATTTGCTGCTAAAATAATATTAATGTAGTGTGGGTTTCATAATATATGTGAATATGAAATGTATAACAACAATAGCATATAGACTGTGGGGTTGAAATGGAAATTACGATTGTAAGATTATTGTATTATACAGTACATGAAGTGGTATAATATCACCTGAAGATAGCCTGTATACTATAAATCCTAAAGCAACCAATGAAATAAAAAAGTAATAGTTAATGGGTCAGTAGATGGGTTAAATAAAAATTTAAAAATATTCAACATAAAAGAAGGTAGAAGAAAGGAGAAAGAGAACAAACCACAGATAGGACAAAAAGAACATATGTCACAAGATGATAAATTTAAGCCTAAGTTAGGCATTGTGGTGTGTACCTGTAGTTACAGCTATCTGGAAGGCTGAGACAGAAGGATTGCTTGAGTTCAAGAGTTTGGGACTATGGTGAGCCATGACTGCATCTGTAAATAGCCACTTCACTCTAGCCTGGGGCACAGAGTGAGAACCTGCGTCCAATTTAAAAAATTTAAAAATGTTAAACCTAACCATGACAACAATTACATTACATGTAAATGGTCTAAATACCCCAATTACAAAGTAGAGATTATCATATTGGATAAAGACCCATCTATTTGCTGCTTATAAAAACCATACTAGACTCAAATAAGTTAAAAGTAAAAGAAATGGAAATGATATGCTATGACAATGCTAATAATCGGAAAACTGGTGGGTCTATATCGCTATTAGACAAATTAGATTGCAGAGCAAAGAATATTACCAGGATTAAAGAAGGTCATTACATAATGACTAAAGAATCAGCTTACCTGGAAGAAATAGCAATCTTGAAAGTTTATGCAGCTAATAAATAAATCAAGCAAAAACTGATAGAATTAAAAAGAGAAATGGACAAATCAACAAGTATAGCTAGAGATTTCAATTCCCCTCACTCAATAATTGATTTTTTAAAAAGCAAACAAAAAACCAGCCAAGATACAATAGACTTGAACAACAAAATTAACTAACTTTACCTAAGTGACTTTTTTGGCACATTCCACCCAGTAACAGAAAAATACATATTTTTTTGAAGTGCACACAGAATGTTTACCAAGGTAGACCATATTATGGGCAATAAATTAAGCCTAAATAACTTTAAAATGATTCTAACTTATACAAAGTATATTGTCTGACCTCAGTGGAATTAAAGTAAGGCTTAATAACAAAAAGATCTCTGGAAATTTCTCAAATGTTTCAAAATTCTTAAAAAGTCATGTTCAAAGAAAAAATTAAAAAGAATTTATAAAACATTTTAAATTTACTCAAAATAGAAAAAAACAACATAATACAATTTATGGGATACCACAAAAGCAGCACTTAGAAGGAAATATTTCAATATATCAATATAAAATCTACAGATATTAGGGGGATGATAGCAAGATGGCTGATTGAAGACATTACATGATTATAGCCCTCTGCAAAGAAGCCTATATGGAGGAGCAGACCTGGGTCCTTGAGGGACAGCCTGAAAACCCAAGTTGAGTTCTTCTGGACAGTCACCTGGGGACACAGAAGACAGACAGTTCCAAGCCCCAGATATCCCCAAGAAAGCACCTTTGGAGACAGAAGTGGTGAGTGAAAACAACAGCTTTTCTTCACTGCATACCTCATATGAGTCTCTGCAGTCTCAGCCAAGGGAGAGACAGCCCAGGAATTTCCCTGCACTCTCTTTCACCACAGGGTACAGAGAGCTACCATGGGTGGAGAGAGAGGCATTGGTGAATGCCACATGAAACCCAGGAAACCCCAGTTCTCAGGACTTTTGTGCCATAGCAGCTGACCCTTCCAGAAAGCCTCGGTGGGAAACACCCAGCTGGGGTGCTCTGTGCCACCTGGCATGCTCCACTTCTCCTTCTCCAGCACCCAACAGGTGCTATGTGACAAATTTGGAGACATTTAACTGGTGCCTGGGCACCCCTTGTGGCCATAGGCCAGGGTTGCAAATGCAGCTTGCCTAGGGGTGGTCATTGTGGTTACAGTCCCTTCTATGGAGCAGGGCAGGATCTAAGAGGCAGGGCACCACTGAACAGAACTGCAGTGGCAGTGGCCCCATTTACACCCATAGACAGGGGCAGAAATAACAATTCTCTACTGCTTTCCTTCTACCCCTAGGCAAAAAAGGTGATCCCACTCCTATAGGAGGAGGCCAATCCACACCCCTAAGAGCACCTGAACCAGAGTAGAACTACAGGGCCCTGCCTGGCCACCTGTCAACCCTGCTGACAGACAAGCAGTCTGGAGAGGCGCTCCCTCTGTACCTAGAGGGTGAAGAAAAAGTCTGATATAGGGAAAAGGTACCATCCTGTCTCTGCCAGACTGCACTGGTGAAGCAACTTCAGAGGTCTCCCCCAAGAACACTGACCTTCCTGTCATTGCTGCCTCCCTCACAGGCAGGACAGAGAAGGGAGGAAAGGCAACAATAGCAACTTTATCTATTTAAAAGACAACAAACAGTACAGAAAAAGAAGCATCTGCCCTCACAGATGAGGAAGAACCAGTGAAAAAACACCAGCAATCCCCACAACCTTAAGGAGTCAACATCTGCAAAAGGGCTTCCCAGATCCCAAGCAATGGAACCCATCCAGAATGATCTGATCCTGATGACAGACATAGAATTCAGACTATGGATGGCAAAGACAGTCAAGGAGAGTCATGAGAAGATGGACACAAAGATCATCCAGGCAACAAAAAGTACAAGAAGTGAAAGCTGAGCTGGCCAATATAAGAGAGGTTCTATTTGAATTCCTGGAAATGAGGAATTCTTTCCTGGAATTTCAAAACATAATGACATGCTGGAGCAGCAGAGGAAAGAATCTCAGAGCTTGAGGATTAAACCAATGAACTAACCCAGTCTGACAAATACAAGGAGAAAAAGCTTAGGAAGAATCAGCAAAGACTATAAGAGGTTTGAGATTATGTAAAGAAACCAAACCTATACTTGATTGGCATCCCTGAGAAAGAAGGGGGAACTGAGAACACCCTGGAGCAAAACTTCCAAGAGGTCATCTAAGAATATTTCTCCTATCTCATCAGAGAGGCAGCCATGCAGATACAAGAGATCCAGAGAACTCCTGCGAGGTACCATTTAAGAAGATCATCCTCAAGACACATAATAATCCATCTCCACAGGTGAGTATGAAATAAAAAAATCCTTAAGGCAGCTGTAAAGAAGGGACAGACCACCTACAGAGGAAGACCCATCAGAATTGCAGCAGACTTCTCAGCAGAAGCCCTATAACTCAAAAGGTACTGAGGTCCCATCTTTAACAATCTTAAAGAAAAACAATTCCAGCCAAGAACTTCCTACCCTGCCAAGTCAAGCTTCATTAATGAAGGAAAATTAAAATTTGTCCCAGACATCCAATCTCTTAGAGAATATGCCACTCTCAGGCCAGCCCTCCAGGGCATGCTTAAGAAAGTTCTAAGCACAGAATTGAAAGAATGATTACACCTGTCACAAAAGAACAGGCAAGCACAAAACCTAAAAAGCAAGGCAGCCTCTTAATAGCAATATGACAGAAACAAACACCCACATATCAATAATTAACTTAAATGTGAATGGACTGAATGCACCATTCAAAAGGAATAGAGTGACAAATTGTATAAGGCAGCATGATCCATTTTTCTGCTGACTTTAGGAAACCCATCTCACTGCAAAGGACACCCACAGGCTCAAGGTAAAGGGCTGGAGAGAGATCTTCCAGGAAAATGGAAAGCAAAAAAGAGCAGGAGTAGTCATTCTTATATCAGACAAAACAGACTTTAAACCAATAAAAGTTAAAAAGGAAACTGAAGGACACTACAAAAAAGGTACAATCCATCAGTAAGATATATCCATCTTGAATATATACTCACCCAACATAGGAACACCCCTGTTTATAAAACAATTGCTAATTAGACTAAGAGAGGACATAAAGACCCATACAATTTTAGTCAGAGACTTTAGTACTTCACAAACAGCCTTAACCTTAGACAGATCATTGAGGCAAAAAACTAACAAGGAAATCAAGAAACTTAACTCAATACTTGATCAACTGGGCCTAACACATATCTACAGAATACTTCACCTAACAATCACTTATCAGCACATGGAATATATTCCAATATTGAACACATACTTGGACATAAGTCAAGTATGAACAAAATTCAAATGGTCAAAATCATATCAAGCATATTCTCAGACCACAGTAGAATAAAAATAAAGATCATCACTGACAGGAACCTCCCCCCAAACACACAAATATATGGAGATTAAACAACATACTTCTGAATAACTCTTGGGTTAACATAGAAATCAAGAGAGAAATAAAAAGATTCTTAGAAACAAATGAAAACAAAGGCACAATGCATCAAAATCTCTGGGATACCATGAAATCAGTGCTGAGAGGAAAGTTTATAATATTACACAAACATATCAAGAAAGTAGAGCTCAAGTAAACAGTGTAATGTCACACCTAAGGGAACTGGAAGGATAATAGCAATCCTATCCTAGAATTAGTAGAAAAATGAAAATCGTTAAAATAAAGTCAGTTGAATGAAATAAAGGCCAAAAATTCATACAAGAGATTAATAAGATGAGAAGTTGGTTCTTTGAAAAGATAAATAAGATTGACAGACCCCTGGTAAGATTACAAAAAAAAAAGAGAAAGAAAATTTTAATAAACATAATTAGAAACAAAAAGTGTGATGTTACAGCTGACCCTGAAGAAATGCAAAAGATTATAAAAAATTACTATAAGCACCTGTATGCAAATAAACTTGAAAATCTAGAGGAAATAGAGGAATTCTTGGCATCAGATAACTTCCCAAGATTCAAACAGGAAGAAATTGAAACCCTAAACAGACCAATAACAATCTAATAAATTTACTGAATAATAAGAAATCTCCCTACCCATAAAAGCCTTGAGCCAGATGGTTTCTCAGCTGAATTCTCCCATACATACAAAGAAGAACTGATACCAACCCTACTGAAAGTATTCCAGGCAATCGAGAAGGAAGGAATTTTCCCTAACTCATTCTAGGAGGCCAATATCATCCTGATACCCAAAGTTATCAAAGACCCAACTAGAAAATAAAACTATAGGCCAATTTCTCTGATGAATGTAGATGCAAGAATCCTCAAAAGGTTCTAACAAATTACATCCAACAGCACATTTCAAGAATCATCCATCACAATCAGGTGCGCTTCATTCCCAGTATGTAAGTCTGGTTCAACATACGTAAATCAATAAATGTAATCCATCACACAAACAGGTGTAAAACCAAGAACCACATGATTATCTCATTAGACACAGGAAAAAAGGCTTTTAATAAAATACAGCATTTCTTCTTGATAAAAACTGTTGAACATCTAAGCATCAAAGGAACATTCCTCAAACTAACAAGAGCCATGTATGACAAACCTGCAGTCAATATCATGTTTAACAGGGAGAAGCTGAAAACATTCCCCCCCAAACTGGAACAAGACAAGGATTTCCACTCTCACCACTCCTATTTAACATGGTATTGGAAGTCCTAGCCAGAGCAATCAGGCAAGAGAAAGAAATTAGTGGTATCAAAATAGGAAAAGGACAAGTTAAATTATTGATCTTTTCTGATGATGAGTCCATACCTAGAAAACTCTAGAGGGTCTGTCACAAACCTCCTTGCACTGATAAACAACTTCAGAAAAGTCTCAGGATACAAAATCAACGCACAAAAATATAGTTGCATTTCTATACACCAACAGCAAACAGGCTGAGTACCAAATTTTTTTAAAATTTCATTCACAATAGACACACACACACACACACACACACACACACGCACACACACACACACACACACACACACACACAATTTCAGCATCCATCTAATCAAAGAGGCGAAAGACCTTTATAAAGAGAACTACAAAATACTGCTTAAAGAAATCAAGGATGACACAAACCATTGGAAGAACATCCCATGCTCATGGATTGGAAGAATCAATATTGTCAAGATGTCCATCCTACCCAAGGTGATCTACAGGTTCAACACAATCCCTATCAAACTACCAGCATCATTTTTCACAGACCTAGAAAAGACAATACAGAAATTCATATGGAAGCAAAACAAAAACAAACAAACAAACAAAAACTCAAATAGTCAAAGCAATCCTCAGCAAAAAGAACAAGGCTAGAGGCATTGTACTTTCAGACCTCAAATTTACTACAAGGCTACAGTAACCAATACAGCATGGTACTAGTACAAAAATGGATACATAGACCAATGTAACAGGACAGAGAATTCAGAAATAAAACCACAGATTCTCAACCAACTAATCTTTGACAAAGCTGACAAAAGCAAACACCAGGGAAAAGATAACATACTTAGCAAATGATTCTGGGAAAACTGGCTAACCTCATGCAGAATAATGAAACTGAACTCCTACCTATCACCATATACAAAAATTAACTCAAAGTGGATCAAGGACTTAAATGTGGAACCCCAAACTATAAGAATCATAGAAGAAAACTTAGGGAACACCCTTCTGGACATCAGAGCAGCCAGTGAGCTCATGGCCAAGTCCTCAAAAGCAAATGCAGCAAAGGATAAGATTGGCAGGTAGGACCTTATTAAACTGAAAAGACTTTGCACAGCAAAAGAAACCATCAAGAGAGTAAAGAGAAAACATACAGAATGGGGGAAAATATTGCAAGCTATGCATCCAACAGAAGCCTAACAGCCAGGATCTATGAGGCACTCAAATGAATTGGCAGGGGAAAAACTAAATAACCCCTTTAAAAAATGGGCAAAGGACAGGAAGACATCCAAGAAGTCAAGAGACATGAGAAAATTCTCAGCTTCACAAATCATCAAAGAAATGCAAATCAAAACCACAATGAGATACCACCTCACACTGATCAGGATGGCTATTATTATTAAAAAATAACAGGTGTTGGTGATGCTGCAGAGAAAAAGAAATGTTTCTACATTGTTGGTGGAAATATAAGCTAGTTTAACCTTTGTGGAAAACAGTGTGGTATTTTCTCAAAGAACTACAAATGAGCTATCATACAATTCATCAATCCCACTTCCGAGACTATACCCAGAAGAACATAAATTGCTCTACCCAAAAGATACCTGCACATGTATGTTCATTGCAGCACTATATACAATAGCAAAAACATGGAACCAACTCAGAGGCCCATAGAAATTGTGGCATGCATACATGATGGAACACTATGAAGGCATAAAGAAAAAACAAAATCATCTTTGCAGCAACATGGATGCAGCTGGAGACCATCATTCTAAATGAACTATCACAGAAACAAAAAAATGGAATAGTGCATGTTCTCACTCATAAGTGGGTACTTAAAGACTGGACACACACGGGCACAAGGATGGGAGCAACAGGCACTGCTAAAGAAGGGGGGAGGAGGATAAGGGGCACACAGCCACTCATTGGGTACCACATCTACTACCAGGAGGAGAGAGGGCTTGCTCTAGCCCAAACCTAACCTGTTCACAATTTACTTATGTAGCAAATCCTCACATGCACCCCACAGCTCCTAATAAAAATTAAAATTAAAATTAAAAAATTCTACAGATTTTAAAAAGATAACAATGAATTATTTTGAACTACTTTCTGTCAACAGATTTGAAAACTTAGATAGTTGAAAATTTCTTGAAAGACAAAAAATACCAGAGTTTACTCAGGAAGAAAAATTTAACATACATAGTCCTTACATGTAATATAGAAATCAAAACTATAATTTAAAAATGATCCCACAAATAAAACTCCAGGTCCAGATGACTTTACTGGTAAATTTTACCAAACTGTGAAGGAAGAAATAATACCGATTCTACACAAAGTATTACAGAAAACTGAAAAGGGAGGGATAATTCTAGAATCATTCTATGAGGATAGCATTACTCCAACAACAAAATCTGAAAAAGACATTAAAGAAAACTACAGAACAATATTCCTTATGAACATGAGTAGAAAATTCTAAACAAAATTCTGGCAACTAAAATCCAACAATATATAAAAACAATAATACATTTTGACCAGGAATTAGCTCTTTTACTTTGTACTGAAAGTTCTAGCCAGGATAATTCGATAAGAAAAATAAATGAAAGGCATTTAGATTGGAAGGAAATAAATTAAATACTTTATTCACAGAAAATATGATTTTCTATGTAGGAAATATGACAGAATCTCAAAACTTTACAATTAATAAGTGAGTTAGCAATGACTATTCAGAAATTGAAATTTTAAAAATATAATTTATAGCAGCATAGAAAATATCAAATACTTGGTGATAAATTTGACAAAAGGTATACAATACCCATATACTGAAAACTAAAAACTATTTTTAAGATACATTATAGGAGATGCAAATAAATTGAGAGATATATCTAGTTAATGGTTCAGAAGACAATAAAATTAATAAGATGTCAGTTCTTCCAAATTGATAATCCCAATCAATCCCAAAATGCAATCCCAATAAAAATTCTAGCAGACTTTTTTGTAGAAATAGACATGCTGTTTCTAAAATTTACATGAAAATGCAAACAGACAGAATAGTCAAATAACTCTTAAAAAGAAAAACAAAGTTGAAAGGCTAATACTACTTGATTTCAAGAATTCAGTAAAGCATTAGCAATCAAAACAGTGTGGTTTTGGAGTCAGATAAACAAAGAGATGAGTGGAGCAGAATAGAAAGTCCAGAAATAGATCCACACATATATTGTATAAATGTGATTTTTCACAAAGTTTAAAAAGCAATAGAGTAAACAAGATATCCACATACAAAAAAATTAACTTGTAGCCACACCTTGCATACACAAATCAAATTAATATGTAAATGTTGAACTTAAAATTATAAAATTTATAGAAAAAAATAGACAATATTTGCCTTCAATTATACAAATTTTCTTAGATAAGACACTGATAAAAGAATGAAAAGACAAGATACAGACTGGAAGAAAATCTTTATAAAGCATGAACCTGATAAAGGACTTGTCTCTCGAACATATTTCTTTAAATCTCAAAACTCAATTTAAAAAATCAATTAAACTGGGAAAAATAATTTAACAGACATTTCACCAATGAAGATATACAGGTGGCAAATAAGTACATTAAAAGTATCATTAGTCATTAGAGAAATGAAAATTAAAACCACAATGAAATATCACTACTCACTAAAATACCTAAAATTAAAGTGATTTGCCTTACAAGCATTGATTTACCATAACAAATGGAAAGCTCATACACTGCAGACAGGAATGTAAAATAATTCCACCACTTTGGAAAACATTCTGGCAATTTCATGGTATTAAAGAAAACCTACCCATATGATCTACCCATTCTACTTCTAGGTATCTGTTAGCCCAAGAGAAATAAAAGCATGGTTCATACACAAAATTGGACATAACTGTTCACAGCAGTTTGTTTTGTTATAGCCAAAAATTGTAAACAACACAAATGTCTATCAAAGGGTGAATGAATAAACAAATTGTAGCATATTTGTAGATTGGGTAATAAAAAGAAATGAACTACTGATACACAGAAGACCATGAATGAATCTCAAAATGCTGAGTGAAATAAGCCAATCAAAAGAAGAATATGTACTGTGTGATTTCATCTACATAAAATTATAGAAAATACAAACTCCTCCATAGTGACAGAAATCAGATCAGTGACCACCTGAGGAGAGGGCTCGGGATAGGGAAAGACAAAGGGGCAAGACAAAATTTTGGAGTGAGAGTGATAGATATGTTCATAATCATGATTGTGGTGATGGTTTTACATGTATATACTCATGTCAAAGTAATCATATATACTTTAAATAGGTGCATTTTAATTTATGTTAATTATGTGTCAAGACCCAGCAATTTCACTCAGGTACGCATATACTCAGCAGAAATGAAACCATCTGTCCACTCAAAACTTGTACTCAAAGGTTTACAACAGCATTACTCTTAACAGCCAAACAAGAGAAAACAACCCAAATGTCCATCTACTGATGAATTGAAAATAAAATGTGGTATGTCCATACAATACAATAAAGATGGTTGACTTAAGATTTTTCAATTTTACAATGATGTGAAAACAATAACACATTCAGTAGAAACCATACTTCAAGTGCCCATACAAGCATTCTGTTTTTCACTTTCACTACAGTATTTAATAAAATACATGAGCTATTCAACGTTTTATTATAAAGCAGGTCTTGCGTTAGGTTATTTTGCCCAACGGTAGGCTAATATAAGTGTTTTGACCATGATTAGGGTATGCTGGGCTAAGCTGTGATGTTTGGTAGGTTAGGTGCTCTAAATGCATTTTTGACTTACAACATTTTCAATTTACAATGGGTTTATCGGGATATAATCCCCTCATAAATTGAGTATCATCTGTATTATTCAGCCATAAAAAGAAATGAAGTACTGTGCATGCTACAACATGGATGAACCTTGAAAACATCATGCTGAGCAAAAGAAGCCAGACACAAAATGGCAAATATTGTATGATTCAAATTATATAAAATATAAATAATGGTTAAGAGACAGATAGTAAATTAGTGGTTGCCTAAGGCTGGGGTCAGGATAGATGTTGGGGAGAAATGGAGAGTGACGACTAAAGAGTACAAGGTTTCTTTTTGGGGTAACAAAAATGGTCTACAACTGATTGTAGTGATGGTTGTGTAACTCTGAATACATAAAACCATGAACTGTACACTTTAAATGGGTGACTTGTATGGTAAGTGAATTATAACTCAATAAAGCTGTTATAAAAATATGTATGTCAATTTTGTTTGCTAATTATTTTTAAAGCTATAGTTTGTGTTGCTGAATTCCTCTGAGTTTTTTCCCCTAAAGGGTGGTTGTTTAAAAATAATGAATAAAATTATTGTGCAGATTAATAAGTATTCTAGCTTCATTGTATTGTGTCATATTTTCTTTTCTTTTTTTTTTCTTTTTTTTGAGTTGGAGTCTCACTCAGTCGCCCAGACTGGAGTGCAGTGGCCGCTCCCGGCCACCGCAGCCTCGCCTGCTGGACTCCGGCGATCCTTCCGCCTCAGCCTTCCGGGTAGCTGGAATTACAGGCATGCACTTCCATGCCTGGCTGATTTTTTAATTTATTGTAGGTCTCGCTGTCCAGGCGGGTCTTGAACCCGCGGGCTCAGGCAATCCACTCACCTCAGCCTCCCAAAGGCGCGGGATTATAGGCTGAGCCACCGAGCCCGGCTGTGTCATATTTTCTTAAGTTTATTCAGGCATGTGTATTCCTTGAATTCTTAGCACGCTTGCCTCTGAATAATCATTTCTGTATATGTAAATATTCTTTAAAATTGCTTCTACACACAATTGTGTGTTTGTTTGTTTATTTTTTGACTATGTAATTGCAAGTCCATCAGTGAAGGAGAGAAATATCTTTGTTTTAAAACTTTTCATTGAGGTAAAAGACATACGGAAAGTACTTACAGCACAAGCACATTTTGGATGAATTTTCATGAACTGAACACACCAATATCACTAGCATCCACATCAAGATATAGACTAATCCCAGCTCCCCAGAAACTTCCTCATATTTAAAAGAAAATGTCTTTTGTTATATTGTGGTATTATAAAAACCACATAACATTTGCCACATTAACCCTTGTTAAGTGTACAGTTCAGTATTGTTTAGTATATTCACATAGTTGTAAAACAAAGCTCCAGGACTTTTTCATCTTGTAAACCCAGAACTCTATACCGCTTAAACAACTCCCCATTATTCCCTTCCTCCAAGCACCTGTGACCCCACCATTCTACTTTCTGTTTCTATGAATTTGACTACTTGAGATATCTCATAAAGTAGAATCACACAGTATTTGTCTTCTATGACTGGTTTATTTCACTTGTCATAATATCCTCTAGGTTTATCCATTTTATCACAAATGGCAGAATTTTTCCTTTTTCAAGGTTGAATAATATTCCATTGTATTAATAAACCACATTCTCTTTATCCGTGTACATTTGGGTTGCTTCTAACTCTTGGTTATTGAGAATAATGCTGCCATGGATATGGATGTGCAAATACAAGAATGTCTTTTAACACTAAAAATAACATCAACTTGTTGGCATCAATGTTTGGAACAGTTCTAAGGACTTTATATGCATTATCTTATTTACTCTTTACAGTGATATGAATTAGGGAGTGCTCTAATTATTTCCATTTTACAGATTAGTAAACTGAAGAACAGGTAGATTAAGCAACTTTCCAGAAGGTCACACCAGTGGAGCTGGAATTCTCATTGAATCAGTAGTCTGCCAACAAGGCCACATTGTTAACCACCATGCTATACTGCTCTTTATTTTCTATAACGGTGCTACAAAATATCTCCTATGAAACATTGCTATGTGTGCACTCATATAATGTTCAGGTCACCCAATTACAGTCCCATTTAATTGAAAACATGAGCATTCCCTCATGGAGCCCCAAATTTCTTTCAATTTTGAATCATTTACAAACTGCAACATCATAAAGCATATTTATTAAGCACCCCACCTTCTCAAGCTCCTTTTCTTTTTCTGGCCAAGCATTTCAGATATGCTGTACATTGGAAAAAAGAAATCAAAATTAGCTTCAGTATTCAATTCTATAAAAGTTATTAGCAATTAGTACAGATTTAAGGGGGGAGGGGAATAATTAGTCCTCTTGCCCTGAAAATTAATGGGTCCTTTTCATTATACCCCAAGGGGTATTTTGCCCAATAACATTCCATTTCAGATTAATGTAAAATGAAAACTGCATTATTTTAGAATGCTGGCTACATAATGATCACAAACCACAAATCTCACAAAGATTAACAGAGAAGGTAGATCAAGAGGAACAACGAACTATTAATAACTCTAGACAGGATGAAGGTAATAAAATCAATGTGTCAATCATTTTTACCAGAATCAAGAAGCCATAATATTTTTTGAAGGCATGGCCAGGCTTGTGTAAAGTAAGAGTTGATATAGTTCATTACAGGCTATGCTAGGCTTTCAGCAGTGAGTGGTTTCTGGGTAGTTACAAAAGAAATTAAACATACTCCATAAATTTCAATGTAAAAATGCAAGCATCTACAGACAAAGACACTTTCTTTTCTCCATTTCTAGGGAAAATCATCTTTTCTGAACAAAAGGCCAAAAAAATCGTCCAGAAAAGCACAGGTTGAGTGTCAGCAACTCCAAATGAACCACTAGGGGGCAGAGGCAGACAGAAACTGACCAAGAGGTTACCACAAGAACCCGTCCACACCCTTGAGATAGACTGCTGATAATTGCTTCCTATATGGCAAGTATAACTTGAATTTGTCTTACTTCCTGACTAAGAACCAGAAACCAAAATAAAATTGCCCAATTTTCTCTTTTGTCTCTGTTATAATGGTTAGGTAGCTGTTTGTAAAAAATGCTGATCTAGGAGCCATGATAGCAACTACATGAGTGCACGGGCAATGCTGTTTTGTTTCTATTCCTTTCCAACTCTGGTTTTACATTCCTCTTCATTTTGATAGCCGTATGATGCATTCTGGCTCACCCTTGTGTTTCTCCTTGTCACTGAGTGAACTGTGGTCTGATTCCAGAAGGATTATTCAAACAAATCTGACTTAATAAAGGCAGCCATTGCCATATACATTTAACCTATACCACAGTCATTTCATAACACTCATTTCATAACAGTTCATTTCTCTCATTCCATAATACTGTGTTGAAGTTTAGCCAGGAAAAGTTGCAAAAGATAGAAAAACTAAGTGTCAAACATATATAATGAGTCATGGCATTTCTGTTATTTCATAAAACATTTATCCCACATAAACCAGCAAAGACATACCTTTTTATAAGGCAGTTGAAGCTAGATTGTGATGTATGAGCTAGTATCATACATATATCACTGTAATTGTTGTCTATATGCTCAGGGGAATAAAAACTGATGGTTTTTCATTCAGCAAACTGGACACTTAATATGGGCCAGGCTAAAGATGTATAAAATATGAGCCTTGTCCTCATGAAACTTGCAGTCAAGTGGGAAGCTGATATAGGAAAGGAGAAATATAATAAATGAACAGAACATTATTTTCCGTGTGAAATCATAGTGATTTGGATAGGATATTGCTTAGCTGGAAGTAGGGGAGGGATCGGATATCAGACAATGCTTTGCTTACGGGGACAGGGGGCTCTAAGTTCGGTATTTGAGGGTGAATAGAGGTGGCCAGGTAAAAAGAAGGTAAAATAACATTAGAGCTAGGCAGACATTTGGAGCAAGAGGCAAGGCAAGAAAGTGATGGGCATTGTGGTGGTGGTGGGATGGGTAGGTACCACAGAAGTTCTGTGCTGTTGCTATGTTCAGTGGGAGTTATGAGAGACAGAACAGGAGTAGGCAAGGTCAGAGCTCTATCGGCGTCATATGCCAGGCTGAGAATCAGGGACTTCATTCTTCAGGCAATAATAGAGCTAGGTAGCTGTTTTGAGCAAGTGAAATGTATCATTCTGAAAGGATATGAATGGCGTGAGATTAAGGTCAGAGAGACTCGTTCGGACGTAGTACAATTATTCAGAGATGATGCAAGCCTGAACTAAGGCATTGATAGTTGGGGAGGAAGGGAGTGGCACTTTGGGTTTCAGATCATCAGGGCTTGATAACTGATTGAATATAGAAATAGTGGAGAGTGAAGGAGGAATCAAGGAGGAGTGTTTGATTTCTAGCGGATGACTGGGAAGGTGAAAAGGTTGCCAGTGGAGATGGAGAACACAGGAACAGGAGCAGCATTGGGGGACAGCAATGAGTCTAGTTTTAGATATGTTGAGAGTCTGAGGGTATCTCAGTGATATCTAGGTGCAGATATCTGGCAGGTATGTGAGTATTAGCCAGGTAGACTAAGTGTGACTCCAGAAATGGTTTGGGCTACACTCTTAAGTCACTGGCAATAGAAAAGATGAGGTGGATAAGATTTTTTTCAGAGAATAAATAGAGCTGAAGAACAAAGACTGAACCCTCAGAAAAGCTCAGCATTGAAGGGATAGGTGGAAGGTTTGGGTCGCCAGGCCAGGCCGAGAAAGAATGATCAGATGCGGGCATCTCGTGGTAGAATGTTCTGAAAGGGCCTCAGATTGCAGGTTAGAAGCATCCAAAAGTCCTACTCATGTCATTATAAGTTAGTACATACTTGAGTAGTTAGTACTGTGAGAATCCCTGTGTGCAGAGAGAGGACACTAAGAAATCTACCACAGTACTCTTGACCTCAAGAGCCTTCTGATTTTTTGGCAAAGACAAAGCATGCTCATAAAAGAGGTCAAATGCAAGCCTAAGGAACAGCAAAACAGCTGGGCAAGGTCCAGAGGCCTCTGTGGGAGTAAGGGAGTCAAGAAGATTTCAAAGAGAAGCAGGACTTGGCTGACCTTCAAGGCCAAATGGGCCATGGATGGAGGATTCACCAAGGCCAGAAAACATGACGCAAAGGTCAAAAGGAGGACACAGAGAATAGAGACAGATCTTACTGAAGAGCTAGCTCAAAGCCAGGTCTTAAAGGGCATGAATGTGGAAAAAGTTCAGTGCAGACAAATAATTATCTTCATCAACAAGAAGTGACCAAGTATGTATTTTCCAAACAGGAGTAAGAAGTAATACACCTGACCTTTACAGAGAAATCAAAGCAGTGCTTCAGATAAATGAATACAATGGTGGCGTATCTTTAATTTCCACTGTTGAAATTGTCAGACAAATTAACTTTTTATTTCATTTTCAGAAAATACAATTTCTCTGCTCTTTTTGTTGCCAAATTTCCTGGCTACTGTTATTTTATGCCTAACCCTCAAACTTCAAAAGGAAAAAAAAGGAATAAGATGTTGCCTCAGTGAGACTTAGCCTGTAAGATGTTATGAACTTTACACTTTTATAGTAGCTTTTCTACTTCACAGAACCTCAGAGAAACCTATGCCCAGGTTCTTCAGACATCGCTAAAATACAAGCACAATAACCGAGTGAAAGATAAATTGTAATATCAGTGTGCTGCTATAAAGCAAAGTAACTCTCTAAAATGCAATTGCATCCCACCCCTATTTAAAATCCTTAAGTCGTACAATTCTATAAAAGAAAGGCTAACAAGTTAATGGAAAAGTGGGCAAAGGACATGGAGAGGCATTTCAAAGAAAAAGAATTGTATATGGCAATAAGTACATGAAAAATGCTTTCCCCTTCGCTCTTATCCCTCACTGACATTTAAAGAAATGCATATAAAACAGACAAATGGCTGCATTTTACATCTGAAAATATTTGCTATCAACCTGTTGGTGAGGGTGTAGGGACTCTTGTCCAACATTAATGAGAGTGTATATTGATGTGTCTTCCAAGAGGGACAATTCAACATTCACTTTCATATTGTAAATGCATTCAATCCTTGACCCTACAATTCTACTAAAAGTTTCTCCTACAGATACGCTTACACAGGTGCTTCAAGATGTGTGTAAAAGACTATCTATTGCTATATTTTTGTTGTAGATTTCTCTTTTTCCTTTTCATAAAACAAAATCTAGCTCATCTAGTAAGAGAGGACTGGTTAGAACCACTGTGCCGGCTGCATGCCCTGGACACTGGGAAGTCATAAACAGAATGGTGTAGACTGAAGTGTGCTGGTGTGGCCTTGTCCATGATCTCTATCCTTGGAGATCCTCTACACCCTCACTTAGACACTTTTGTTCCTGAAAACCTTGCCCCTATGTGAAGAGCTGTTTTCTGAAAAACTGCCCACATTAACCTTACTGAGGAAAGTTGTGTTGTGATCTACCCCAGCCCCAAATACCCTAAAGTGTTTTGCAGATAAAAAATAAATAAATCAATTGAACTATGAAAGCAAGTTTGTGTATGTAACAAACATCACTCTGCAAGTGGTTCAAAATAAAGATCCATCGTTCATGGCCAAACAAAACATTTGATAGTGGATGGTGGTGGCGATGTTGGGGGCAATGAAATCATTCTTTGAAAGGTGAATTCTCCTTTTTGCATGTTTTCTTTTGTTGTTATCTTGAGCTGAAACTGTTCTTAAAAACAAAGTTATAAGCCAGGCGTGGTGTCATGCACCTGTAGTTCCAGCTACTCGGGGGGCTGAGGCAGGATTGCTTGAGCACAGGAGTTCAAGACCAGCCTAAGCAACATAGTGTGACCCCCATCTCTAAAAATTAATAGCAATAATAATAAATAAAAATAAAGTCATAGTATTTGGGGGGGCAAAGTAAAGGATAAACATGGAGTACTTTGATCATGTGAACTACCAACTGGTGACTGATATGAAAGATGTGCCATTTCACCCCTCTTACTTGGTGTGCATATGCAAAGCAAAACAGTTTAGCTTTAGTCAAACATGATACACAGCTCCAATTTGTTCTGTATAAGAATCTCTAACTAGAAACTATCATTTGTGTAAACTGGAGAGTGTGTCACTGCCAGAAACTGTAATGTCAAAATTCTTCTTATCATAGTGCATTTATTTAGCATGTTTTGTGAAGGAAATGTCATTGCACCATTAAAAAATAATCCTCCCAGCCGGACTCGGTGGCTCAGCCTGTAATCCCGCGCCTTGGGAGGCCGAGGTGAGTGGATTGCCTGAGGCCGTGGGTTCGAGACCCGCCTGGGCAACTTGGAGAGACCTCAACTCTACAGTAAATAAAAAAATTAGCCGGGCGTGGTAGCGCGTGCCTGTAGTTCCAGCTACTTGGAAGGCTGAGGCGGAAGGATCGCCAGAGCCCAGCAGGCCGAGGCTGCGGTGCCGGGAGCGGCCATTGCACTCCAGTCTGGGTGACAGAGTGAGACTCCAACTCAAAAAAAAAATAATAATAATAATAATAATCCTCCCAAATGGTGACTTTTCAAAAGTAGTTATAGGAAAGATTAGTGATGAAATGAAAAAAAAAAAAAGGCAAGTTGCAGGAAAACATAGCACAATCCACTTTTTAAAAGGACATATACCCATAAAACATGGTTCTGGAGAGAAAATCCTGAAAATACATATAAGAAACTGTAACCGTGGTCTTTGGAAAGGAGGAGTGGGGGCAAGAAAGACTTATGTGTGCTGTTTAAATTTTTACTATGTGAAAGTAAGATTTTTATTATACAAAATAGGCTAAATAAAGAACACTTCAATGATTGCTGATTTTTCACAAACTAGAGAAAGGGGTTACAGTCAGGGTTCAGGTGTTAATATAGAAAACATTGCAGGATCTGTCTACTTACCTAGGTACCACCCATGACCCCATGTACCTCATTTTGACCCCACCAAACTACTTGCCATTCCCAAAATGTATTATGCATCCCTGAGCCTCTGTGTCTTTGTGCTGTTACCTCTCTTGAGTGCCCCTTTTAAACTAATCTATTAGAAGATGACTTTAAGATCTGATTTAAGTGTACCTTCCCACTGGATATCTTTCCTGACTTCTCCAAATCCTAGTCCCTCCCCGGGAAGATGTGTTTTCTCTGGGATGAGTGCCCATGGCTCATCTTATGTGCTGTGAATGGTTCCTCCTGGGCCATGCCTCGCTGCTTGGGCTACAGTTTTCCAGTTTGAGAATAGAGTAACTGAAGGTATGGTATAAGGAGTGTGTAACACCTACCCCAGGCTGAGTGCAGGGTTTACTCATAAATGTCATGGCATCTCTCCCAGCTTTCATCCATGAGAACCAAACAGCTGTTTTCTTTACCCCTTCCCTTAAGGTTGTTAGAACACAAGTCAAAGGTTTAGCTCTTATTGGTGTAGTCCATAGTAGGATTTGGGAAGATGGGTCTTTGACTACTTTGGATTCACCTGCTTTATTTTATTTGGTGAGATAATTATTCAGACTATGCTTCTGCTGGGTTATGTTGACCAATATAAAGTTAGTCTTAGAGTCACAAGAAAAATCTTCATTTAAACTTGGTAATTCATTCAGCCTCAGTTTTAATTTTTTAACAAGGGGAGAAAATCCATCTAGAAAGAAATTCCTTAAAAATATGCAGAAGTCTGCTTTGCTCTTTGTGTTCTCACACCCAAGGTTAAAAAATCACAAAGAGAACTGTAAGAAATAATCAGTAGAAAAATAAACTACAGTTGTCAGTGAAATTCTGAAAAAATAAAGCAATATGAGGACACTATGAAAAACAAGACAGTATGATGTCACAGTAATTGGAAAAGTGCTTGAATAGAGTGAGGCCAACAGGAGAGAAGAGGAAGTCCAGAAATTGAACCAGGTACATGATGTTACTACATGATACAAAAAGCAACTGTGCATTTAATCTAAAACATGAATTAGAATGAAAAACTTGTAGGACTGTAGTAGCTAATAATAAACAAACACACTCAGATAGGAGATATACTATACTTCATTAGTTCTAAGACACATTTATTCATACATTGACATCTCCAAATTTAGGATTTAATGTTTCTGAACTCAGTAGTGCCTCACAATGATTTGTCTCTTCAATACCTAAATAGGCCTAAAAGAGGTCTTTCAGTATATATAAAATAAAAAGTTAAGCGATAAAAAAAAATTAGCATCTCCCATCACCAGGTTCAAGAGAACTTTGGACTACTGAGTTGTGATCTGAAAAAAAAGAATGAAGTTGGACCCATACCTCAAACTATCCAACTTTACATTAAAACAAGCTTTAAATGAATTGTAGACTTAAATGTAAAAATGAAAAAGAAACAAGGAGAAGAAAAAAGAAACCATAAAAGCATTTCAAGAAATAAGAGTAAATAAACTAAGAATATAAACAGATGATTCACAAAACTATAATAAATGGCCTCTAAAACATGTAAAAATATACCCAATCTTAATCATAATTATAGCAGTGCAAAAGTAAATCACATTGAGATATTATTTCTTACCTTTCCAACTGACAAAAATCTAAATGTGTAACAACACATTTTATTGCTGAGGTTGGGGTACCAGGAATTCTCATATATTACAGGTGAAAATGCAAATGCTATACTCATATTGAGGGCAAATTGACACTATCAGAATTACAAATGTGTTTACCTTTTGAACTTACTCTACAGGTGCACCTTCACACATGTTTATAATTATTACTCACTGAAGTACTGTTTGTAATAGCAAGACACTGGACACAACCTAATTATTCATTAATAGGGAACTGGTTAAATAAACTTTGCCACATCCACAAAATGGAGTACCACACAGATGCTGACATAGAATGAAGACACTCTTCTATCCACTTATATGGAAAAACACTAGAACACAGTAAACTAGTATGATTGTTTCCTAAGGGGAGCAGTAGAGAAAGGGGTGGATGGAGATAGTGGTAGATAGAGAAAAATTTGCAAATTGTACCTCAGATGAAGGGCTAATACCCCAAATCAACAAGGAACTCAATTAAATTCAACATGAGAAAAGAAAAAACAAAAACAACCCCATCAAAAAGTGGGCAAAGGACATGAAAAGACACTTTTCAAAGAAAGACACATAAGCAGCCAACAAACACATAAAAATAATGGTCAAAATCACTAATCATCAGAGAAATGCAAATTAAAACCACAATGAGATATCACCTCACAATAGTTAGAATGGCTGTTATTAGAAAGTCAAAGAACAACAGAAGAAAAGGGAACACTCATTCACTGTTGGTAATTCAAGCATTGTGAAAAACGGTATGAAAATTAGTCAAATAATTAAAAATTTAATTATCATTTGACCCAGCAATCGCACTACTAGGGAGCTACACAAAGGAAAAGATATCAATATACAAAAAAAGAAGCCTGTACTTATGTGTTTATAATAGCACTGTTCACAATAGCAAAATCATGGAACCAACCTAAGTGCCCACCAACAATTGACTGGATAAAGAATATGTGGTATATATACAACATGGAATACTATACAGCCATAAAAAAGACTGAAATCATGGTCTTTGCAGCAACATGGATGGAGCTGGAGCTCATCATCCTAAGTGAAGTAACTCAGAAACAGAAAACTAAACACCACATGTTCTCACTTATAAGCAAGTGCTAAGTGGTTACAAACATGGAACTAATAGACACTGGGGACACCAATATCGGGGGAAGTTAGAAGGAGGGTTAGGTTTCAGAAATTATTTATTGGGTACAATGTTCATTATCTGGGGAATGGGTCACCTGAGAACCAATCCCCCCATTACACAATATGTCCATTTAACAAACATGCATGTGTACTCCCTGAATCTAAAATAAAACATAGAAAAAATAAAAATAATAATAAAAAAAGAAAAGAAAACCTGATGGCCAAAAAGTGATCAGTGACACATCAGTGCCCAGGGAAACTTACAGTAAATTTTTTCATTGAGATTAAGCCATTACATATATTTATTAGGAAAATATATCCTGGAATCTTGTTCAGGCTATGTGGACCCAAGGCTGGCTTTATCCTCCACTGTACCAGCCCCAGAAGGTTTTGCTGTGGTGTTCTGGATCAGAGAAGTGTCATGATTCAAGCTTTCCTTTACACAATTCCACTAACACGTCTTTCTTCATCGCCAGCAGTGGGGCTTGCTCTGTTCTCTCTCTGTCTTTTTACCAGTACAACTCTCTCTCCCCATGTTTTTGATGCTGTTCAGTCACCTAGAAAGATGTGCAGTGGCATTCACAGGCAATGATTGGCATCAGATTTTCCTCATTATTCTGCCATAGAGTCAGCATTGAAATTGATGGGAAACCAAGTGCAATCACATGAAATTGATTGCCATTTGGGTCCTATTGATTATCCTGCCAAATCCAAGACAAGAAGAATAGCTATGCTTGATGGCAAAAAGGCAGTGACTGCACATATTTCAGTCGCCATTTGGGGTTGGCTGGAATGACATCTGCCCATCGATCTAGACCAGAAAATATGAAGATGCCCTTACAGAGAAGCATGCCAGTGGAAGGAAAGCATTCATTCTTGCCATCTAAAAATGACCCCTTAAACTTACCTTTAATTTAGTAATTCACTAGTTCCCATCTTTTCAACCTAAAAACTGGGACCAGGGTGGACTGTTATTACAGATGATCCTCCGCCATAGACATGTAGATACTGGATGAAATACACCAACAATAACTTTAAAAAACATTTTTTAGAAACAGTCTCATTCTGCTTCCCAGGCTGGAGTGCTGTGGCATGATCATTGTTCATTGCAGCCTCAAACTCAGCTTAAGCAATCCTCTCACTTCAGCCTCCTGAGTAGCTAGAACGATAGGCATGTGCCATCACGTCTGGCTTTTTTTTTTTTTTTAATACGGATGGAGCGTCACTGTGCTGCCTAGACTAGTTTTGAACTCCTGGCCTCAAGCAATCCTCCCACCTCAGCCTCCAAAAGTGCTGGGATTACAGGCATGAGCTACTGCTCTTGGCTAATCAATAACTTTTAAATATATAGTTTAGTTCAAAATAAAAAAGGAAATCTATAAGTATAAAACTAGGAGGGAGTCAAAAGCAAGGCTCCATGGGTTCAGGGTGGGGATAGGGTGTAGCATCAGACCCAGAAATGGGTCTTCATGGTCAGATGTTGGGACTTAATGCCCATATAGAGCCAGAAGGTGTGGCCTTGAGCCAATGAATAACAACAAGTTGGAATTTATTTCATGTTATACAGCCAGGACTCCAGAAGAGCTGTCTTTCAGTGACGGCAGACTAGAAGAACTCTACTGATTGGCCCAGCGATTTAATAAGGGAGATTATCATGCCCACAAGTGTAGATGGATTTTTTTTGAAAAGTATCCTATAGGAAAATGAAGCCCTCAGGTATGTGCCACAAGTGGGTGTGGAATATGAATTTTCACTACCAATATTGTATGAGAATCTGAAAAATTACATTAAAACCCAGACCAACAAAACCTCTGAGCCACCTGGCTAAGGGAAATGGAAAAGCATTTTGAAAGAATACTTCTATAGTCTGGGATGCATGAGTTATCAGAAGTGTGGTTTAAAAATTATTGGCCAAAATATTCTTATATTCCATTGAGAGGTCAGGTTTATGTCTCCTTCACTTAAATCGAGGCAGGCTTGTGACTGCTTTGACCAATAGAACTCAGCAAAAGTGCTACCTGATTTCTGAGGCTAGGCTTTAAGGAGTCTTGAACCTATCACCTTGTTTGCTGAAGCACTCATGCTAGAGCTCTAAGCCTCCATGGAGCTCTAAGCTTCCACTATAACCACACTGAGACTGTCATGCTGGAGTCCATGTGTAGGTACTCTCACCTATACTGTCAGCTGAGCAGTTGGCTAACAGTCAGAATCAACAGCCAGCCCTCTGAGTGAGCCATCTTGG
The DNA here is from genome assembly GCA_027257055.1 of Cephalopachus bancanus. NCBI lineage: Eukaryota > Metazoa > Chordata > Mammalia > Primates > Tarsiidae > Cephalopachus > Cephalopachus bancanus. The sequence continues at coordinate 567,407 of JAPVLO010000544.1, read as the reverse complement.
ACATCTAACCCAGTAAAGTCTTCAGATGACTATAGGCCCAGCTGGCATCTGACTGCAACAGCATGAAAAAACCCAAGCAAGAACTGCCTACTCAAGCCTCTTCTGAATTTTTGACCCACGAAATCATGAGCAACACAAAGTAGTCATGTTAAGCCTTTATGTTTTGGGAGAATTTGTTTATAGCAACAGATAACCAGAAAAAGAGGGAAGAAAAAAATCTCTGCCAAAGAGATGCTCACTAATACAAATTATAAACATCAGAAGAAGAGATCCTAGGTGAGGGAGAAGTCCACATACACTATGTAGTAAGGTACTGAGAACTGGAGACAATATAACTGTCTGGAAGCAACTGTGTGTGAGGTATGTTAAAAGTGATTAAAGAAGTTTGACATTGTGGAGAATCAGGAACTTTCATGCATTGTTGGCGGGAGCACAAATGTTCTAACCTCTATAGAGAACAATTGGGTTATACCTATCAAAATTACAAATGTGACTCAATTCCACAAATTCACCTGAGCATACATAAAATGACACAAGTCCAAATTATTATTATTATTATTCACTGCATATTATCTGTAAAAGCAAAAGACTGGAAACAACAACTCAAGTATCTAGCAATAGGGTACTGGTTAAGCTAACTATGATATGTCCACACAATGGGATACTATGACATTGTAAAAAAAAAAAAAAACCAATATATGATGATGCTACTTTGTAGTAAGAAAGTGAGAAAATCCAAATATACATTAAAAATTCTTATAAATATTTGCATAAAAATCCTTAGGAGGACACACAGAAAATGAATACATAACATTACTTTTGGGGGGAGAAATAAGCTTTTCTGATTTTAAGCAATATGAGTAAAACGATACATTATAATGAGACATTTAAAACCACAATTTTCAAAAATACTATAAAAAAGTAGGATTTAACAAATAAAAATAAAAAATAGAGTCATTTGAATTAAAAACTCAATGGCTGGGTTAGGCACAGTTAAGAACAAACCTGAGAAAATTACTCATGATTCAGCAAAGAGAAATGAAGAGGTAGAAAGTATGACAAATATATTGAGAACCATGAAGGTCAAAATTAGAAGGTTTAGCATACTTCTAATAAGAGTTCCAGAAAAAAAGATTAGAGAGAATAGGGTAGAGATAATATTTGAAGAAATAATGAACGAGAACTTTCCATAATTGAATAGTAAATAAAAATAAATCCTAATATAGAAACATCACCATGAAACTGAAAAACACCAAAAACATAGAAAAGTTCAAAGTAATCAGAGAAGAAAGACCAAGGAACAAAACTTAGACCAAGAACACATTTAGCAGCTGCAGCAGAAACAGCAAAAATGCCAGAAGACAATTGAATATTATCTTTAACTGTCAACATCAATTCTATTCTCAGCTAGATTTGCATTCAAAGTTGAGGCAAAATAGACATTCTTAGAAAAACAACGACTGCATTGACTACTCATAGACCTTTGCTGAAAAAACTCTAAAGGGTATACTTCAATAAGAAGGAAACTGAATCCACAAGGAAGAAGTGGAATGCAAGAGGCAACATGAGCTAAGTCATTGCTTAATATGGAGTAAAAATCTAAATAAACATTAACTATAAAACGAGAAGCAATGATGATGAGTAAGAGAAGGTTAAAAACAAGGGCAACTACCAACTATACGAAGTAGCAAAAACATGGAAGATGAGAAGATTGTGCTTGAAGTCTGTGTTCCAAGGTCATCTTGTTCAAGAGAAGGGTAGAGACACTAACTTTTCATGCCAGGTAGGCTTTTTAAGCATTTAAGAATCACCACTACAGAAGGCAGATGGAATTATCACTTCTAAACTAGAAGACAAAGAAAGAGGAAAGAATTAAAAATAAGATCAATTTAAGAAAATATAAAAGAAACCAAGAAAAGGCATAACACAAAGAAAATGCAAAAAAGATGTTAGAAATAAATAAAATATTTTAAAAACCACAATAATATGCATAAATTAAACCAAAAAGTTATAAGATAGCTTTTCACTTTATACTTTTTAATTCAGAACAAATTTTTAAACATAATGACACAAAATTATTGAAAGAAGGGGATGCAGAAGAGAGGCATACCAAATAAAGACTTTAAAAAAAAAATCAGATATTTATGTCAAATGAAATATAAACCAAGACAAAAGTTTCACTTGATATTAAGTACCTCATTACATGGTAATAAAACTATATATAACAATTACAAATTAGTATGCATCTAGCATACTGATTTTCAAAATACGTAAAACAAAAATCAACAATAGTACATAGAAAAATTTAAAACACTACATTTGGTGGGGAGTTTTAACTCAACTCTTTTGGAAACTATAGATAAAGCTTAATAGGAATATAGAGAATTCAAACAATATAATTAATACATTTTAACTAATAGACATACATATAACTGAGTCCAACATCCTGTGAATAGATGTTTTTCTCAAGAACACATACAAAAATTGACTATTGATTATAAAAATGTTAAATACTATCTCACTACTAGCAAAATTTACTATATAGAAATAATGTACACCTTATATCTTCTCTAATTTGACTTAGTATTTATGCACGCATGTGTACACATACCACATGCACATATATGGAAGGATGGATAAAAAGTGGGAGTTTTATAAAAAATAAAATAGATTTATGTAAATATCAGAAAAGATTTCTTCTCCCCAATTTATTGAGTTATTGTCACCTATTATTTTATCATCTACATGCTACTATTTCCATTGTGTCAATGAGCTGTCAATCACAAGGGTGGTATTTAATTGGCAACATCATTTGTTCTACTCATCTATGAATGAAACATTTCAGTTTGACCTCTATGTGAGGTTTTGGTGACAAGGATGAAACATAGGGTGGTAGATGAAATAAGTGTTCTTAAAAATATTAAGCATTCTTATTAACTTCATAGTCTTACAAGAAAATAGCTGAAATATAGAGAAACTCACTGCTTTATTAAACATTCCTGTGATCTTATTCTTGTGAACTTGACAGCATAAGAGAAACTGTGTTACGGAATGATGGCTAAAAAATAATAAAAATAATGAGTCTGACCTCTTTATCACAGGCTGAGGTGCCCCACCAGTATTCTTGTTTTTGTTCCTTTTTACATCAAACTCAGTACAAAGTTCCATGGTTCTCAAACTTATGATTACTTCCTTAATATATGACAAGTTTAAGAATTAGGTTTATCCTATTCAGTAAATGGTGTTGGGAAAACTGGCTGACCACATGCAGAAGATTGAAACAGGACCCCTACTTATCGCCATACACAAAAATTAACTCTAAATGAATCAAAGACCTAAATGTAAAACCTCAAACTATAAGAATCTTAGAGGTTACAAGCAGTGTGGCGATTCCTAAAAGCTCTAAAAATCGACCTTCCATATGACCCCGCAATCCCCCTACTGGGAATATACCCTGAAGACCTCAAATCACTCTATAAAAAAGATATCTGCACACGTATGTTTATCGCAGCATTGTTCACAATAGCAAGAACCTGGAAGCAACCATGCTGCCCATCAAAAGAGGACTGGATTAAAAAAATGTGGTACATATACAAGATGGACTACTAAGCAGCTATAGAAAAGAACAAAATCATGAATTTCGCAGCAACCTGGATGTAACTAGAGTCTATAACACTGAGTGACCTCTCACCGAAACAAAGATCCGAGTATCACATGTTCTCACTCATATAATGGACCTTGAACATCCAATGTAACACTATAAGAAAATGACTGATGGTACTGGGAAACTATGGGGGGGAGGGGGATGGGATTAACAGTCGCAAATATCTATCTGGGGATGGGGAAACACCTCTTATCAACAGGGTGCCTGAATGAAACGTAATTGTACACCTAACCCTTAACTGTACCCCACAAAATCATAATAAAAAATATTGATTAAAAAAAAAGAAAAAAAACCCAGAATCTTAGAAAACGCAGGAGACACCCTTATGGAAATTGGAACTGGGAACCAGTTCAGAACCCTAAAGGCCAATACCTTAAGAAATAAAATAGACAAGTGGGACCTCATCAAATTAACGAGCTTCTGCAAAGCAAAAGAAACCATCAAGAGAGCAGGGAGATAGCCCACAGAATGGGAAAATATATTTGCCAACTGTTTATCTGACAAAAGCCTAACATCTAGGATCTACAAGGAACTCAAACGCGCCAAAAGGAAAAAAAACCAAACAGCCCCTTTAAAAAGTGGGCAAAAGAAATGAATAGACACTTCTCAAAAGAAAATATACGGGCAGCCAACAGACACATGAAAAAGTGCTCAGCCTCACTCATCATCAGAGAAATGCAAATCAAAACCACATTGAGATACCACCTACCCCCTGTAAGAATGGCCATCATTAACAAAACAAACAACAAAACATGTGGGCGAGGATGTGGAGAAAAAGGAATACTTCAATACTGCTGATGGGAATGCAAGCTACTAGTACAACCTCTTTGGAAGACAGTGTGGTGATTTCTGAAGAACTAGAAATTGATCTTCCATATGACCCAGCAATTCCCCTATTGGGAATATACCTTGAGGAACTCAAATCATTCTACAAAAAAGATACCTGCACACGTATGCTTGTTGCAGCTCTATTCACAATAGCAAAAACAAGGAACCAACCATGTTGTCCATCGAAGCTGGACTGGATTAAAACAAATGTGGTATATATACACAATGGAATATGATGCAGCCATAAAGAAGGATAAATATATGGACTTTGCAGCAACTTGGATGGATTTAGAGTCGATCATACTCAGTGATCTATCACAGAAACAAAGAACAGAGTTCCATATGTTCTCACTGATAAACGAACCTTGAACAATTATAATGCTATAAGAAAGGGATTGGCAGTAGTGGGAAACTGTTGCGGGGGGGGTGGGATTGGCAGTTGAGGGAAACTGCTAGGGGAGGGAAGGGTATACATCATCACCAAGGGTTCCTGCATGATCTATGTTTATATATCTAACCCTGAAATGTACCCACATCTTTATAATAAAAAAAAAGACGTGGGGTACAATACAGGGTTAGGTCATAAGTGGTCATTGAACTGGTGAAGTTTGGGCCTCCCATCTGTCCTCACTTCACCTGGTTTGGGATAAGGTATCCTTATTAATATTATGTGCCTCCCCTGCACCCTGCCAGCAGTGACCTATTACTGCCAACCTCTTTCATATAGTATTATAATAAGTGTTCAGGGTCCAATTATGAGTGAGAACATGTGGTACTCAGTTGTTTGTTTCTGTGATAGATCACTGAGTATGATAGTCTCTAATGCAGCCATAAAGAAGGATGAAATTATGGATTTTGCAGCAACTTAGATGGATTTAGGCTTATCTTTTTTAAAAGTTGCAGTTATATTTTCCAAGCGATATTCTAATCATCGATCAGTGGGACCCGAACTGAAATATCTTGTCTATGTAATTGAAAGCTAAAGACTTATTCCTTACACCTGTCCCATAACTAGAGTAACTTTGGGGGCAATCTCCCAATTTTAGAACATAAATGCAAAGCTTATAGCATTGATGCGCAATGTTGAGGCTGGTAAGCCTATTATATTGGGCTGAATTGAGAGTATATAAAGAAGAATGCAGACCTATATTTGCACATAAAATATATGCATAAAGAATTGGCCAAGCCGGGCTGGGTGGCTCAGCCTGTAATCCCGCACCTTGGGAGGCCGAGGTGAGTGGATTGCCTGAGCCTGTGGGTTTGAGACCCGCCTGGGCAACTTGGAGAGACCTCATCTCTACAATAAATAAAAAACTAGCCAGGCATGGTAGCACGTGCCTTAGTTCCAGCTACTTGGAAGGCTGAGGCGGAAGGATCGCCGGAGCCCAGCAGGTCGAGGCTGTGGTGGCCGGGAGCGGCCACTGCACTCCAGTCTGGACAACAGAGTGAGACTCCAACTCCAAAAAAAAAAAAAAAAAAGAATTGGCCAATCTGGTATTTTTAATTCCAGAAATATCTATTAAACTATCTAGATAGGTAGATGGAGAAAATTAATCATAATTAGCTATAATGATGATGATAGGATATAGTGGGTGAAATGTTTTGGTTAAAATGACGACTTTGAATTGCAAAAATTTAAAGTCATTTCTAAATCATCAGAAAGGATGAGTTCAGTGCCCCTCCAATGTTAAATATGTTTTATTGTATTCTCATTCTTGGAAAAATTGTTGATCTTTGCATGAGATGAAAAAAGCATAAGGAAAAGGACAATGTTTTTTGACTGCCGATACTATATGCTGGCACTGAGTTCCTTTTCAGAATTTATCTCATCAAATTCTCAGGATAGTTGAGTGCAGTAGGCATAGGTGTCCCCATTTGACAACATAAGAAGGATTGGGTAATACTTACTCATTTTCAGGGGCACCTAGCTGTGAGTGACATCTCTGCCTCTGACTCTAGGTGTCTCTTATTCCAAAGTTTGTATTCTTCCCTCCGTGTGATGCTGCTATGTGCTATACAAGCTGTATACTTTGAACTAATTGTTTAATTCACATGAAGGTACATTTTCATATCAGCCCCAGATCTTTGTCCGCTGTGCAAAAGAAAGCCAATCTGTTGCATCATTTAAGTGTCAGAAGCAGCTCCATTTGCCTATATTTTGAAGAATGGATAGCCAGTTCTATCAAATTTCATGTAACAAACCATTACAAGAAAATTATGTTTTAGTTTGCAGCAATTGATTTCTATAACTTCATCTACTCACTCATTTGTTCTCTTCTTTAACAAGCATTTATTAAATGTCTATTATGTGCCCAGTATCACATACCATATTATAGGGAATAGAAAGTAATAGAAGATATGGCCTCTATCATAGAAAAGCTCATACTTCAGCTGAAAAAAAGAAATACACAATTAAAAACAAAACAACTGGAGAATGATTCTAAAATAACACGTAGATAAATATGAGACAGTATGTTATGAGCTTCAGAATTCAAAGAAAAGTGTCACTATAAAATGGTGTTAATGGGGCAAGGCTTAGCTGATGAGAAAAATTGTCAAGACCTAAAAACGAGTGTGACTTAGTTCAACTTGACTTTAGAAAATAACAAGAAGAAAACATAATATGGCATTGAGTCCTCTCTGACTTCCTAAGGTGACTCAGGCTTCCCTCTTCTAGTCCCTACTTTGGCACCCATCACATTTTCCTGAGAACTTATGAGGCTGTCTAACTAGTTTCCTGTAAGCAGAGGTCTGTCCCCTCATTTAAACATTTCTGGCACATGAGAGATTTCACAAACATTCGATAAATGAATGGATGAATAACAGATAACTTCTGGTTGAGAAAGGATTTCGGTGGGACGATATGAACTATGATTCCAGATATTCTTGATATGTTTCCTGATTCTACTGCTCTTTCTATCAAAATAAATACTGCTGAGTGAAAATTATATAATACTGAGTGAAAATGATGTTTTACTGCCTGGTTTTATTGACAATATGAATTATTTTAAAAACAATGGTGTCTTTTCCTAGATGTTGATTGGACAACTCGTGTCTGCTTTCGTTGGTCCAAATTAAAAAATTATTTTACCATTTTATGCTTAAATGAGACCACATGCGCCTTGCCAATTAGAATTACACCATGTCTCTTCCTATTTTATATTTTAGCCTCTTGGATAATATGTGCCTGGATAAGACTGTTATGGAAATCAGTCTGTGAAAATCTGATGTATAATTCTACATTGTTTGCATATATCAAAATATCACACTCTACCCCATAAATGTATACAATTATGATTTGTCAATTAAAATATTGTTAAAGAAAATCTGGTGTAGTACTTAGTTAATAGTGAATGATTCTGCAATAAGTGCATCAAATCCAAGAGTTTTTATGTAGCTTCTGGTTGGGGCAAGATCATGATGGCAATGTAGTTTTTTAATATCTCCAAATCCCCTTATAACAACAGGGTAGCAAAAAAGAACCACAGGTAATATCTTCAACAAAACCAAGTGACAAATACACCCATGAACCCCAGAAAACGTGTATCTGGGTCCAAACTTTGACAGCAGCAAAATCCCTATGGGTTTAGCAGCTCTGAGGTAAATGGAGGGAAGACAAAGGGGTACTCTGATTATATTAGAGACCAAGGACACAGAAATTGTCAACGAATACTAACTTCCAAAAGAAGAGAATCAAACTTTGAGTGGAATGCTCAGTAAGCATATTTGAGAAAAACATGGGAGACACCTTCATGGTTCTCATTTGTAGATGACTCCAGAAAGGTCTATGAAGATCTGCCAAGGGTTAGGTCACAGGGCACTAAGATGAATTAAGTGCATGAGGACAACAGAAACCCAATAACATCCCCCATGCCTAAGAAATGAAACCCACCCTGGGAAAACATCTTGCTAGAATGGAATCCAAACTGAACAAGCCAAAAACACTGGTCCGAGAGAGAGAAAAGTTTCATGTATTGCCAGGGAGAGGCCCAGAGGCGGCCAACTTCAGAATTGTACAAGAGAGGCCATGGTTTTTAGTACTCCTCAGGGGGACCCATTACCTAATTTGCAAGGCACTATGCAAAATGAAAAGCCAAAAACAGTGAAAAAAACTGTTAAAAATTTCATGATAAGAAGAGAAGAACATGGAATCCAGAGTAGGAAGGATCCTATGTGACTGCCCAGGCCACACACCCATGAGATCAGCCCTGCTTCTCTGTCAAAGCAGGGAGGGAACCCTCAAGCAGGGAATCTAGGAAAGCAGCTGTCTGTCCATTCAGGCTACTGTAGCACATTACTACAGACTGGATAGCTTATAAACTGCAGAAATTTACTTCTCACAGTTCTGGAGATCAGGCTGCCAGCATATCTGAGTTCTGGGAAGACCCCTTTCTGGGTTGCAGATGGCTGACTCCTTGCATCCTATTCTCACATGGAGGAACAAGGGAGAGCTCTATTTTATAAGGACACTAATCCCATTCACCCTCATGACCTCGTTACCTCCCAAAGGCCCCACTTCTCAATCATGCTGGGGGTTGGGATTTCAACATATGAATTTAGGAGAGACACAAACAATCAATCTACCCATAACAGAAGTTCTAGTATTCTCACAACCTATTCAAGATCCCTATCCTAACGGTACAACTCACCTTATTTAAATATGAAAAATAGAAAAAGATTGTGATCAAACTTCTTACAAAAATATGACAAGTAAAAAGAGAAAATGAAGCAAATAATTTGTGAACAGATAATGAAGGCACAGAAAAAAATGTGACCAAAATACAAATTAAACCTGTTATGTAATAACACAAAATGAGATTACAAGAAAATGGTAAAACTATGGAGAAGCAGCATAGATCAGAAATGGCAAAACTCTGAAATGCTGTAGCAAACCAACAGGAGGGTATGAAAACAACTTTCAGGTCTTACGAAAGAATCAGCAAATAAAGTAAAAGTCATTTCAGAAACAGATTCAAAGTAACACAAGAGTGAACAAGCCCCATGTAAAGTACAGTAAGTGAATTAAAAGATAGGAAAAGAAAATGAAACAGGCGGGGCACAGTGGCTCACGCCTATAATCCCAGCACTTTTGGAGGCCGAGGTGAGAGGATTGCCTGAATCCATGGGTTCAAGACCAGTCTGGGCAACTTGGTGAGACCTCATCTCTACAAGAAATAAAAAAAGAAAATTAGCCAGGCATGGTGGTATGTGCCTGTAGTTCCAGCTACTGGGAAGGCTGAGGTGGAAGGATCGCCGGAGCCCAGCAGGTCGAGGCTACTGTGGTTGTAAGCATGCCACTGCACTTCAGCCTGGGTGATAGAGTGAGACTCCAACTCAAAAAAAAAAGAAAGAAAAGAAAATGAAACAAACAGAAACAAAAGTCTTCTGTGAAAGAGCACATTTCATAATTTTTAGCCACTTGAATCTTGCTTGACAACAAAACCCATAATATTTATCTTTCTGCTTTATTTGTTGAAGTTTGATTAATCTTACTCAAAGAGGTTACAGTTAATTAATTTTTTAAAAATCCAGTTTTAAATAGATATCCCTGAAACCAGTTTTGCACCCATATCCTTTTCAATTCATTTGATAATTTGAGAATATTAACAAAAACATTTTTAATCTGCTTTTCAAAGGGAACATCTGTGCATTAATGTTTGTGACAGTGGCTTTGTTATAGTAAGTGAAACATCTGGAGAGACTTGATTACTTGTTGACAGAAACTCCAATGCAAAACATAGGTAAACGATGATGTATTCTCACTGGGCTACAATGAATAAGCCCAGCTGATGGGGTCAACCTAAACTAATATGCTAAAGCACAACAGTATTTAGACCCTTTTATTCTGAGCCATTCCTTATGGTTAGTCTGAATCTGTGGTTATTTGGGATCCTTACTGAACTTGAAAGAACAGAAATTAAAGCTTTTTAGCTGTGGCTTTTACTCTGAATATTCGGAGTGGTCCATTTAGTCTCATTCTTTTTTTTTTTTTTTGAGTTGGAGTCTCACTCTGTCGCCCAGACTGGAGTGCAGTGGCCGCTCCCGGCCACCGCAGCCTCGACCTGCTGGGCTCCGGCGATCCTTCCTCCTCAGCCTTCCGAGTAGCCGGAATTACAGGCATGTGCTACCACGCCCGGCTGATTTTTTGATTTATTGTAGAGATGAGGTCTCGCTGCCCAGGCGGGTCTCGAACCCGCGGGCTCAGGCAATTTACTCACCTCAGCCTCCCAAAGGCGTGGGATTACAGGCTGAGCCACCGAGCCCGGCTCATTTAGTCTCATTCTTAAATTAACTCTCTGCTAAAAATAAAGAAAATTGAAGTCTCTATAATCTAGATTGTTTGAACTCATAGTAATAGCATTTTTCACTTTTTCTTTTTAATACTGAGTTTCAGTTTGTTCTGTTATTAGAGTTAGTTGGATAGCATTCTTATTTTCCAATGAACATCTCTAGGGCTGCAGAGATAAGTGGATGAAAAAATGACTTCTAAGATCCCAGAAGATAATTTGTTGACCATTTTAACTTTAATACATCTCAATTAGGTAAATAATTTAATGCATGGGAAGGTGCCTAACAGAGTGCTATGCATGTGCTGGAACTCAATAAAAGTTGACTCTAAGTGTGGCAGATCCTGTGAGTTATAAGCACAAAGGCTGTTTCCTCCTCCTTTCTTGATGGCAGAGAACTTCTCATCCCAGAGGTTGAAAATACTGCTTCTCACTTTCCAGCCTTCCTTGCAGCTAGGGCATGGACATGTGACCCAATTCCAGCCAGTGAAAACTGAGATGAGGAACTTCTGGGAAGATTTCTTTCCTGATTAGAAATCCCTAATGGGTGTAGACACCTCTCTTTTTCAGTTGGACATTGTTGTGTTTTCATTCAATGCCTAAAACCAGGGCAGCCATTTTATAAGCATGAGAGGACAAGCCTAGGTACCCTGTGAATATCCTGGGGTGGGCAGAGCAGAAAGATGGAGAAGGCCTCACTCCTTGATGCCAGTGTAGAGCCATTGAACCAACCCTGATACCACCCATTTCTGGATTTCTTGGTATTTCAAAAATAATAAGTATCCTTAATGTTGAAGTTATTTTAGTTGGGTATTTAGTTATATGCAACCAAAAGCATTAAAAATAATACACTGAAGGAGCCCTCTCATTTTCATATACCTCAATAGAACACAAACCCAGTTTTCCCTTGATAAGCCCCACACGTGTGGCAATAAGCTGCCCCTGGGTAAAGCAGGTCCTTGCCAAACACTGAGTCCATTTCCACATTTGCCACTGCTTATCTTCAAATCTTCCTCCACATCCACAAAATGGAGATGGCTTCTGTTTTTAAACTCAAGTGTTTGTGACGACTGGTAACCTAATTGATTTGTGGTCCCCAAATTAAAAACACTAGAAAAAAATTATTTTAAATGGTGGTTTTCCATGTGGGTTCTGCCTAAGCTGTGCTATAATTTATGGATGTGCTAACAGACTAAAAGACAAAGTGATCTGCAATTCACCGGCAGAGCCCTGAGAGCCTGCATAATGTACGTTACTCCCCATCATCACACAAGCAATAACCATCAAACACACTGGTGGGCAATGAGTGACTCCCTTGCTTCTAAGCTCATAACCTGCATTGGACCCAAACCCCATACCCAACAGCCTTTGATGATGACATCCCAAAGAGATCAGGGGCCCAAACCAGAGCAGAACAAATCAGCACAGTGCCTCACAGAATCTAGCCCAGATTTAAAAGCAATGAACAATTTACAGGATATCAGTTTAATATTTAATGAAGATGTAAATGATGAGAGTCAATACTGAATTGCTTGGTGAAATCTATTCCAGCAAGAGAAAGCAGCAGTGGTCTGTAGAAGGAGGGGGGACTGTCTTTCTTATTAGCCATTGTTCTTTAACTTCTCCCCAGCTCTAGCTGAGGCCTGGGCTCAGATTCCCCAAACAGCTGACAGTTGCAGCGAGAGTGAAATCAATCTTATAATCCTCCTAGCCATTTTATTCCTAATTTCCCTCTGTATGCCCTTTCTCTCTTTCAGACTGTGCACTCAGAGACCAACTCCACACAGGGTTTCTGACACCAGACTTGCCTATTGCCAACATTCTGTCTGTCCCTCTGTCAGCTGGGTGTCTGCACTGACGAGAGGGGCATGATGACTCCAAGGCAATTCATCACCTCTGCGACGTGGGGAGAGATGCTGAGCCCACTTGTGTCAGAAGAAGCTGCCAATTCCTCAGTCAGAGCTGGAGGGTGAGTCTGAAGGTGCTGGTCCATGAAATAACAGAGGAGAAAGGGAGAAGCCGCCAGGAGAGAGAATTGAGGGCTACAGGGTGTAAGTGAAGAATGATTGTTGGTTGTGCAGGACATTTGCCTCTTAAGGGGCCAAAAGATGCCAGAGGGCTGTCTCTCTTGCTCCATTTACTCTTGGGCCCCGTCCTGAAGAGATAGTAACAGTCTAGGGGCTGGAAGCAAAAAAATTAAGAGTTTCAAAGGAAACAGTTCCCCCAGCCAACAGCCCCTCCTCCCAACCAAGCTAGGGACTGAAAGATGAGGAACTGAGCCCAAAGGCTTCTTTTCTGTTTTTCCAGGTTGGTCTAAGAAAGAGCAGCTTCTTTGTCCACCCAGGGGAAAGGGTGCATTGCTTTTCCTGGCACACCAGTCTACAGACTTCAGCAGCCTGTAGGAACTGGCTCCTCGTGTTGGAGGCTTAAATACATTCCCACAACAGCCAGGCCATGACATAAGAGAATGTGAGAAGGAGAGAGCAGTATGGAGCCCTCAGTGAAGCCACCCAAGCCCCAGATGGTTGGGCTTGGCCCTGTATAATCATAATCGTGTCCTCCCTTTGCTCAGCCTTCTGACCTCCCCCTCAGCCTGCTGTGGGCTCAGGGAGATTCTGCAGAGAGGGATGATCCCAGGGATGGCTGTTGCCATCAGAGAATACACTCTCTTGTTCACACACCACTCTCCCTGCTCCAGAATGTTCACCACAGAGTGGGATGGTGAGAAGGGCTGCTCAGTCACTCTGTCATCACCTTTCAGAGCTGTTGCTGTGCTATCTGGTAATTCAGCGGGTGCCTTCCTGTCTTAGCCTATTTTACTTGTGAAGACTGATTCTAGGACCTACAGGACTCTTGGTCCCACACTAATTTTTTTCTTTCTCTAACAGACTTGTGAAGGCTCAAGTGAGGCTACATGTCATGGAAGATGAAATATTTTCCCCTACAATGTTAGAAACAGAAACCACTCTAGGTATTTCAGACAGAGGGGGTTGATACGAGAAGCTGGTTGCATGGGTCCTAGAAGAGTGAGAAGTCAACGAGGGGCCCAAAGGATAACACAGAGATTAGCCACAGCAGGAAGTTGTTACCACCTTTAGGACTGGGGGAACATGGGAAGAGGTGGTGTTACCAGAGACCAAAAACCAGGGCCATATGGTGGGAGGCAGAGACATGGTGAGGGCTGCCAGGTGGGTGCTGGGACTATGTAAAGTGGAGCTACCAAATGGGGATTGTATTTGTCTATTATTGCATACCAAATGTCCCTAAACCTAGCTGCTGTAAACAACAAACGTATTACCTTTCAGTTTCTGTGGGTCAGGAATCTGGGAGTAGTTTAGCTGGTGGTTCTGGCTCTCACAAAGCTGCAATCGTTGTCAGTTAGGGCTGCAGTTATCTTAAGGTTCACCTGGGGGAGGATTTGCTTCCAGGCTCACTCACGTGACTGCTGGCAGGCCTCAAGGTTTTGTTGGCTGCCGGTTGAAGACATCAGTTCCTTGTCACGTGGTCCTTGTCACGACATCATTCCTCCACAATGCTACTTACAATATGGCAGCTTTCTTCCGCTAGAATGAAGGCTCTGAGAGAAAGCGCATGTGAGAAGGAGAGAGCAAGATGGAAGTTGTAGTCTTTTTGTAACCTTATCTTTGAAGTGACATCCCAATACTTCAGTCGTATTCTATTTGTTAGAAGGAAGCCACTAGGGCCAGCCCGCACTCAAGAGAGTAACACAGGCCATCAATACCAGGAAGCAGGGATCACAGGGGAGGAGTGGTAAGGGGCTCTTAGAGGCTGTCACAGGGCAGGAGACAGAGGTTGAGGCAGCTCTATGTTTGGGGGGCCTGAAACTTACACGATCTGAGGGAAACCTTTGAAGAAAAATAATGCAAATTACAAATACAAAATTACACACAGGTGTATCAACTGGTGAATGTTTAAACAAAATGGGAACTTTCCAGACAATGAAACATTATTTAGCAATAGAAAGGAATGAAGTCTTTGTATATGCTACAGCATAGAAGAACCTCAAAAACATTCTGCTCAGTGAAGGAAACTAGTCACAAAAGACCACATACTACGATTCCATTTATATGAAGTGTCCAGAATAGGCAAATCCACAGAGACAGAAAGTAGATTAGTGGTTACCAGGGCCCGGGGTTGGGAGCCAGGACTGACTGAAAACAGGCACGAGAAAACTTTCAGGGGAGATGGAAATGTTCTAAAACTGGATTGTGGTGATGGTTATGCAACTCAATAAATTTACTAAAAACCATTGAACCATCCACTTACAATGGATGAATTTTATGGTATGTAAATTATATTTC
Organism: Cephalopachus bancanus; assembly: GCA_027257055.1. NCBI lineage: Eukaryota > Metazoa > Chordata > Mammalia > Primates > Tarsiidae > Cephalopachus > Cephalopachus bancanus. The sequence goes on along the minus strand of JAPVLO010000544.1, from coordinate 552,306 downwards.
AATAAAGCTGTTAAAAATGATGCACACAGGGCACTGGATGAGGCCTGCGCAAGTGAGAGGCCCTGGAGCTCCAGCTTCATTAACTTTTCAGGAAATTTGTCTCAGATGCTGGGAGATCACCTGGCTTCTCCCCTCCTTTCTTCCTTCCCTCTTCTGCCTGTGCCTTTTATTGACTCAATCTGCCCAGAAGCCGGGGTAATGGAGCACTTTGTAACACAGGAATACAAAGGGCCAGGAACAGATCTGAGAGAAGAGAGGCAAATGACAGGCTCCTGGGCCAAACCTGAAGTTACCTTCACACCCACCTGCCAAGACAACTCAGAACAACTATCCTTTTGGTATTGAGAGATGTCTTGAGAAGAACTGAAGAGGAGGTCCATGTTTCTGAATGAAAGCCTCGGCTATTAATTGTCATCTGGGCCGGATTTGATGGCTCACACCTTTAATCCTTGCACTTGGGGAGGCCAAGGCGGGAGGATCACTTGAGGCCAGGAGTTTGAGGCTGCAGTAAGCTATGGTCACAACACTGCACTCCAGCCTGGGTGTCAGAGTGAGACCTCATCTCAAAAAAAAAGAAATTATATACAGGACACTGGATTTGTCGGTTATCTTGTCATTCATTGTCTTCTCACCTGAAGGCTCAAAATTTTCTATTCATGCATATACATGTATGGAGGAATGGAGAGCTGGCTTTGAGTGGGTAAGAGGAGGGAAGTGAGAAGATCACTCATGGAAGACTAGATTGGCTATGTTAAATATTCACTATTGAATGTATTGTTCTGTCAGCTTTTCTCATTTAACTCTTGGAAGCAATAAGTACCAAAGGCAGGGCAGAGGGAACGGTAGGCTCCAGGTGCAGGCAATAAGAGGATGCATTGTTTGTAGAGAGATTTAAAACAGTAGTAAAACCAACTACAAATTGATCTCTTTTTTTCTTATCAGCATGTCCAAGCAATTCTAAACAATGTCAGTGATAAAATACTCTCCTCCCTCACCCCAAACTATCTTTTTGGATTAAGTTCTATAATTGCAAAGGTTACTGCTAAGTTTTAAATAATATATATGTGAGCTTCGAATTGGTACATTTTCATCACTTACCCTTTACTAAAGTGTTTTCTGCATGGGAGATAATGCAGAGAACCCCAATTCTACAGCAGGCTGCTGACATGCGTCGACTCAGCCACAGATACATTCGGTTCTGGAATAAGTTTGTGTTGGTTCAGAATCATTTGTGTTCATTTCAGATGCAATTTGCATCTCTGGTTTTTGTGGTACTACATTTCCTGCATTTAAATGGTAGATTTGAAAACACAATGAGAGGACAGTGACTATGGAAAAGAGAAAAGAAAAAAGAAAAGCAGACGCCAGGCACAGTGGCTCATGCCTGTAATCCTAGAACTTCGAGATGACGAGGTGAGAGGATTGCCTGAGCACAATTACACACAGGTGTATCAGCTGTGAATGTTTAGCAAGACTTCATCTCTACAATAAATCAAAAAACTAGCCAGGCGTTGTGGCACGAGGCTGTAGTCCTAGTTACTTGGAAGGCTGAGATGGAAGGATCACTGAGCCCAGCAGGTCGAGGATGTGATAGCTGTGAGTCTCTGCACTCCAGCCTGAGCGACAGAGTTAGACGCTGACAAGGAAGGAAGGAAGGAAGGAAGGAAGGAAGGAAGGAAGGAAGGAAGGAAGGAAGGAAGGAAGGAAGGAAGGAAAGAAACAGAGCTTGAAGTGCTTCACTCTATCATTCCATGTGCAAAAGACTCTTGGAATCGTGTAGTATTCCCTGGATTGAATGTGTTCGTTATGTGGGTTCCTCCTTAAGATCCTTATTAATAAAAGTATTAATCCAACTTATCTTTCCTTTTGGGTACTGTACCATTTATTTCTATGTTATTTTACTTTTTTTACTGGCATGAAAGTTCAAAATGTTCACTATCAGTGTTTCTTTGGGGTCATTTCATTTCGTGATTATTACTGAAAAAGATTTTGTCACATAGAAGAGGGTAATGTTACAAATGATCCATTCTGTATGTCAAACGTGCTAGGTATGCTACTGCTTACAACCAAAATATCTTATGTACATCAATAAGGAAACTGAGGTTCAAAGAAGTTAAGAGATTTGTTTAAAATCACTCAAGTATTAAGCCAAGGATTCAAACAAAGATTGTGCAGTCAATATATAGCTCGTATGCTTTACATTTACAAACTCATTTAATGCCAACAACTATATGAGTAAATGGCAACCCCATTTCATAGGTGAGGAAATATTAATGCAGAGAGGGTAAATGACCAGCCCAAGGTCCCATAGCCAGTAATGGCAAAACAAAGATTTGAACACCCATGGTATTGCTCTGGACACTATCTGTGTCACCTTCACTCTGGGCTTCCTCTTCAGTGAGGTCTACTTCTAAGACCATGCTCAATTCTCAAGTCAGCTGCAGCTGAGCAACTTAGACCCACTTTCGCTGCTCTGTCCCTCTGTCCCCTTCCACCATCTTCTCTCACCTTGAAGGAACTCTCCCAGCACGTGCGGGATTTCTAAGAGCACAAGTTGCAATATTCTCTGAGTTCAGCTCAGCTTGATTGTTTACCAAATACTTTGAGAAGGGAAGAATGGGAAAGAAAACTGAATTTTTTGAAATAAGATCTGTGCTATTCTGAGATTGTTTAACCCCCGTAGTCGTCATTGCTAGCTTTAATAAAGTGTGAAGAAAACTGCTCATTGCTGCCACCACAGATAATACTGACTCACAACACTAGATGGCAAAATGGTGCTACGTTTACTGTGTTTTGGCTGAAAAAGCCTTGTGTAAGTCTTCCAAAAAAAATCCAAATCCACTGGGATTTTTTTTTAATTTCAAAATTTCAAAATTTCTTTTAGAAAAACAAAGGTCTATGTGAAGTTAGTATCTTTTAAAAATCATTGTTTAGAAATGCCCTATTCTGAATTGTCTCAGTTTTTCAGGCTCTATCAAGTAGGTAAATACATGTCTCTGCCTAATGGCCAGCTGGTCAAGAGCTACCTCCTAATTGATCAGATAAAAAAGGAAGGATAACAGAAGATAATGGAGATAGTATGAAATGTACTTTCAAAAGCTGCATGTTAACATAAATGTGACATAAATGTGACAAATGTATATGGCACAGATGTCATCTGTCATGGCCTCTTCTGTTTAAATAAACTTAGAAGCAAATAACAAATTGGACACACTGCTGTTCTCCATTTTATTCATTCAAAAATAAGCACCTTTTATGTACAGGGCAGTTATAGGCAGCACAGAATACAGAGTTCTACTCTGGCATTTAAGAAATCTGTGTTCTAGAGGGAAACAAAAGACAAATGCACCAATATTGTCAACAGTAAGCGCCGGAATCATTCTTTCTCTAGAGCCTCATGGTTAGAGCTGATGATTGTCCCCTTTCTTCCCTTTCCCTGCAAGCCTTGGGACCACCCAGGATCCTGACCTGGCAGGCAGCACATCAACATATCCAGACTGGGCCCCATGCAGCAGGGACTCAAGGCTGGATTTGTATTGCTTTCTGAATTGTCTTGGCAAATCAAATCTAGCATAATCCCTGCCTTGTAATAATTGTTAGCAGGAGGAGGGCAGGAATCGGTGTGTATAGCCACCAAGGAGAATCTGCCTAGGAAGTTTTATAGAGCTTTGCCATCGGCAATGAAGAGAGGGTGGAATGACAGGCACAGAATAATATCAGCACAGGAATATCCCTCTCCTGGCCAGGGAAGCCTGCCAGGGTTAGAGCAGTGATCGTTAGAGCAGGATGGACCCAGTAGCACCAGCATCCCTAGGAACTTGTCAGAAACCCAAATGCTCAGATTCCACCCCAGACCTAGGGAAAGAAAAACTTTGTGGGGAGTAGACCTGACCATTTGTGTGTTAACAAGCCCTCCATGGAATTCTGATGCAGGCTTAAGGTCAGACCACTGGGTCAAAGAATGGCCCCTGCCAGGGAGGGTTGATAAACAAGATGAGGTACACAAGGATCAGACCTTGCAGGGCCTTGTGCAAAGGAGATTGTTTTGTTCTGTTTGTTTTATCTTGCAGGCAATATGGAAGCCATTGAAGGTTTCTAACCAGGGAAATGACCAGAACACGTTTTCACTTCAAATTCACCAGTCTGGTGATGGTACGGAGGAGGATGCAGAAGGTGGGAAGTTGTCCTTTTCCAGGGCAATTCTAGCTTCTCTTTTCCCTTCCCCACAGAGCCCCGCCCCGGTTCTCTTCTTTTTCTATGGCCTTGTCTCCCGGTGATCTCACCCATTCTCCTGGCATCAGTCACTCCCCTTGGCAGATGACTACCAAACCTACCTCTTCAGTCTGTATCTTTCACCAGGCAGACGCTCAACTTCCTGAATATCCAGATGCCATCCCACACAAAGCACAGCCAAATCTGTACTCATCATTCACAAACCAGAGTTTCCCCTTCCTGGCTTCTTGTCTTCTGTTAATGCCATACCTGTCTACGTTGCCGTTTAGGCTACATTTAGGAGTCATCCCCAAAGCTTCTTCAAGCCCCAGACTCAATTAATCACTTCCTTATTCATCATTCCAGGAGTACTTGGCATATACTTTTATTCCAACATATTGACATGGGTGTTGGCGTTTGAGGGTAAACATCTTAAGGGGAAAAAATGGGCCTCATTGAAGGAAAATTGGTTATGACTAAGTGGAATTAGGTTACAAAAAATTAACAGACAAAGTGGGTATTATAGCTGAGGAAGCAGGTAAAGATTAAGCTTTCTAGAAGACTAAGGAAGATGGGAAGGAACATTGGCTAGCATTTCATACGAGGAAGGTAAAAAGAATAGTATTGGGGAGTATTATTTGTTTTTAAAGATAGAGCAAATGTGAAGGTACCGCTTATTTATTTGTCTATTTATTTACTTATTTATCTTTTTTTTTGAGCTGGAGTCTCACTCTGTCGCGCAGGCCGGAGTGCAGTGGCACACTCACGGCCACCCCAGTGTCGACCTGCTGGGCTTAGGCGATCCTTCCGCCTCAGCCTTCCAAGTAGCCAGAACTACAGGTGATCACTACCATACCCAGCTAATTTTTTTTTATTTATTGTGGAGTCGAGGTCTTGCCAAGTTGCCAGGGCTGGTCTGGAACCTGTGGGCTCAGGCAATCCACTCACCTCGACTTCCAAAGTGCTGGGATCATAGGCTGAGTCACCGAGCCTGGCCGAATATACAATTTAAAGAGAAAAAAATCAGTAGGGTAGGAATGACGTAGGGTGACCGCAAAGGGTCCGGAAAGTGCTCAAGAATTACAAAGAGAGAGGTGGATGAGATCATGCACACAGAGGAAGGGGCTGATCTAAGAACAGGGGATTTGTAGTTTCTGAGCGTATCATCTCTGAGATCAGTGAAGAGAAAGTGGATAAAGATACAGAGATGTTAAGGCTGTGAGGAAGAAGAGTCAGCAAGTTCACATGGGTGTCTATAATTTTGAAAAACAGGGAAACAGAGGCAAGAATGAGTTGGTGGCCTTGGGGAGAGTGGAAAATGTTTAGAAGAAACATCCAAAATTCGACAGTGAGCAAGAGGCCCCAAACACAAGCTTGCAAGGTTGTTTTTTAAAAAAATTACCTGCCTCCAAAAAATATTCCAGTTGAGAGAGATGAGGAGGCTGACTACTTATTACTGCACATCCCGTAGTCATTGATTATTTCCCCCACACCCAGAGGTCAATCCCTTGTCATGGGCTGGCATAGTGGGTTACAATGGTCTGAGGACAAGCCTCTCACAAAGATGCAGGTACTGGTAACTGCAAATGAAGCTGAGGTACATGGCAATGGTATGTGGATCAGAGAGGTTGTGGGCTGAGCACCAGCGGCATGTGCTACACCCATCATGTTTCTGGCTTGACTTTATAAGTGGTACTGAAAGGATTCCATGGGATCGGGAATTTTCCTTTGGGTAACCAGAAGAAAAACTGGAGCAGAAGCATCTGGAGAGACCTGGAGTGACACTTCTCCTGCCTGTCGAAAACCTTCTTCTTGTCTTGAAGTCCCAGATCAGAAGTCACTTTGTCTCTGAAATCTTCCTTGACCACCTCCCTCACCCCTCCCCAGGCACATCTGTTCTCAAAGTAAGAGCATTTATGTAGTACCTTACTGTTTAAAAGCAATTGCACATACCTTTTCTTATATAATCCTGTTAATTAGTCATTCTCTCCTCTGTAGTTATATAGCATTCTGTTCATTGCAGGAATTTAATCCTTTACAAAAACCTAGATGTTCATTTTGTCTACCAGACAGTGAATTTATTAAAAGCCAGGGTCACATCTGACTTACCTTTGTAACCCCTGTGTCATACAAGCATCGAGTTCATATTAGAAACTTAAGGACATGAATTGAATTAAATGAATAAATCTCTATTCTAAATGTATGTTTAAAACAAGCCCAGTTTTTCAAGACCTGGTTTGATGACAATTTGTTCTTTTCTTCCATTAGAAGTGTCTTCTCTAGATTAAATAAGCGCAATTCCTTCTATTTTTTTCCCTCAGGAAATGTATTTTCATTATTTCGACTTCAACGTGATTTCATTCAGACGTCTCAAAATTATTCTTATATCTTTATTGTTATGGATTCAGAAATGGCTCCAGTGAATTCTGAACCATCAATGCTTCATTATTCCTGGTTTGGCAGAGGTTTGGGGTTGACTTTGAATCTTTTCCCCCTCTAGTTAATAGAAAATATCAACATGGGCTTCTGTCTTGAAAGGCATAGCAGAGGACCACCTTTTTCTTGGTATCAACCAGAGTAAACTCTTAATGTGCAGTATGGTTCCAAGTGATTTTGGTCTATAGCCAACTCAGAATACTCTGCTCAACCCGTGGCATTTACATGGAAAATAAAGCAAACAGAATGAAGTCCAAAGATATGAGAGCAGGTTACCCTAATCCAAACTTCACCTACAGTTTCCTAGAGTTTGTGAGATTCCCAGCAAGAAGAATGTGATAGGAGTCATATTTTAACACTGTGAATACCACTTCACTGACAGCTGCCATGTTCTGAAAGCCATTCCTAGCTCCCCTTCTCACCTGCTGGGAAATAGAAATTGTGGTGAAAGGGTGCAGTGTTTCTTAAACTGGGCTACACATGATGTAATGATGTAACTATATGTATTAAAGTATGAATTTCCTGGACCTCACTCCCCTCAGATACTGATTCAGTTGGGATATTACAATTGCTCATGCCTTTTCTTATATACCATCCCGTTAATTGGCCACTCTCTCCTCTGTAGTTATATAGCATTGCAGCATTCTGTTCATTACAGAAATTTAGCCCTTTATCAGTTCATATTAAAAATAAATAAAATTAGATGTTCATTTTGTCTACCAGACAATGAATTTACTAAAAGCCAGGGTCACATCTGACTCACCTTTGTAACCCCTGTGTCAGGTAACATCTAGTCCATATTAGAAATTTTTTTTGAGTTGGAGTCTCACTCTGTCATCCAGGCTGGAGTGCAGTGGCATGCTCATGGTCACCACAGCCTCGACCTGCTGGGTTCTGGCGATCCTTCCACCTCAGTCTTCCAAGTAGCTGGAACTACAGGCGTGCGCCACCATACCTGGCTACATATTAGAAACTTAAAGACATAAATTGAATTAAACAAATGAATCTCTATTTAAAATGTATGCTTACAACAAGCCCAGTTTAAAATTATATATATATATTTAAATGTCTAAGATTGGATTCTCTCAGAAGCGGACTCTGAGACAAGAACGTGAGAGCAGAGTTTATTTGGGAGGTAATGCCAGGAAGCACTGATCAGGAGTGAAGAAGGGGAGAAAGCCCATAAGGCATGTGTTAAAGAGCAGGTTACCAGTATGGGAAACCATGACTCAATCCCACTGAGAACTCATGGAGATAATAAAGAACACATCTTAGAACTATTTCACCCAAGATACAGATAAACCGGGGTATTTATCAACTTCTATTGTTGAGTCCCTGGTAATATCCCCTTGACATACAGGTGAGCCAAGGGAGTTCTGGCAATAAGAGAAAGTCTCAAGGCAAAGAGTTTCAGGTGTGTTCAGCTGAAGGCCATCTGGTTGGCTCACACAGAGACAGTGAATGTGCAGGGCATATTAGTGGGGCATTCGTTGTGTCTGCTACAACAAGCATTCTTGCCATTTTGGATATAGCCAAGGATCAGGGTAGATCGGATTTGGGCAATTTCAGTAGGATTTTCTGAAAAAAATCCAATAATTTTATTTACTATTTTTTTCATGGTCTTGCTGCTCACACTCTCTTCTTTGACAACAGCCATCAACTAAGATGACAACTCCAGCCTTTTATGTGGAAATGGATTTCAACTGAAATTTTAGCCACAACATTTATTACCAGGTAACTCATGTAAACAGTGCATAGCTGCCTAGAAATGGCCTGGATGAAAAGAAAAGACAAAGACACAGGGTTTCATCTATTCCAAAAAAGGAAGGAGAGAAAAATCATAGTCTACATCGAGGTGTTTCAGTTGTCTCAGTAGTTATGAAGTCAAGGACGTTGACATTTGCTACGCATAGAGACTGCCTGAGATGTCTTCCATCTGCAGCATTGGGACCTTAATAAACGAGCCATATTATGTTTATACTTTACTGTTTAAGTAATGCTATTTCACTCTGTGTAAAGCCACTTAAAACACCAGTGGAAACACATGCATGGACCATGAAACAACTTTAAATGGATAATCAATTTTTATCACATATTGAGGGTTAGACTGGTATATCTGAGTGAATTATGAAAGTCTGTATGTGCTCTGGCTAGGAGTGTTTGCATACCAAATCTTTGTCTTTACTACGGAACCAATCTATTGTGAGGGAGTTGGGAATTTACAAAACCTAATACTGAAAAACTCCTTTCATCCTAAAAACATTTTTCAGAATTTAAAAACGCGAGTGTATTTTATTTGGGCTTAGATGTAAAAAACAGGATTCCTTTATATGATAGTTCTCTCCTAAAATAGAGGAAATATGATAAACATGTAAGACAACAAGAAGGTATGACCAGGGTGAACGTGAACTTATTGATGAAAGTCTAGATTGGACAGTGTACTCTGAAACTTGCAGGGCATGGTTTCAGAACAAACATGAAGACTTTGTTTATGCAGTGACTAGTAAACACATGGAACTCATTATACCCGCAAAGCTGGGCAGATTGAGACGGTGAATGTGGTCAAGGCGAATTTGGATCAATTCATGGATAACAGAACCATAACATTTCACTAACGAAAAATTAGGCAGGTTCAGGTTACATCCCTAACCTCTGACAATGATGTCATAGATGCAAATTGACACGTTCTTGCAAAGCATTGGTACCATCTTCAGAGCTAGCACAAGACTAGTGGGCCACTGAACTGATGTGTTATGACATTTTAAATATTAACTAAAGGGTGTTGAAAATGTCATGAAACCTGAATGCCCTTAACCACCAAAAAGCTATCAGCTCTTTCATCTCCCAGCTTCCTTGAGCACTTGCCACTCCTTTCCGGTCCCCAAACAGAATGGGGTGGAGAAGATGCCCTGTCATCATTACTCTCCCTACACATCCCACAAAATACACATTAACCGTGAACTAAGAATTCCTAAAGCACCTCTCAAAATCAATATTATCCTCTATTTGTAAATGAGGATCTAGAACTGTTAGGGCAATAGACCAATCTTAATTTTTTAATAAAATGATCCATGCTTCATCCAAACATTTATTCAGCACATTTGACCATGTTCTAAGCACTAAACTGGGTTCAGGATCAGTACTCCTGCCAACTTTATCCTATCACCACTTGATTTCACTTTTAAATTCCAGAATTATGTGAAGTGTGACTAAGTGACAAGTCAAGTGAGACTATTTGTTTCAATCAAGCCCCCATTTGATATTTGACCACCTAACACGTTCATACACTCAGACATAAACACAGGAGCTACTCAAACTCCTTAAATTTGAGCCTTTATATCATGACAAGTTTATATCAAGAGCTCTGATGATATAAGATATGATTTTGTGAATGTGACACTTTTCACCTGTGTTGATTGATTTCTTTAAGTCTTGGAATATTTTTAAACCATAATTTGACCTGTGTGCTGAAATTAATAAACACATGTACTAATGCAAAACACTCTTTTTTTTTATTTTTTTATTTTTTTATTTTTTTGAGTTGGAGTCTCACTCTGTCGCCCAGACTGGAGTGCAGTGGCCGCTTTCGGCCACCGCAGCCTCGACCTGCTGGGCTCCGGCGATCCTTCCGCCTCAGCCTTCCAAGTAGCCGGAATTACAGGCACGCGCTACCACGCCTGGCTGATTTTTTGATTTATTGTAGAGATGAGGTCTCGCTGCCCAGGCGGGTCTCGAACCCGCGGGCTGAGGCAATCCACTCACCTCAGCCTCCCAAAGGCGCGGGATTACAGGCTGAGCCACCGAGCCCGGCTGCAAAACACTCTTACATGAGAAAGTACATTCTGGTTTTGTTTTAGGTCATCATTCACACTGATTTTTTTTGAACCTATGTCATTTTTCAAAATATTCATAACTCTCTGAGAATGTATTTCTATTACCTCTGTCTCCCCTGATGGTTTGCAGGTGAAGTTGAAAAAGGAGGCGAGAAGAAGGAGGAGGAGGAGAAGGAGACAGAGAATGAGGAGGAAGCAAGGGTAAGAAGAAATTTAAAGAGATTGAGTTTATCATCAAGAAGAAATTTATTGGTGCATAGCAAATCAACAAACAACTTGGTCCCAAACTCCATTTTCAGTGATAAACGTATAAGGCACATTTAAAAAGTAAATGATGGTTGCATTTATTTAATTGATATTAAATTCATTACAAATAATTTATAAGTTTTGGTTTAAGAGAAAAATAATTAGAAACTTGCCACATTAAAAAGTTACTACTGCCAGGTGGGTGCATTGACTCACGCCTATAATCTCAGCACTTTGGGAGGCAGAGGTGAGAGGATTGTCTGAGTCCAGGGGTTTGAGACTAGCCTGGGCAACTTGGTGAGACCTCGTCTCTACAATAAATCAAAAAATTAACTGGGCATGGTGGTGCGCACCTGTAGTTCCAGCTACTTGGGAGGTGGAAGGATCGCCTGAGCCCAGGAGGTCAAGGCTACAGTGGCTGTGAGCATGCCAGTGCACTCCAGCCTGGATGACAGAGTGAGACTCTTACTCAAAAAACAAAAAAGTTGCTATTACATGCTGGACTTTGGGATACACTGTAAGAATTCTGGTTAAATCAAGAAATATTTTGAGGACAAAAATAATGCACAAAAAGTATTTTAAAAATTAAAATTGAAATAGCACCTTTCTGCTTAGTAAACGTCATGGAAAAAGAGAAAAATTCTATTTTCACTGACTTTCAGTAAAACCTGAAACACTTCTTAGCTTTGACACAAAACTGGCATACAAATATATGAAACAAGAAAAGAATTAAAGAAAGTATAAAAATATATAAATGATTGGTGTAACTAAAGCCAGCAAACTTTCTAAAGGTTTTTATATTCCTACATAAGTTTCTTAAACTCTCAGTCTAATTTAGTAAGATAATTCAAAGGTAAATAAAAGCAATAATTAAATTCATTCTTTTAATTAAAAGTTCTTTTAAGTACCTAAATGTCTTATATATCAAGCATTTTATAAGAATAGTTGAAGGGAGAATACAAAAGAAGTTACAAGACAATTTAAAAGTTGTAATTAAATTGGGTAGCAAAATACATAAAAATGAGAAAATTATAAAATAACACATTAATAAGAAAAAATAAAATAGCATAATCAGTATACATAAATGCAGAAAGAATATAGATAAAAATGTCTGTTTCAGGTTAGAAAATAATTTATATATCATAGCAATTAGCGAAATAAAAAATGTATTTCACATACATATACTACAAATATACACAAACACACACACATACATACATACAACTAGACATTGCTGTTGCTTCCAGATTACACTGGTAATCAGGTATTTTTCTCGTTAACACTACATCCACTGTAGTTTTTATTTTTTTAATTCCCTAGTTGGAGTTTGACAGAAATATTCAGCAGTATTCAACAAACTGTATATTAAGAGAAAATAGCAGATAATGTTCCTAATGGGGAAATCTCCATAAACCCCTTAAATGAACTTTGGCTTTTCCTAATTCACATAAAATTCCTCACATATTTGTTTCCAATTATTCCACATTAGGCAAAAATATGCAATATTTCCATAGTCTACCCTAATATTCTTCTTCCTCACGTATCTAAATCCTACACATCTATAACACTCATTTGATGAATAATAACATTTTGGTGCACTAGGTAGTACATATGTTTTTTATTTGCCTCAAAGAACTGTATTTCCTCAACTGATTTATGTACCACCTGGACAAAATTATTTTTATTATGGTTTATTTCATTTTCTCCAGCATCCACAACTGAAAAATACTTGTAAACTGCCAATGACACAATGACAATGGTTTAAAAAAAACAAAACTTGAAATCCACATTCAAAGTTCCACATGTCTTCGGAGAATCCCAATGAAAAATGCAGCTGCAACACTTTTAAACTAACAAATTCAAAGTAAAACAAACAGCAGCCTATCTTTTCACTTTATGGACAACTACATAAAATTCACAGACAATTCCAGAATTTTCCAAAACAGATATAATCATTTGGGCTTAGAGTTTGCATAAGGGACTTATAAAGAAACTATCCAAACCATAAAAAATGTTCATGACATCATAATAACAAAGAATGTTAATGATATTTTCTAATCACATGACTTCATTTCCTGAATTATACTTCATCCAGGACCTGAGAAAAAGCACAGGGAAACATCTCTTATTTCCAAGTTAAAAGTACTTTTTCTCAGATCATTTTATAATATATTGTTTTGATAACTTCTATAGAATTTTCTTAATAATTTTTTAACCAATAAAATTACAACATGTTAAAGTCAGCAATTCATAGGATGTTTGGGAAACATCTCAAATGTTTGAGGCCATTTGCCTAATGAATATAACATGGACTCTTTTTATTTTTCCTTTCCTGGATTTGCTTTGAATTTCAAACATTTGTTAGCCATTAACTACACTTTGCACCTAATACTTCATATGTGTATAAATGCATTTTAGAGTCCGTATGTAAAACTAACTTATTTGTGATTTTATACCTATACTACTGGTCCTGCACAATAATCATGAATGTCAACCTCCCTGCCTCCCGCATCTGAACAATTAATTCTGACTTGAGCCTAAGAGGTCCACAGGACCCTTCATCCAAAGATACTTTCTGTACCTTTCAAAATAACTCAAGTTCTCAAGAATCTTCTCTAAATGATTCACTGTTTTGTTTTTTCCTGTTAGGCTTTATGTCCTACCTAATTCAACATTCATTCCTATAAGCCCTCCTTCAAAATTTAGTGACTCTTCAGTTATTTTTGAATGATTCTGTGAAGTCAGCCAAAATAGAGATGTCCTTTTGCTAATGAACAGCTTCCTAAAAATAGGCCATAAAACATACACACACAAACACACATACTCACAATGTAGGTATTTCTTGACTCAAGAATGACTAACTTATGAATGTCCTTATACATACAAATAGCTAACCAGCGATGGAATCAACTGTTTTGTAAGTTACCTTAAGAGTATTTTCTAATGCCAAGTTTCATTCTCTCCTCAGACTGATTCAGACTTTGGGAAGGGGAGGATGAGGTGCTCTGAATTACACCAAATGGTATACACATTTGTAAGGTGTAGATTTACAAAGCAATTTGCAAAGTGACTACACATCTCTCCCCCATGTTCACATGCACTCATACACATGCTTACAGAGCCATGGCTGTATATGTGATCCCTATAAATACTCACGTGCAGACAATGTTTTTATGTGCATTATTGATTACTTGGTAGCTTCTAGAGCCTTCTAGATAACTTCTGCAAAACTGATTTGGGTCCCAATCCCAGGAACAGCAGCACAGAGTGACCTGTGTAACCTAGCTGGCAGCTGCAGGCCAGTTCCCAGAATGGCATATCCCAACTCTACACAACAACCTATAAACTCTGCTGGATGGGCTGAGTTATTTCTCTGGGTCCTCATAATAAATGGTGACCCCTTTTCTGTGGGAAAGCCAAATGAAGAATCCTCATTCCTCCATTTCAGAGCAAATTTATTCTACACTTACTATGCTCAAAGCTGTATTGCTTATGGAGAAAGAGGAAACACACACACACACACACACACACACACACACCAAGACCAAGGAGAATATAGTAGTTGCTATCAGGGAGACCCAAATAGAGATGAGAATTCAGAGACAGGCGATATTACCTTTGACCAAGAAGTTCAGGGATGACCTCATGAAGGACGTCTTGGTTTGGCTATGCCTTAAAAGACGGGTGTGGATGCAACTAGAGACCATCATTCTAAGTGAACTATCACAGAAACATAAAACTGAATACCGCATGTTCTCACTCATAAGTGGCCCCTGAACATTGGGCACGCGAGCACAAAGGCAGGAACAACTGACCCTGGGCACTGCTTATGGGGTGGGGAGGGAGAAAGGAGGGGTAAGGGGCAAACAACCACCCATTGGGTACCACATCCACTACCAGGGGGAGAGAGTGATCTCTAGAAGCGCAAACCTCACCTGTATGCGATATACTTATGTAGCAAATCCTCACATGTATCCCACAGCTCTAAAATAAAATTTAAACATAATAATAAATTTGAAAGGGGGGTGGGAATCAGGTTAGGAGAAGGGGATGGACGTTTTGGCATAGAAGTAAAAAAGTACAAAGTCACTGAAGACTACAGCATGATCAGAGCATGGCGCACATGATGGAGAGAAGGTAGACTCAGATAAGATCAGTAGCTGGGAGCAGATATAGGGAACTTCAATTAATAGGATGAGGAATTGGGTGAGCAATAGAGACAACGTAAAAAAGCTTTTCATTATTTGTTTTTAAACGTTTTTGAGGGAGGAGAGGTCATGGCTCACTGCAGCCTCTACCTCCTGGGCTCAGGCGATCCTTCTGCCTCAGCCTCCCAAGTAGCTGGAACTACAGGTGTGCCCACCATGCTCAGCTAATTTTTTAATTTCTTGTAGAGACAGGATCTCGCTATGTTGCCCAGGCTAATCACAAACTCCTGGTCTCAGCTATCCTCCTAACTCAGGCTCCCAAAATACTGGGATTACAGCCATGAGCCACCATGCCTGGCCCTCTTTTAAACTGTTTTTTTTAAATTATAAAATATATCAAAATTTCAGGGAAGTGTGTAAATCATAAGAGAATTATCATCGAACAAACACCGAGGTCAAGAAATAGAACAGTGCCACCTCAAAGGCCCCCTTTTGATGTGTCCTTCTAATCACTACATTGTTCCCTCAAAGATAAACACTAACTTGACTTTTATGATAATGACATCTTCACTTTTCTTTATAGCTTTAACACCTAGGCATACATTCTTCAGTTTAATTTTGCTGATTTTGTGAACTTTGTATAAGTGCAATCATGCTTATCATTTTGCATCTGGATTCTTGCATTTAGTTTTATATTTATGATATTCTTCAATGTTGCTTTAGTAGTTGTAGTTCATTCATTTTCTTTGCTGTAGGGTATTCCTTTTTGTGAATATACCACATTAATCCATTGTGCTGTTGGTGGATATTCAGATTGTTTCTAGTTTTGGGGTATCATTAACAGTGTGCCTCTCTCTTGATATATAGACCATCTTCTGATGAGAGAAGAGTGCTACACTTTAGGATAATCAGCATCACAGTAGCTCATAAATATGGAATAGCCTGTAGAAAGACTTGTGAGAAAGAAACAACTTTGGAGATCAGGAAACTAGGTAGGCAGCCCCTAACTGGAGTTGGGGGTCTGACTTGGGTTGCAAAATCTCACTAGACAGAAAGTCTAGTGAGATTTCGAATATTCAAATCAAAGTAGGAGCATTTTCTGTTTTTTTCTTTTAGCATTGGACTATAGGAGCAAACAATTGGCCCATGACTGACTCAATCACTGCCTCATTCATGATTTACTTTAATTAGTTTTTCATTATATTTACTTGATTACTTTGAGTATTGTAATAAGCACCTGCAAATTCACAGCCCCCAACAAAAGCCAGGACTTTGGTAATGCACACAGCTAATTGTATGTTTTTCCTATCACTCCATCTTCTGGCCTCTCCCTTCCTAGAGCAGACGTATTTTTGAACATTACATAAAACCCTCAAAAAAAGACTATTGACCCCAAGTAAGTATCCATTTGTGCTAGGCAAGTGGAAAAGGATATTGATTTCATTCTCTTTATGTCCTATTACTTTTGGGAGGCAGACAAATGATAAAACGATAAGTTGTGTGAATCGTGTGAACACACATTCTTCTGGGACAAAGCAATTGCAAAGTCTTCACAGTCTTTTTGTATGTAACTACTAATTACCTTTAGAAAGTTTTCTAGCCAAAATACAGTTTATGCTACCACAGACTTTGAGATGATCTGGTGATCTGAGAATCATTCCTTAATGGTAAAAGTGAACAATGCCAATTCCTCCTTTTTCATTCTGTTTTACCACCAAAATGGCTTCGTGTTCAGTTTAGTCATGAATATACACCTTTGGGGAATGGAATAATGCCAGACCAGAGTGTAAATGAATCTGAACATCATGATTTTGAGAAGGGACAATAAATCCAATATTGCAAAGTTACAGTAGATGGTGCTAGACAGGTGCAAAAGACTCCAACAGCCATCTGGGCCACCTTCAAGATTTCTCCTGAGCTTAGCAGTTTAGAAAATGTGCAATTTAGATTTATCAATTCAGGAGAGGCACTCAGATAAAACAGTTGAATTAGTGAGATCAATGAATGCAGAACCCTATAATTAGACAATGTTAAGGTTTTTATGGAAATTAACAATGAAGACAACTTTAAAGCCGAGGTCAAATCGTCTGTCTTTCTGGGGTATTGGTGCCAATGTTAAATTACTAAAAGAATGATTTTTCCATTCATTTAAAATAATGTCATCTGTAAAGTTAATTTTTAAACTAATTTGCTCTCTGTATTACTTATTTATCACTTATATCGTATTTGTACACTTTGTAGGTTAACTTTGAGATTTAACTGTCTTATATAATGTATGTGAAGTGTTTTACAAAGCATTTCCTAATATAAACTATTCTACACATATAAAGTATTATTATTATTACCTAAAGTGCTATTTATTTATTTATCTTCTTTATTTTAAAAGACTTAGGGGGTACACATAGTTGTGGGACATGGTTGCATTGTATAGTGGCAAAGAAGTCTGAGTTTTAAGAGTACCCATCACTCTTACCTGTGCACATTGTGTCTAACAGGTGCTTTTTGTCCTCCCATTCCTTCCTCACTCCCCCTTCTGATTCTTCAATGTCCATTATATCATTCTCTATGTCTTTGCATATCCGTAGTTTAGCTCTCACTTACAGGTGAGAACATGCATTGTTTGGTTTTCTGTTTCTGTTAGTTCACTTAGGATGATGTTCTCCAATCCCATTCAGGTTGCCGCAAAATACATTATTTCATTCTTTTTGAAA
The DNA here is from genome assembly GCA_027257055.1 of Cephalopachus bancanus. Classification (NCBI taxonomy): domain Eukaryota; kingdom Metazoa; phylum Chordata; class Mammalia; order Primates; family Tarsiidae; genus Cephalopachus; species Cephalopachus bancanus. The sequence goes on along the minus strand of JAPVLO010000544.1, from coordinate 534,720 downwards.
GCTGAATAGTATTCTATGGTGTATATATACCACATTTTCATTATTCAATGATTGGTGAATGAGCATTTAGATTGATTCCATATCTTTGCAATTGTGAATTGTGCTGTGATGAACATATGAGTGCAAATGTCTTTTTTATATGACTACTGTTCCTTTGGGTAGAAATCTAGTAGTGGGGTTGCTGGATCAAATGGTACATCTGTTTATAGTTCTTTGAGAAATCTCCAGACCAATTTCCATAGAAGTTGTACTAATTTACACTCCCACCAACAGTGTATAAGCATTCTCTTTTCACTGCATCCACACCAGCACCTATTGTTTGCTTGTTTGTTTTTTACTTTTTAGTAATGGCCATTCTAACTCATGTAAGGAGGTATCTAATCTTGGTTTTAACTTGCATTTCCCTGACAATTAGTGGTGTTAAACATTTTTTTCCATATGTTTGTCAGTCACTTGTCTGTCTTCATTTAAGAGATGGCTGTTGGTTGGGCGTAGTGGTTCAAGTGAGAGATCTCGGCACTTTGAGAGGCTGAGGTGAGGGGATTGTCTGAGCCCACCGGTTCGAGAACAGCCTGGGCTGGCAATACCTCATCTCTACAATAAATCAAAAAGTTAGCCGGGTGTGGTAGCACGCGCCTGTAGTTCTGGCTACTTGGAAGGCTGAGGTGGAAGGATCACATGAGCCGTGAGCATACCACTGTACTCTAGCCTGGGCAATGGAGGAGACTACAACTCAAAAAACAAACAAACAAACAAAAGAGATGATTGTTTATGTCATTTGTTCACATTTTAATGGGGTCATTTGCTTTTTTCCTGCTGATTTGTTTGAGTTCTTTGTAGATTCTGGATATTAGTCCTTTGTCAGATGCATACTTTACAAATAGCTTCTCCCATTCCATAGATTTCTTGTTTGTTCTGTTTATTATTTATTTTGCTGTGCAGAAACCTTTCAGTTTAATTAATTTTTACTTATTTATTTTTGTGTTTGTTGCGTTTGTTTTGGGGGTTTTAGCCATAAATTCTTTGTGTAGGCCAATATCCCAAATAGTTTTTTCTAGGTTTTCTTCTAGGACTTTTTCATGGTTTGAGGTCTGACATTTAAGTCTTCAATCCATCTTCAGTTAAATTTGGTATATGGTGACCGATAGGCATCAAGTTTCATTTTCTGCATGTAGCTATCCAATTTTCTCATCACCATTTGCCGAACAGGGTGTTCTTTCCCCAGTGTATGTTTTTGTCTGCTTTAGTAAAGATCAGTTGGTTGTAGATATTTGGGTTTATTTCTATTCTCTGTTCTGTTCCATTGATCTATGTGTCTACTCTAGTACTAGTACTACACTGTTGTGGTTACTACAGCCTTGTAGTATAATTTGAAGTCAGGTAGTGTCATCCTCCAGCTTTGTTATTTTTGCTTAGAATTGCTTTGGCTATTCTGGCTCTTTTTTGGTTCCATATAAATTTTAGGGTTTTTTTTTCCTAATTCTGTGAAAAATGACATTGATAGTTTGATGAAGATTGTATTGAATCTGTAGATTACATTAAGTGACATGGTCATAACAGTGTTGATTCTTCCAATCTATGAGCATGAGATGTTTCTACAATTTCTTTCATCAGTGTTTTGTAGATCTCCTTGTAGAGATCTTTCAGTTCCCTGGTTAAATATATTTCTAGGTATTTTACCTTTTTGGTCACTATAGTAAAAGAAATAAAGTTCTTGATTTGATTCTCAGCATGGTTGCTACTGGTATATAGCAGTGCTACTGATTTGTGTGTTGATCTTGTGTCCTAAAACTTCACCAACTTCATTCATTAAGTCCAGGAGTCTTTTGGAGGAGTCTTTGGGATTCTCTAGGTATAAGATCATATCATTGGCATACAGATAGATCTCTTCTTTTCCAATTTGGATACCATTTATTTCTTTCTCTTGCCTGATTGCTCTGGCTAAGACTTCCTGTACTATGTTGAATAGGAGTAAAGTGGGCACCCTTGCCTCATTCTAGTTCTGAGGGGGAATACGTTCAACTTTTCTCTGTTTGGGATGACGTTGGTTATAGGTTTGTCACATATGGATTTTATTATTTTGTAGAACGCTTCCTCTATGCTTATTTTGCTGAGAGTTTTTATCATGAAGAGATGTTGAATTTTATCAGATGCTTTTTCTGTGTCTATTCAAATGATCATATGACTTTTTATTTTAATTATATTTATATGGTGGATTACATTTATTGACTTGAGTATGTTGAACCATCCTTACATCCCTGTGATAAAATCCATTTGATTATGGTGGATTAATTTTTTTATGCTGAATTTGGCTTGTGAATATTTTGTTGAGGATTTTTGCATCTATGTACATCAGGGATATTTGTCTGTAGTATTGTTGTATCTTTTCCTGGTGTTGGTATCAGGGTGACACTGACTTCATAGAATGGGTTATGAAGAATATCTGCCTCTTCAACCTACGGAATAGCTTCAGTAAAACTGGTACCAATTCTTCTATGAAAGTCTGGTAGAATTTGACTGTGAGTCCATCATGTCCTGGACTTTTTTATCATTGTTGGGAGACTTTTAATTGCTGTTTCAATCTCACTACTTGTTACTGGTCTGTTCAGAGTTTCTATGCTTCCTGACTCAAGGTTGAAGGTTTGTACATTTACATGAATTTATCCATTTCCTCTAGATTGTCTAGTTTGTTTGTGTAGAAGTGTTCATAGTACTCTCAAATGATCTCTTGTATTTCTGTCATATGAGTTGTAATGTCTCCATTTTTATTCTCATTGATCTAATTTGAATCTTCTTGCTTCCTATCTTAATTAATCTAGTTGTGGTTTATCAATTTCACTTATCTTTTCAAAGAACCAACTTTTTGTTTCATTGATCCTTTGTATTGTTTCATTTAGTTCTGCTCTGAGTTTCATTATTTATTTTCTTCTACTAGTTTTGGATTTGATTTATTTGTGTTTTTCTAGTTCTTGAGGTATGATGTTAGGTTGTTAATATGTAATCTTTCAGTCTTATTAATGGAGGTTTTAAGTGCAATAAATTTTCCTCTGAGCACAGTTTTGGCTGTGTCCCAGAAATTTTGATAATTTGTTTCATTGCAGTCATTCATTTTGAAGAGTTTTTAAATTTTAATCTCGATTTCATTGTTGCCCCAAGGATCATTTAGTAGCCAATTGTTCAACTTCTTCATTTTTGTTTGGTTTCATGAGTTATTCTTGGAGTTAATTTCTAGTTTTATTCCACTATGGTCTGAGAAGTTGCTTGATATAATTTGGATTTTTAAAAAATTTATTGAGACTTGATTTGTGGCCTGTCATATGGTCTATCATGGAGAATGTTTTATGTGCTAATGAGAAAAATGTATATTCTCTAGGATCCAGTTTAACCCTGTTTCTTCATTGACTTTCTCTTCTTTGATGATATACTATTGCTGTCAATGGAGTGTTGAAGTCTCCCACTATAATTATATTGCTGTCTATCCCCCTTTTTTAAGGTCTAGTAGAATTTTTTTTTAAAAAGTTGGAGGTTCTGGTGTTATATGCATATATACTTAAAATTGCCATGTCTTCTTGTTGAATTGATCCCTTTATATATAATAACTATCTTTGTCATTTTTACTGTGTTAATTTAAAGTCTGTTTTATTTGATATTAGAATGGCTACTACTGCTCATTTTTTATTTCCATTTGCATGGCATATATTTTCCCATACCTTTACCTTGAGTCTGTAAGACTCTTTGTATGTTACGTGAGTCTCTTAAAGGCAGCAGATATTTGGGTCATTTTTTTAAAATTCATTTTGCCAGTCTATATCTTTTTAGTAGGGCACTGAGACCATGTACATGAAGGGTTAATAATGATATTTAAGGTATTATTCCATTCATCATGCTGGTTGTTATGTGGTTGCTTTATTTATTTATTTAATTCCTTTATTGTGTGGAAGTTCTGTACACCCTATGAGTTTTATGATTTCAAGCATTTTTTCTACTGGTGTATTTTGACCTATTGTTTCAGTATTTAGTACTCCTTTGAGTATTTCTTGTAGAACCTGTCTCATGATGACAAATTCCCCCAGCACTTGCTTGTCTGAGAAAGATTTAATTTCACCTTCACTTATGAAACTTAGTTTTATGGAATCCAAAATCCTTGATTGACTGTTAGTCTGTTTGAAGAGATTGAAGATGGGGCCCTGATCACTTCTGGCTTATAGAATTTCTTCTGAGAAGTCTGCTGTTATTCTGATAGGCTTACCTATATAAGTTATTTGATACTTTTATCTCACTGCACTATAAATTTTTTTTCCTTCACATTAGCTTTGCATAACCTGATGATTATATGCCTTGGGGATGACCTTTTCCCAATTAATCTTTTGGGAGTTATTTGGGCTTCTTGTATATGGATGTTTAAATCTCTGGCAAGGTCAGGGACATTTTCCTCCATTATTCCCTCAAATAGGTTTTCCAAACCCGTCACTTTCTCTTCTTCCTCAGGAATACCTATGATTCTTAGGTTTGGGTGTTTTACATAATCCCACATATGCTGGATACTTTGTTCTCTTTTCTTGCTTCTTTTTTCTTTATTGTTGCCTGATTAGGTTAATTCAAATGCCTTGTCTTCAAGTTCTGAGATCCTTTCTTCTACTTGTTATAATCTATTGTTAAAACTTCCCATTGCATTTTGTACTTGCCTAAATGATTCCTTCATTTCCAGAATTTGAGCCTGGTTTTTGTGAGGTGTCTATCTCTTTAGAGAATTTTTCACTCATGTCCTGAATATTTTTTAATATTTCTTTATGTTGATTTTCAATTTTCTCTTGAATCTCATTGAGCTGCTATATAATCAATCTTTTGAATTCTATTTCTGGAATTTAAGGAATTCTTTTGGTTAGGGTCCATTGCTGAAGGGTCAGTGTAGTCTTTTCAGGGTGTTGAAGGACTCTGTTCATATTGTCAGAATTATTTTTCTGGTTCTTTTTCATTTGGTAGACGATTTCTTCTTATTTGAGGTTGGCAGGGGGATGACATAGGCATTGCAGGATTCCCTTGGCTATATATAGCCTTAGTGTAGTGAGTTATCAATTGCCAGCTGTGGCAGTCCTGTGCTGGGTACCTACACAAGTTCTAGGTGTCCTGAGTGGTCAGGGTGGCTTGGGATAGTGTTGCTAGCTGACGTCTGGGATCAGACCTTCCCCAAAGCTGAGGTATTATATCAGATGGGCTGTGCTGTTGACCTCTGGCCAGGAGATGGTGCTCGCAGGAGACAGCCAGTTGCAATGGTGGCTATGGGTTTTCTGCTTGGCATGTGTTGCTCCAAGGAAGTGCCCAGCCAACCCAGAGGGTGGGATTGTGGGAAATCACCCAAGTTCTCTTTTTTGAGCCTTTGAGGTGGTACAGGGGAAAGAAGCTCAAGCTTTCCACCTGTGTGCATTCTTGGCTATCCCAGTGGAGATTGGGATGGAGTCCCTGGACACTGGGGTAATGCTCTTGTGCAAGGCAGTTACAGAAGAGTTGACACTAGGAATGAAAGGTTGCTGTGGCAATGAGTCCCACCCAGCTCCTCTGCCTTAGCCTTAGGCAGTTTGCTCTCTGAATGTCAAAGTGCAGTCAGCCTCAGGGACTCAGGTGTTCTCATGGCAGCCCACCCCAACTAGGAACTGTCTGTCACTGCAATTTGCCCTTGGGGCTCATCCCCTTTCAGGCCATTAGAAAGCAGCCACCAGCAAAGGTTGAGTTCCTGGGATATGGCAGATGGAACTGCTCAGGGTTTTCTTTTATCTCTGCACCACTCCATATGGGTTTCAGCAGAGCATGGCTGCGGGTAAGACAGTTTACCTGAATTCCCCCCACTAACCTTCTCCCACTGCATCCAGAGGCTGATCATGGTCTTGCTGTGATCCAGGGGAGAGTCTAGCTAGTTCCAACCTAGGTTGATTGATTTTTCTCTTCTTCACACCATGTTGTTATTATTGCTTCTTTGATGAGTCATAGGGTATGCTGCTGGTCTTGTTTCTCTATGGGTGCTGAGAAAAGTCTCTATTTTGGTTTACTCTGTAGAAGAAACACACTCTAGCTGTCCCTCATCAGCCATCTTCATCCTTCTCTCCAAAGTACTTTTAAATATTTGCGTTCATTACTTTTTTACAGCCACTTTGCCCTGGATATTCTTATTCATTTGGCTTTTTAGGTGAAACAGCTGAGACATGGGATAATGAAGTGAATAATTTAGAACATGTATATTTTCTCCTTGCAATCACAGTACACAATGACCCTCAGTCCTTGAACTAGAGATCAGACAAGCACATGTCCTTAATGAGAGGGCTATCTAGGGTTAAGAAGAAAGATTCCAGCCCATCTTACTGTTGTGTCTCTGTAACAGATGTTCCTCTCCCGTGATCTGCTGAGCACTCAGTAGACTGGTCTTTGGCTTCCCTCGAGAAGAAAGCAACATGACAGAGATAACATGCAGGATGTGACTTATCTTAGAATCTGTCAGTGACTGCTGGAAAATAGTGTAGTGCTAAGTCATCTCCCTTCTCTCCCCAGAGCCACATTCAGTTTAGGTTCATTTATCGGACAGGGTGTGGAGGAAATTCCTTTTCTGAAAGGTAACCCACATTCTCCAGCATTGGATGATATGTCCAGCCTAAAATACTCTCTTAAGTGCAAATCTTTGGAACTCCTAGAAGTTTTTTTTTTTTAAAGGATAGGAGGTGAGACTTTTAAGTTAACTCTCTATATTTATGAATCATTACAACCTATTTATTGAATGTATGAGATGTAGTTCTAATATGCCTAAACAAAATGCAAAAAGTGGACAAGGATACTAACCATAGTGATGATGTTTTAAGGGTGTTTTGCTTTTTGCAGCACCTAACACCTAAAAGGTTGAATTAATATAATTAATATTAGTATTGAATAATAATAGTAATGTGAATATTTCCTTTATTTTCCAATATGTTTAGTGTATATTGTCCCCAGAAGAATGTACCTCATCCTTGCCGTGATCAACAGTAGTCATGGTGGAGATGGTTCCTCCAATCACACTGACAGTATATCCAGAAACTAATATGCAATAGGTCTGTCCAGTAAGCATGAGGAGGAAAATCCATATTTTTAAATGTCATAGAAGCTATTCCTGCAGTTGCCCAGCAGCCGACTTTCAAATGTTAATAATTAGGCTGTGGGCCAGGGCTATTGCTCAGCAGCTAATGCACTGTGCATGTTGTGGCACAGGGGACCTCGATCTGGTGCTCACTGGAAGCTCTCCTATCTTCCAGCAGGAGCGGGAAGCACCGTGGAGGTGACACTGGGCACCTTAGAGGAGAGAGCTGCGTGATGTATCGCCACTCACCAGCTCTTGCTGGAGACCTGTTTAGAGCAAGATTTCGGTCTCAACAGAGCCTCTCATTTTTCCTGGTCATGGGGTTACAGAGCACTTTACAACTTCTGCTACAGGAAGGCAGGGAGGGATTTAAATGCAAGACTGGAAGAGACCCTCCATAAACCTCAGTCAGAATAGTCCAGACTCACATGAAGTTTCTGCTTCCACTGGCTTAGAGATAACCCGATCAATGTTTTCTAAAAAATTGTAAGCCTTAAACATGGAATGCAATAGGAGTTGATCATATTTCATCTGATCACATATTTAACAGACAACTTGGGAGGCCTCTGAAATTCTGGCACTGAAATGGTTCTTTCTCAGAATTGAAGTATCTTTACTACTAATCTCTATGGGGCACCTACTAACACTAATGGGAGAACAACCCTAATAAGGTCAACAAAAATGTTCTTGTAATAGTGTTCATTAACAGTTCTGCTCGATGACTGTTTAAAATTGCTCCCGCTATATTCTCTCCCATGGATGAAATCATTTGTTTAATTTTTAACCATCGCTTGGAATTCTACCTATGATTTCCAAATCTCCACTTGTGTTTCTTAGCTTTAAGATGCCCTAACAATTTAAATTTACAATTTCTGGGAACAGTTTCAGTCATTTTTGAACCAAAAAATGAAATAACATTCCTTTCTTAAAATGGTTATCAGTATTACCATCAAAAGGCCCATCAGATGCCTAGGCTCATAACTTCATTCACTTTGTTTTTATTCCTCTCCTTTGCTTCTCACATATAATTTACCACAAAGCCCAATTGTTCATTTTTTCTCCACAATATCTCTAATATCTATTTGTTTATTCAATAAATATTTATGAAGCGCTAGGAACAATGCTACAAATGGTAATTCTGTTCTAGGGCTAAGGGTGGGCTCTACTTATTTTCGTAGTCATCATCCTGGATAAAGTTTGTGGTGGATTAAAGATGGTCACAGATTATCTGGCAGCTTCCCATTGAGAAGTTTTATATATCTAATGAGATTATAAACCTTTTATATAGACGTTATGTTTTAAATGTGAATGAAATACACGACTCAGCACAATTAACATTTGTTAGCCCACAAAAAAATATTCATGTCATTTAGAACTTGACAGAATCCTGTGTGTGTTGATGTGACTTCTGTGGGTCTTCCATGAAATCTGGAAATACTTTTAGCTCTGGAATCAGAAACTTTGTGTTGAATTGTCTAAATTTTGACAAAATTATCTTGAAAAAGCTCATTACAGCTCTTATGATCATTTATAAAAATTGTGCTATTTTTCCTAATAAAAAAGAAGCAAATATGATTTCCAAGGATTTTTCTGGTGGATTTCAAAAGGCATATCTGTACACTTGCTAAAGAGACCCCACAAATGGTTCGAATCTGCCATGTCAATTTCATTGGGCAGTGAAAATTCAAGTCCTTTGGCTTATTTGGGTTTTTTAAGCTTTATTGAGGTATAATGGCTGTACCAAAAAATGTTTGGTCATGTCCTTAAATTTAAATGTTGATTTTAAGTTATCAATAAGCCACTTAAACTCTACAAGTGCATAACAATCGTTCTCGATAGAATATAGCTAACTTAATTTGAAATGTAGTGTAGTTGGCAAAAAGCTATTAAGAGGGAAAGTTGATGTGTCAAATCATGGTAATTTAAAAACTACATAAATATGCTGCACAAACAAAAATAACAACTTCCATTGTTCAGTGAATTCTTATTCCTTCAGGAATTGCTTTGGGCCCTCACCCACTACCCAGTTGAGTAAAACAAAGCAAATAAAAGAATGAGTGACATTCATTTGTTTTTCAAAGCCATAGCAATATTGGCCCTGGTTATTATATGTGCTTTATTTTTACAGCCATTTAATAAAAACAAACAATTCAGAGAATATATATTGATCACTTAACCATGTAAAAGCCCTATAAAGGAATTATTTTTCCATGACCTACTGGGATGGATGGGGTAGAAATATAGATAACCAGAAAATACTGCCTGATATATGTTGCTATAAAGATATAAGCACCAATGCATTAGGAAAACCAGGGTGGAAGTGATTAAGTTTACTTAGGGGAAGGTGTGGGCTGGGATAGAAATCAGTACAGAAGTCCTGAAGGAAACTGTTTTTTTCCCAAGGATTGAGGAATAATTTCAATCAACATGGAGAGCAGAGGTGGAGGGAGAGGAACAGGAGAAAGAGCAATTCTGGTTGAGGGAACTCCATGAACAACTTGTGGGGTAAATTTGAGGAATGGAGAAGGTAGGTTCTGCTGTGGTTGCCACAAAAGGTACAAAGTGGGTAGAGGAGAACCAAGTGTGGATAGGTAGATTGTGGTGGACTTTTAAAAACCTCCTAAGGCATTTGGATTTTTCAAGCAATAAAAAACTGCAGAGTTTTTTGTTTGTTTGCTTTTTAGCAAGGGAATGACATTGCTACTAAATTTATTTGTATTAAATTATGTGTCAATAAAAGAATTTGAAATAACCCAGATATTCAATACAGACTATTGGTCAGAAAAAGTACATTCCCACAATGCGATATTATGTTACCATAAAAAGAGGATGATTTCTTTGTATGAATGCATCTCCAGGATATGTCATTTTTTAAAAGATAAGATGCAAAGCAGTGTAGTAAATTTATTATTTATATTCGCTTTCCCCAGAATGACTCAGAGTCACTCAATTAGGTAGCAAATTAAAGTTGTCTCCTTACCTTGGCTATTCAAGCTTTTCTGGAGCCACTGCTATTGCTGGCTATGCTATGGTTCTTGCTTTGTCTACCTAGAGTGTTCATCATAAGTTGTTCTTGTCACTAGCACAGGTCCCTGTATGTGCCCCAGGCACTATCCATTTTGATGTCACTGCTCCCAAAGCTGCTCCACCCACTTCATTGGGTGGCCTTGTTCTTATTTCTCCAGCTTTTCTCAGTGCAGAAATTTCCTGAGTCTAGGGAAGGGAACATCTGAGAAGCATTCACCAGAACTGAACTCCCAACACCCAACTGTCCTGAACTCTTTGGGTAGGCAAAAGTTTTGCTCTACTCCGAGGGTTCTTCACATTGAGGAATTTTAATTCTGGCCAATGTTATTTAATTTCAATTATGATAACTTCTATGAAGGCCACTTTGAGGAACTGTCACAGGCAAGCATGTGCATGTTGAATTAAGTGGTGGGTAATATTTTCATTCATTGTATCATGATTCTTGATACTTTATATATAGGTTATACTCTTCTTTAGTATTTATTCAGTACTTAATCAATATTTTAAAAATATTCGATTGACACCTCAGAAGAGTTTTGAAATTCATTTCATGTAGGTTCAGGTCCCAGCTCCAGCACTTACCAGCTGTGATCTTGGGTAAGTTCCTTCACCTCTCCAAGCCTTGATTTTCTTAGCTGTGAAATGGGAATACTATATTATTTACCACATCGGTTGTTGTAAAGATTAAATGAGAAAATGCACGTAAAGTGCTTAGCCTAGTAGTGCTGTGTGAATAGTTAGTGCTTATTAATGTTTACTATAACTTAAAATATAATGATGATGGGAAATGATAGCATAGGAAACACTTATGATTCTCTCTCTTTCTCTGTCCCCTCCCTTTCTCCCTTTCTCTCTCTGTATACACACACACCACAATCAAATGAACACATCCATCACCACCTGTGCTGTACAATAGACCCTTGAACTTGTGCATCTTTAACTTGATTGTACTCCTTGAAGAACATCTTTACATTCTCCCTAAGCTCCTACTCTAGTAACCACTGTTCTACTCTTTGCTTCTATGTGTTTTGCTATTTTACATTCCACATGTAAGTGAGATCATATAGTATTTGTCTTTCTGTGTCTGGTTTATTTCATTTAGCATACTGTCCTCCAGGTTCATTCATGCTGTTGCAAATGGCAGGATTTCCTTATCTTTTATGGCTGAATAATACAAATATGATACATATAGAATATACAGTATATACATACACAATGGTATATACATATATACGAGGGAGGAACCCCCGCAAAATCAGAATTATCTTTTGGATGGTGGGCCTTTGTAGTACAGGCCTTCCCTGTTAGGTAAGTGTTCTAGGAGCCAATCAGCATCAGTGTACCAGCTAGCATTGTTGTGAGAGGCTGCGTTTGGCTTCGGTGAATTTTTTTTTTTTTTTTGATGATTCTTTCAACGCATTTGCCCATGTCATGACGGATGATTTATGAGCACACCTGCCCACACTGTGATGAGTATTCAGCAGTTTTTGACCAAAAATGGCATGATCCCCATGCTCCAGATCTCGCCTCGAGCAACCTTTTCTTGGTTTCTCTCATTAAAAAAAAAAAAGTCCTCCAAAGGAAACATTTTGCTGATGTGGAAGAAAATAAAGGGGAAATAAAAAAATGGCAGAAGCACTAAAAGGTTTCAAAGTTGATGAATCCAAAAACTGTTTTGAGCAGTGGAAAAAAGTCTTGATAGGTATATTGCATCAAACGGAGAGTACTTTGAAGGTGACTAAAGTTTAAACATGTAAGAATAAGTACACAATTTTTAATAAATAAATTCCAGATTTTTTGGTCCCTGCCCATACATATATCAATCACATTTGCTTTATCCATTTATCTGTTGATAGACACTCAGGTTGCTTCCATATCATGAGTACTGTGAATAATGATGCCATGAACATGAGAGTGCAGATATTTGTTTGAGATACTGATTTCCTTTGGGTGTATAGTCAGAAGTGAAATTGCTAGATTGTATGGTAGTTCTATTTTTAATTTTTTGAAGAACCTTTATACTGTTTTCCATGATAGCTGTGCTAATTTATATTCTTACCAAGAGTGAGCGAGGGTTTCCTTTTTTCACATCTCACCAACACTTGTTGCTTGTCTTTTTGCTAATAGTATGAGATGATGTATTATTGTAGTTTTGATTTGCATTTCCCTGATGATTAGTGATGTTAAACATCTTTTCGTATATGTGTTGGTAGTTTGTATGTTTTCTTTGGAAAAATGTCTATTCATGTCCTTAGCTCATTTTTAATTGAGTTTTTTTGTCTTGTTGCTATTGAATCATCTTTTCATGATAAAAACACCCAACAAATTAGACATAGAAAGAATGTACCTCAACACAATAAAGGCCATATATAATCAACCCACAACTAACATCATACTCAGTGGTGAAAAGTTGAAAACTTTTTTCTGAGATCAGGAATAATACAAGTATACCACTTCTCCCACTTTTATTCAACATAGTACTAGAAGTCCTAGCCAGAACATTTAGAAAATAAAATAGACATTCAAATTGGAAAAGAAGAAATAAAATTGTCTATTTGCACATGGCGTGACATTATATATAGAAAACTCTGAAGACTATCAAAAAACTGTTAGAACTAAAAAACAAATTAAGTACAGTTGCAGGATACAAAATCAACATACCAAATTCTGTTGCATTTTTATACACTAACAATGCACTAGCCAAAAAATAAATTAAGAAAATGATCCATTTTACAATAGCATAAAAAAGAATAAAATACTTAAAAACAAATTTAACTGCATAGGTAAAAGATCTGTACATTGAAAACTGTACAACATGGATTAAATAAATTGCAGAAGGCACAAATAAATGAAAAGATATCTTATGTCCATGAATTGGGATAATTAAATTGCTAAATTTTCTATACTATCCAAAGTGACCTACCGATTTAATGCAATTCCTTCAAAATTCCAATGACATTTTTCATAAAAATAGAAAGAACAATTTTTAAATTTGTATAAAATCACAAAAGACCCTGAATAGTCAAAGCAATTTTGAGAAAGAAGAACAAAACTAGAGATATCGCATCTAATTTCAAACTATATTACAAAGCTATAGTAATCAAAACAGTACGGCAATTTCCCACCATAACCAAAACAGTATCCCACCAACAGTAGTGGCAAAAAAACAGGCACATAGACAAATAAAACAGAATAGAGAACCCAGAAATAAGCTTACACATTATGGTAAAGTACTCTTTAACAAGATTGAAAAGGATACACAATGGGGAAAGGAAATTCTCTTCAATGAATAGTGTTGGGAAAACTGAATATCTACATACAAAAGAATGAAATTGGATCCTTATCTGCCACTATACACAAAAATTAACTAAAATTGATTAGAGGCATCAACATAAACTCTGAAACTGTAAAACTCCTCAAAGAAAACAGGAAAAACCTCCTTGACATTGACTGGCAAAGACTGGCAAGGATTTCTTAGATATGACAGAAAAAACAGACAACAAAAGCAGAATTAAACAACCAGGACTACATCAAACTAAAAAGCTTTTGCATAGCAAAGGAAATAATCAACAGAATAAAGAAAAAATTTATGAAATGGCAGAAAATACTTGCAAACCATGAATCTGATAAGGGGTTAATATCCAAATAAGGAACTTGCACAACTCAATTGTTTTATTTTGTTTTGTTTTGTAATTTCAATAATGGCTTTAGGAGTACAAATGATGCTTGATTTTATGGATGCTTTGTAGAGTGGTGAAGAAGTCTGGGTTTTAAATGTACCTGTCACCCCCACTACCACACATTGAACCCAATAAGTGATTTTTCATTCCCCACCCTCCCGTTTCTGAGTCGCCAACGTCCATTATACTGTTCCAAATGCCTTTGCAGACCCATAGCTTAGTTCCCACTTGTAAGTGAGAGCATGCAGCATTTGGTTTCCAATTCCATCCAAGTTGCTACAAATAACATTATTTCATTTTTATGGCTGATTAGTATTCCATGGTGAGAGCCATATATCATATTTTCATTATCCACTGATCAGCTAATGGGCATTTAGGTTGATTCCATAACTTTGCTATTGTGAATTGTGCTGTGATAAACATACAAGTGCAGGTGTCTTTTTTGGTATAACAACGTCTTTTCCTTTTAATAGATACTAAGTAATGGTATTGCTGGATCGAATGATTAAATGCTAGAACTATGCTTACTTCTTTGAGAAATCTCCATACCAATTTCCACAAAGGTTGAACTAATTTACACTCCCACTAACAGTGTATAAGCATTCCTTTTTCGCCACATCCATTTCGGCATCTTTTTAAAAAAAATATTGGCTGTTTTCACTGGTATAAGGTGAATCTCATTGTCGTTTTAATTTGCATTTCCCTGATGATTAATGATGTTAAGCATTTTTCATGTGTTTGTTGGCCATTTGTATACCTTCTTTTGAGAGATGTCTGTTCATGTCATTTGCCCACTTTTTAATGGGCATACTTGCTTTTTTCTTGAAGATTTGTTCAACTTTTGTCAGATGTATAGTTTGTGAATATCTTCTCTCAGTCTTTAGGTTGACTATTTGCTCTGTTATTTCTTTTGCTAAGCAGAAGCTCTTTAGTTTTAGTACCATTTATTTATTTTTGGTTTTGTTGCATTTACTTTTGAGGTCCTAGACATAAATTATTTGTGTAGGCCAATGTCCAGAAGAGTTTTTCCTAGGTTTTCTTCTAGGATTTTGATGGGTTCCGGTATGAAATTTAAGTTTTTAATACATCTTGATTTAAATTTTATATATGGTTAGAGATAGGGGTCCAATTTCATATTTCTGCATGTGACTACTCAATTTTCTCAGCATTATCTGTTGAATAGGGTATTCTTGTTCCAGTGTATGTTTTTGTTGGCTTCATCAAAGATCAGTTGGTTGTAGCTATTTGGGTTTATTTCTGGATTCTTTATTCTGTTCCATTGGTCCATGTGTCTGCTCTTGTACCAGTACCATGCTGTTTTGGTTACTACAGCCTTATAGTATAATTTGAAGTCAGATAGTGTGATGCCTCCAGCTTTGTTCTTTTTGCTTAGGATTGTTTTGGTTATTTTGGCTCTTTTTTGGTTTCATATGAATTTTCAAATTGCTTTTTCTAATTCTGTGGAAAATTATGTTGGTAGTTTAATAAGGAGATTACTGTAGATTACTTTGGGTAGTACAGTAATTTTAACAATGGTGATTCTTTCTATCCATGAGCATGGGATGTTTTTCCATTTCTGTGTGTCCTCTATGATTTATTTAATCAGTGTTTTGTAGTTCTTCTTGTAGAAATCTTTCACTTCCTTGGTTAAATATGTTCTGAGGTATTTTAATTTTTGGCAGCTTTTGTAAATGGTATTGAGTTTTTGATTCTCAGCTTGATCATTTTTGGTGTATAGCAGTGCTACTGATTTGTGTGTGTTGATTTTTGTATGCTGAGAATTCATTTATCAAGTCTTTTGGAAGAGTCTTTAGGATTGTCTATGTATAAGATCATATCATTGGCAAATAGAGATAGTTTCATTTCTTCTTTTCCAATTTGAATACACTTTATTTCTTTATCTTGCCTGATTGCTCTGGATAGGACTTCTACTACTATTTTGACTAGAAGTGGTGAAAGTGGGCATCCTTGCCTTGTTCCAGCTTTGAGGGAGAATGCTTTCAAGTTTTCCCTATTCAGTATGATGTTGGCTGTTAGGTTTGTCATATACGGCTTTGATTATTTTGAGCTATGTTCCCTCTATGTCTATTTTGTTAGTTTTTTTTTTTTATCATGAAGGAATGTTGGATTTTGTCAAATGCTTTTTTTGCCTCTATTGAAATGATCATGTTATTTCTGTTTAAATTCTGCTTATGTGGTAGATCACATTTATTGACTTAATATATTGAGTAACACTTACATCCCTAAGATAAAGCCCATTTGAGTATGGTGGATTATTTGCAAACCATATAGCTGATCTATTTGCAAACCATGTATTTGATAAGGAGTTACTACCCAAATAATATAAGAAATTTACTCAACACAATAGTTAAAAAAAATCAGGTGATTTTATTTTTTTAATACTTCTATATAATTTCCAAGTCTTCACCACTGAATATAATTACTTTAATAGTTTAAAAGAACAATAAATGTTGTCTCAAAAGAATAAAAGAAAGTGAGAAGGAATGAAGCATCCTAGATTTTAGAAGTAAGAAGCAAGACAAGACTAGAGAGCTAAGTATGCCAAGTCATGTAGAACCTTGGAAGCTACTTTAGGGTTTTGAGATGCAAGCTTTGAATAGCAATGAAAGCCTGGTCAAAGTGTTTGGCCATGGTAGGAGCAGAACCAGGTCTGGGTTTCTAAAAACTCACACTAGATTCTGGGTTTCCACAAAAGATGGTGAAGTACAGCAATTTTTGTAACACTCTTTTGCTCCAACCCCGCAGATTTCAACAAAAAAAAATTCTATCTACAATGAAACTAAGAACTATAACCCAAATAGTGAAAAATATTTGCCAAATATAGTGGAAACTTGGACAAAGGTATGAGCTGATGCTAGGAGCTAACAAATAACTTTCCAGATCTAAGGGAAAGTATAAATATTTGTGCACATAAGAGAGTTTTGTGATGTCTACAAGCATGCCTTTAGATGTAGTGCTGAGGATAGGGCTATGGGAGTGAGTGGGCCATGGCAGAATAGAGATCATCACTGTGCTGACTTTTTCCAGTTTGAAAAAAGTACAGGGGAAGCGATGTTGAAGAAAAAACACTATGGATATGCCATTTTGCTTTTCCCAGGCCTGTTAAACATCCTCTAGATGAAGCAGGAGTGACAAGTTTTCCATGAGGTTGCTGGTAGCTAGAGTCAGATAACAAAGAAAAACAAAACAAGGCAGAACAAAACAAACAGGTCTATAAACGAAAAAAGTTCAAAAAGCTGAAAATCGAACTAACAGATCTCCCATGTGAATGATATCTTCCCTTTAAGGGGTGTGTCATGAACTGATAAAGACAGGTCACTCCCCCCACCCCACCGCCGCCCCAGGGAAGAGATTTAGATTTGGGCACACAGTTTTCTAAGCCATTATACCTAATTTAACGCCAAAGGCTGCTATAGAATAGTCTATTTCATCTTCCTCACCATGTTGCTTTTTTGTTTGTTTGAAGTAAAATTTACCTGCAATAAAAGGTACAAATGGTAAGTGTACACTTCCCTTCAATGAGTTCTGGCAAATGTGTGTTTCTCTGCAATCACCTTCTTGATACAAAACAAAATAGAACATTTATATCACCCAAGAAAGTCCTTTTGTGTCCCCTTGAAGTCAATCCCTAACTCCTTTTCTTCTTTTTCTGTGCTATAGGCAATCACTGTTCTGATTTCTTCACCACAATTATTTTTGAACTTCATATTAACGTAATCATAGAGTATATACTTCTTCCTGTTTGGCTACTTTTGCTAAACATAATGTCTTTGAGATTCATCCATATTGTTCTATGTATAAGCAATTCGTTCCTTCTTATTGCTGATTAGTATTCCATTGTGTGAATATACTGCAATTTATTCAGTCTTCAATTAATATACATTTGATTGGTTTCCAGTTTTTGGTTATTATGAATAAAGGTGCTATAAACATTCTTGTACAAGTCTTTTTGTGGACATAAGTTTTCATTTCTCTGGAGTAAATTGCAGTGGAATTTATGGTCATACTACAGCTATGTTTGATTTTTATCAGAAACTGACATTTTTCCATTTCACACTCCCACATTAATGTTGAATTTCACTTAGTCCACATTCTCACCAACAATTAGTGTTATCAGACTTGGAAATTTCAGCGATTTTAGTGGGGGTGAAGTGATAGCACATGGTCATTTTAATTTGCATTTCTCTAATGACTGATAATGTTGAAAATCTTTTCATGTGCTTATTGGTCATAAATTTTATTTTGTGAAGTGTCTTTTTAAGTATTTTTACTTATTTATTTAAAATTAACAGATAAAATTGTATGTATTTTGTACAATATATTGTTTTGAAGTATCTGTATATAGTGGAATTACTAAATATAGTTAATTAACATATACATTACCTCACATAGTTATCATTTTTGTGGTGAGAACACTTTACATCCACTCTCTTAGCATTTCTCAAGAATATAATATATTGTTAACTACTGTCATTAGGTTGTTCAATAGATCACTTGAACTTATTCCTTCTATCCAACTAACATTTGTATCCCTCCTCAACCACCCAGCCCCTGGTAACCACCATTCTTTTCAAGTCTTTTATACATTTTAAAATAGGGCTTTTTGTCATTTTATTATTAAAAGCATTATTTATGCATTCTGGATATAAGTCTCTTGTGAGACATATGTATTGTGAATATTTTCTCCCAGACTGTGACTTTCCTTTTAATTTTCTTAATTGACTGAAAGAATAGTTTTTTTAAATTAAGTCCAATTTATACTTTTTATTAATTCATTTCTCTTTTTTTTTTTTGTCCTAACTAGGAAATCTTTGCCTCCCTAAAGTCATGAAGCTAGGCTCCTAAATTTTCTTCTAGATGTTCATAGTTTTATCTTGTTTTCTTAAATCTATGGTTAATGTAGAAGTATTTTTTGTGTATGATGTGAGGTAAGTTTTTTTTTTTTAACATATGGATGGCCAGCTGTTTTAGCAACACATTTTGAAAAGACTTTCCTTTTTCCTACTGAATTGTCTTGGCTTCTTTACAAAAGAATCAATAGACTGCGTAACTATATCTTTTTCTTCCTATCTAGGTATTATATTTTGTTTCATCAATTTCTTTGTCTTTATGTTTGATTTCAATCTTGATTTTGGAAGCTTTATAGTAATCTTTAAAAGCAGGTAGTATGAGTCTTCTAATGTTGTTATTGTTGTTGCTTTAGCTCAAAACTGCATTGGCTATTCTAGGTCCTGTTCTGCTCAGTTCCCTTCTCTCTAGTATACTATCAGAAAATACCATGTGCTTCACTTTCCCAGACTCTGATCTCAGCTCAGCAAGATGGTGTACTTTGTTTGGTCTCCACCTCCCTGCACCATGAGCCAGGAAGTACCCTAAGGTAGAAAAGTGATGTTACTGCAAGGCTCACCTCATGGGTTTTCTGCCTCTCAAGGATCACTTTTCTGTATGGCCTGTTGTCCAATGCCTGAAAACAGCTCACATACATATTTTGTCTAGTTTTATAGTTGCTTGTGGTAGGAAGATAAGTTCATCTCAAGTTACCGTCATGGCTGGTAGCAGAAATCTTCCTCACTTTATTATTAATTAGTAGCCCTTTCCTAAACTTCCACCATTTAAACATGAGCAAAATGAAGGAAGGGCCCTGAATGACCTATAAACAGATATCAGCACCACCACTATTTCCACTGCAAAAACAGAAAAAGAGAAGAAAATAAACGTGTAACACAATTTATTTTTATTTATTTATTTATTTTTTTGAGAGTTGGAGTCTCAGTCTGTCGCCCAGACTGGAGTGCAGTGGCCAGTCCCGGCCACCGCAGCCTCAGCCTGCTGGGCTCCAGCGATCCTTCCGCCTCAGCCTTCCAAGTAGCTGGAACTATAGGCACGCGCTACCACGCCCAGCTAATTTTTGATTTATTGTCGAGATGAGGTCTCGCCAAATTTCCCAGGCGGGATTCACATCAGAAGAATCATCCTTAGAAACAAAATGTCAGCCAGGCTCGGTGGCTTAACCTGTAATCTCGCGCTTTGGGAGGCTGAGGTGAGTGGATTGCCTGAGCCCGTGGATTCGAGACCCGCCTGGGCAACTTGGCAAGCCCTCATCTCTAAATAAATCAAAAAATTAGCCGGGCGTGGTAGTAGTTCCAGCTACTTGGAAGGCAGAGGCGGAAGGATCGCTGGAGCCCAGCAGGACGAGGCTGCGGTGGCCAGGAGCGGCCACTGCACTCCAGTCTGGGCAACAGAGTGAGGCTCCAACTCAAGAAAAAAAAAAAAAGAAACAAAATGTCAGACACTATAGAACAGCACTGTCTAATAGAACTTTCTGCAGTGGTAGAAATGTTCAACCTCAGGGATGTTCAAAATGGTAACCACCAGGCTATTGAGTACTTGAGACGTGACCAGTGCAACTAAGGAACCAAAATTTTAATTATATTTAATTAATTTTAATTAATTTAAAGTCAAATTTTAATTAATTTAATTTAACCTAGTGACTACCAACTGGATAGTGCTGCTTTATGCTCTGATTTGCTACTGTCAGACTCCTTGGAGAGTGAGACTCCAACTCAAAAAAAAAAAAAAAAAAAAAAGAAAATCAAGTCGGGGGAAGATTTGCTTTATCAAATATCAGAATATATCAAAAAGTCACTTGTATCAAATCAATATGATATTGACATAATAAGTGACAAAATAATCAGTGGAAAAATAGAGAATCAAGAATTATATACAAGTATGTATGAGAAATTAGTATATAACAAAAGTCTCGAATTCCTGTGCTCAAGTGATCCTCCCACCTCAGCCTCCCAAAGTGCTGGGATTATAGGCACAAGCCACCAAGCCCAGCAAAACCTCAATTTCTCAACCAACTCAGTTTTGACAAAGCCTCCACCAACAACCACTGGAAGTAGGAGAACCTATTCAGTAAATGGTGCTGGGAAAACTGGTTGATCACATGCAGAAGATTGAAACAGGGCCCCTACCTATCACCATATACAAAAATTAACTCTAAATGGATCAAAGACCTAAATGTAAAACCTCAAACTATAAGACTCTTAGAAAGCGCAGGAAACACCCTTATGTAAATTGGAACTGGCAACCAATTCCTATTCAGAACCCTAAATGCCCATAACCTTAAGAAATAAGATAGACAAGTGGGACCTCATCAAACTGACAAGCTTCTGCAAAGCAAAAGAAACCACCAAGAGAGCAGGGAGACAGCCCACAGAATGAGAAAAAAATATTTGCCAACTGTATATCTGACAAAGGCCTAACATCCAGGATCCAGGATCCAAGGAACTCAAACGTGCCAAAAGAAAACAAAACAAACAGTCCCATTAAAAAGTGGGCAGCTGGGTGTAGTGGCTCATGTCTGTAATTCCAGCACTTTGAGAGGCTGCGGCAAGAGGATTGTCTGAGCCCATGGGGTTCGAGACTAGCCTGGGCAATTTGACGAAATCTGTCTCTACAATAAATCAAAAAGTTAGCCGGGCGTGGTGGTGCGCATCTGTGGTTCCAGCTACTTGAAAGGCTGAGGTAGAAGGATCACCTGAGCCCAGCAGGTCAAGACTGCACTCCAGCCTGGGTGACAGAGTGAGACTCTGACTCAAAAAAAAAGAAAAAGTGAACAAAAGACATGAATAGACATTTCCCAAAAGAAGAAGACATACTAACAACCAAGCAGATACATGAAAAAATGCTCAACCTCATAAATCATCAAAGAAATACAAATCAAAATCACACTGAGATACCACCTAACTCCAGTCAGGATGGCCATCATTAATAACTCAAAAAACAACAGATGCTGGAGAGGATGAGGAGAAAAAGGGAACGCTTCTACACTGTTGGTGGGAGTGTAAATTAGTACCTTTGTGGAAAAGTGTGGTTATTTCTAAAAGATTGAGAAATTGATCTTCCATACAACCCAGCAATTTCCCTTCTGGGAATATACCTGGAGGAACTAAAATCATTCTATAAAAAAGATACTTTCACATGGATGTTTATTGCAGCATTATTCACAATAGCAAGAACATGGAACCAACCGTACTGCCCATTGAAAGTGAAGTAGATAAAAAAATGTGATACATATACATGATAGAATTTTTTTTTTTTTTGAGTTGGAGTCTCACTCTGTCACCCAGACTGGAGTGCAGTGGCCGCTCCCAGCCACCGCAGCCTCGACCTGCTGGGCGCCGGCGATCCTTCCGCTTCAGCCTTCCAAGTAGCTGGAACTACAGGCGCGCACTACCACGCCCGGCTAATTTTTGACGTATTGTAGAGATGAGGGCTCGCCAAGTTGCCCAGGTGGGTCTCGAGCCCGTGGGCTCAGGCAATCCACTCACCTCAGCCTCCCAAAGCGCTGGGATTGCAGTCTGAGCCACCGAGCCTGGCTCACGATAGAATATTATGCAATCATAAGGAAGAACAAAATTATGGACTTCACAGCAACTTGGATGGAAATGGAATCTATAATACTCAATGATCTGTCACAGAAACAAAGAACTGAGTACCATATGCTCTCACTCACAAGTGGATCCTGAACATTTATCATAGTACTACAAGAAAGGGATTAGCAGTAGCAGGACATTGCCGGGGGTGAGCGGGGGAGCACTAAGGGTACCTGATCCTAAACCAGGGTGAGTGAGGACCAGGGGGAGGCCCATAATTTACCTGTACTTAGACCACTTATGTACCTAATCCTGACTTGTACCCCATATCTTTAAAATAAAATATATATTTAAAAAAATAGAATAAAATAAGTGGTACATTACCATTAGCTATCTATCTGGAAAAATATAAAATGAACTCAATCTTCCATGAAATAAAATATTAGCATCACAAGATTTTAAAATACAAATGTAAAATGAAACAACTAGAATCTTTAGAAGAAATCGAAAACTATATGTATGATAGGGGACATATCCTTAACCAAGATTAAAAACACAGACGTTGGCCAGGTGCAGTGGCTCACACCTGTAATCCCAACACTTTGAGAGGCTGAGGTGGGAGGATAGCTTGAGCCGAGGAGTTCCAGACTATCCTGGGCAATATAGTGAGACCTTGTCTCTACAAAAAATTTAAAAACTTATCTGGATGTGGTGCCACGTACTTGGTAATCCCAGCTACTCGGGAGGCTGAGGCAGGAGGATTGCTTAAGTCCAAGAGTTAGTGGTTGTGGTGAGCCCTGATTGTACCACTGCACTCCAACCTGGGTGACAGAGTGAGCCCCTGACTCAATAAATAAATAAATAAATAAATAAATAAATAAATAAATAAATAAATAAATAAAAACACACAGATGTTCTAAAGTAAAACATAGATGTATTTGTGTGTGTGTGTGTGTGTGTGTGTGTGTGTGTATAAATGTATGTAGGTTGTAAGGACAGTTGGTGATAGAGGTTGAGTGCACCACTCTATCTGGGATCTCAGTGGTGGGGCCTGCAGAATGAGGCTTTCCTCTGAGGGGCTACTAGATTTTATAGCCATTTTCTCCACTTTCAAAATGGGAATGTCTTTCCCATGCCTATCTCGTCATTGTAGTCATACATTGCTTAACAACAAGGATACATTCTGAGAAATGTCTCCTTAAGCAATATTGTCATTGTGCAAACGTCATGGAGTGTACTTACACAAACCTAGATGGTATTGTCTAGGCCGTGTGGTATAGCCTATTGCTTCTTGGCTACAAACCTGTACAGCATGTGACTGTACTAAATACCATAGGCAATTCTAACACAATGGTAAGTATTCATGTATACAAACATAGCTAAACATAGAAAAGACACAATAAAAATACAGTATAAAAGATTTTTTAAATGGTACACCTGTATATGGTTCTTACCATAAATGGAGCTTGCAGGACTGTTAGTAACTCTGGGTGAGTCAATGAGTGAGTGGTAAGTGTGATGGCCTAGGACACTGAACATTACTCTACACTACTGTAGACTTTATGAACACTGTACACTTAGACCACACTAAATTTATATATACATATATTGTAATGGTCATACTAATATTGAGGAGAGAAAGAGAGAGAGTCGGGGTCCTACTCTGTCGCCTAGGCTCATGCATGTAATCCCAGCACTTTGGAAGGCTGAGGCAGGAGGATTGCTTCAGCCCAGGAATTTGAGACCAGCCTAGGTGACATAATGAGACTTCATGTCTACAAAAAATAAAAAATTAACCAGGCATGGTGTCACATACCTTTAGTCCCAGCTTCTCTGGAGGCTGACGTGGAAGGATTGCCTGAACCCTGAAGGTCAAGGCTACAATGAGTCATGATCCTGCCACTGCAATCCAGCCTCGGCAACAGTATGAGACTCCAAATTATATATGTTATTGTAACTCATATATACATATACATATATTATGTTCATACATACATATATGAGATAGATTACATTAATCGTTTCAATTTTGTACCCCTTCCTGTATCCATGCCTTTGCAACGTAACTTCACAATTTCTTCCATCAAGAGCTGGAATGTAGGAATGTATTTCCCTACCCATTGATTATGAGTTTAGCCAATGGGATGTTAATTCATGTGACACAAGCAGACACTTGACAAAGTGCTTGTGTGATTTGACTTGCTTGGTTGCACTTCTGCTATCTCTATAGGAAGGATATTTTTGGCCCAGCCTGCTGATCCCAGGAGGAGGATGAGAGAGAGAGAGACAAGTGAAGGAGAGACACTCTAGTTACCCCAGATAGACCCGACCTAGAGCAAAGGCCGTAGTCCATCCTGAAATGCATGTGAGAGACCAGCCAAGAGTGACCAAATTTCAATCTCATAATTTATGAACTATAAGAAGTAATTTCCATACTAAGTCATTGAATTTTGGGGTAGTTTATTATGCAGAATAACGGGTGCTGTATATATGTGTGTATATGTACATTCTGTCTGTATAGATATCTGTGGACAAAAACAAAAGGATACACAAGAGGCTAGCCTGAATTTTGGAGGTGGTATGGTGTATGTTGAGATGGGAAGAGAGGGAAGAAGAGAAATCAAGCAAAACGTTCAACACAGATAAATACATAAATAAAAATTTAAAAATGCATGTATTCTACTCCAATTATGTATGTTTAAAATTATATACTGTGTAGTAAGCTAAATAGCACCTCTGCCCTTCCCAAGAAAAAGATATGCCCAGATTCTGAGGATGTGACCTTATTTGGAATAAGGGTTTTAGCAGATGTAATTAATGTAAGGATCTCGAGATGAGATTATCCTGGATTAGAGTAGGCCCTAAATCCAATGACTGGTGTCCTGTAAGAGACAGAAAAGGACAAGGCACAGAGAGAAACAGAGGAGAGTGCCATGTGAAGAGATTAGAGGGATGTATATACAAACCAAAAAAAGCCAAGGATTGTCAGCGGCCACCAGAAGCCAGGAGAGACTCTCTCTTAGAGCCTCCAGAACTCTGACCTCCTGAACAATGAGAGGATAAATTTCTACTGTTTTAAACCACCACACTTATGGCACTTTGTTATGGCAGCCCTGGGGAACAAATACATACTGTATGTGTGGTGTCCATCAGTCAAGATGGTGTTTAGCTGTATACTGATCAGTAGCTTAAATAACTAGGTGTTAATTTTCCTCATGTAACAGAAATCATGGCGGTAGACAATTCATGGATAGTATAGCTGCTTGTAGATGTCATCTATACCAGGTTTCTTACAGATTCAAGCTTCATTATTGATATGTGTGACTATCTTCCTTATGATGATAAATGGATGTTGCACCTGAGGTACCCAGCTGCTTTTCTGACGGTAGGAAGGGAGAAAGAATAAGAAGAAAAATGCAAAAGACATATACCAGAATTGTCTGTCCTCTTTCACAAAGTTTTTCCAGAGGTCCACAGGGAAATTTATTTTTTCATGTCATTGGCCAGACCTGACCTCTCCTAGCTGCAAGAGGGCGAACAATGTGATCATATTCTAGAGATATTTTGAAATTCGAGCCAGTGTGATTTCCTGATGGGTTAAATATGAAGTTAGGAAAGACATAGAGAAGCCAAAAATGCACAACTGGAAAAATGCAGCTGCTCTCAATTAAGAAGAAATGTACAATTATAAATAAATTACATGGAAAATTGTTTTTAAATATGAACAGGAAAGGGGCTCAAGGAAGAGATAGCAAGAGATGATAAGATGCTGAAAAAGAGATAGAAGATGTGTTGGCATAACTCAGGAAATATGGATAATAACAAATTATAGAAACAAAAACCACATTTGTAATGTAAACTATGGACTTTGAGTGATAATGATGTGTCGATATAGGTTCATCAATAGAGACAAAGGTACCACTCGGCTGTGAGATGTTGATAATGGAGGTGGATGACTGTGCATGTGTGTGGGCAGGGGGTATATGGGAAATATCTGTACCTTCCTCTCAATTTTGTTGTGAACCTAAAAAATGTTTATTTGTTTTAAAAAATCAAGCATACAGAAAAATACAGAAAATAATAAGACAAACAATCAAATTTTATCAAATGTTGGCATATTCACCATGGTTTTTAAAACATCTTTTAAAAAATGAAGTATTTTAGATTGTTAAAAAACACAGAGCATTCGAAAGACAAAAGGCAGAGTAGATATTACTAACATCAAAACAATTAATGTTAAAATAGCCTTGAAAAAAATTATGCAAAATTTGGAAAAAGACAAATACGTGAAATTAAATAGGAAAAAAAATTGACAGCTAATAAACTCCAGAAGAAAAGAATAGAAAACCTAAAGGAATAAAAAGTAAAGTATTCAATGGCCAAATTAAATGAAACTTTCTTGAAATGAAGGTAGTCATGAATTTGTGGATTGAAAGAGTATACTAAATTCAAGGAAAAAAACTGATTTAGCCTGGTAAATAGACAAAAACGGGTGAAATTACTGAACCCCAATGAATACATAGAATCTTATGGACATCCATAAAACAAAGCTAGAATAAATCAAGTGGACTTCAGACCTCTCCACAGGATAGTCAACCTTGAAAGATAGTAGAACAATGTATTCAGACTGCTGAGGGGAAAAAATCACCTGATAATGCTGTAGTCAATCTAAGCTGTTGTCCAGATATAAAAAAATCACTTGATGACAAAGTCTAGCCAACAAAGAGATGAATTGAGGTAAAAGACCCAAAGAATGTGAGAGCTAGTAAGATCGAATTACCACAAAACAGATTGATATAGAGGGCAAAAATTTAAAAAGAATGAGAAGAGAGCAATGTCTAAGAGAGAGTCCTCGGAATCCGTAGGAGCTCCAATATTTGATGATTGGCTGGAAGGGATAATCTAGCAATGGAGACTAAGAAAGAGAGAAAGAAGAAAAACTGGAAGAGTATGGAGACAGGGAAGCTAAGGAAAGAGCACATTTCAATGCAGTGTCGAATGCTAGCAATGTCAGTATGATGAGAACTGAAAAGTGCATCTGCAACATGTACAGTGGCTAGTAACATCAGCAAGAGCAATTTCTGTTGAGCAATGGTACTGGAAGCCAGAGTGAAGTAGGTTGAGGAATGAATGGGAGGTGGACAGAGATCACAGACAACCTGGGAGAAGGTAGGCTGTGAAGGGGAAGAGAGAGAGATGGTGTAACTGGTGAAGAGACCAGGGATATTTATTGATGGTGGTAGATTTTTTTAATTGAAAACCCTTTTTGGTCCATTGCATGCTATGAGAACTAGAATTTGGAGCAGTACTTCAATAATACCATGATTCAGACTCATATATCTGATCACCTATGCAGTGTCCCTACTTGACATCTGATAGATATTTCTAAATTAATGTGTTTAAAAGTGAATTCTTGATCTTCTCAAACATGCTATGCTATCAGTCTTTCACATCTCAGTATTAACTATCTTTTTGGTTGTTTGGATCAAAAACTTGATTTCCTCGAGTCTCTCTCTCTCTCTCTCTTTTTTCTTAGACCTAATAAAAATGCCAGCACATTTTACTGACTCAAACTTCAAAATATACACAGAACACAGCTGCTTCTCACCAAGGTCACCTTTGACTAATCTATTCATTTCTTGCCCGGATTATTGCAGTGACCTCCTAACTGTTCATATACTTTCTACCCTTACTTCTCCAAAAGAAGGATATTCTTCAACCCAGAGAATAACATAGGTCTCTTCTTAAGATGTAAATTAAATCATGTTATACCTTTGCTCAAACACGCCTATAGCATCTTCTCTCCCAGTAAAAGCTAAAGTCTTTAAAACAACTTATCAATCACTGTGCGATCTGACCCTATTGCCTTTCTGGCATCATCTCTTGACACTCTGCCCCTCAGTCTATCTGCTCTTTTCCATTCCTAGCATGCTTCTACCTCAGGGCCTTTGCACTGCCTATTTCTTCTGCCTAGCCTGCTCTTTCCTCAGATATCTGCATGGCTCACTTTTTCTCCTCCTTCGATTTATGAGTTCTTCCTAAGTGACTTGTTCTTCAAATACCACTTTTCTCAGCCTATATAGTTTGAGAGATTTAAACAAATGTTAGAAGTGTTTACACTATGCATGAATTTGTGGATTGTTTTAAGAATGTGTCAACACAAAAAGCATGATGAAAGGAAGAGAGAAAGAAAGAGAAGAAAAGAAAAACTGTACATCACGTATCCCCCAAAATCACAAGTAGAAAAGATTCAAGGCCACAATCAATGTTTCACACTAACAAAGATAGATGAGTTACAAAAACATAGGTATATATTTTCAATCAAAATTCTTATATACAGCATCATGAGGCACACTAATACCATATACAGTAACAATGTATCACAGCCGGGCAACATATTTATATTTCCTTCTTACCATGTGCCTGATATTCTAAAAGGCACACACCTCATCTTTAATCCTTCCAAAAGCTCTGTAAGGCGAGGATGCAGAGAAAAGGGAATATTTCTACATTGTTGGTGGGAATGCAAACTAGTTCAACCTCTATGGAAAACAGAACTAGAAATTGACCTTTCATATGACCCTGCAATCCCCCTTCAGAGAATATACCCAGAGGAACTTAAATCACTCTACAAAAAGATACCTGCACATGCATGTTTATTTCAGCACTATTCACAATAGCAAAAACATGAAACCAACCATGCTACCCATCAAAAGTGGACTGAATTTTAAAAACGTGGTACATATACACAATGGAATATTACACAGCCATAAAGAAGAACAGAATTATGGACTTCACAGCAACTTAGATGGATTTAGAGTCTATAATACTCAGTGATCTATCCCAGGAACAACTGAGTACCACATGTTCTCACTCATAAGCAGACCCTGAACATTTACCATAATACTACAAGAAAGGGATTGGCAGTAGTGGAAAGCTGCCAGGGGAGGGTGGAGGGGGGCACATAACATCAATAAGTGTACATGATCTCAAACCAGGTGAAGTGGGGAGCAAAGGGAGGCTCAAACTTTAACTGTGCGATGGCCATTTGTATACTTAATCCTGAATTGTACCCCACAGCTTTAAAATAAACAAAAAGAAGCTAAGGCTTACAGAGAGTATGTGTCTTCTCTGAGCTCACAAGGTAGGAAGTAGCAGAGAGGTAATTTACATGGGGTGGAAAATGGGGATGGGTCTGAGTCCAGACTCTTTGCTCTTGTCACTACACTAGGTGATCTGCCATCCCCACCCACTCAAGTAAATAGAAGGTCTGTTAGAGAAAATTTGTTTCTACCTAATTTTGATACTGTAACACAAATTTACTCAAATGTTTTATGGCCTTTATACAAATACAGTCATAATTCTAGAACTGGTCACTTTGCAATGTGTGTTTTTTTTTTAATTTATTTTTGTTAATTTATTATATCACTTTAGACAGTATCTTGTAGGTGAACTTGTCCTCCTTGTGCATCTTGCTTTTTTGAGTGGATTATAATGCATTCCAAAACAATTAGGGGTTTGGGAGTGCATTATCTTCCCATTAGGAATTCCTCCCATTTCGATTTTTGGCCCTTTACATGGGAAGACAGTCAGAAAGAGGAGAGGAGAGGAGAGGAGAGGAGAGAGGAGAGGAGAGGAGAGGAGAGGAAATGAAGATTGTTTCTGTCAGGAAGATAGGTGAGGGGCAATGTTATAGGAGAAAAGCAAATACATGACTTATGCTTGAAAAAATTACCAAAAAAATAGAATTTTGAGCGAACATGACATTAGACAGTAATAACCCAAGAACTGTGTTTTTCTGTGATGGACGAATTACACAAATGGTACAAAGAAATGAGAAGTACTCGAACCAATTGGTTGAACACATAAAAGGCCTGGTCCCAATAGTAGGTCAAGAACAACATTTATAAAAGCAGCTGACCTAGCCATTCTTAGTGGCATTCAATTTACTTCAACCTGGATATAACAGAGCTAAATGTGCTTTCTGAAACTAATTTAATTTATTAATTTAATATTTCATACACTCTCAAGACTCCTCAATTTGGAATACTCTGGATTCTGCATTCAATGATTTAGATACTATCCTTCTAGTGGAGGAGACTAAATGAGAGAGATGTGCTTTAATGTTCTTTTTTTATTTAACAGACTTTTTTTCTTGTTTCTTGTGATCTGTAGGAATATACTTTTTATTAAGTAAATCAAGGTTGTTCTTTATTCTAAAACCCAAGCTCTAATTACTATGTGAATCACCTCAGCATCCCCACTTACATTTGCTAATAGTTTAGATAAGAATGGAAAGATATTTGAGTCTCTCCCATAAAAACCAAGGGGGTCATTTCTACAGACACTGCATAGCCTCAAATAAATATTTATGACAAATATTACTGACTGAACTCTCTGTGACAAACAAGCACATTATACTTCCGGCCAAGGTAATCATCAACTTTGCACAAAATGAAATTACAGAAGACACTCTGTGTTTTAAAGATGGAAAGCATATGTTTCCTTGTTTAATATTTTCCAAGAACAAAATAATAATTATAATAAAGTTCAAGATGCCTATTAATGGTGTACCCACATATTTATTTCCAAATTTCTACTAATTGTGAAAGCATTTAGGAAACAAGGAAATCGATCATGTGCCTTAGTTTAATTTTGTACTGTCCAGGATTAATGCTGACCTAACATTCAATCTTTATAGACCAAATTGGTAAGGATAATCTTTGCACAGTAGCATGGTAAAAATAATGCAAACTACAGATATATATATATATATATATATCTGACCAGATTTAGGGTGTAGATGAGGGCATAGGGAGACTTAGTATTCTACTAACAAGATATTTTCCATCTTTAGCAA
The DNA here is from genome assembly GCA_027257055.1 of Cephalopachus bancanus. Lineage (NCBI taxonomy): Eukaryota > Metazoa > Chordata > Mammalia > Primates > Tarsiidae > Cephalopachus > Cephalopachus bancanus. The sequence continues at coordinate 503,652 of JAPVLO010000544.1, read as the reverse complement.
AGAGGTACAGACCTCATAGAAAGAGTAATAGATACAAGGTTTCCAGATATTTCGAGTTATCAGCAATAGATCAGAACAACAGAGGTGAATAGTCATCCACAAATGTGCTGTGCAGATGTACTCTTAGAAGCAGTATTTAAGGAGTTTATAGAAAAACACTGTTTTAATAGAATCACCTCCAAGAATGTCACCCTCTCCAAAGCTAAGGCTTGCAAGCTCCCAACAGTGGACATCTTAAACTGTAGTCAACAGGAGCAGAGAGCAAAAATAGTGGTTTCTGCCCGAAGAGTCTGAAGTTTGAAAAGCTTACTGCTTTCTTATTTTTACTTAAGTTGGATGTACACGTTTTTATCCCCAAAATACTGAAAGCATTTAATTGCAAACCAGATCACTGGATCAGACTGTTGACTCTCTCACTTCCTCTCTTCCCTTCCCTGCCCCTTTGAGAATTTTATATAAATGGAATTTCAAAAAATTATTTAAGTATAACATATATGCAAAAAGTGTTCATACACAAATGTCAGCTTAGCAAATTTTCACAAATTGAACACACCTGTGTAACTAGCACCTAGCACCCAGATGAAGAAAAAGAACATTATTATATGTACTACTTTAAATGAAAAGTTAAAATTAATTTAACTTGAATTTTGAGTAGTAGCAGAAGTGACAATGAAAGAGATACTGAACTTTAGAAGAGACTCTTTGCTACAAAATATATTAATTTCCATAGATCCTTCTAAACTGAGAAAAATAATTAAGTATTAAGATGTTGATGTCTTTATTTTTTAAATGGTGCACTTTGATTTTAGGTACCCTTGACCTGCTGCAATAAAAGGTGATTCGCTCTGCTACCAACTTCCAATTCTGTTGCTTGCATTATTTTTTCATCAAAGGGTTTAAAATATTTACGTTCTGTTCTGCAATCAGCATACACACTGTTTAGTCTTATCTCTATTTTTCAATGGATTCAAGCTCACCATGAATCTCCTCATCAAGGTTTTTCCATTCCTGAGTTCTTCATTTCATTCATCTTTTTGTTGGTAGGATTTTACCAGTGAGTTTTTCAAGAAAAACTGAGTTCATGTTTGAGAATATCTGCCTATTGGTTTTTACTTGAGTAACATAATATTTTTGAGTCACATATTCTTTCTTACAACTTAATTGTCTCCTGTCCTGGAATATTTCTGTAAAGTTGGTTGGATTCTCCCCTCCCCTGCAACCACCATCTTTGGTGATGTCTCTTCCTGCTTGAATACTTGAAGACCTTTTTCTTCTTTCTTGAAGTTGGAAAATATAACTAGCTTGTTTTTCAACTGTTCTTCATAATTTTACTGGTATACAATGTGCCTATTAAATCTGCAGATGAGAGCATTTTGTCAAGGAAAATTTTCTTTATTAAATCTGAGTTGGAATTTTTTGTTTTTTTCTATTTCACTTGTTGAGGTCTCTTCTTTAGGGACATCAGTTATATTGTGTTGTCTTTGTCTTCTGTATCCAACATTTCCTTATTTTCTTTAACTCTTTTGTGTCTTTTCTTTGTGATTATCTAAACTCTTTGGTCTATGCCAGATTTCTGGCATGTCTGTTTTGTTCCCCATTTGTAGTTTATTCATAAACTCTAGTGGTGTGTTTGGTGTAAATTTTGTTTCCTTTCCTCTGCAAGTTTCTTGTTCAAATCTCCCTAATGGTTTATTATTTTTCCTATTCTTATCAAGGTCTTCTACAGCTAGAATTTGTGTATTGTATTTACTTCCAGATTTACATCTTTTGTGTGTACTAGCTCTGTTCAGACTGTCTAATATTATGTAGGTGAATTCTCCTCTATTTCACTGTACCTAGTCTAGGTCTAGTTTTCTTTATTATTAAAATTAGAAGAGTAAAGTATGAAAGACGGGTATGGCACTATTGAGCCTATCCACCAGATATTTTATTTTGACATTGTAGCTTCAACAAAATAAAGCTACCACACACACACACACACACACACACACACACACACACACATGTTAGGACTTGAACATATTAAATATTAATAATTACATGTTTTCTCCCAATGTTCATTTGTTATCATGATTGTAAACTTTGAATCTAATTTCAGAATTTAAACTAATCAAATTGACACACTTAAACAGGATAGTGAAGGAAGAATATTCTCATTGCTTCTTCTCTGCTGATGGTACAAGAAGGTTCTGAAATTCTAAGGGATCCAGGAATAATTAAATTGAGAAGTTTCTATATAGTAAGTAAGAAAACCTATAATGAGTCTTGCCTTTTTCTTATCTACCATACTCAAATTGAATGCATCATTCTGTATATGGTTTAGAGTTCTCTAAGATGTAGAAATGCTGAGAACATTACAAAAGGTATGCATTCGTATTCTCAACTTTTCCTATGCTCTACTTCTCCCGAATTCAAGGCTAAAGAGGCTTAAAAAATGAGATTGTGACAAAATGCTAACTCCAACATATTCAGACATTCCAAAACCTGAAACTAGTAGGTTTGAAGCCAGCTAGGTTTTAGCATTTTCCTGTCTATCTTTTATCAAGTAAATCTCCATGATGTTGTTTCCTGTAAGGACTGTTACAATGAGATACACTCCTCTGTCCAATTTTGTTAGACTATTATGATGCTATTTCTGCAATTTTGTATCATGTCACAGTGGCTTCTCTGAGTATATGACAAAAATGCATCTTGACCCCATAGGAAGAAAATTGGCCATTAACTTGGAACTTTAGCAAGGCATTTAGCAAGGTCTCTCAATATTCTGTGGTCAAGAAGAAAAATACAGGCTGGAAGATCGTACGATTAATATGATTCATAGCTGACTGAAACAACATACGCCAAAAGGTGCTAATTAATGGACTGATTTTTTTTTTTTTTTTGAGTTGGAGTCTCACTCTGTCACCCAGACTGGAGTGCAGTGGCTGCTCCCAGCCACCACAGCCTCGACCTGCTGGGCTCCGGCGATCCTTCCACCTCAGCCTTCCAAGTAGCTGGAACTACAGGTGCGTGCTACCACGCCCGGCTAATTTTTGATTTGTTGTAGAGATTAGGTCTCACCAAGTTGCCCACAGGCTCAGGCAATCCACTCACCTCGGCCTCCCAAAGCGCGGGATTACAGGCTGAGCCACCGAGCCCGGCCCAATAGACTGATATTAAACTGAAGGAATCCTCCAGATGTTCTTCAGCATTTTGCCCTTTGCCCAATGCTGCCTGATATCTATTACCAATAACTTAGATAAATATATAAGATAGTTATCAAATGTATGGGTAAGATCCAAGTGCATTGCGGCACAGAATCCGAACCCAGGAAATTAAAACGGTTTGAACTAATGGGCCAAAGCCAATGAGATAAAGTTTAAGCAGGATAATATGAAGTTCTGTACTTTGGTCCAAAAAGATCTTCCACGTCTCAAGAATGGGATACATAAAATTTTGTTAAATGGATAACAGCATTTGGATATAGCAGCTTAAACAAGTCCATTAAATGTTAGGCAGCATTATAAGAAGTAGATATCTATTGGGCAGTAGAAAGAACATTGGATCTGGCATTAGAAAACTGGGTCAGATCCCAGTTTTGGCACTTGGACTCTTATACTCTTTGATCCTTACTTTCTTATCAGGGTTGTTGTAAAGTTAAAAGGAGTTAATGTGTCTTTCGAGTTAACACATTTAAGTTTCAAAGACTTGTGCTCAATAAATATGACCTATAAAAGTTGCCATTCACAATAAAATAGGTGGATGTGTCATACCATTTTGTCCTAGAAAAGATGGCACTTGGAATGCGTTTCAGGGGCTACGCTTGCAAGCAAACAGGAGCTACTTTTCAAGACAGTGACCAGGATGGATGAGCGACTTAAAAGGGAACATGAAGAACCGCTACAGGAACTGGGGATAACTGACTTGAAGAATAGTGAAATCAAGGAGTCCATATCCACCTTCAAACATCTGATGGTGTATTTCATGGCCTCCTGGAGAACTCCAAAGCGGCAGAGCTAATACTGAAGGATAGAAAATACACGAATGTGGGCCAGGGCGACCACTTGGTGGGGATGTTGTGATCGATTTCAGCATAAGTGGATGATAGGCCTTTAACACAATAGTCTGATTGTCATATTCCTAGGACACGTTTCATGAAGTGGATCCTTCTAAGTTCTGTCTCAAAGTAATCCAGGATCTCCACTATCTTGAGTTGGGCTGGCTTCTTGCCTTAAAATATCACCTTCCCTCCAACTCTAGGCTAGACCTCTTCTTTCTCCAGTCTGCCTTCCTTCTTCCACCAGTTTACTCTTGCTCACTACTTTGTTTAGGAATTTCTGGTCACCTTAACATGCCATCTTCTCCCAAGCTATCCAAACTTCCTGTTGGCTGAAGTAAGAAGGTAATGTGGGAATTAAGAATCAGCATTTGAGAGTTCCAGAATTGGAGCTGTGGATGAAGAAATGGGGTGGGTGCTTCAGACAAAACTTTTACTGGTAATGAAGCATATTGGATAGAAAGTAGAGACTAAAGAAAGGCCTCTTGCCTTGAGCCTGTTGGCCTACTACAAGAACTCAAAAGTTCAACAGATGACTTCCTCTGTCTTCTGGAAGTAAAATGAATCCTGAGCAGGTGGTTTAGCACCTCCAGCCTGCTCCAGATCAAGATAGAGAAAGTGCCTGGGGCAACCAGAGAGGCTGTCTGCCTTCTGCCGGGCCTGAGTTAGCCAACTCCCCTCCTGTTTGACCCCAGGGAATCATTTTTACTTTTCTACAGCCAAGTGTGGGGGGGCGGTGGCGGGGAAACTGGCGGCGCGCCGGTTGCCAGGGACGCGGCTGCCAGCTTGGCGGGGTTGGGGTGAAAGAGGACGCTGGGGGGAGGGGGGAAGACTCCGTGGCTTCTAACTGGCTGGAGCCCGAGCTCTCATTTGCATAACATTCTATGACGGCTTTTGATTGGCTGAAGTAAGAGGGGTGGTGGTGGGGTGATTCCAAGGGCCCGGAGCTCTGGCCCGCGGACCTTTCGTTCTGGAGTAACCCCGGTGGGTGTGAGTTGTTGCGCGGACCCGGGGGACCTGGGAGGCCCGGTTTGGGAAGTTTTGCAGGCAGGTGTATGAGCCATCTTTCTCTGACAGTGTTCAAGAAACGTGCACAAACAGCGGCTGGAGTTAAGAAACTGGAGGATGAAGGGTGACCTCCAGACCAGACAGAAGGAAGCAGATGGGGGAGGGGTGGAGGCCAACAGGAAGGAGTTAGGGGCTTTCTTTCACGCTGAGCTTTTTTGCTGGGTGGGATCTCTTCGCTAGATTACTTGGATTTCTGTTTTCCATGAGTTATTATCACACTCTCTTGGAACGAGGAAGAAGAGAAAAAGAGGCAAGATTCTGGCATTTGATAACTTAAATCTAAATACTGGGTTTTCATCCGGGTGCATACGTACTTAAAATATCAAAAGGGTCTGGGATGGAGGACAAAATATATTTTAATTTATGAGAAGATCAGCGACTGGAAATTGTATATTTGTTTTGCTTGAGTTTTCCTCTTGCAGTACTCTTTGAATCTCCCTAGACATATGAGTTTAAAACCAGCCTGGACTATTTTATACTCTTGACTGCTTAAGCACTGGGGGGAAGGGTCTGTGGCTCATCATAGCCCATTTCCATATTTTTAAGGTTTCTGAGTTCACACAAACACCTCTGGACTATGAGGCCCTATACTAATTACAATTAACCTTCGTTAAAAAAAAAAAAAAGACCTTGCAATTTACATAATAATTTTTACCTCCATTATCTTATTTAGCCTTAACCAAAATCCTTGGCACAGGCCCTGGGAGAAGCTCCATTTATTTTATTGATAATAAACTGAGGCTGGAAAAGTTGCTAAGTCTACGTTGCTAAGTCTACGAGATTATTTTAATACTTCAAATTGATATAGAGCGCTTTATTCCCTCCACATTTTTCTTATTATTGATCTTCTCCCAAACCCTTCTAGATAGGTTGAGCAAGTAACATTATCTCAGTTTTACAGATAAGAAAATATAGTCAATGATCTAGAGCTAATAGTCCTGGGGTGGGGGCTCTGCGCTGTGTCTCCAGTGGTCTGTTCTGTTGCCAGTTTTTCAGTCCTTGTGGCACCAAGTTAGCTTTTCACTCAAAAGACAATCGGGAAGCTGGTTTGCCATGGAAAATATTTAAGTGTAGATCTTAAGGTGAAAAAAAGAGGAAGAGAAAGAAACCCCTTTGTTATGTGCTTCTCCCTTCTTTTGGCACTTTTTGTCCTGAGGGAAAACACTGTACTAACGGCACCCCTGAAAGATTTAGAGAAAATAAATTTAAAATGAGAAGTTTGAGTGTTGCTGGACACAATTGTCTGCAGAACTCAGAGAAGATTGGTGGATGAGAAGCATGGTAAGGACAGTGAGATGGGAAAAATAAAATGGGCTGTGGTTTGCAAGTCCCAAAGTGAAATTTAAGGTGCAAGGCTCTTAAAAGTTAAATCCAGCTATTTGCTACATAGCGTAGGCCCTATTAAATGACCCTGTGCTTTAAGAACTGTCTTTTGAAAGGAACACTTCACACATACACCCTCAAATATAATTACTGGACACATCCCCCACTTTTCTGTTAAATGATGAAAGACACCCAACACCAGGTCTAACTACTGTCAACCCCTCCTGGCCTCTGGGCAGCCAAAAGGCCACATGGCCCAGGCTCTTTAGCATCACAGCATAGCTGACTTGGACAAAAGTCAAGAACTTGGCTACTTCTTCCCATTGCCACGTTTGATCCCTTAAAAAAATCTGCACATCCAGTGGTAGGATTCTCTTCATCCCTGGCATCAGTTGTTATAGGAAAGACTGGCAAAGACCCCGCCTGATGGAAGGCAAAAGTCCCTAAAGCTCCCCCTTGGGTCCCTCCTCTCCTTGCGCCCCTCCTCCCCACGCAGCGGGCCAAGGCCAGGGCCACAGCGGGAGCACTGCGTGTCCACGTGCACCCAGCATGCCTGACCACCCTTCTTACGTAAGAGTCCGGGGATGGAGTTGCGGCTGCTGCCCGGACCCTCTTCCCCGACGGCTAATAATAAACCCGGGCTGTTGTTTCCGGGCCGCGGCCACTCTAGATTCGGGGTTGAGGGGCTCATTTTGCAACCAGGGCACGTGCGTTCTGGTCATCCCGCTCGGGGAGCGCGCGCAGATCCCGCCCAGCCCCCACACACCAGCCCTCCTTCCAGCCAGTCGAGACGCTGGCGCCTTCTTCACCCGCGCAGTGCCTGACTCTCCCCCCGCCGGCCTGCCCTGGGCTTGGCACCGGAGAGGCGCGGCTGCTCCGTCCCTCCTCTGCCCTGCCCTGCCCTGGCCTGCCCCGGCGCCCTCCCTCAGCCCGGGTATCAGGCGAGAGGCGGAGCTGGCCCGGCGCGCCCCGCCCCCACTGTAGAAAGGGCCGGGCGAGTGTTATTCGCGGTCATCCCTGCTCGGGCCTTTTATCTCGGTGCTGCCGGGGGAGGAGGGAGGAGGAGACACCGGGGGTGGCCCACAACGCCGGCGACACCTTTCCTGGACTATAAATTGAGCACCTGGGATGGGTAGGGGGCCGACACATCCACCGCCGCCCTCAGTCACAGTCCGGCCACTGACCGCAGCAGCGCCCTTGGGCAGCAGCCGCTGGCAGCGGGAACACTGAACTGCTAAGGAGCAGAGGAATTTCAAGGCGCAAGAGGAGGTGGGTGCCCCCGCCCCATCGCTCCCGGGCCAGCGTGGTTGCTTGAGCTGAGGTTTTCCGGAGAAAGAAGTGGGGGGGGGGCTCTTCTCTCCGCGCGGCCCTCGGCTGGCTAGGGAGGTGGGACCGCCCGGCCGCGGGGAGCCACCCAGGCGTCGTCCCGAGCAGTAGCCGGGGAGGGTGGTGCGCGTGGGCTGGGCCACCAGACATCCTAGCCGGGGGAATAATCTAATCTGTTCTTTCGTGTCTCAACCAGGCCAGGGCTCAACCCGACCACCCTCCGCCATCGCGAGCTTCCGGCCGCCAAAACCGGGGAAAGCCGCGCTTCTCGCAGGGCCAGGCTGCCAGCGAGACGAGAGTTGGAAAGAGCGGAGGAGGAGCCGGGAATCCCGCCGCACCAGCCGTAGCCAGGCCCCAGGCGCGGGCCTCCGCGAGCGCGTGAAGGCGAGCACCCCTTCGCTCCGACCGATCACCCGCGTGCCCCTGCACTCCGGCGCCCGCGCAGCCACCATGATGCAAATCTGCGACACCTACAACCAGAAGCACTCGCTCTTTAACGCCATGAATCGCTTCATCGGCGCCGTGAACAACATGGACCAGACGGTGATGGTGCCTAGCTTGCTGCGCGACGTGCCCCTGGCTGAGCCTGAGTTAGACAACGACGTCGGCGTGGAGGTAGGCGGCAGTGGCGGCTGCCTGGAGGAGCGCACGCCGCCAGCCCCTGGCCCGGGCAGCGCCAATGGCAGTTTCTTCGCGCCCTCCCGGGACATGTACAGCCACTACATGTTGCTTAAGTCTATCCGCAACGACATCGAGTGGGGAGTCCTGCACCAGCCACCGCCGCCGGCGGGGAGCGAGGAGGGCAACGCCTGGAAGTCCAAGGACATCCTGGTGAACCTGAGCCAGTTGGAGGGTGCGGACGCCGGTGAGGAAGACCTGGAGCAGCAGTTCCACTACCACCTGCGCGGGCTTCACACTGTGCTCTCGAAACTCACGCGCAAAGCCAACATCCTCACCAACAGATACAAGCAGGAGATCGGCTTCGGCAATTGGGGCCACTGAGGCGGGGCGCCCGCGGCTGCCCAGCACCCTTTCGGCCCCGTCTCTTACCATCTCTCCTTCCTCAAAGCTATTTTCTTTCTGGCTGTGGGTCGCAAAGGGCAAACTTTAAAGTTGGGGGGCTGCATATTACAGGGGGCGCAGTGGGGATGTGTGAAGGAGGGGCCTCGTGTGTGAGAGAAAAGTGGTGGTGGGAGAGGGGGGCTCAAGGACCTCCCGGGAGGGGGCCTGCATTCTGTGTTGGTGGGAATGGAACTGGGCTGACGGCCTGCATTCAGCCTGTGCCTTTCCTGGGGTTTCTTTTCTGTTCTTTCTGGAGGAGTAGGTCCCAAGAAGGGGCCATGCCAGGGTGCGGCGCTGGGTTGCCACACTTGGGAGAGCAGCCCAGAGCAGGGTGCTGGGGAAGGCGGGGCCCAACGCCTCCCCCCCACTCCCCCCCACGCCGCTGTTGGACCGGTGGAGGCCGAGGCGTTGCTAGGATTGCATCAGTTTTCCTGTTTGCACTATTTCTTTTTGTAACAGTGGCCCTGTCTTAAGTATTTCAAATCTCCTTGCTCTGAAACTTCGGCGATTCCATTGTGATAAGCGCACAAACAGCACTGTCTGTCGGTAACCGGTACTACTTTATTAATGATTTTCTGTTACACTGTACAGTAGTCCTGTGGCACCCCCACCCCATCCCTTTCACACCACCCTCACCCCATCCCCACCCCCACCCCAGTGTGTGTAAGCTGGAAGTGCGCCAGCTTGTATGAAGCTTGCCACTCAGCCAGTGAAATAACATTATTATGAGAAAGTGGACTTACCTGAAATGGAACCAGCTGACATTCTATTCATGTTGTACATAGAATGATGAAGGGTTCCACTGTTGTTATATGTCTTAAATTTATTTAAAACTTTTTTTAATCCAGATGTAGACTATATTCTAAAAAATAAACAAGTGCGTTAACTAAACTGGACAAGCGTTGCTCTTTAATTCACCAATGAATGGTTTAGTCATTAAATAAAGATAAATTCAATTTTCTTTTAGCAAAATAATTTTATTTCCTCTCTGATATCTCATGGTGTTCAGTATTTATCTCTGCAAATATTTAGTTGTCTAGGAAGTAGCTACTGACGAGCTTTACTTCCAATTTTTTTTTTTTTTGAGTTGGGGGATCTCACTCTGTCGCCCAGGCTGTAGTGCAGTGGCAGAATCAGATCACAGGCTCTCCACAGCCTCTACCTCCTTCTGCTTCAGCCACCTGAGTAACTTTGGGACTATGGGACTACAGGCACACTGGGCAAGGTCTTGCTATGTTGCCTAGGCTGGTATCAAACTCCTAGGCTCAGTACCAAGATAGGACCATACAACTCAACAAAAAGTTCATAAATATTCAAAGTATTTGGGAAGGTACATATAATAAGTTTTTCAACCAATTTGGCTAGCTTGTTGGAGTGCTTAATGGACATTTTGAATTTTTTTAAATGCTCAAGCACAAGCTGAAGTGTTTTGAGGCATAAAAGCTTATTATAAAGGCTGAAAATTCACTTGGTTATTAAGAATTGAAAATCTGGAAGGAAACAACAGCTAGTACTAGTATGCACACCCTGCAGGTCTTTATGTTGATTTTAGAGCGATGGCCTTTTCCACTAGTTCTCAACAAAGGGCTGTGCTTTGTTGAGCAGCATTCAGTAATGCTTCCGGTTTCTCAGTGTGCCAGTCTGCAATTGTGGACAGCAGATCTGCTACAGGCTGCTGTGGAGCTCTTGAGAATGCTTACATGCCATTATGTTGCTCTACTGGGATGGTGGGAAAGGCGAGACACAGTGCTCTCTGCGTTTTCTTTATTTCATTATTAGTTTTGGGGGGCTAAATGTCAGATCAACTTCAGTTTTCAATCTTGAAGTCATGAGATGTTCTCTTAGCTCATAGGGCTTGCATTTAAAATACTTATAACTGCAGTTTAAAAAAATGTTTTTTGTGGTGCCAGCAGGCAGGGGCTGCTCAAGTCTATTATCAGCTTCTAGCAGCAGTGAAAAAAAAAAGGAAAAGCGTTTAAGACTGGGGTGCCTGCCAGTTGCCAGAGAAAGTTGATCATTAATATCTGAAGCCTTGTGTTGTGTCCCCTTAAAAATATCAAAGTGTAAGCAAAAAATAGAAAAAAGGAAATTAACGAAACCACATGGTAGAAAGAAACACACTTTGGAACCAGAAAATTGTGTGTGCAAATCTTGCTACTACTTAACTAGATACGTGTGTTTAACTTCCCAAGCCTGTTGTCACATTTGTAGTCGGGTGCAATAATAATTACAGTGCTTCACGGAGTTGCTATGAGAATTAAATGAGATGATATACAGAGTGCTGGATACAGAAGTTTCTTTAGACATGACTGAAATGCCTTGCAGATTTCTCTCTTACTCTAAATGTTGGTTCATGTCTCCATTTCAGCTCCCACTCTCCTTTCTCCATGAATATATGAGGCTTAGGACGATATGTTCACTTTAAGGAAAAGCAAAATTTTGACTACATGCATGAAATAACCAATAAACTTTCTTAAAGTCCTGAAAGAGAACCTGACTTAAAAAAATCAATTTGGGCAAATGATAGCAAGAACTTTGGGATGATCATTGCAATTGGTTTCAGAATATTGTTGCGGTACATGTAGATAGAAGTACAGAAAACTGAATTGTAAATAGTTACCAATTACTAAGTTTATTTGTGAAACTATTACTTCATGTAAAAAAATTTTTATATGTAAATAGTGATTCTGGCCTAGGCTTAATGATGCTCACTGTTTCTTTTTTAAAGTTTTCAAACAAAGTTTATTAGAGAAGGGAGAAAAGAAAGAATGGCATGCCAGAGCTGGCACAGGCGAAAGAAACCGCCCATTTAAAAAAAAATCTTGAGATATTATATTTTTTACTTCATTAAAATTTATTTTATTATAGAGATGTAGGGTACAAGTGAGGATTAACTACATAAGTAGGCTGCATGCAGGTGAAATTTGGGCTTCTAACTGGTCCTCGCTCCCCCAGTATAGGACCAGGTACCCTTTGTGTTGTTACATGCGCCCCACCCTCCTCCCTCCCTTTCTCCGCTAGCAGTGCCAAGTGACAACCAATCCTTCCCTTGTATTCATGTGTCTGTTATTCAAGTCCCACTTATAAGTGAGAACATACAGTATTCAGTTATTTTTTTTCTGTGATAGATCACTTAGCATGATGGTCTTCAGCTCCATCCAATTTGCTGTGAAGTTCATGATTTTTTCTTCTTTATGGCTGCATAATACTCCATCATGTATATGTACCACATTTTCTTTATCCAGTCCACTTTCGATGGGCAGTAGGGTTGGTTCCATGTTTTTGTTATTGTGAGTAGTTCATCAAAAAACATGCGTGTGCAGGTGTCTTTTTGGTAGAATGATTTATGTTCCTCCGGGTATATTCCCAGGAGAGGGATTGCTGGACCAATTTCTAGTTCTTTTAGGAATCATCACACTGCTTTCCATAGAGGTTGAACTAGCTTGCACTCCCACTACAGTGTAAAAGCATTCCCTTCTCTCTGCACCTGCACAGCATCTGTTGTTTTTTGACTTCTTAATGATGGTCATCCTTGAGTCATTGTCGTTTTGATTTGCATTTCTCTGATGATTGGTGAGGTTGAGAATTTTTTCACGAAACTCAGTTGAAAAGTATTAGAATATTTATGAATCAGTAAGATTTCCCAGGCTCAGGACGTATATTGCACTAATAGTAGCTACTATTTTATTCCAGGTCAATTTATGAAACAAAACCAGGACAAATCCCCAACAAGATTCACTTGTTAAAACTTCTCAAGCTATTTAAAATTTTGCTTAACTTCTGAGGTAAATTAATAAGTGACTTTATATTTTCAGAAGGTCTCCCCCGAGGATTATCAAAGTCATTTATAGATTTTAAAAGTTGAATACTTTGTATGGCATCTCCCTCAGAGAGCTCTCAGAGATAATGGCTGACTGACAGTGCCCATCTCCATGGCAGTTTAACTAAAGGCACAGATAGATGAACTGGGCAAAAAGGAGTGGCTTAAATTGGAATTGATTAGCCTCCAGATATTTACATTTGATAAGAATTTTCTACATCAAAACCTTATACCAAAGCTTTTGAGAAAGACTGATATGGTCCCTGAAAACAGCTTTCTGCCTGGCTCACATGGACATTTTTATGTTTTATACAATGTTCTTCAGTGATCTGGCCTAATTTACTTTTTCTCTGAACCTGAACACAGTTTGTTAGAGAGCACGGCATAGCAGCTGAATTGTTATTATTTGGATCAATTTGAAAACTAGTCTACTGTTGACAATTTTTAAAGAAATGAAGGTTATTGGCATTTGCATATGCCTCATCATCCTCCCTTATTTTCAGTTATGGAAAAAATCATTTGACAAATAGTCTTTCTCTCCCCCTCCCTCCCTCCTCGCCCCCTACATTGTCAGTGGTTCTCAGAAGTTTGCAAACTGGACACAGTTCTGGTGGGCTGAGAGCTCAAATCACCTACATTTTTTTCAAAGGTGTTTATCTTTTGATGGAACATGTAGTAAATTTTCTGCCAATCATTACATCTTTGTGTGATTTATTTTGAAGAATTTTGGATAAAATGATGACAGAAGGAATGTGTTCCTTAATATTTTAGAGATTATTTTTTGCTCCTAATAAAAAACTAGAAAACTTTACAATGCAGAATATTGAATTGGTCTCTTAAAAGTAATTATTAGTCTTTTTAAAGTTTAAAATGTTATGTAGTTTCTGATGAGGCTAAATTTCTTTAATTACCAAGAATTTATTATTAAACTTATTTATTTAAAATTATTTATTTTTTAAGACTATGCACAATGCACGGTCCTTTTTTTTTTTTTTTTAACAACTCAGGAAAAGTTAAAGGTTTTCTTGAGTTACTCCAAATGCTTTATCAGGCCTCTAGTTAGTTTATGTGGAGCTGTATAGAAGTTTCTGATACGTTGTGGACATGATGATAGTGTACTCCATCTCTGGAAACTAGTACCATCCTTTGACTTATGCAAACCAGGGCTCCTGTCCTGGGCTCCTCATGGTAGAGGGCCCCCACTCTGACTGTCCTAAGGCCTTGCCACTCCCCAAGGAGCAAAGAGTCCTCAGAGCCAAGGGAATGCCCGTAACTGTGCCTCTACTTCTAGACCACATTCTGGGTACATGGATCCTCAGAGTTCCCCAGCCAGATGACCCTGAGTCCATTCCAGGAATTTCACAGGCATCTGCCCTGGGTTTATCCTCCCAATGGTGGATGAACTGCTGTTGTGTGCACCTCTAGGCCTGGGGCTCCAGGGAGCTGTGAATGGGGCTTGGATATGCAGATAGGTTATCCATATGTGCATTTCGTAGTGCAGGATTGAGCTTGGGTTGGAAGATAAGATGGTGGAGCAGAGGCGTGGGGTTCCCATTTGTCTTTTGTCCTGCCTCCCAGGGTTCCAGGATGAAAGGATTTGAAGCCTGTAGAAGAAAAATAAGAGTCAAAAGCAGCTCAGGCTTTAAGGTCTCTTTCGGTTTTGACAATTGAGAATTTCATGGTTTGACTCCCTATTTCTCTCGTTCCTCAGGAGGCTCCTTGCTCCATTGAAGAATGGTACTTAATGAAATGTTACTCGAGAAAAAGGAAAACCACATCTGTACGCAGAACTTTTCCAGCTGCCTGAGTGGTGGCGATTATAGCAAAGGCAGCTACTCTGGATTCAAACGGATATACCTTCCCTAAAACCATGAAAATTTCACCTCCTTAAATATTCTTTCATCCAATTTTTGCTTGAGTTACTTGTTTTCTTATTAGTGTCAAAAGTTATGGTCAAATTAAAGCAAAAAACTGAATAGTTGTACCCACTAAAATCACAACTATCTCATCAGTCCTTCCTGTTTGGGCATTCTGTACTTTTGAGAGAAACATTTTTGTACCTTCTCATGCTTTTTTTTTATATTTTGTTACTTCTTTGTCTATTCTTTCAGAATGCTTTGCCTAGCACCTTTTAAAACATATCTGCCAGCATGCCCAATTTGAATCTCAAACTAGTAAGAACTGGGAATGGAGAATGTCCTTATTACCTAGTTAAGAAATGGGTTCCTTTGGGAGGCTGAGGTGAGTGGATTGCCTGAGCCCGCGGGTTCGAGACCCGCCTGGGCAGCGAGACCTCATCTCTACAATAAATCAAAAAATCAGCTGGGCTATGGTAGCGCCTGCCTGCAATTCCGGCTACTTGGAAGGCTGAGGCGGAAGGATCGCCGGAGCCCAGCAGGTCGAGGCTGCGGTGGCCGGGAGCGGCCACTGCACTCCAGTCTGGGTGACAGAGTGAGACTCCAACTCAGGAAAAAAAAAAAAAAAAGAAATGGGTTGTAGACAGTAACTTTCTGACACTGGACTGTCTAGAGAAAGTGGTCTCCAATATAGTAGATAAGAAGACTAGGAAGCCGGCCTCGGTGGCTCAGCCTGTAATCCCGAGCCTTTGGGAGGCTGAAGTGAGTGGATTGCCTGAGCCCGCGGGTTCGAGACCCACCTGGGCAGCGAGACCTCATCTCTATAATGAATCAAAAAATTAGCTGGGCATGGTAGCGCATGCCTGTAATTCCGGCTACTTGGAAGGGGCGGAAGGATCGCCGGAGCCCAGCCGGGCGAGGCTGCGGTGGCCCGGAGCAGCCACTGCACTCCAGTCTGGGCGACGGAGTGAGACTCCAACTCAAAAAAAAAGAAAAAAAAAGAAGACTAGGAAATTACCAGCAAAACATAGAACCTAATTCTTTATTTTAGCTAGCTCAATAAACAATGTTGGAGGTGGGGCGTTTTCTAGAATCTATTTTACTTTTCAACATCAGTCTTACTAGTGTTGATATGTGCACTTTTATCAACCAGCATTCAGTTAACAGGATGAAACTGGACATGATTCATTTGATGTTTTCAAAGATAGAAACTAACTTTGTAGTTTTTTTTTTTTCTTCCCCTTTTGAATACCACACTGCTGAGGTAAAGAATGTTGTAGCTTGTGGGTGAGCTCAATAGGGCCAATTAAAACCTGACTACTCTTCCACCATGTTGAAATACCTGACAGAACTTGCTGTGCCCTTGGATAATGGCCTTTTTTTTTTCCTCTTAGGCATCTAATTGAGATTTCCTGTTTGGTAGTCAAGGAAAGATGAAAATGAAAGTACCTCATTGTTGGTTCTGACTAAGGTATTTAATTTTCTAGTTGTTCACAATGCGATATTAGTTTTAAGCCCTGCTTTAAAAAAATGAAACATACGTTGTGAAAGAACACATATATGTTCCATAACAGCTGAGGTATGTATAGAATGCAAGGAGTGTAGTCAGTGTAGTTTAGTCATTCAAAAGAAGGTGTAGTATTTTATTATATCTAATTGACATTGCAGCTTATAACTCATAGATGCTTTGAGGGTATAATTTTGTTTCTGTTGTGATAAGTACTTGTTGACAATTCCTTCATAGCTTAAATGTTTGAGGGGGGTGCCATAAATTTAGATGGTTAACTCTGGTGTTGGAGTCTGGGAGGAATCTCAGAAACCAGCAGCCCTTTCCCCCAGTGGGTTTGGGGGCAGAAGAAAATGCCTGCTCCCTGCAGCCAGATGGGCCCATGTGGAAAAGGGAGGTGCTAAAACAAGCCTGCCTAATTTAGTCCTTACAAATATATCAGACGTCACCCTACTATCCCTTGGTTGGTGTGAGTAAGGGGAGTAGTGGAGAAAGGTAAAATGTGTTTCAGGACATTCTTGCACATTGGAAATCTGTGGAGTGTGGGGAAATCATTATCTTCTGATAACAGGCTGTGATACCTTTCTCTCTGACTAGATAGGCACAAATATTAAGTAAAAGCATATAAAATGACATTTCTAAAAAAAAAATACCATTTCTATTGGCCCAAGATGGTTGAATAATCCCCAATTCCAGCAGTTAGGTGCCCCTCTTATAGTCCTCTTTCATCACCTAGTGAACTTATTATTTGCTAGCTCAGGGCTGGCCCAATATTAAGGTAGAAGGAGTAGGGGGCAAAAGGATATTGGGAGGGAGCAATTACAAGGAAGCAAGTAGATTGAAAGAAAGAGGAGGAGACAAGAGTAAAGAGAGAAAATGGAAAAGTGGCAGAGAACCTGTGGCAAATCGTATTTTCTAAAAATGGATGCAAAGTTATTTCCAGTCCTACGTTCTCTTTTATAACCTTGCCACCTTCTGTCAAGAGGTACAAACTCTGTCTCTTCCCCCTTGAATTTATTTAGGTGGGGCTTTGTGGCTGCCTTAACAAAATGAATGTGGCTGTCATTTCCAAGGCCAGGTCATAAAAGGCGATACATCTTCCTCTTGTATGAGATAAATGGCTCTCTCTTGAGATGCTGGTTCTTGGAACTCAGCTGCCATGCTGGGAGGAAGCCCAAGTCACATGGAGAGGCCACATGATGGTGTTCCAACTAACAGCACCACTGAGGTCCCAGCCAATAGCTACCATCAACCACCAAACATGTGAGGAAGCCTTCAAACGATTCCATCCCCTAGGCTTTGAGCCACCCCGGCTGACGCCAAGTGGAGCAGAGACAAACTGTCCCTGATGAGCCCTGCCCAAATTTCAGACTTGTGTGCAAAACATTTTTATTCTTTTAAGCCACTAAGTGGTTTGTTACACAGCAATAGAGAACTGGCACAGAGACACTTTTCAAATTTCAGGAGATTATAGAACTAAATGAAAACAATTGAAAGTAAAACGTAATCTATGGAACAGGGTTTGTTTTATCACATTTACCTGAGTAGTGGCTTATAATAAATTTGGAACCTATGGAAACGTTTATCGGATGACTGGCATAGAGAATAGAAGCATTAGAAGTAATGGATGAATAGAGAGATGCTCTCAGGAACCTTTTATAGTTCTGTTAAACTCCGAATGGTAGGCAGAAAGTAGTCTCTCATAGATGTTGATGTCCCACTCACCTGGAACCTGTGAATATGTTACCTTGCATAGCAAAGGTAATTAAGCTTGCAGATGGAATTAAGGTTACTAATCACTTGACCTTCACCTCGAAAAATCATCCTGGATTATCTGATAGGTCCAATGCAATCACAAGGGTCTTTAAAAGATAGAAGTATGAGGCAGAAGAGTCAGTTAGAGGGATACAGCATGAGAAAGACTCAATTTGCCAATGCTAGCTATGAAGATGGAAGAGGAGCCATGAGCCAAGAAATGCAGGCAACATCTAAAAGCTGGAAAAGGAGAGAAAATGGATTTTCTTCCTAGGGCCTCCAGAAGGCATGTATCCCTACCAACACCTTGATTTTAGCCCAGTGAGACCCATTCTGGACTTCAGATCTCCAGACCTGTAAGATAAGAATCTTGTGTTGTTTTAAGCCACCAAGTTTTTGGAAATTTTTTTTTACAGAAGTTACAGGAAACAAAAATACTTGGCTTCTAGCATATGGCCAGGAAATGAAAAGGTTATATAGTCTTGGCACCAAATCTATTTGTTGCCTTTGGGCTGGTTAAAATAGAATTTTTAGCACAACAACTTGTTGAAAACAGTATTGAAAGGTTCTTTTTGTCTTGTTTTGTGAAAGAAACTTGATTTTTCTTTTAAACTCTAATCTTGGTGACAGTAGCCCTACATAAAAAGACTCTACTTACTGTGTTACGAAAAAGGCCTACTTCCAATATAGTGGCATTATTTATTATGTATTTGTAATTAAAATCTTAGACCCCATCTTCTCTTTCTTTCATGTCTCATTCTCAATTCCTTCCCCTTCAAAACATTTTGTGATTTTTTTTGTGTGTAGTATTTATTTCAGCAACCCCTCATTTCGTTATTTTTGCTTTTTATTGCCGTATAATTACATGTAATAAAAGGCACAGGTATGTATACAGTTTGTTAAGTTTTGGCAAATGCATACAGTCATAACTAAAACCTCAATCAAGGTACAGAATGTAACCATCACCTTAAAAAGTTGCATGTTCCTTTCTGATCTATCACCTTCCTCTGCCTGCCCTCAAAACCACTATTCTGATTTTTATCCCCATATATTACTTTTGCCTGTTTTTGAACTTTGTATGAAGGGAATCATACAGTATGACTGCCAAGGAGTTTTCCATAGTATTTATAGCATTTACCCTCTCACCAGCGATGTATGAGAGATATGCAGTGGTGCAGCTCCCTTGATTGGTGGCTCCTCATCATTGGTATCTAGTACTCCTAGCTCTCATTGAATAGTGATGCGTTAGTGCTGGAATGCAGCACAAAAGCTTCTCAGTGGAGAGATGTGTATTGGATATTGTCTTAGTGAACATAAGGGTCATAGTAAGAGAGGTAGTTTGCTACTAGTTAATTAAATATGAGGGCCAGGAAAGGGAGAAAAAGAAGACCGTTCTTTTCTTTCATCTAATTTGTTTTTTAAGGCTTTATAAGACACTGTAACCGAATTCTGGATTATTCTGACTGATTATGTAATCTGTGGATTTTCCAAGCCTCGTTGTTTCTCCCCTTTTTACTTCCTTGATTTTCTTCACTGGTTATTAGTATATGTTGATAACTCTCATGCAGACTTGTAACTCAAACTCAAAGTGATCCTTCCCGGGTTTGGGCCTGTAGGGAGTGGGGAGACGGCTAAAGGAACTGGACTGGTTCCCATCACTCACTTGTCCCCAGTGTGACTTTGGGAGGCAAACAATCAGGAAGTGGGGTGTGAGGGGGAGGAGTCACTGGGAGAGATACTCCAAAACAGTCTGCACCTGCTCAACACAAACTCAGAAGGAACAAAAGGTGGCTCAGCCTGTAATCCCTCGCCTTTGGGAGGCTGAGGTGAGTGGATTGCCTGAGCCCATGGGTTCGAGACCCGCCTGGGCAACTTGACGAGACCTCATCTCTACAATAAATCAAAAAATTAGCTGGGCATGGTAGCGTGTGCCTGTAGTCCCAGCTACTTGGAAGGCTAAGGCGGAAGGATCGCTGGAGACCAGCAGGTCGAGGCTGCGGTGGCCAGGAGCGGCCACTGCACTCCAGTCTGGGCGACAGAGTGAGACTCCAACTCAGAAAAAAAATAAAAATAAATAAATAAATAAAGGCCTCATTCCCTCTCTCCTTCCCTTCCCTCTTTCCTTCCTTCCTTCCTCAGTCTGTGTTAAGATACAGTGGAATCAAATGCAAAATCTCAGATGTAGTTTCAGAAATTTCCAAGCTTGCAACAAAGACCAAACATAGACAAACAATTTAGCAACATTATGAGAGAGATAATGGAGTTTTGCTAGGCTCTGGAAACCTGTAGGAGGAAACTTGCAGAGGTTAAGGAGGCTACACGGATGTGACACTTTATTCAGCAAATATTTATTAGATACCTACTATATGCCAGGTATTGACCTATGTGCTGGTGATGACTGTGAATATTACACAGTCTCTGCTCTCAAATGTTTATAGTCCAGAGGAGGGCTCAGACAAGTAAACAGGCAATTACAACATAGCTTAGTAAATACCATGATGGCTGGGTGCTGGGTGCTATGTGAACTTACAGTAGGAGTCTTAAATCAGGCCCGGGGATTGCGGAACAGTCTCTTGGACAAAGTGACTTCTATGCTGAGATCTGAGAGAACAGTGTGTATTAGCCAGATGACAACGAGGTTGAGATGGATTCTCAGGGACTATGTCTGAGAGCCTAGGAACAGAGATGGGCAGAGAGTGAGAGTGAGGGGTGAGACATGAGCAGAAGCAACGTTATGAAGAGAGTTTTAAAACACCTAAAGATCTGCCTCCTGATATGATGTGCTGAGAACACATCACATGTGTGATTTTTCTGCCAAGCACACACAATCTAAATTTAATCATGAGGAAATATCAGGCAGATCAAAATGGAGGGACATTCTACAAAAGATATGGTCTATACACCTCCAAAGTGTCAAGGTCATGAAAGGTAAAGAAGGAGGAACCATTCTAGGAGAAACAGAGACTTAAAGAGACAGGAAAATGGAATGTACTGTGTGATCCTGGATTAGATTCTGGACCAGAAACACCTATATCTATCTCTAATATATACCTATAATCTTTTTTGTTATAAAGGATATAATTTTTAACTGAAAAAATGAACAGTCTGCACATTAAATAATTATATTGTATTTTGTTAATTTTCTGATTATGGTCATTGTACTGCAGTTATGTCAGCTACTTTTCCCATTCTGAGAAGATGTATGCTGAGGTATTTAGGGGCAAAGGGGCATTGTGTTTTAAATTTATTCTCAAATGACTTAGAAATAAATGAGAGAGAGAAAGAAAAGTAAAATGGGATATCCGAGTAAGGGTTATATGGAATATTTTTGTACAGTTCCTACAACTTTTCTGTAAACCAGAAATTATTTCAAAACAAAAAGTTTTAACAAACCATGCTCAGTGCTTTATCTGAGGACAATAGGAAATGGTGGCCCACTGGAGAGTGTGTGCTTTCCAATGAAGCCTCATGCTACAGTGCAGTGAATTGTTCAATCCAGCGCAAACTCATCACTAGTTTGGAGGCTCTTGTAACAATTCAGGTAAAAGATGATGGTGGCCTGAAATGAACTGGTGGCAGTAAAGAATCAGATAAGTGGATGAATAAGTGAGATATTTAGGAGGGAGAAATCAGAGGAAGTGATGGGATGTTTTGGAGGTTATAGAGAGGGATGTGTCAAGTGTGACCATTGGAATCTCTTGGAATCTTCTTGGGATGACTGAGGAGACCTGTGTTGAATGTGTGAGAGTGCTATAGGCAAAAGAGCAGGTTTTAGAAGAAAAGATGGTTTTAATTTTAGACATTATCCCCAAGCTAACTCTGACTGTAGCCTTCCCCATTTAAGTTGATGACAACTCCATCCTTCAGTTGCTCAGGTCCAAAACTTTGGAGACACCCTTTATGCCTCTCTTTCTTTCAAAATTCACATGCAATTTGTTGGGAAATCTTGGTGGCTCTGCCTGCAGAGGAAATGTCAAATATCTGACATTTGTCACCACTTCTGCTGATACTATGCTGGTTCAAGCCACCATAATATTTCACCTGGTCTCTCTGCATCTATACTTTTCCCTGGTAGTGGCCATATGGACATACTTAAAACATGAGTCATATGTGACTCTTCTGATCCAAACCCTGCAATAACTCCTCATATCTCTCAGTGTAAAGGCCTTCCAAGGTCTTCAAGACCCTGTGTGGAATGGCTTCCAGTACCGCTCCGTTCTCATCTCACACTCTTCCCCTTGTTTACTCTGTTCCAGCCACTTTGATACTTTATGTTTTAGCCTTGGGGCCCTTACTCTTGCTGCTCTCTCTTCTGGAGCACTCTTTCTCAGATATCAATATTACAGAAAACCCTGAAATGACAAAGACTTCAAAGTTAGAATCATTTCTCTCACTTAGATAAAGGAAATGTGAAGGGAAGTTGTCTGGGAATACTATGGTAGCCCCATGGTGTGGGATCAAGCCCCAGGCTCAGACATTTATGCTTCCATAGAGCCTCAGCGCCCATCCTTAAGGATACTTCATGGAGCAAGTGTGAGTGCTGGAGCTCTGGATATCATGTTTATGTTTCAAGGCTGCCAGCAGGAGAACAGGCAGAAACAAATAGAGGAGTACCAAGTGGTTGCTTCAAACTGAGTCAGTTCCTTCATAAGCAGCAACCACAGCCCTTCTACAAATAATTCTGAGTATATTTCTTTGGGCACAACTTACTTACGATGTACAATTTGAAGGTCTTTGGAAGAACTTTGGCTTTTACATTGACAGACCATATTTAGTTGCTAGGAAGTCTGGAAAATGCAGATGTTTCAACAGGTGGCAGCATGCCCAGCTAAAAATTAGAGTTGTGTTACTAAAGAGAGCGGAGGAGAATGGATATTAGCATAAGTAGTTAGTGGTATTAACCATAGATCTTTTGTTTCTGATGGTTAATGAGCTCACCATTTCCCTTATCTTCTACTGGTATGACCACAGGGCCTGGTACCATATGGCCCATCTTCACTGTGGGGGATGGGTGGTGGGAAGCCTGGGTTTTCAGCCACTGGTGAGGTAGTAGGAAGGAAGGACAGGCTAGGAAAGAGGGTGTGGAATGCCTGGACATGTCAGAAAGGCGAGATGAAATAAACACAGGAATCAGGGCTCTGATCCTTAATTAATTTAAAGCTGAACTGAAGTTTGAGTCTTGCTGTTAATGTTTATTCTTGTTTCTTTTTCCTCTGTAACCATAAACACTCAGGGTGGTCTCTGTATGATTTGGCACGACAAGACCTAGTTGTTCTGCTGGGCCTGGGTGTGAAATCTGTCCATGTTTAGAGTTTCTCATATTTCCCATTCTGTGTTTATTTTCATTTCATGGGAGGACATTGGTTATGCATTCTAGCCACGCGTGATATTATCTGATGTAACTTGTACAAAGAGACCTAAGTGTCAGTGAAGTTTTGCTACAAAGAGGTAAAAAGAACTTACAATTGCAATAACTTGCAATATATTTTCTGAGGTAGAAACGTCTTTGGGACAGGAATGTGTATTAAATTTATCTATTTTAATAAACTAGCAGAATTAAGGGATTGAAAAAGTTAAAAGGAATAAAACCCTGGAGATTATTTTCTAGAATTTGACATGTTCACAAATACTTTTTAAAAACAAAGTATGTGGCTGGGCATGGTGGCTTACACCTATAATCCCAGCACTTTGGGAGTCAGAGGCAAGAGGATTCCTTGAGCCCAGGAGTATGAGACCAGTCTGGGCAACATAGCAAAACCTCATCTCTATTTTTAAAAAGTAAAAATAAAAACAAGGCAGGCAAAATAGACTTATTATAATATATTCCATAGAAAAGTCTTTATTAATATCCAGTATTTTCCAGTCACTGGATAGCTCTGTCTGACAAGAGAAATTTCATTTTTTATTATCTATTTTTAAGATGATTGGTTTATATAATTTTCTTCAATGAACACTAAACTATGCCCTCAAACTGAAGGCAGACCAAATAGCCAAAGGATGATGAATATTACTCAGTGACGAGGCAGCTAACATGAGAATGCTCTTGTTTGACACAAATGATACAGTCTGTGGCACTGCAGTGGTGGCACATGTGTTGGAGGTAAGGAGAGTTCCTATTTATGTGAACTTCTGAGTTACCAACTTTGGGGGAGGTATGGTGTGGCACATTCTATTGTAGGGATAATGTCTAAGCATTCTTTACTGAGAAACCCAGGGCACGTAATGAGACCCTAGTGAACACAGATGATTTTTTTCTAGCACTTCTGACTCATGTCAAGATTTACCATGAAAATACCTATTTTGGGAAAGATTAGGGGAAGAATAGAGTTCTTTCAGGTGGGGACATAGGAAAATGAAGGTTGTTCTAAACTTCCAAGCTAACAGAAGGTAAGAGGAAGGTAGAGGATAGGACTTAAGTACTGAACTGTGGAGAAATAGAGAAAAAGAAGATGAAATAGCATGACCAGCACAGAAGGCAGCTCTGATGATGACAAGAAGACTGTGAGAAGTTTGGCGTAGCCTGCTGTTCAGGAAAGAGTGGGAGTCCATGCATGAGGTCAGAGCCAAGGTCTGTAAGATTAGAGGACAGGAGAAAGTCAATCTCAATGTTGTTTTCCTCTGGAAGATCCCTCTCAGAAAGGTAGAAATAAAGGTCCTGATATCTGCTTTTTGTAGGATCAAACACATTCCTACCTCAGCAAGCTAATTCCTTCCTCAAAGATGTGTTTGTAATTCTGTAGAAACAGTCTAATTCTATGATATAATGCCTGGTTGAAATTCTAGCCTTTCTCTATAAAGGTCAGTTTCTCACTAGTAGTTCTTCTTTCATGGAAAATGAGATCTGATGATTATTCCAAGAGAAAATAATTATCTACATTTGTTGATTTAAGCCTTTTGCCAAAAAAAAAAAAAAAACCAAAACCAAAAAAAAAAAACAACAAAACAAAACCAAACATTCTTCTTCCAATTGAGAAAATGATCTTACCTAAGAAGCACAAGTTCTTATTTATGGTAGAGATTTCCTTTTCAAGATGAGTCTATGATTCTATGCATTCATGGATACCATGTCTTGATAGATCGTGGTAACATAATCAGCACTGTTACATCATAAAAAAACTTTTTGGTTAGATTTTACTCCTCAACTCAAGTAATAGTGTTGCCCTTATAATAATGGTAGAGTAATTTATTTATTTTGGTTGTTTTAACAGTATAGTTATCTCTACTCACTCTGGTCATCTTGATTTTTAAAATATGGCTTATTCACATATGTTTGCAGATGTCATTTTTGGATTTTATTCAACTTGAAAGAAGAGTGTTTTTTGTTTTTAAATAATGAAAGTTAAAATGGGCTATTGCTTTGCTAAGCCATGGTCTGACTATGTGGTTCCTTGAGTCATGGTTGCCATGTTTCCTGGCCTTGGTCCCCTCCTCTACCTTGGGTTGGTGAATCTTCTCTCTCTCTTTCTAATTTACTTTTAAAATAAACTATATTTTCCACTCTAAAAAAAAGAAAGTTAAAATGCAGAAAAATAAACCACTATGTTGTTTGAATCTAATATTTCAATCACCTAAGTCAAAGAAGTCAAGGTTCCATTTTCATGGCAAATATAATTTACAAATGACCCTTTTGCTTATTTCTGTCTCTTCCCAGGGTGAATTTGAAGTTTTACAGAAATCTTCAAGCCAAGAGAGTTACTGAGGTTTATACTATTAGGCTAATATCAGAAATATCCCCTCCTATAGGCCTTTTCCTAGTTGAAAAGCAGATGAGATTATGACCTTAAAATGATCACCTGAATAACACACATATCTCACTGAGGAAGATACATACTGTGGGAAGAGATGTTTCTTATGCGAAAACCCAGATATAAAAAAGAGTAATGTGATACACGGAGAAGTGGCAAAAATGGTAATCTTGACTATATGAAAAGGAATGACCCAAAAGATGACCTCACTTATCCCCTAGGACAAGAATCGATGTGCTCTGCTAGCAGCTTCTTTGACAATGCTGTATTCCTTCTCAGTTTATTATGATGGTTTCAGATTAAGGTAGCATATATTTCTTGAGATTTTTTTCCTCTCAAAGCAATTTATTTCCATTTAAAAAGCCCAGGCTGACTTTTAAAAAAGTCTCCTATGAGAATTAACTTGCATATGATACTTAACAACTTAGTAAACATTAAAGTGTCATATGAATGCTTAATGTTACAGCAGGGGTACATAAATCTACCTGAAAATAAAGATGTAAAAGGCAATGCTAAATCTTTATTAAATTGTAACTCAAATAATAATAATAATGAAGACATATTAGTGTTATAATTCTTGTAAGTTGAGTAATAATTCTATATAAGAAAATACTTTAACATATACTTCTAATCTAATGCCACCTTTCCCCAGGATTACTAGAGTGAGTTTAAAAACTCTGACCAAAAGATTGTTTATATAAATGTATGTAGTCTATTATTTATGTGTGCATTGAAAGTCACACAATAGAATTCATAAACGATTGGAACTAAAATGAATCTTAGAGATCACCTAGTATATTTTCTATTAACTAGTTTGTGAAAAAGGCAAGACTAGAATTTTGGTCTTTCAGCTTCTAGATCTTTATTTCTTTCATCACGCTGAGTTCTTTGTTGTCCCTGTTTAAATTATTTAATTTGCTCAGAAAATTCATAATTTTACCAATACTTTTTAAAAATTTTATCCTTGGAGATGAATTTTTTAAATTTTCCGGATATCACTTACAAGCATCTATGGCAAGGGATACTTTCTAAGGTATATTATAATTTATAATTAATCTTTAAGGCTAAAAAATAGTTTTTTAAAAAATCTCAAACACAGGTTAGAAATGCTTTAGTAGCAAGATAAGTCTCTACTTTTTACCTTGAAAAGATTTTATCTTTCTGTTATAAGTTTTGTAAGCTTTTTCTTTCTTGATGGTCATTTAGAGTTCTTATATAAATCAAAGATTAAATACCCAAACACACTGTAGGAACACAAACATTAAAAGTTTTGGTAGTACAACTTTAAGGAAAATCTAAAATCCTTTCTTGATCATTGTCTCATTCAGATCATAATAAATATTTCATTCCCAAACTAATGGATTTGGCTTGGAGGTGCCTTACATAGCCATATTGTAATGTTCGGGTTTGGTTTGTTTTAAAAATTTATAGCAGTTCCAAGCAGAAGTTAGATCTGTTCTTACAACTGCCAATACTGCAGGCCATTTTCTATAAACATCTTCTAAAAAAAAAAAATCAAGCATACATTACCCAAAGAACCAGAGACACAGCTGTTTCTGGTTCTGATCTTAAGAGACATCAACTTTTGCTTGGCAAAGTGTAAGTGAGAAGGGAATTGATGAAGTCTGATCACCTATTCCAAGGAGTTCTGCCTGGGGGTGGAAAGAATGGAAGAGGATGTCTCTGACATCACTTTCTTGTTTAATTCAAAACTTATTTCCAAGCTGAGATGAGAAAGTAGGAGTAGTGAAAGAATCCACATAGTCCAAATAAGATAAAGCACCATTTATTTGGCTTTATTATTTTAAAAAAATAAGCCCTTTGAGTTAAATGTATATTTACCATATGACCCAGCAATTCCATTTCTAGGTATTCATCCACGAGAACTAAAAACATATGTCCACATAAAGACATCTACACAGTTTTCATTTATTCCTAAAATCCCCAAACTGGAACCAACCCAAATGCCCATTAGTAAAGTATAGTATAGCCATACAATGGAATACTGTTCAATAAAAAAGAACAAACTACCAATAGGTAACAAAACATAGATTAATCTCAACATGTTGCTGACCAAAAGAAGCTAGAGACAGAAAAAGAAATAAAGTATAATTCTATGAAGTTCAAGAACAAACAAAACTACTCCATGGAAGAAAAACATTAAAATAATTGTTTCCAAGGATACATAGTGGGAAGACTGACTGAAAAGAAGCACAGAAACTTTTCAGGTACTGCTGTCTTAATTAGGAGTAGTGGTCACATGAGCATATATCAGGGTTTATCAACCTTTGCACTATTGACATTTTGGGCTGGATAATTCTTTCTTGAGGAGGGCTGTCCTGAGCATTATAAAATATTTGGCAGTGTCCCTTGCTTCTACTCATTAGGTACCAGTAGTATCCCTTTTTCTCTCAGTTGTGACAACCAAAAATGTCACCAGAAATTGTCAAATGTCCCCTGTGTAGCAAAATCATCCCTAATTGAGAACTACTGTTGTAGTTCATTGATACCTATCAAAGTGTACACTTAAGATAGGTGCACTCACTTTACTGAATGTAAATTATACCTCAATAAGGTAAATAAAATAAACCCTCTGAAGGAAAAAAGAGTAACTTTATAGTGGAGAAATATAACAAATACCATCTCAACCAAGTGATCGAGAGCAACATCAATAGTAATCAGTCAAGTTGATATTGTGTACCCTTGATGTGTACCCAAGAGAATGACACTTTACTTCTGTGGTCTTCCTTCCAAACTACACATAACCCCAGTCTAATCATGAGGAAAACATCAGACAAATCCCAGTAGAAGGGCATTCTACAAAATACATCACTAGCACTCCTTAAAACTGTCAAGGTCATCAAAACAAGAGAATCCTGAAAAATTGTAACAGCCAAGAGAAATCTAAAGACACATAATGACCAAACGCAACGTGGTATTCTAGATGGAACCCTAGGACAGAAAATAATCATAGGTAAGAACTAAGAAAATCTGAACAAAGTATGGACTTGAGTTAATAATATCAATATTGGTTCATAAATTGTGACAAATGTATCACACTAATTCAAGATGTTACTAATAGGAGAAACTGTGCATGGGATATATGAGAACTCTCTGTACTATCTATGCAATTTTTCTGTAAATTTAGAATTGTTCTTTTTTATTAAATTAAATCAAATCTTAGCTCCAGTATGTCTAGAGCAGGTTTTAAGACCATTTATGAGATCAAAGAACTAGGTGTAATCAATGAAAATAGCTTAATAAAATGCCTTTGTCATGTTTGTGGTTTGCAGTATTAAAAACAAACAAAAACAAACTAAATAACAAAGAACACAAGTGTGTAGTTTTCTGAATGCTATATAAGCTCAGTGTCAATTCTAAAAGGGCTGAATTATATATAAAAACATTTCTTATTAAAAAATAAGCCCTTTTAGAACTGACATTGACCTTACATAGCATTCAGAAATCGACAGACTTATATGAACAACTATACATCAGCAAATTGGAAAACCTAGAAGAAACAGTTAAATTCCTAGACACATACAACCCATCAAGATTGAATCATAGAGAAAAAGAAAACTTGAACAGACCTCAGTAATAAAGACCACATATGACAAACCCACAGCTAACATCACATTGAATGGGGAAACATTGAAAGCTTTTCCTCTAAGATCTGGAACTAGATGAGTATGCCCGCTTTCACCACTTCTATTCAACATTGTACTGGAAACCCTATCCAAAGCAATTAGGCAAGAGAAAAAAATCAAAGGCATCAAAATTGCAAAGGAGGAAGTCAAATTGTCCCTGTTTGCAGACAACATGATCTTATATAGAGAAAACCTTAAAGGTTCTCTCAAAACACTAATAGGACTAATGTATGAATTCAGTAAAGTTGTAAGATAAAAAAAAACAACACAATAATTAGTAGTGTTTCTATATACTGGCAGTGAACTATCTGAAAAATCAAGAAAACAATCTTATTTAAAATATCTTTTTAAAAAACCCCAGACACCTAGGAATAAGTTTAACCCAGGAGGTGAAAGATCTCTACAGTGAAAATTATAAAATGTTGATTAAATATATCGAAGAGGATGCAAATAATAGGAAACATATTCCATGTTCATAGTTTGGAAAAATTAATACCATTAAAATGTCCACACTATCCCAAACAATCTGCAGATTCATTGCAAGCCCTATCAAAATACCAATAACATTCTTCACAAAAATAGAAAAAAAATCAAAAAATGTGTATGAAACTATAAAATACCCCGAATAGCTAAAGCAATCTTGAGCTAAAAGAACACAGCTGGGCATCACACTACTTGATTTCTAATTATACTACAAATTCATGTATCTACAACCTACTGACTTTTGACAAAAGCACCAAGACTACTCATTGGGAAAAGTATGGTCTCCTCAATAAATGGTTCTGGAAAAACTGAATGTCCATATGCAGAATAATGAAACTAGACCTTTATCTCTCACCATGCCCAAAAATCAACTTGAAATTAATTAAAGGCTTAATTGTAAGACCTGAAACTATGAAACCACAGGAAAAATGCTTTATGACATTTGGTCAGGGCAAGGATATTTCGGATAGGACTTCAAAAGCACAGGCAACAAAAGCAAAAATAGACAAATAGGATTACGTCAAGCTAAACAAGTTTCTGCACAGCAAAGGAAACCATCAGTTCGTGAAGAGACAAATCAAAGAATGGGAGAAAATATTTGCCAATTATGCATCTGACAAGAGGTTCATATTAAGAATATTTAAGGAGCTCAAACAACTTAACAGAAACAAAAACAAAACCCACAAACATTCTGATTGGAAAATGGACAAAAGGCCTGAATAGACATTTCTCAAAAGAAGACATACAAATGGCCAACAGGTATATGAAAAATGTTCAACATCACTTATCATCAGGGAAATGCAAATCAAAACCACAATGAGGTATCACCTCATCCCAGTTGGAATGACCATTATCAAAAAGACAAAATAATAACAAATGTCAGAGAGGATGTAGAAAAAGGGCTCTTTTACACTGTTAGTGGGAATGTAAATTAGTACAGCCATTATGGGAAACAATATGGAAGGTCCTCAAAAAATTAAAAACAGAACTACCATATGATCCGCCAATCCCACTACTGGGTATATATTCAAGAAATGAAAACTGTATGTGGAAGAGATATCAGCACTCCCATTTTATTGCAGCATTATTTTCAATTGCCAAGATATAGAACCAATCTAAGTGTCTATCAATGGAAGAATGGATTTAAAAATATGGTATGTAACTTCAATGGAACACTGTTTATCCATAAAAAAGAATGAGAGCCTGCCATTTATAACATGAGTAAACCTAGAAAACATCATTTTTAGTGAAATAAGCCACACACAGAAGGACAAATACAGCATGATATCATTCATACGTGGAATCAAAAAAAGTTGAAGTTAGAGAAGTAGAGAGTAGGATAGTGTTTAACAGAGGGTGGGGCATGTAAGGTAGAGGGAAGGAAGTGGAATGGTAGAAAGTTACAGTTAGAGAGGAGTAATAAGTTCTGGTGTTCTATTGCATAGTAGGATGATGATAGTTAACTATAATGTATTGTATATTTTCAAAAAGGTAGAAGAAAACATTTTGAATGTTCACACCACAAAGAAATGATAGCTGTTTGAAGTGACCTTATTTGATCATTACACACATATCAAAACATCACACTGGACCCCATAAATGTGTACAATTATTATGTGCCAATTAAAAACAAAACCAAAAATATCTTCAGACATATTTTTGTTCTGTTTTTATTTTTTTATTTTATTTTTTTTATTTATTTATTTATTTATATTTTTTTTGAGTTGGAGTCTCACTCTGTCACCCAGACTGGAGTGCAGTGGCCGCTCCCAGCCACCGCAGCCTCGACCTGCTGGGCTCCGGCGATCCTTCCGCCTCAGCCTTCCAAGTAGCCGGAATTACAGACATGCGCTACCACACCCGGCTGATTTTTTGACTTATTGTAGAGATGAGGTCTTGCTGCCCAGGCGGGTCTCGAACCCGCGGGCTCAGGCAATCCACTCACCTCAGCCTCCCAAAGGCGCGGGATTACAGGCTGAGCCACCGAGCCCGGCTTCTGTTTTTATTTTTAATACTGCTAGCCACAAACATGATAAAGGTTTTCATTAAACCATTGCCACCTTCCCCTAGATCTTTAATCTCATAAATGACCTTAAAACTTGTTTTGGACATGTTGGAGCTGAGTAGAACTTAAATCAACTCAATACAAATTTATTGAGCATTTACTATATGCTAAACACTAAACTAGTTATTGGGGACATGAGGATGAATGAGATCTGGTCCCTGCTCTCCAGGAACTCAGAGTCTTGGAAGAGGGCATCATCTGGTATAGTGGTAGAGTCACTTATTACAGGAACATCAAGGTAGAAAATATTATTATATAATGGAAGAGTCTTTTTGTCTATCATAAAACAGATTGCAGTGATTCTGGCATAGAGAAAGTCCAAGTAGTGTGATGCCTCCAGCTTTGTTCTTTTAGCTCAAGATCACAGTGATCAAGGACTATTTTGAAGAAGAGGGAAATACAGGTCAACAGGAAGGAGGAATCTCTCTTCAACATGCTCCCATTGCTCCTTCTATGCTGGCCTGTGGGAGAAGTTTGGAGAGTTTTGTGAGCCATGACACTTGCTTCCTTTATTAACTGCAGAAGAACAATTGTATTCTGCCAGGTACGCTTTCCTGCTTAATTGATCTCCAAGTTTTTCTATGGCCATGCTTATACCTACATCTACACAGCTGGACAGAGCTGTAGAAGGTTTGGGCCAGATGTTGGGTCAATTGCTGAAACTCCCTGCACTTTTATTTTCTTATCTACAAAAAAGAGGAAAACCCCAAACCTCTGGGATGGTGGGGGTAAGGTAAACAAACATTCTTTATAAATGGTTAAGTGTTTTGCATATGTTAGTCATTGTTGCTATCCAGATCTCTTTCTTGACCTGAGGCCTATGTGGATCCTTTTATCCTGTCCTCCTTTGCAGTTTTAGAAAATTACCTACCATTAGGAAGTCAGTAGAGCATGGTGATTAAGAACATAGACTTTGGAATCAGAGAGACGCTAGGTTTTAGTCTTAGCTTGACTACTTTTCAGCTGTGTGGGGAGAAACAGTGCTTCCCTTGGAGGTTCCTGTGAGGATTAGATAAAATAATGTATAGTTAAGTGCCAAGCATAGTGCCTGGTGGGCTGCAAGTACCTGATAATGAAAGTTATTTTATCCAATTTCTTCGTTTATGTTCCACTAGAATGTAAGCTCTAAGAAGACAGGAATTTTTAGATTTGATTTGCTGATGTATTTTGAATACCTGAAACAGTGGCTAGCTTGTGAGAATGTGCATTAAATACTTTCAAATGACTGAATGAACCTGTGAGCTTGACTCAAGCTTTGTCTGCCACACACAACATGGAAGACACTCTAATAGAGACAGAAAACTCCATGGCTCAAGGATACCTGTGCAAATTTCTAATATCTCGATAGGTCTAGTGCCTCAAGCCGGCAGGTAATCCATTTGAGATCCTCAGTTATAGTGGACGAAAGATAGTAGCAATATTTTTTTAAACTTCTTTCCATAGAAAGATTGGGGTGTCTGTCCTTTCTTTTTAAATCTGGACAGGTTTTGTGACTGTTTTGACTAGTAGAATACAGCAAAAATGAAGTCATATCAGTTTTCAGGCTTAGAACTTAAGAGTATGGTGGCCTTAATTTCCTGCCTCTTGGATGCCAGCCATCATTTAAGAAGTGTAACTACCCTGATACCACCATGCTATAAGAAGCTCAGGCTACATGAAGAAGCCTTAAAGAATGATGTACCTCGTGGAAAGAATAGACAACTGAAACAACAGCTATAGAGAAAGAAATTATAAACAGTGTGGAGACTATGAAACTTGGTTTCAGGATGGTCAGTTACTTATTTTCATCATCATTCTTTCTTTGTTCCCAGAAGTAAATTTGATGACCTGCCTACTTTGAACAGAGGAGACAAAGGGAGAACTGGCCCCATCAATGAACCCAACAAATTCTTTTTTGGGGTGATATTATGAAACAGGTGAACTCACAAGTTACTATAATCTCTTTAATGACCATTATGGCAGTCAACCACCATGGTACCCCGGTATTTATATCACTGTGTAGTCCTTTCCCAAATGTCCGGGGATAACCGGGACTCTAGGACAGGGTGGTTTCTGAGTAGTGTGATTTCTGAGGCTAGGTTGTAAAAAACATTGTAGCATTCATCTTACTTCTCTTACTTCCCTTGGTCTGAGGGAAGAGAGCTGTCATGTTGCAAGGACGCTAAAACAACCCTATGGAAAGAGCCATGTGGTGAGGAACTGAGGCGTTCTGCCAACAACAAGCACTACTGTGCAATTTGTGTGAGGGAGCCATCTTGGCAGTGCATCCTCCAGTCTCAATCAGGCCTTCAGATAAATGAAGCCCTGGCTGCTGACAGCCTTATTGCAACCTCACAAAAAAGACCATGACCTGAACCAACCAGCCAAGCTGCTTCCAGGATCCTGGCCCACAGAAACTGTATAACATAATACATGTTAACTTAAAGTTTTAAGGTAATGCATTACACAGTAGCACATAGCCAATATAGCCACAATCTGCATCCATACTGTATTTGTTTTTGTTTCTTTGTTGCTATGTTTGCTCATATTTGGTGTAGCTTATATTTGGAACTTGGTGCTTTCACAACACAATTGTTTTATAGCCTATGGTATCTCAGGAAACTAGATTCTTCTTATTGATCTTCTGTAGCTTTTTAATGGTAGGTAGACCACACCTTGTCATATGCTTTATAAAGGCAGGCTCTTAAAGGTGGTAATGTTCATAATCCAGCCCAAAGTTGCCTAATGGGCCTATGTTGCCTGAAACATATTACTAATATTCCTATTTCAGCCACATGCAAGTAGATGGATAGTAGAGAGACTTTTTTAATACACTATTTATATGGAAAAATCCATGCCAAGGCCCAACTAGGCCATGTCTGCAGGACATGACTCTCCCAAGCATGTGCATACTCAGACCTATAAAGAAGAGAGATGAATGAAAGAAGAAAAATAAAAGACTCCTGTTCTTAGTAACTAGCAGTAGAAACTTCCAGCATTGTGACTTAAGCCCTGCTTTCCCTGCCTTCTTCACAAACAGAGTTTTGGCAGTGAAACCAGGAACTTCTCACCTAGGTTTGCTTAGAAATTACTTTTCTAGATGAGTAATTCTTCAAGTGTTTGGAATTAATTCAGATTAGGGGCAGTTGTCTACTCATTAGCAAGGAGGTTTTTAATGTGGGTTTCTCACTCTTCATCTATCCATCTGACTGTGCTTTCAAGTTGAGGACGGTTTTAAATATATATAAAGGGTCAGGGGATGGTGGAGAGGAGTTCTAAAAAGTTCTATTTCATATTTACAGGAGACAGGAAAGAGTAGGCTTTGATAAGGCAGAGGATAATTTCAAGTATAAAAACTTCTTGTCAGCTAGACCAAAGAACCTAAGGATGAGTTTCTAAACCAGGAGTGTGTTGTTATCATTCCAGAATAATTTTGAGGAAAATTAGCAATGATCTCACCTGAATGGATTGCATTTCTTGTCCTATAAGTAGGACACTGGATCACATGACCTCAAAGATATTTGGTCCAACCCTAAGATTTCATGAAGAGCCCACCCAGTGTATTCTCTAACATACTGCTTGCTTATTATTATGAGAACCTTGGTACTTTAATGGTTGTCACCTTTATTTTTGTTGTCTGGTGTGGATGCTGTTATAATAATGCAAATTGATTGTGTTTTTCTACATCTTTCTCTTCCTACAGGTTCATAAATCAAATTTATACCCAATGTGATTAACTCATGAATATGTAGGAAAAAAGTAGTTAGCTACGTTTGTATCAAAGTAAGTTCAATAAGGCTGAGTAGGAACAGCAGTGGAGGTTAAGAATAACTCCAATTCATGGACTAGGAAAGGACGAGAAGTGAGATAATTTATAGCCAACTAGCAGTTGGAAGGGCAGTGAATTGATAAGGCCACAGTCACAGACCTTTAACTGATGGCTTTACCATTTGCCTAAACACCATGTGTAAGTAAGAACGAATGATGTGGGCACAGAGTTCAGTGTGTCTGTGATCGAGTCACAGAAAAAAGAAATGGGAAAAAATCAATTTAATCCCCAGAGTTTATGTTGCTCAGTTTCCTACCAGTTGAGAATGTTTTCTCTGAAATGGCTTAATGAATGTCTTATCGTTATGACTCAAGTGGAGAAGCTTCTATAACCTGGTAACAACAGGACTACAAACCTCTACCTAACAATTATCCTTTGCTGACATATTCAGGTCAAGTCGCTGAAGCAAGCAAGAAAATAATCATAAACAAGATCTCTATGCATTTGTGTTGACTTGGCTTCTGTCATGTGTCCACATGTCTTTAGCTCAGGCCGCATCCCGGGTGCAGGTGCCAAAGGTCCTGTATTTTCAGGTGTCTCCCATGTGGCATGCCTGCAGTGATTCAGATTGAGAGTTATGATTTGCTTAATTTGGCCCTCTTGTTAAGGTCACCACATGGATCTCTGACACGTGATGATTGGAGAAGGTTGAGCAGTTTCACAAGCACCAGAAGGTGTGTGACACCTGCTAGTTAGAAGGAATGGAGAGGAGGCATCTGGTCTCCTTTCACAATCCATGCAATAAAAAGTAGGGTTATATATATAAACCCACCTTGATCCATCCACATGATGCTGTGCTCATAGAAGACATAAAAATGAAAAAGGAAATACACATTACTTTGGGATCCCAGTGGTACTCCCAGGGCCACACTGTACAGCAAGTGAAGTCTTTACCATTGTATAAGCTCATGTTTACCTTTGTAGGACATGGATGTCTCTCAAAAGTCATATTAACTTTTTTCATTTCAGATATACTATCTGCAAAACAGGTTTTTCTCAACAGCATGTTTGTTTTTCTCTTTGTAAAGACAATATATTAACCGTAGTAGAAAATTAGAAAAATTGCCTAAATTATAAAGTAGGAAATAACAGTTCCCCATAGAATAACCCCTCAGAAATAACCACTGTTAATATTTGTCGCATTTCATGAAAACTTTTTTCCAGTGTGTGTGTATTAAATTTAGATTAAGTATGTATGATTCTCTATTCTGTCTTTATTCAGCATTAATTTTTCACCTGTCACTGAAAGTTAACTTGAATGCATAGTATTTTATAGTATAGAGGTGCTGTGTAAATGCTATGGAGAGGAATAGATCCCAATTCTGGCCCTGATTCCTCCAGTTTCCAGCACTGTGAATGGGTAAATGACTTCAGTTTCATCATCTATACGATGGGTATAATATTAGCTATTTCATATGGCTTCTGTAAGGATTATATGAAATAATATCCACAGAGCTCTTACATAGTTCATATAGATGATAAATGTGAAATATGTGCTATCTAGTACTGAATAGCATTGCGTAGCTGTTGGACATAGAGTTTCCAACACTTTTGCTCTTTATAATGTTGTCCTTTTGGCCTACATTTAAAATTATTTCCTTAGAATAAATTCTTAGCAGTGGAGTCAAGGCCATAAGGCCTGATTCAAATGCCTTTTTAGATCAATTGTATTTATTTGCACCTCCACTAATGTGGCATAACAGTGGCCATCTGGCTCCACCCTTGAGAGCACTAAGTATTATCTTTTGTAACTGTGCTAATGTAATAGGTAAATAATGATATCTCATTTAAATATAAACTTTGTTGGTTACCTAGTGACACTGAATATTTTTTCATACATTTGTCTTCTTTTATGAATTGTCTGCCTATCAATCAACATAAATCATCAGGTACCACTTTTGTGCCAGACTCTATACTGGATATATGATGCAAGCACATTTGGGTATGTGTATACAAGATCCGAGATCTGATAACACACCATTTTGGAGAGTGCTTCTTCTGTAAGGCACTGGGCTAAATGCTTAACTTGATAATGTTAAACATTTTGTGCTTTCTGGTTAATAATTAGCCTCCCTTGGCTAATTAATCTGAAGCCCGTTTTGCCAACTTCCTTATTTTGGCCACATTCTTCAGAGTTGAGGATGCTGTATTTATGTATTCTGGGTAAGTAAACTATTATGGTATGAATTTAAATTTCATGCACACATAAAACTGAGATGCATGGATGGACTCAGAACAAAAGGTATAGAAGAAATGGATAATGATGAATTATTAATACTTGGGTGGGCAGAAGAAGCTAAAGAATATGCAAACTAAACTAAACAATTTTATTCCTAGGTTGAAAAGTTTGCCCTACATTTGGCAATTCAAGTGAAGGCATCTCATGGTAGCACCCACTCATCTACACATCCACTGTCCAGTTATATCCTAGATTAAAAGATCAGCTTTGGTTTGGTAACTGGACTGTGGGAGCTTTGTCACTTGTATAGGTGAATTAAAACCGTCCAATGGCAGGTATATGTGAACAAGTTTTTCCTTACTTGCAATGATAAGTAGAAGATTCCCCAGCATCTTATAACCCTTTTAAGAAGTTGCTATTTGCAGGGGAGTTCACATCCCCTTCTAGCTATTGGCACCTTCAAATTTAGCTGTGTATTATTTGTTGTCCTCTGCAAAGACAGGAGGAAGAAGAGGCTAGCCCATGGTTATCCTGCTATTTCATATTTGATTGCAATTCATGGCATGCAACAAATTTTAACATATATTATCACAATGATTCTAGGAGGTGTCAAAAGCTCACTCCCCAAATATCATTGACACAACCTGTTGATAAGACAAAGCTGAGTTTTTTGCTTTGGCAGTGTCTCAGAGAGGAGAAAGTAAGATTGGGAAGTTTATTGAGAATCAGAAGTTTGGCTTAAAGTGGGTCTTTTGATGCAGGGGGATTTGGTTAGGATTAGGTAAAATTTACCATATAATAGTTGAGGATTGGTGAAAATAGTAACAAAAAGATTTTGAGATGAGGGATCTTAGAGTCCAAATTGTCTCTTGATGCTCTCTGTTGAAGAATTGATGGGTCTTTCAGCAAGTCCCTATAATAAACAATGAAACCATTTGCTTGAGCATGACAGTCCTGTAAAAGTAAAGTCATACTTTACTGTCGAATAAAGCCAGTGAAATAGCAAAGGAAGGTTAGCATAACTGGCAAAATTTGGTTTGGTTTGGGTTCTCAGTGTCCAAACTGAGTCTGGGGAAGATGGTTTTTGTTTTCAGAAGAAATATGGTCATGTAGCCATTTTGCAGATGAGGAAAATAGGGCTCAGGAAGATTAAGTGGCTTTCCAAGGTTGAACATCTAATTAGTTCTGGATAGAGAATTAGACCTAAACTCTTTTCTATCTTGTCCACTAGGAACTTTCCCTCCTATGCTATTCATCTTGCCCTTGTCTCAAGTCCCTCTGGGCATTGATGAGTTGCTAGAGCAAGAGGTAACTTCAAATTGATTTTAAGGTTTAGGCTTCACAGTCTTACTTGACCAGATGATAAAGTGCTTTGCTGAAAATGACTGTGTCCAATGAGTCTAAGTGCCCTCCACTCTATGTCTCAAAGATAATCTGTGGATGAAGAATAGGGAACTATGTCCTTACTAGGAGTTTGATGTGACAAATTAATCATGGTATGTGGAGGACAAAAATTCTTTAGTGTTTTTTTCTCTAAGATTTTGTATAGGGATGTTTTAAGCGGGTATAAAAAGGAGCCAGGAGGGAAAGGAGAGAAAGAAGGTAAATTAGAGAGATCTCTCCCTCCCTCCTCTCTCTCCCTCGCACACGCGCGCGCATGCATTTGTGCTATGCACATCTGGATTATCTTTAGTTTATTTTCACCTTCTGGTTCCTCTGTCCTTCTAATTCTCATTCCATCTGATTCCCACATCCTATGTGCTGCTTCTGTGGGTATATCCCACACAGGTAAAAATACCCCACAGCAAAATGGCTATAAAGAACAATATGGTGCTGAGGAACTATAAACAAGTTTGTTAGTGGGAATCTAAGACTTAGTGGAGTGAGTAGGATATAGATTATGTTTTTTGTATGTCCACCAGAAAGTAAGCATCAGATGAGCAGAGGTAGAGTCCCTTGGATCTCCAGTGCTAACAACACATGCCAGGAGCTCAACAGTATTTGTTGAAAGAACAAATGAATAAACAAGTGGACACCAGTTACCGTTTTGCTTTTGACGTCAACTCAATATGCCATTTTGTTTCCTTAACCTTGGTCCTGGGCATGTGGATCAGGGCTTATCCCTATGTCAGCAGTATGCGAATCAGGTCACATGTAGGCAAACAGTGAGGGGATTTGGTGGTGCATCTGCCCTGCTGCTGCTCCTGAGAGTGCCAAGTCCTTATCCGGGTGTGGAAGGAGATGGGGTGAGGGAGACAGAGGCTTGGAGAAGAGAAAGTCTGGATGAGTGCTGGAATGAATACCTTAAGAGAGTCCAGGGAACAAGTACAAAGAGGTGGGGTGACATTGGGGAAGCAGAGCTAGTTTGAAAATTGAATGGATTTTTCACAGGTCAGCTGATTCTAAGCTTTTCTATGAATTATGTTTTAAAGCTTTTTTTCTCCACAAAATCACTTAAAATTAGTCCCTGAAATCCTGGATCAGAGACTCAGGCTCCAGGGATCAGTTAAGTACAGTACAGCTTCTTGTTTTAAAAACTCCTCTAAAGATACTTGCAGAAATGTTATAGATTTTATTAAAAGGGATTAGCCCTTGAAGTGATCTAACAAATATTTAGAGAGTTTAACAATAGAATGTTATATATTTTTATATGTATGTCTCAGTATGCTTACCTCTATGTATATGTTGTACTAGACAATTGCACTTAATGTAGGATGCATGGAAGAACAATTTTCTGTTGATTGTACTTCTATTTATTTATCTGCTTAATAATTAGACCTCAGATCTAATTATTAATTTAAGGGCACATCACTCAGAGTGCTAGTAAGTAAAAGTATCTGTGGAGTGTTGTTAATTTTAACAGTTGTGGGGTATTCGATTAAATATGAAATGCAAATATATACAAAATGCAAATACATGAACCAACTGATAAAATTGCTAATTGCTCTGCCTTTTATAAAAAGCTTCTGTGAGGCAAATGTACGTAAGACAATATTGCTACTAGTTATAAAATTCTTTATTCCAAGCTTGATGCAAACAGATTAGGGATGTAATCTGTCACATATACACATGAAAAAGCGGATTCTTGGAGACAATGACTGTGATGAACATTTCTATTAACCTGTCTCTGTGGTATTGTGTTTATGTATAATTGAAATGTAAACTATTTTCATTGTCTTTTTAAGAATAGAATCCCAAGATTGGCAGGACAATGAAATGGCCAGATGTAGAGCATGACTTAAACCATTATTTGTTATAATGTCTTTGTGAGCAACATGGAAAAGTCAAGTCCAAATAATTCTACTTTTGAGAAGTTCCATGGCTACTTGAAGATTTTTTTAAAAATTCAATCTGTCAACTTAGAATGAGGTTTTTGGTAGTGGGTTCCAGACTTCTAACCTTGGCTTTTGCTTTTTTTTTTTTTTTTTACTTTTATTGGCTCTTTGAATAAAGACCCCAAAGACATGTGAATCAAATTTAGAAATGAACTAAAGCTGAAAGAGATTGTTAACCTGGGGGTTTGGGAAGGTAAGTCAGATGACAAAATGAAGATTCAAAGATAATGTCATAGACTGGAATTTGGAAACAAAAGCAGCAAGATTAAAACTAACAGAGATAAGTGCACACTTCTCATTAAGGGTTCAAAATTTAATCAAATGAGTATAATATGGAGGAAGATCTCAGAAGTTCTTATGAAAATGATCTGAGGGACTTAATTGGTCCCAATTAATACAATCCAGTAAGTCTACAAAGCTGTCTAAAAACTATGATTCCTGTGGTTATATAAGGTACAGAAAGAAGGAGGAAGAACATGTTTACCCTCTTCCCTCAAATCTTTCTCCGGGGAGGAGGATTACTTTGGATTCGTCAGATTCTGGGACATGATTATGCCATGTTTGCCAGTGGGCATAGTCACTGTGTGGTAACAGGTCAGCACTTGGGTGTGACTGTTTTGATGCTCTCCCTGAAATACTGCTGAAGTAGAAAGGGCCAAGGCCTACTTTCTGTGGGAGAGTCTCTTCCTCCCTCTTCTTCCCCTGCCATCCCCAGGCAGAAGTGATAAGCCAACTCTGGGTCTGATCCTACTCTCTGGGATCATATTCAAACAACTGACTGACTTTTCTTTTTTCTTGACATGAGGTTGGGGCATGGTAAGATCCTAAATTTCAGGATAGGTGAAACGTTCTCAGGCCTCACTCATAGCCTGCTTTGGACTGAAGGCATTTAGGTTAAATAACCTAGGACAAAGTTTATGCTCCAGATGGCCCAGCCCAAACGTCACAATATTTTGGGGAGAGACTTGGAATCTAAGCCCAGAAATTAATAAGGATTTATTTCATTTATCCTGTTCCATTGAGTGTGTGTGTGTGTGTGTGTGTGTGTGTGTGTGTGTCTTTCATGAACCTCTCAAGGGAAGATAGCAGTACCTAGAATGAAATATACATATTCTTGGATTCTCGTGCTCTCTACTCAAGAGCACGGTACCCTAGCATCCACTGTCTCTAACAACTGGATTAAGAAGACAGTATAAAAGTTAACCTCTTTTAATGTTCCAGACATATGTTGTTTACTATATCTCTATTTGGGTGTTCCATAGGTACCTCCAAAATTTATTTTTAAAGTTTAACTTATCTTTTTTGTTCCTTCTTCCCCTGACTCTCCCCCTCTACCACTAATTTACAAATGCGCTTCTGCTGCTATTTGATTATTCCTTGTTAATTGAAGACATCATCATCTACCTTGTTGCCTGGCTCCTTTGACCCTCGACATTTAGTTGGTCGCTAAATTCTGTCATTAAAAAAAAAAGTTTTTTGAACTTGTTTACTCCTGCCCTTACATAGTTTGACATTGCTATATGTCACTTGGATTATTTTCAGGCATAACCTATATTTTCATTCCTGCCAAAATATTTGGCACGTAGTTTGTGATTGACTATGGAAAATATAGCTTTTGTGTCTACTTTCAAATGCTTAAGGGGACATGATGTTCAAGAGACAATACTTTGGTTGCTTCAGATATCAGGGAGGCAAATTTTCATTAATATAAGATAGAGCTTAAGACAGACTGACTCCAACTATGGACTAAACCATTTCATAAATCTTTGAGCTCTTCATCATTGGGAGTATTCAAGAAGAGACTGGATAAGCATCGGGGAGGAGTGCTGTCAAAAGGATTCTGGCTTTGGTAAAATGTCACACAGTACGACTTTTAGGGTCCCCTTCAACTATAAGATTTGATGATTTATATATTAATTTTAGAGGTTTATGTAAAATCCAAAGTATTAACAACATTTATTCTGACTGGTAGAATTAGAGATAAGTGCAATTTCTTTTCTTACTTCTTTGCTATATTTTTTAAGTTTTCCAAAATAGAAGTGTATCACTCTCATAATCAGAAAAATTTCATCTTGAATAAACACAAAGACTGCTTACTTTTCAAATGAATATTTTGATCTCCTTTGAATATGAACATAACCTTTCATTATGTGCATCAAAGAAACATTTTTCTTATTGTGTATATGCCAACTGTTCATTTGCTTTAGGTTTGGCTGCATATAACAGAAAAGAAAAATAACAGTGACTTAAGCGAAGAGTCGTTCTCTTTCATGTGAAAGAAGTTTGGATGTAGGCAGCCAGGGGTGCTTCACGATTTCAGGCTCGAATACGCCTTTATCTTGTTCAGCTGTGTGTGGCTTCAATTCCCATGGTCC
Organism: Cephalopachus bancanus; assembly: GCA_027257055.1. Taxonomy (NCBI): domain Eukaryota; kingdom Metazoa; phylum Chordata; class Mammalia; order Primates; family Tarsiidae; genus Cephalopachus; species Cephalopachus bancanus. The sequence continues at coordinate 460,262 of JAPVLO010000544.1, read as the reverse complement.
AAAACAGTCACTGAATACTAGCATTACATATGTGTTCTGAACAGCAGGCAAGAGGAAAGAAAAGATGGGCCTGTCTCCTTTATATTAAAGATCTTCCCAGAAATACCAGAAAACACTTCTATATGAATGAATGTAACCATAAGTCCATATCTAGCTGCATGAAATTCTGGGGAGGAGGGGAGATCAGGGCTTTGTTGCTAATGAAGAAGAAGGAAATGGATATTGAGAAGCTAATGGCTGTCTCTGCTACGCCTATTGACTAAGGGTAAGCATAATACAGACTCATTAAAGAAATGTCACTGGACACAGCTTCTCTGCTAATAGTTTCAGGAACTTCCTATTGGGCTCCATTTATTTAGATCCGTCAACAATTATTTACTAAAACCCTGCTATTTGCATCATTGTTTTTCTTTTGTAGACTGGTTCTGTACCATTCCTGTGGAGTTATAGTGGGTATTAAATGAGATAATGCACAGAAAGTACTTGGAAGAGCATCTGATATATATTAGGTGCTCAACACATGTTAATCGTTACTCTGATTAATATTACTATTTCTGAAAGAATACAACTGAGATTGGAGACAAAGTTCCTTCCTTAAGTTCCTTCTCTTTTGATGAAGATAAGATACATAGACATGAAATAACTTTAGAATAAGTGTGAAATTAAGAGCCAGATGTTATGAATCAGAGTATATGTACTTTGTAAACATTAAAGACTGAAAAATTTCCTGTAAGGGGTGTGTGTGTGTGTGTGTGTGTGTGTGTGTGTGTGTGTGTGTGTATGTGTGTGTGTGTGTGTGTGTGCGTGTGAGAGAGAGAGAGAGAGAGAGAGAGAGAGAGAGAGAGAGAGAGAGAGATCAAGAAGATCTAAGGTTTCCCAATAAAATCTTAATTTTCTCCTTTGAGTGGTCACATAATTTGGTTTCATCTCCCAGAGAGGCCAGCTGCTGGTCTATGCCATCTCAGGCTGGTAAGGGTCTTTTGATTTCTTGAAAGTTCCAGGGAAGAAGCCACAGGCCTCCCAATTTTATTTTATGCCCATTTGTGAAACTATCAGTATTAGGTTTTTTAGGGGAAAAGCTCACAAATTAAAGTAATTTTTGTTCTTAGTTTAAGAATATGCTACTGACTTAAAATTGTATCAATTGCATGAACAACATCACAGGTATGAGTAAGAATGGATAACCTATTAGAACAGATATTGCCTGCTACTTTTTTTCTGAGAAGTCTTTCCTAGCATTGCATTTTATTTTATGCAGTACATTTGCTAGGAGAATTCAAAAGAAGAGATCGGGCCCATTGTCCTTCATTCCAGCAGTATTGAAGGCCCAATTTCATCTTTTGAGGTTTTTAAGAGGCATACTACATAAAAAGAAATGGACTGCTTGCTATTCGACCATAGCTAGAATAGTCATACCAATCATTATACTGTTATCTATTTGAAAAATGTGGATTTTACTTGGAGATGGTATTTATTGAAGCCTGCAAGAAATCCGTTTTCTGTCTACCTGGAAAGAGCAATCTGAAATGGAAAATTCAAGTTCAGAAATCCAGTTGAAATTTGACCTTCCCTATATTGCCACAGAGTTTGGTATGGTGATATATTCAGGGGTGGGGGTGAGTAGTGTCCACTGGCTTCCAATCCTGTACTATGTTTCTATCCTCCTGCTGCACAATAGGGCAATCTAAGAGAAACCTTCTCCAGCTTTATTAAAATGGGGAGGGAGTGGGATGCTGGGGCTGATGCACTTAAAATGCACTCTGAAGCATCATGGAAATTTTGCAAAAGACTTTTTATGTAGCAACAATTCTATTGATAGAGTCAATGAGAGTTTTGTCTGTGCAAGAACTGCAGGATGGGACCCCAAGTCACATGCTTTCAAAATTATTCTCCCTTTGTTGGATATCACAAAGGATATTTTCCCATGAAAACAAGATCTTTTGTTTCTTATGAATTCATTCTAATTGTGAAGCGGGCTGATAGGGTTACTGCATGTCCTTCTCTCACGCTGGCAGGTGGCCTGGGGGAGCTGGTGAAATGGGCTCAATCATTTAGTAAGGCTTTTCCTGGTCTTAATGTCATTCACTTCTCATTTCAAACCATAGTCCTTGATGTTCATTTCCAAAGGAGATAACAGTGAGGTCACAGATACTGATTTGTTCCTGTTTGGCTCTGCATGGCAGCAGGCAAGATATCCCTGCCTTTCTGGTTTCCCTACCTTTTTGCAAATGTGTATGACTAACAACAAAAACCACATCGAAAACAGGTAGTGAAAGTTGAGATAAGTTATAGTATCAATTTTCCAAACAAACAAATCAAAAAACAAAACAAAACCGTATTTAATACTTCATTACATATGCTAGGTTCCGTGCAGGAGGTAAAACAGATACAGTTCCTCCATTTTGAGGATTCACACTTAATCCAGCCACTGTGCTCTGTGGAAACATTTAAGAGCAGTTTGGAAAACAGTTATGTAAGTGATCTGTAGAAGATATGGGCTAAATACTGAGGATTCAAGACAGGTGAGGCCTAGGTTTGTCCCTCAAGAAACTCATGCAGAAAATGCTGAATGCTGTATAATGATGTGACAGCAATACAACAAAAAGATAAATTGAAAAGTGCAATAGGAACTCAAATGAAAATAAATTCTGCCCATAAACATAAAAGACTGCCTTCAAAAGCCCACAATATAATAGTCTTGGATAGAAAATATATTAAAATTGTTTTTTAAAGTGACCTATTGTGAAAAGCTTCAGCCAAGTCTTTTGCACTGCAATTTTTAGTAAGCCCAATGATACAGTAAGAAGTGAGAGGTGCAGGTTGTACTGTGTTACAAGATGGAGGCTGGGACTGTGGACTTCTCCAAATAGTAACAGTAGTCTGTGGACTGTGCCTGCCATGCAGGCACACATGACCATGTGACCGCCAAACTTACTTCTGAAGAGCATCTATGTGGAGCAAAGGAAGGTAAGATGAGGGCGCTTCATCCACTTGTCTTGTATCTTTGATCTTGAGGACATCTACTGTACCTTTTGTTTGCTGGTTCCCCACCAAGCATGAGTTATCATTTCTTGGAACCTGGACTGGGCTTTGTGATCTGGCACAGTTCAACTATAGCGACTTTTGGCGGACAGGGTGGAGCAAGATATGGTTGGAGACAGACATGATTCGAAAATTTCAGAAACAGACTATACATGGTGTCGCCTTTGGATCAAAAGAAGAGGATTTTGTGGTGAGTGGGATGTGGGAGAAGGGTAGAATTTCCCCTTTTCTGATGGGGTTAAGGAAAGAAATCCTGCTTAATAGAAATGAGCAGAGAAAGGAGGTATTCTTGGCCCAAGAACAGGGGACAGGTGCAGTGTAGGCTTAAGGGCAACAGGAGCATTTGGGTGTCATTGAGCGTCATTGAGCCTGGTTTGTTTGCAAGTTATTAAAGGGTAGGAGTGGACCACTGCAAAAGGAGGCAGAAGGTGATGATCTGGGACGTGATATGATGGTACAATGACCATAGTCTTGCATCAGAAACAGGGACATGTGGTCTGATGAGAGACTGTATCCAAGAAGGAATAGAAAAGAGATGGACAGCAAAGGCAGGGCAGGTGTTTTAGTACTCAGGCTGATGAATTAACTGGAGAGGGACTATATTAAAAATAGGGGTTCCAGTGAAGTCTAGATTGTAGGGAGAGAAAATTATTGCTTTATATCCATCAAGAAGCATCTACAAGGGATGTTCAAGGTCTTCAGATTGCATTAACTGCTTATTATACTGCTTTATCAGATTTCAAAAGACCCTGGTCACACACTAACCTATAAATACACAAAAGCCAAATTCGGTGATTGGTATGGTACAAAGAAGGTTTTCTTTTTCATGTGTTGTTTTGAATAGAGTATTAAGGAACTCAAGTGATTCTCACATGCAGTCCTGTAGTATAAAGGGACTTCTGCCTGAAGTGGGATCTTTAAGGATTTTCCTCCTCTATTTCTATTCCCTCCCTTTTCCTGACCCTAACTCTAAACTTCTTTAAGAAAAGCACTTAGAAAAATATAAAATAAAAGCAGTTAGGGGTGGGATGGGGGGAGGGGGAACCTGCCTTGAATGGTCTTTGTTGAAGCTACAGGCGTTAAGTGAGCCAAGGCCTCACAGAAAGTGCTCTTGCTTGCTCAAGTGCCTGAGGATTTTGCTTTGGACCATTTCTTTGAAAATCTCCTTGACATAACCGTGATGTGTCTTCTTTCTCTTGCCTGACTGCAGCTGTACCTGACTCTTAATTCTGTCACTTGCCAGAGGCAGGAGCTAACAGATTCATCTTCCTAATTTCAGCTGTTTGGATTAGTATCCCCGTAAGTGGATTAATATGGATTTCATAAAAGACAGAACACCACAGTCTCAATCAAGTCTAAAAACTTCAGTGGGCCAAATCTACCACACTTTCTTCTAAAACCCCCACGGATAGCGTGACATACCTCTCAATTGCGTAGCCACCAAATGTGGACATTTTTAGTAAGCCCAATGATACAGTAAGTAATGATACCAAATAGACAAAAGACAGCAGCTCTTTCATAAACATGTATCCAGTAGTGGCTAACATAGTGGTCCTCATTGTTTGACTGACTAGATGTACTGTTATCAAAAGACTTTTTGGACTTACAATCTTGCAATCCACTTGGTTGCTACAATACTACAGAAAATCATGCAGTAAGTATTTTGTTGATTTTTTAGTAGACTAGCTTGTGCTTTTAGTGATGTGCTGAAGCTGGCTCAGATTGGCTTTCAAGAACCATTTCCTAAATTTTTTAGAGTAGCTTGAAATTGACAATGGTATGAGTATTTGCACCACAAAAATTAGTAAACACTGCAAATCAGGGCTTTTTTTTTTTCTTTCCAAAACTTGGTTGTTAAGCATTTGCCAGCACATCAATGACTTGACTTCATTCATGAAAGCTACTCAACTAATTTAAAGGCTACAGAAACAACATGGATGAATCTCACATATTTCATTTTACTCTGTGTGAGAAAGACCAGACACAAAATATCACATACTGTATGATTCCATTTCTATGCAGTTATAGAACTGGCAAACTCATCTATAATGAAAAAAAAACAGGATGAGGTTACCTCTTGATGGGGGAATTGATTGTGAAAGGGCATAAAGAATTTTCTGGGGTGGTGGAATTATTCTCTTAATGTGGATATGAGTCACACAGGTACATAGATCTGTAAAAAACTCATGAATTTGCACACTTAAAATCTGTGTGGTTTACTGTATGCAAATTTTACCTCAAAAGAAAAAAAACACCTGCAAATACATATTGAACCTTCCTTAGTAGGTTTGTTTTGGGTGATTGTTAGGGTTAGCAATTTTAAAATTATTTGTGCATTTTAGACTAAAGCAAATGAGTAAATATATTAAGGATAATATAAGCCTGGTTTCTCACTGTTGGAGAAAAGAAATCTCCAGGTAGAGATCCCAGGATAGAATGCAGACTGTGACAAAATAATTTAACTATATTACAAATGTATGAGACCACCTCACTGAAGGGGATGGGGGTTGCTGACATAAGTAACTTAGAAAATGACTAAAATGACTGTATTTCATAAGACAAGGCAAAAGGAACTGCACATAAACATTGTACCCACAGGGATCCAAATTAACAACTGTGATTTTGATACACGTGTATACTGGAATTGAAAAATTTAGTAAATGTGTAGCAAATGGTGGAAGCCAGGTTTCTCCTTGTTGGATTAGAAATCTACAGGTTAGCAAAGGAAGGAACCTAGAATGATCCATGTGGTAATGAAATTGAGTTGGAGACATCAGTATGAACTCATGTTTAGCTTAATATAGATATAATCGATTCTATATAGAAATATTTATAGACATGTGTATATACACAGGGTAGTATACATTAAATTTTTTGCTCTGTTAGTTGAGAAGGGTTAGGAGCAATGACATCCCAGTAGCAAAAGCACATCTGGTGCCAAGATCTTGATTTCTAATACATTACTCCTTTAAAAGAAAATGGAGCAAATGGTTCATTCTAGGAAACATACAAGATGAGCCTGAAGCATCGTGTAGTGCTAAAAGTAAGGAAATGCTTAAAAAAAGTCCATCAATGGGACTATGTCAAAGAGACACAGGGGCCAACTGAAAGAGCTCCAGATGGCCAAAGCTGGAAAAATTTGAGCAACAAAATGGAAGTAATATTGATTAGAACCAAAAGTATGAAATAATCATCCAGGAGTCCCTACTGACATAAGTAACTGAGTAAATGAATAAGTGGGAGAGAAAGAGACAAATCTGTGCAGATGGATTCCAAGTAAGTTATGTAGGCTCTCTGTCCTCAAAGAGGTGGAGCATAACTCCCACTCCTGAAGTGTGGGCTGCATAGTGACTTCCTTCCAAAGAGTACAGTATGGAAAAGGTTGGAGGAAGAGTAACTTTCCAGTGGAGAAACCTGACAGGCACTACTTCAGCCAACTGATCACTGATCAAGGTCAACATCAACAGTGATCAGTCATGCGATAGTATGTACCCTTGATGTGATGTTATGAAACTGGTGCTTTATCTCTGTAGTCTTCTTTCCAAAAACACACAACCCCAGTCTAATCATGAGAAAAACATCAGACAAATCCCAATTGAGGGACATTCTATATAAACAAGGGAAGTCTGAGAAACTGCCACAGCCAAGAGGAACCTAAGGAGTCATGATGACTAACTGTAATGTGGTGTCCTGCGTGGGATTCTGGAACAGGAAAAGGAAATTCGAATAAAGTATAAACTCTAGTTAATAATAACGTATCAACCTTGGTTCATTAACTGTAGCTACACAAATGTGCCACACTAATGTATGATGTCAGCAATAGGGGAAACCAGGTATGGGATATATGAAAACTCTCTGTATCATCATCTGTAACTGAATAGCTAACAATTTTTCTGTAAATTTAAAATATTTGCAAACAATAGTCTATTAAAAAAGCAAAAGTCCTCAAACACAAATTTCTGGCAGTCAGCAGGCCTGAGTGTGTGGAGGTAGGTGTGGCAAAGATGTGAGCATCTGAAGCACCTGATGATTGTACATGATATCCGAGGGAATTTTTAAAGTTCTCCTCTGTTGCTATGGTCTTCTCTTGAGGAATTTGCACTGCACAGCTTGAATCTGTCAACGGAGAGTGGGCCTGCACAGCAGCTTCAGGAGGGCTAGGAGTCTGACCAGACTACCAAAGCCTACTGAGGCAGAGACTAGGGTGCTTGCTTGTGCTGAGATTTGTTGATCCAGTAGTCAGGAAAGCATGCCTGTGTGTATGGGCCTACCCTTGTTCTTAGGAAACATAACAATGCTGCCCCCTCTCTGGGCTATTTTCTTGGGGCTTTGAAAGGCTTCAATATGGATGAACCCCAAGAGGTTCTCCTTTGGGGGTTTCATTATAACCTCCTCATCTGACATGACCTGGCAATTTCAGTTGAGAAAGTACCCAAACTACAGAACTGAGGAAAGCTTCTCAGCTCTGCAGACCCTTACCAGGCTGTGGCTGCTGTTTGTGAGATTTGCATATCAAAACAGGAGTTGCTGGTCCAATGTCTTCATTTCTGGAAAAATTATGAATGAATGAGTCTGTGTTTGAATAGGTGGCCAGTAGCATAGACTTCTCTGCTTATGACGGTCTGGTGTGTTTTGGTCAAGACTGACTGATTAGTAGTTTATCCATATTCCCAGGAAGCAAGCTGATTGACCTTAACCTGGTCAGCATGCCTCAAAGCAGCCATATTGAGCATGTTCCATGACACTGGCCACATGTAATCACTAACAAGTAGAATTAAGAGTGGCATATACTTTCTGCTTTTTTTTTTTATCAATTTCACTTTCAAATTTTAAAATTGGGGGCCTGCTATCTCATTTCCAGAAGGTGAGGTGTTGGATGGTTAACTAATTAATATAGGCCAAAGCTTCCATCCCTTAGAATTGGGAAAAATGCTGTTGAGTTATATGCTGGGTCTACATCAGACCAGCACAAAACTGGAGCAATTGAGATGGAAACAAAGCATTAATAAAGAACATTAGAACGTTCATAACTTCTGCCTCACCCAATAGGGCGTCTCCCTACCAACAGAGCTGAAAAAAGGAGCCATGGGGGGAAAAAAATTCTCTCTGACTTTTTGTCTAGCCCATCATGGTAAGCAGATATCATCAATAAAACCTCATTCCTAACTGTAAGCCCAGAAGAGGAGTTGATAAGGGGTGCCAGGCTCTGTACCTATTGATCTGAGATTGGGATTTACTGCTGCCTGGAAAGTTCTACCTAATTTCAGCTTCTACAGTGTACCCAGCAGAAGGAATGATAAATACCACTGTGCCATTGGGGCTGTCACTTTAGAGAGTGACATGAATGATGATAAAAGACAAACACAAATTCCAGAAAAACTTGGATTGGCTTTCCTGTCAACGCTACTGAAATGGGAGATGGGGAACTATTGATAGAAAGCACTGAATGTTCCTGATGCAATGTTATATAACAATGACTATGCTGTGCAAAGGTACATTTCATGGTCTCTGGAAAAACAGGAATACATTCTCCTAGGGAGCCTACTTTTAGAAAAGATTCTCATAGTTTCTTTCCAAGGGAAACCAAAGCAGAGAGAGCATGGAATTTGAAGTGTCCAAGAAAGTTTAGACACCATCAAAGACTGCAATATTATGTTTGGGAAATCCTCTGATTACCCTTTCCTCCTCTCTACTTGAAAGAGATGACATCATTCAGGCTTTGGAAAAGTGGCTTGGGCTATTTTGACCCATCTAACAGTGACTTGATTCCTTGCTTTACCTGTTGCCTAGTGCAGTCAGCAATACTAAATTGTCTTCAGGACAGCTAATGGGTTATGCAGGTAACAAAGCCAAAGGTACTTTAAGACATGGCATTAAAGCATTCTCCTCATTAAGTTAATTAATATGCATAAAGCGTTTGGACAGAGCCAGGTGCGGTGGCTCATGCCTGTAATTCTAGCACTTTGGGAAGCTGAGGCGAGAGGATAGCCTAAGCCCAAAGGTTTGAGACCACCCTGGGCAACATGGCGAGACCTCATCTCTACAATAAATTAAAAAATTAGTTGAGCATGGTGGTGCACATCTGTGGTTCCAGCCACTTGGAAGGCTGAAGCAAAAGGATTGCCTAAGCCCAGCAGGTCGAGGCTGCGGTGGCTATGAGTGTGCCACTGCACTCTAGCCTGGGCAACAGAGTGAGACTCTGACTCAAACAAACAAACAAAAAGTTTGGACAGTACCTGGAGTATAGTAAATGCTCAATAAATGGTGGCTATTCTAGCAGACACTGTTGATGCCCTGTTCCATACTGCTTTGCTTACCTCTGGGGGTTTGCCTGCAGCTGCCTCTGAATTCATGTGCACAACAGTAGATTCTCATTTGAGTGCTGGGTTTCTTTAGTTTCTCTGTTGAAGGGCCTCTTTAGGTATTACGGAGCTTGTACACTTCTTGGTATGAAAGCCTACAAATGCTGAGGGATTTAAGGGCTGCAGGAGCATTCCTCAACCAATGAGAAATGGGAGTTGATGGACAAGTATCCCAGCTTCTGTGTCCTTAGGTGGGATAATTCAGAGACGTGTCTCCTCAGAGGATCCTCTTCAGGATTGAGCTCTAGTTTTCCACAGTGGAAGCCCACTCATTAAAGCATCCCTCCTTGTCTTTTTTCTTTCTTATCTCATTTTCTCCATTCACTCAATTGCACTTCCTGGGATCACCTCCCATATAAACTGCCTGAACCCAAGTCCTTTTTTTCAGGGTCTATTTTTTTGGTAACCGGAACTAAGAAAAGTATTGTTGGCATTAACTGCTGCTAAGCGTGGGGGCCAGAAAAGGTCATGGCACAAAAATGTATTGTGGTATTATGTAATATGGCTAGACAATGGTTTATCATGTGAAGACAAATAGATGCATACTGATTTTTGGACTTATAGAAAATGACCATACATTATTGAAGCAATAAGAAACAGGCTTTTGGGATAGTAGCTATGGCTGGAAACCAAAGAAAAATGCTCTCAGATGCTAAAATGTAGACAGAAGTAGAGGCTGCATGGTAACATGTACAGCAACTCCTGTGCTCACAGGTCATAAACTTTATCACATTTCAATATGGACAACCAGACATGTTGGCCTGCACAACTGTATTTGCTGTGTGAAAAAAAAAGCCAAAAAAAAAAAAAAAGGTGTTCAAGGCTTTTAGTTCAGTATAAATTCATTCCTCTAAAGGAAAATGCCATCCTAAACATTTTTTACTTGCAAAACAATCTTCAAGCTATAGAGCAATTTATTTCACATGACATTTACAGAAAATCAACAGAAGTAGCTTTTATAACGTGTGAATCCACAAATCACGTTTCCTCGCTATGGTTATGCATTGAAATCTCTTGAGGTCTCTTCTGGTGCGGCCCCTGGGAGAGGGCCTTTAGAGATGATTGTTTCTGTTCACATAAGTATCCTTTACTCAATGGAAAATTTATATTATTCCCTACTGGGGCACCACTGTTTTCTTCATTCCCAGGCCCACAAAGACAGTAATTGACAAGGATTGCTACCTTCTGCCTTAATGCTTTCATAGTCTCCAACATTTCAATGATTCTTTACTGAAAACAAACAAAAATTGAAAAAAAATGACATAACAAAAGGAAAAACTAAAGAAGAGGATTCAGTATTAACGGAATGGAATTTAACTGATATAAAAACGATTTGAACACGGAAATGTGGGTGAGTTCGATTAGCATAATTTTAACAGAATCCTGTGAAATTCAGTGACAGCATTAACGCCCAGACTTAGCCCACTGTTATTCCCAATGACCTTTCCCTGCTTCCTATTTATTTCCTTCCATACTTGAAGGGTAAGTTTCATAATGTCAGCGAGTTCAGGGCTAGCGAGGGCTCTTACTCAGGGATGCTTAATCACAGCATCGACTCTCCAGTCTGAGCTGTTGCTGTTTATCGTTTCATGCTGGTCAATAGAAGACAGATAGTAAGCAATCACCTTCCAATGGCTTGTTCAGAAATAATCATTATATTTAAAATTTTAGTTTATTAAACCTTTTGTTGTTGTTGTTCTAATTGGTCCTGGATCTTTATCTGAAGAATTTACAGGTTATGAGTAAGGACACAATGGTTGACAAGAGGAAGATAAATTAAAATACAATTCTAGGGCAAGCTTTCCAAATGAGTAAGGTGATTTGGGAAGGGCACAGGATGTGCTGTCAATGAAATGTAGATGGACCCAGGGTTTAGTTGTGATGGGCATAGTTTGTCCATAGCAAGGCATCTGCTTAATGGTCAGTAAAAAAGCAACACTCAAAGACAGGATTTTATTGAGTGTCCACTGTCCAAAGGAAGGCAAGGATCTTGCCAGACTCCCTCCCATCTACTAACCTTTCCGGCATTAACAGCCTTTAACACCAAAGCCACCTTTTGCAAGGACTGCTTCAGGTTCTTTTTGAAGAGTTTGGCCACAAGAATTATGCAGAAACTTTCAGACTCGGGTTATAGGAAAAAAAATGTGTCTTGATTACCACAATGGCCTTCTCAGGAGGGTGGATCTCATTAAATCATGACTTTTAAAAAAATTGTGATGAAATTCACCACTTTAAACCAGAGCTTCTTACTCTATTCTTGTGCCATCAACGCCATTGGCATTTTGAAAAAACCTATGAACCCCCTCTCAGAAACATGCTTTTAAAAGCATAAAATAAAATACATAGAATATCAAAGTAAGCCAATTACTTGGAAATTTTATTATAAAATGTTAAGAATCAAATAAGTCAGATAGTGATATATGTGCTTCTTAATTAACCCATTAGCAAGATCTAGCAAGACTGATAACTAATATTATTTTATTTTATTCTTTTTTTAAAGACATAGGGTACAATTCAGGGTTAGGCATACAAATGTTCACTATGTAGGTACCCTTGTTGATGAGGTGTGTCCCTCCCTCCCCTGGCAGTTTCCCACTACTGCCAATCCCTTTCTTATAGTATTATAATAATTGTTCAAGGTCCGCTTATGAGTGAGAACATATGGTACTCTGTTCTTTGTTTCTGTGGTAGATCACTGAGTACGATTGACTCTAAAACCATCCAAATTGCTGCGAAGTCCATGTTTGTCCTTCTTTATGGCTGCATAATACTCCATTGTATGTATGTACCACTTTTTTTATTCAGTCCATCTTCGATGAACAGCATGGTTGATTTCATGTTTTTAGCATCATTTTATAGTGGTGATGAACAAAGATGGTATTTTGATTTTGCTGCAACAACTGTAATATGAGATGAAAATATCTGTGACTTCTCCTGGTGGCAAGGGTCTCTAGTACGATAATACCGCTGTGGATTGTTGCCTAGATTCATAATAGAAGCAAATACTAAATTTTAGTTAAAGGTTAGTAAAAATAAAGTAACATTTTTCTATCCAAGTTTATGGACTCCCCTGCCCCCAACTCTTAACTCCAGATTAAGAACTCCTGCATGAAATGTAATCCTCTTTTTTATTATTAAAGCTTGGAAGCTGGTAATAGAGGATGAAGCTCTTGGAGCAGAGAGGAGATCACCCCGGAAGAGTCAAAGCGTGATTAGAACTCCCATTGTAACAAGATGGCTGAAGGACACTTTAAATGTAGTGATTCCTGCTCTGATTTAGAAGTTGTTTTGAGCATGTGATGTCAACCACTTCTCTGCTTTCCCCCGAACTCTTCAGTAAAGCCCAGTATGTTCCAGAATTATTATGGGAGTGGACTTTCTGTGACCCTTTAGGAAGCATTTGATCTACACGCTTGAGAGGCAAAGGCCACTGATCACCCAGGCAGAAACAGGATCCCCGAGAACTTTGGATTCCTGGGGAGTCACTTACGTCCCGGGGAGGGCTTTGGACTTCTGCTGCATATAGAGTAGGGGACTTCGGTTGACCCAGGCCCCTGAGGAACAGAGGGCCCAGATAATATCCACTTTTACTTGGTTTATACACAATTGGTAGAACTACAGGAGATGTGAGATAGACCCAAGTGCCCTCCCTTGCTTTTCAGCTAATCTCTGAAGTCTGGAGGCATCTGTTTTGCAGTGGAGTTGAAGTGTGAAACGAGGATTCTAGCTAAGTGAGCAGCATTGTCTTGGCTGCTCTGATCTTACATAGAAGTCCCTGCCTGAGTTTGCCCTTGAATCATTCCAACTACCTACTGTCTGCTTCCTGTTCCCCAACACCATATTTCAGATGTGTCTGGGCACGAGAAAGTTGGTGGGCATGTCCCTTCACCTCTGCAAGGAACAATTCCCTCCTGCATAAAATGAGGAAGACAATTATGCCTGATCCACGGGGCTTTTGTGAGGATTAAGCCCAATAATGTGTGTAAAACCTGTAGTGTGGTTTGTGGTGCATAGTGGGTATCTAATTGTATAGCTATTATTTTTGTTGTTATTATTATTATATCAAGCTTCACCCCAAAAGAGAAGTTAGACCTCCTTTTAAAAAAACAATTTTAGTAAAAGACTCAGAAAATCCTTACATAAAATACTTAAAATGTTCACAATAATGCCTTCTTTCTACTCCACCCCCTGTCCATATATGCCCCACATGCCCCTTCTTCATCCTATGTCTTCTCTTCGCCTTCCTCTCAAGTGACAAAGGATAGATTTTTTTTTCAGAAGAACAAAAGGTTCTTTGAGAAAGTATTCACATCCTTCGCCCTTCACCCGGCACCACTAAAAACACATGCATGTGTGCACACACACAGCATGTACATGCACACCCACATGCTCACACTCATGTGAGCACACACACACACACACACACACACACACACACAAACATTCCTCTCTCTTCCTGCAGTAAGAGAATCAAATCCAGGCCTCCTGCCTGGAACTGCAGAACATTACCATCAGGCTGGTCCATTAAATATCATTTGAAAGTCAATTTTATCCCAGAGTGGTAAGGGGTATGCGTGCTTATGTCTTCATCTACCTTAATTAGGAAAAGCAATTTGCTGCACATTTCTTTAAAAAAGAAAAAAAAAGCTGATCAAATTTGAGCTCCAGATAGATTGAAACGCAGCGTATGTTGTGGTGGTGGTACAAAGATGTGAAACCACTTCCCACATCTAAATTATGGCTTGGTCTAAAAACAGGCCAGCCTTATGACTCGCATGTTTTCTGAGTAACTTGTGCAATTGCCCATAATTATGGAAATAGGGGCTGTCTCCTGAAAACTAGCCCCTCCTCATTTTGTTTCTCAAACCCAGAATAGAAAACTCCATTTTGAGTCTATCATTGGAGATGTTTCCATCCCATCATATTTTCTGTGATTCTATACCATTAACAATCTCAAGACCATTTTTGCTCATCTCCTTTTGCCAAAATGATTGGAGTGGTTGAGAAACTACACTCTGTTCAAGGCAGGTCTCTGCTTTTTCTCATTTGTTCCTCCTAACTAGGCCAGACCAATTTTAACTCACATGGGTGCCTCTGACTTGATTCCTCCTGATATCCCAGGGCTGCAGGGACAAACCCAGCAGAAGTCTTTGTGCTTGAGGAGCTAAGGAACCTCCCGCGAGAACATAACCCCTCAGAGAAGGATGAGCCAGGTAGGAGGCAGCCAGGCCAATGAAGCATGGCCCAGTAAGAGAGATTTGGACTTTAGAAGGGATGTATGACAGTGAGCACATGCACTGTGGTTACTGGCACTCTAAACTGACCCCTGTGCAGCCTCTGAACTCATGTCTGGGTCCTGGTGAGAGATGAGCTGTCATTCTTGCCAGCTCCCTGCCCCCATATTTCAATTGCCATGTGGCAGCCAGATAACCATTTCCCAATCATAAATCAGATCTGTCTTCTGCTTAAAAACTTATGACTTTCCACTCCACTTAGCAGTAAATAAAACTCCCCTCTGAAAGCCTACAGAACCCAACCTAGGCAGATTCTGCCAACTTCTCCCACCTCACCTTGTACTTTTTCCCCCTTTGTCCTGAGTTTTCAACCACAAGCCCTTCTTTCTCTTCCTTAGCCAGTCCCATCCTCACTCTGTTGCCTCTATATTTGCTATTCCTGCTGTCCCGAATACTCTGCCCTGAAAGGTATCTCCTTATCCTCTAGATCACAATTTAAATATCACCTTCCTTAAAGGGTCCTTTTCTGAGCCTTCTGTCTAAAGCAGCTGCCCTTCCCATGCCCTGTAGCTCTCACACATCACCCCTTTTGTTTTACTCCTACCTCTTATCACAGGCAAATATGACCTCTTTGGTTACTAATTCATTGCTTGTCTCTTCCTTCTCAAAGATTAGGTCTGTGTTAGCATCCTTCGCAGAAGCAGAGCCTGAGGCAAGGGTTTGATACAGGTTCTTTATGTTGGAAGACAGAGCCCCTCTAAGTATTACAGAAATAAAGGGGTTTGATGTAGGAATCACAGCTTACATAAATATAGAAGGATGGAGGAAAGTGAAGGTCAAAATGATTAGAGCTGGAAGGTCATAAAAATAGTCTTTAATGCCTCAACTTGGAGTAAAACATTGAAACGGTAGGTTCTCAAAGGTTCTCTTGGAAATGGTGTCACATCTGTCTTCCATAACTTTCTGAGAATATTAGCCTCTTGGCCTCTCTTAACTTCTGCTTTTCTAGGTTCATTTAGGTTCCTCTCATTGGCAAATTCTAACATGAACCAGGCAGACCAAGTGTGCTGAAGCATGTATGGAACTGTTCACTGCAGCTGTCCTGGAATCAGAAATGAGGCTGAATGGATATGAGGTACCTGATACAGGGATGCTACCTTGCTTTTCATTTCTCTGCCCCAGACCCTGAAATAGTGCCTTGTGCACCATAGATATACAGTAAGTGTTTGCTGAGTGACTGATTCACAAAGGAGCTGTAAGAAAACACTCACAGAATTGTGTCATTCCATTGGGAGCCCAGCAGCATACAAGCCACCTTGCTATGGGCCCCCTCTAATAGAAGGTACCTAACAAAAGCTAACAGGCATTTTCTTTCCATTGTTTCAGACAGGTGGGTTCTGCCAGCACCCCAAGCTCCCAGGCTTTAATGGTGGTGCTTGGTGGAAGGTAATACAATGAATATGGCTCCCAGCAAGGGGTAGTGGATAGACATAGAGATATCCAAGTCGAGCAAACTTGTTCATGAGCACATGTAAAATGCCCCTGGGGCTTCCTAGAACAATTATAATAGGGGCAGGGATAAGTAAAAACGTGTACTATCAGTTGTTATATAAGTCCATCAGTACCACTGGCTTGACCAGAGAAAACTCAAGTAATAATAGTACCTATGAGAAAGTATGTCATGAACATAGCACTCAAGGATGGGGCGCATTGCTTAGAAGTTCAGAAACTGGCCGGGCTTGGTGGCTCAACCTGTAATCCTGTGCCTTGGGAGGCTGAGGTGAGTGAATTGCCTGAGCCCCTGGGTTCGAGACCCACCTGGGCAACTTGGCGAGACCTCATCTCTACAATAAATCAAAAAACTAGCATGGTAGCGCGCTAGTTCCAGCTACTTGGAAGGCTGAGGCTGAAGGGTCGCCGGAGCCCAGCAGGTCGAGGCTGCGGTGGCCGGGAGCGGCCACTGCACTCCAGTCTGGGCGACAGAGTGAGACTCCAACTCAGAAAAAAAAAAAAAAAAAGTTCAGAAACTTCTAGAATAGGTTGACTACCCATGGGATTCCATTAACCAGTAAGAAATTGTACTGGCTAGGAGGAGGGAGGAGGGTATGAGTTTATTTTAACAGTGTTGTTTCTACATCTGTTGATAATGTGGCATGGAAGACAGCATGAGACCAGAGGCCTAGGGCCTGAAAGAAATCAAGTAGTGGAAAGATGAATTAGAATTTAAATCAAACAAGCAAACCAAAGCACGAGTGGTGTACAGGGCAGAGCATTAAAAAGCCCTATACCTCTGTGCAGTAAGCATGAGCCTGCTGAGGTCTGGGGATTAGTTGATGAGATAGATGAGTGCTGTTCCATGAATTCAGTAATGGAAATAGATGCTGTCCCAGAAGTTATTCAGATAAGATATTTACAAACATCTATGTAGTATACAGGTAGTTTAATTCTAAGCTTTTATTTGAGTCCTCCTGGGTATGAAGATTGCTCCTCATCACTTTGAATATGCTATTTCTATGTTCACTCATTCAACAAATATTATTGAGACCTTACTATGTGGCAAGCCATGGGCTAGGCACTAGAGGTATAGCAGTGAACAACACACAGCTTATATTTCATATGTATTCAAAAGAAATGAAAGCATGCATCCATACAAAGGCTTGTATACACATGTTCATAGCAGCTTTATTAGCAGACAAAAACAACCCAAATGTCCATCAACTGGAGAACAGATCCACTAGCTGTGGTACATCTATCCATGTGTCAGAATATTATTCAACAATAAAAAGGAACAAATTGTTGATGAATGCAATCTCATGGGTGAATCTCAAAAAGTATTATGCTAAGTGAATAAAGCCAGATACAAAAGACTACATTCTGTACAATTTCATTTATAGGACATCATTCTGGAACAGACAATATTGTAGGGACGGAAAGCAGCTTGGTAGTTGCCAGTGGCAATAGGGGGTTGACTGCAAATGAGCACAAAGTAACTTTTGGGGTGTTGGAAATGTTTTCTCTTTTGATTGTGGTGGGGACTTTTTGACCAAATACTCTTATCAAACTCATTGAACTCCACGCTTTAAAAGGCTGAGCATGTAAATTGTACCTTAATAAACTTGACTTAGAAAAACCCTACAACCTTTATTTATTTATTTTTATTTCATTTATTTATTTATTTTATTTAGTAGGGGGTACAGATATTAATGACAATATATAAGATAGAGCAGACCCATTTGTACCCCACAATACTTCCTGTCAGCCCATCTCCGACTTCACCTGCTGCTCCAGGAGACAATCCCCTGCAAACTCATGCTTGCCTTGTGTTCGTAGCGTCTCTCCTCAAGCAGGCACTCTATGCTTTTCAATTTTCTGCTCTGGGGCTTCTCCAATACCTTGGGACTGTTCAGCTCACAGGCAGGCACAGCCTGGATTTGTGGGTGCATTAACTACCAGGGGTAAGCTCAACACGGCAGGCCGAAAATTCTAGGAGGCATTCTGCACAGTTTTCAGGAGATATAGATGGGTTGGGCTTTGGAAAGGAGCATGGGAAGTTCATATACGGAGAGAAGATGAAATACTTAATCGGAGACAGAGAGGCTGGAACTTTTGGTGGAGGCTTCTGAAAGTTTTCTTCTGATATCTTCTGTTTTCTCAGTGAAATAGGCAAGATCATCAGCTGAGTGTGAAGACGAGAAGGGAAGTATTGAAGATTTGAGGAAGGAAGAAAGGGCCCAAGAGTGGTTTTAAAAACAGAAATCATAGACTGACTGGGGAAGTATAGTAGGATTCCAGGCAGCATCACAGACTTACCTGAAGTTTGTGATCATTAATTTGAAGTGAAACCAGTCATCATGGAGTTGCTTAAGTTTCTTGCATTCAAGTGCCAAGGAAGTGGAGGGGTGAATTTGAATAGCATCAGGTATGAAGGTGAGAGAAATAAGGAGGGAATTGAGTGAGTGTGGTCACAGTGGTGGGAAAGGGAATGGGTGTTACTATGGGATCAGAAACAGATAAGATGGGAAGCAAAGATACAAAGCTGGCAGGATCAGTGGACAACTCCCAACAAGATCTGAGAATTGTTGGAGCCAGAGAATGAGAGAGAGTTATGTGGGCAGGTGGTAGTTGAAAAGTGGAAAACTTCAAATTGAGAGGATGTTGGAGATGCAGTCATTGGTAATGACAAGGTCTAGAGTGTGGCCGTTGGTGTGAATGGCTGAGGCCTACAGGGCTACAATCATTGGAAGAGAAAAAGTCAAAGATCTGAGAAGCTGGGGAGCTGGAAGGATCAACTATGTTGGATACTGAAATCCCTTAAGAATTATGATAGCTGGAGAAGCTGAAGAGAGAAGGGGACCAGGTCCTTAAATCTTTCAGAAATGAGGGAAAGGGGGTGACTGGGAGATGTATGACAGCGACAAGGCATTTTTTATTCTCTGCCCGTACAGTTCACTCTTTTGGTATGTGGATATTGTTTTTGTTCAACCCCTTCTCACCCTTTTCCCAAGTAGCTGTGCTGTGAGCTCATGGAAAGAAGGGACTGTGTTATCTTTTTGTAGCTAAGCTAATACTTAGACCAGAGCTGTTGGTTACTTGATTGGCAGAGAGAGCAGGACCTTCTTTTCTCAGTCGTTTTCCTAGATGCATTTCAGCTCTTGCAGCAACTGCCCTTGTAGCAACCACACTGCTATAGATAGCACAGTCATTAACTCCATGTTACCCGTTATTCTGAGTGCTCAGTCGATGCAAGACTCCAAGTTAAGGGGATAGTTTCTTCAAATCTACTCAGTTACGGCCAAAGGTTACACCTAGCAAAACAGTGAAGCAGTCAATGTTGTTTCTAATGCTTTTCAATCTCAATGTATGCACTCCACTCCTAGGATCTGATTGCTTTGCCACCTTGTTTTATCTCCTCTAAAGCAGTTTTTCAAACTTAAGTCAATTAGAATTACCTGGGGAACTGTGAAAACTGTTAATTCCTGGTCTTCATTCTGACTAAACCAAGGCCCATGAATCAGCATTTTTTTTTTTTTTTTTTTGAGTTGGAGTCTCACTTGGTCACTCAGACTGGAGTGCAGTGGCCGCCACAGCCTCGACCAGCTGGGCTCCGGCGATCCTTCCGCCTCAGCCTTCCAAGTAGCCGGAATTACAGGTGTGCGCTACCACGCCTGGCTGATTTTTTGATTTATTGTAGAGATGAGGTCTCGCTGCCCAGGCGGGTCTCGAGCCCTCAGGCTCAGGCAATCCACTCACCTCAGCCTCCCAAAGGTGCAGGATTACAGGCTGAGCCACCGAGTCCGGCTGAATCACCATTTTTCAATGCTCGTCAGACATTTTAGTGGGCCAAGTTTGAGAAACCCTATGCTAAAGTAGTGGTTGGTAAGGTTGGGCCTATTCCCCTGGTGTTTTCAAATTTAACAGTGACCTCTCTTAGAAGACAACACTCTTTAAGGGGACAGACACTACAAAGGCTGAAATACATCTGGACAGACATCCAAAGTAGTAGATCTCTAATAGTGGAATTTGGGGCACCTGTCAAGACACAAGTAGCAGAGAGCTGGCTGGGCATGGAGGCTCATGCCTATAATCCCAGCACCTTGGGAGGCTGAGGTGGGAGGATTGCTTGAGCCCAAGAGTTTGAGACTAGCCTGGGCAACATAGCAAGATCTCATATCTACAAAATTTTTTTAAAAATAGACAGACGTGGTGTCATGTGCCTGTAGTTCCAGCTTCTCAGGAGGCTGAAGTGGACAGATCACCTAAAACCTAGGAGGTCAAGCCTGCTGTGAGCCATGTCCCTGCACTCTAGCCTGGGTGACAGAGTGAGACCTTGACTCAAACAACAACAAAAAAAAAACAGCAAGGGACTGGTCTGCAGCTGTTAAATTTTGCAAATCAAGATTAAGATGAAGGCGATGCTGCCTGGTATAGTGAGATTTTAATGGTCTAATGGTTCTCAGCAGCAGCTTCACCTGGGAACTCATTAGAAATGCAGATTATTGGGTCTCACTTCAGATCTGCTGAATCAGAAACTCTGGAGGTGGGGCCCAGTCATCTGTGTTTTCACAAACTGTCATTCTGATGTTTGCTCATTTGAAAACCATTGTTTTTCAGCCTGAGTTAGAGCTGTGGAGTGCCCCTTCTCATGTAACTGAGCTCAGTGTAGCCTGGTCTAACTCACTCTATGGATCCAATGGCTCCCTATTCCCGGTGTTCTGATGTGTTCTGAGTGGGAGCAGTCCCTTACTTTGATTATTATGCCAGGCCATGTGGCTGAAATGTCTGTGTCTTTTCTGACACTACTCTGATCGGTAGTGGAACAAAGATGTTTGCAAAGGGGATAGCTCTTCTTCTTCTTCTGACACCCTAAAGTCTCCTCAGTGGGTGATCACCCCTTGTTTACTCTCAAAGCAGGTCTAGGGTAGCGCACTCTGATGTGTCTACACAGCAAACCATTTGTTTTGACAAGGGAGGGTTGCCTTCTGGTGAGCTTCATGAACATTCACCTGTTGGTTTGGATTTCAGCGTGAAAAAGACAGGCTAATGCCTCCTAGGTATTGCCTGAACTATCCCACTACAGCTGTCCTTTCCTTAAAGAGTGTCGCTAAATTAAATAGATACTTAAGTGACATCAAAGTAGGAGTGTCCATCTCATGCAAAGTCACATACAAATAACTTGGAATTACTTCCCTCACTGCCTCCTTCATTAGTCCAGAAAATAAGGGTTCAATTGAATTATACAGGAGTCTTACATTGGCTGTTGATTATTTTTAAACTCGTTCTATTATTTAAGAGTAATAGAGATTGCACAGTTTTATATGATCTGATTTTTATTCAGATTTGCAAGTCATTCACATCAAATTAAAATTCCTTTGGGCCTTTTAAAATGCCTTGAATTAAAGTTTATGATTTAATAACTAAAGGGTACGGAGGGAATGATAACTGGGTTTCTGAATCTTCAGTGATATGGAAATTTCCAAAAGATTCACAGCCTCTCCAAACTAACATCTCCTCTATTTAGCAGACAGGATGGTGATGAGGAAGGATCCAAGACTGTGAGCCAAAGTACCTGAATTTCAGTAAGTTTTGCTGAAAGTGAGTAGTGCAAAGAAAAGAACTAGAATCCCTGGTCACTGTCTTGGAAAGACTTAGAAAACCGAGGGCAAACAGAGAGAGGGAAAAAGAAAAAGAAGAAATGTGTAAAAGACTGATATTCAAGCCAGTCCCCTAGTGAATACAAACTGCTGTACCAACACAACGTCTAGTTCTAGGGAAAAGATTTCCTGCTCTCCCTTTCTTCTTCCTTGCTTCCTTCCATTCCTCCCTCTGTCCCTCCCATTCTTATCCCTTTATTAACCAACCTATATAAGTGAGCAACAGTTCATTAAACCTCTTTTATTGCCACAGATGTGGGAAGTGCCATCTGCCCTTAGACCAGAGCTAAAGGGACCTCTGCCCTGGGGCTTCGGGCCCTTTCTACTGAAAGTGTGGTCAGGTGGACCAGCAGCAACAGCATCACCTGGGCGCTTATTAGACATGCAGGTCTTGAGCACCATCCAAGATTTAAGGATTCTTTAACAAGATCTCTGGGTGATTCATGTGCACATTAAAGTTTGAAAGATACAGTAAGTCCTCCCTTACATCATCGATAGTTCTTGGAAACTGCGACTTTAAGTAAAACGACATATAAGGATACCAATTTGACCGCTAATCGATATAACAAGAATTAAGTTCCTATGGTTACAAAAACATCACCAAACTTCTCAATAAAGACTGGAACACTTCTAATATTAAACATTAAAATACATGTGAGTTATACATATATTTAAGAAAGATGACTAAAAATAAGTAAGAAAATTATTTACCTCTTATTCCAATTCAGGGTCACAGGCGGCCAGTGCCTCTCTTGGCAGCTCAGGGCACCAGGCAGGGACCAACCCTGGCCAGGACGCTATCCCATGGCAGGACTCACTCATACTCACGCTGGAACTATGTGGACACGCCAATTCATCTAACATGCACAGCTTTGGGATGTGGAAGGAAACAAACACTTGGAGAAAACCCACACAGACATGGGGAGAAGATGCAAACTCCACTCAGATGGTGACCCTGTCGGGAATCAGTTGTTTTTTTCTCCTCATCAGCATTATAACAAAATGACATTGAACAAAACGATGTTCTTTGAAAACTTGCTGTCCTGTATTAGAGGCTCTTTCCTCTGGCTGCACCATTCTCCACCAAGCAAGATTCTGAAGTGTCAAGGGTATGTGCCTACCTTCTAGAACATCCTTTGGGTTCCTGGACCCCCAAATTCCCTGCCTAAAAGTTCTGATCCTGCTTTTGGAGCCTATGCTAGACTGATCATACAACCAATACGCATTCCCCTAGGCCTGAAGGATGGCCAGGCGTGGCTGTATAGAGGGCAGAGCAGGGAGTTCTGTGGGAGAAGCTTGGTGAGGCAGCTGAAGTAGCCACATATATGGACCTCCAGGGTTCCTCAGTGCCAGGTGACCCTGCAGGGGAATCTGGGAAGAAAGGGGGTAGCTGGGTGCCAGCTCTCTCTGCTCCTCCAAATTCCAGTGTGGGACTCCAGTGCGCCCCCAGATTCTAAATGCACACCTGGCCTTCCAAGCTGTTATGACAGGTTATTTGTCAAGGTAGAAGAAAAGGACTCTTAAAATTTAAACATTTGTTAGCTTGATACATAACTTTTAAACATTTAGACATATGGTATGCGGGCCTCTGTTTGTACTCTTGGCTCAGGCCTGCAGATGTTAGGGGCGAGTCTGCTCCTGATGAGATGTGAAGACATCTGAGGTTTTCATGTTTTCCAACACAGCATGCCCCCCTTTGTCTTTCGGGGATTCAAAGTGAGAGTAGCTCTGGCGCAGCTTCCTAGCTCTCTCCCTGAAGCTACATTCCTTTGAGTGCTTGGAGACGCTTTCTAAATCTCATGACCTTCTATTTAGAAGTTTTGTTTTTAAGGATCTTATAGGCGCTATTTGTTTATCCTTTAATCATCCTTCCTCTGATTTTTCTTCAATTTTTCCATCTCACTGTTTTTGGGTTCAAGCTTGTAATAGACATAGCATTCTGTCATAAGCACTTGTCCAATACAGCGTGTAGAACCCCAGACCTCCAACCTAGCACCCAGCAAGCATCCTGGACCTCATTCACAAAATTCTGATTTGCTAAAGGCAAGGCCTGGGGATGCACGTTTTTGGTAAATACTCTGGTGATTCTGATGCTGATGGTTGGCAGAACATACTTGGAGAAATTTTAGTATGGAAGGAAGATGGCCTCACAGTCTCTTATGTGGCCTAGTTTCATTTATATCCCAGGTCATGACTGCCAATTAACTTTACAGACACCAGTGACTCACAAGTGGCTTGGGACTCATGAAATCTCCTGCGTTCAATTGGCCTAATATTTATTAGGCGTCAGCTCTTCATGGAGGAATGTAATGGGCACTGGGAACCCACTAAAGTATAAGACACGGCTCCGGTCATGAGACGCTTAGGCTGCTTTTCTGTCTATTTACACTATGTCAGTGCTGTCATTAATATAACTTAGGAATATCTATTTTGTCCTGTGGGTAGAGTTCTATGTTGGAGAAAAAAATAGACACATGACAGAATAGAGATGAATGGTTGAATATTTACTAGTTAAGGACATTGTATTGGCTGTATCCATAGTTACAAAATTAAACATTTTAACAATCTCAACTGCAATTACAACAAATCTTCCTTAATCAAAAACCATTCATGTAATGCCTAATTTATAAAAAACAACTTAAGCCACTAAAAAGGAAAGTTGTGTGTTCATGTGAATGTTTAAAAGATTCTCAAGGAGCTATTACTAAGTCTGTACAGCTGCAAATGTGTGAAAGATGGGAAAAGTGTCTATTAGGTTTATCTGAATAAAGAGGAAAACCTTTTTTGTTTCTTTTTAGCCTGGAATTACCCAACTTGATTATCTGCGTTGTTCGCAAGAGTCAGGGTAATCGCTTGGCCTTAGCTTTCTTTGATACACTGAGGATGTGGAATTAGAGATGTAAGCAGTAGTCTTTTTGCTAAATTCCATGCATAGCTTCTGAGGCCTAGCATACTGACTGGCATCCCTGGACAAAGCACAGAAGCCCACCTGGACACTGTTGTCAAGGTTTCTCTCACACAGTTCACTGAAGAAGTTATGAGCCTCTGAGGAAGAGTTTGTTAATTAAATGCCTTTTAGTCGGAGGGTTTATTGAAAACGCTTTTAAGATATACTTGGAGAATTAATGGAATATCTATTTTTCTTTAACACCCACATCCCACCACATGTGAGTCCTTGACTTCCATCTCAGAAAAAACAAAGCTGTGTATGTGATTTGTTACTAAACTGGAGCTAATGATTAAAATCCCCTCCCAGGCTGAGTCTGGGGAGGAGGGATTCTGTTTGTGTTCACTGGGAAGGGGAGGAAACATTTCTCACTGAAACTGTGGAAGATCCTTCGCCTTTGTATGAGAACAGCCCAATCCCTCAATTCTCCACTTCCTACCCACCCCACTCCCTGCCTTTCTCATGTCTGTTCAATTCTCAGAAGAGATCCGAGTGGTCTTAAATGAAAATTTTGGTTCCCCAAAGCATATTTCAGAAATGGACACCATCATGCTTTTGGGATTGTGAAATAAAACCATACTCAACCTCCACACAGAGGGCCTCTCTTTTGAACTCTCTGGATGAGGCACATGGTTCATGGCTGTGAGGTAACTGTGAGGATACTGCCTATTTCCCCCATATCTGGCTTCTTTCTGCCCTCTCCTCCAGGGAGCAGCCTCTGGCCAAGGCTGGTCTCTGAAGGATACACATATGGCCAGTAACGAGTCACAGGGTGCAGGCGACCAAACAAAGTTGAAAGCGATGTGGTCGTCATGTGTAATCAATGTAATTGCAAACACAGGATCGGAATTTGATTACTTGACTTGCTTGCCTATAAACCTGTTTGCTGTAGTGCCCCGCAGCACAGTGTCTTCTCTCACTGACCGGTGGCCGTTGGTGCCTCCCGTAAGTTCTAATAAGCCACTGTCTCTCCCTGATGGACCTCCAGGTGACTTCTTTGGAATATGTAAAGAACTTTACACGTGAGCCCTCTCAGATTTGGGATTGCCGTGTTACAATAGCACCAATTAAATTCTCTGGGGTTTCAAGTGTGGACCCCAAGTCTGCAATTTCTCTGTTCTTTCCACTATAGGAGAGTAAGGCTGTCTAGCTAGTGTGGCCCATCCTCAGGCTGCCCAACTCGTTGTGTGAGCTCCGTACACACCCTGTGACTGACTCAGAGACTCAGTGGGTCTTCACATCACATACCAAGCAGCCTTTTCCAGTTCACACCTGCCAGTAGAACAGCCAAGAGAGTGGTTTAGGAAGTAGAGAAAAGGTGACAAGGCAGCAGAGTGAGCCAGTTGTCCATCTCTCCTCTTTTTCCTGGTCCTGATGACTTGCACTTTCCCCCATACACCTGCCATTCTGGTCTCGCAGTCACCCTTAGGAATAGAAGTTAGCTGGGCTCGGTGGCTCAGCCTGTAATCCTGCGCTTTGGGAGGTTGAGGTGAGTGGATAACCTGAGCCTGCGGGCTCGAGACTCGCCTGGGCAACTTGGTGAGACCTCATCTCTACAATAAATTAAAAGATTAGCCATGCGTGGTAGCGCGTGCCTGTAGTTCCAGCTACTTGGAAGGCTGAGGCAGAAGGATCACTGGAGCCCAGCAGGTCGAGGCTGTGGTGGTCGGGAGCGGCCATTGCACTCCAGTCTGGGCGACAGAGTGAGACTCCAACTCAAAAAAAATTAAAATAAAATAAAATAAAATAAAAAGGAAGAGAAGTGCCTGGATTTGGGCAGGAGCAACTTATCTGCATGTCAGAGGTGAGGGGAACCACGTGGCATATGGGAGGGGAATTAAGGGTTGGAGAGGGTCCAATCTCAAGTCAACAAAAATCAATTTTTTCCTTTCTCAACTTTACGCTCTTCTGTTTTCCCAGACTGTGTATTATCACACAGACACAGATGTACACTCACATTTTTCTGATGCAGGAATTCGCTCCACATTGCCCCCCATCAATAGCTATCCAGACCCTGTTTAAATGCTTGCAATGATGAGGCTCACTCTTTTGTGAGATTGCACCCATTAAAGTCCAGTACACAAACATCTCCCATACCCACTTGCATGCAATAGGTTGAATGTTGTGAACTCAGCCAGACCTGCCTCTCTGAGGACCACAGGCTTAGACCAAAATGGCTTCGACTTTTAGGATGAAATGATGAACCCAGTTGTCTTTCAGGCCCACTGCTCCCTAGCCTTGGACAGCTGTTATTCTTGGGAGTCTGATTCTAGGCCTTCGTGTGTTTAATGTGAACAGCTCCATTGTGTTTCAAATTCTGTTATAACCACCTTTTTGCTTCTTGTCATAGCTAAAAGAACTGTTCTGCTGGTGGTTTTTCTTTGGGTGGGAGAGTGTATCCAACTAGCCTAGATAAAAAGACTTTTAAGTAACTATGAATAAGGTGGTGCATTTTCATTTGAAGTGAAGGCAGATGGAAGCTGGAGTCATACAAAGGACATTTGAGTTGAATTTTCCCAGAGATACTTAGAGACTAGAATGCCGATTTGCCATGTTGTGTGTTTAGTTTTTCTCAGATATTTGTTTTGCTCCATTCTCCTGTAGGATACCTCAGCTGTTCTTTGCTAATGGTTCTGAGGACATTTCTATTACAAAAATTTATCAGCTAGAACTTAAAAATCCAATCCCAACTCTCTTAAGGAGTAATTAGAGAAAGTATTGATTTGCATAACTGAGAAGTTCAGAATGGATTCTGGCTTTAGGTAAGGCTTGATCCAGGGGCTCCAGTGCTGTGACCAAGACCTATTTTTTTCCATCTGGAGACTCAGTCTCATTTTCTTCCATCCATTGGCTTTCTTCTCAGACTTCACAAGGTGATAGGGCACTGGCAGTGGCTTCTCATTATTTCCTGTTTTATATTTTACTAGTCCAATCAGAGGGTAGCTACCAGAAAGTGACTCCCTCTCTCTTTTTATTTTTTAAACCCAGATTTGGAGCTTCATCGAAACCATTTGGACTTAAGCTCAAAGAAGGAATCTACACCTGAACAAAAATCTGGGCTTGTGTTGAAAGAGGGGTAACAGATACTGAGACACAAGCTGAAAGAGAGATAACCATCAGTTTTCTTCTTGGATGCTTTCACCCCCTTAATGAAACTCATCCATAGGAAACAGTCAATATCTGCAACTACAGCTTTAAATGCAAGAGTAACACATCAGGAGCTTTTTTGGAATAGAACACCAACAAGAGTTTCAAAATCAGTGACAATATAAGAGAGTGATGGAAATAAGTCCACTTTGGGTGGTGAGGAGAGTCAGAGGGCACAATGTTCGAATGGTTTGACCATAGTGTCCTCCAAAACCATGTAATAATACCAGCAATACTTTGCAATAATGTGTATTAAGTATGATTTTAGATATTATCTAGGTACTCTACATGTATTAACCCATTTAATCCTCACAACAATCCTACAAAGTCAAAATGATTACTATCGCCGTCATCCCTATTTTACAGATGAGGAAATCAAGACCCAGAAAGGTTAAACAACTTGCCCAAGATCACTGAGCCCGTAAGTGGCAGAACAGGAACTTAAACTTTGGTGACTCTTAATCATCACATTATAGTGTCTCCAATGCATGAAATAAACGCACAGAACTGGCACTACCCTGGTGGCCCTAGGGACAGGTATATGGCTAAGAGAGTGACCAACACATTCTCTAAAGCTGGCACCCTCAACTTAGAATATGGAGGAACAAGAGAAGGAAATCTCACTTCTTCATGACAGAGCTGAAAAGAGGATAATTATGTCTCACATAGCACAATAAAGTATCGAGATTGCAATAAAATAGGTGAAGTGTAGGGTGTGGATTAGCAATCAGAGGCCTCGGGTTCTTTGCCAGGCCAACCACTACTTGCGGTGTGACTGTAGACAAGACACGTAACCTCTCTGTGCCTCAGTTTTCTGTGAATAAGGATGACTGCTCTCTTGCCTCCCTTTTTGGGTCATTATGCAGATTCCCAATGATAATGTGAGATGAAACTCTTTGTATAGAGAACTCCTGGTCATAATTTGCTCTTTATAGGCATTTAAAAGCTTATTTGCAGTAATTTATGACATTGTCATTGAGGAACTTTCATTAAAGAAAAGTTTGTTTTTCTAAAGAATATTATCAGTATCTTCTAGAAATAACTTACATTTTAAAAATTGCATACTTGCTGTAGGTAATTCAAAAAACAATGATGAATACAAAAAAGAAAACAATGAAATCGCCCAGAAAAATCTACTCAACATTTTTGGGTTTTGTTTTTTTTTTTTGGTTGGTTTTTTAATGCCTGTCTGTGCCTTTAAAAAAAAAAAAGCAAATAATGTTTCAATCTAATATTTTGTCTTAATGCATACACTCTCTTTATTCTTTTGCAACCTTCTTTTTTCCATTTAGTGCACTATGAATATATTTCCCTGTCATTAATCTTTTAAACAGCGAGATCCAAAATTTTTGACCATGATCCATAGAAAAAAATGCATTTATACTGCTACTTAGTAAACACACACATACACATACAATATATATTTTCTGAATACTTGTCCTTACAATCTAGGTATTTTCTATTTTGTGATTAAAATAGTACATAATAGAATACACTATTTCATGATTCACTAGTTGGCTACATGAGCCACATATAGATCACCTTTTGTAGTTTGAAAAACATTAATCTACGACATTAATTTTATTGGTTAGATGGTAACCCATTGAAACAATTTACCATAATTATTGAACAGATCTCTAATTGTTGGACTTTTATATTATTTTGAATATTTTGCCATTTATTTTGTTTATTGTTGAGCAAATACATATTGAGCACCTACTACATGCCAGACACTGTTCTAGGTGCTGGGAGTACAGAGGCAGATTTGGTCCCTACTGTTCATGAACTTGCATTGTATGGGACGCAGGGATACAGACAATACATCTAAGAGACCAGGAAATCCCAGGAGACTGTGATAGGTATTGATGAAGTGAGGCTACTTTAGATATGGCCAGGAAAGCTTTCTCTGAGGGGTGGCATTGAAGCTGATACTACAGTAATAAGAAGACTTCATTGATCACTTCTTGAGAAAATCTGGAGTGAGAGAATTTGGATTAGGAGAACAGTGAGCAGAAAGGTCCTAAGGTAGTTGAGAGCTTGGCACATTTGGAGATCAGAAGGATGGCCGTGTGACCAGAACGGTGAGCCAGGAGAGGAAGGTAGTACGAGATGAAGCTGGAGAGGTTGACAGAGGTTGGATAATCCAGGGCCTTATGTAACAAACATACTCCATCTTTGCTTACATCCATAGTTGCATCATAAGGAAAAAGCTTGAGAAGTGTCCTGAACAGCAGTTGCTGTGGGTAGGGAATGTGGGAAGCAGGAAAACTGAGAGCTGGCATGTTTCTCTGAATGAGGGTTTCTGTGCTAAAGAGGAGCTAAGCTGGGTCATATGGAAGGTCAATTGACAGCAGTGGGAAACTGTCAGGGGAGGGGGGATGGGATTGGCAGTTGAGGGAAACTGCTAGGGGAGGGAGGGACGTACCTCATTAGCAAGGGTACCAGCATGATCAATGTTTGTATACCTAACCCTGAAATGTACCCCACATCTTTATAATAATTTTTTTTTTAAAAAAGAGGAGTGAGCTTTGTTGAAGGAGCATAGCCCTGGCACAGCGTTTTGTCCTGTTCCAAGTAGGTCCTTCATGGGCAATTTAAGCAATAGGGTCTTTGTCTAATTCACTATCTTGTCCTCAGCACCTAGGCTTGACACACAGTAGGTGTTCAATAAATGTTTGTGAAGCAAACAGATGAATACAGGGACATGCCCTCAGACCTACAAGCAAAGGACAGAGGTAATTCCTGACAAATCATGACTGCACATTTATGTTTTTTCAAACGTGACTCTATTCTCATGCAGAGGAGAAAGGCCTTTCATGTGGCCAATAGGAGAGTATTTCTCTCAGCTCCTCTTTGGTGAAGTCACACATAATCTCTCAGAAGCCACTATGTATTTACTTGGTCTTTTTTTTTTTTTAAGTAAAATGGCAATGACTTACCAGCTGCTTTTTGTGATGAAAAAAGATAACACATTGAGATTGCCAGAAACAGATGTTGAAGAGGCCTAGAAATCTGATTTTTCCACATCAGGGACCCTGTTATATACTGAAATAAATTGACAGGGCTATTGGAAGCTAGATTGTTGGTTTCTTTGAGGTTGCTCATTGCCTTGAAGAAAGGAGGGTGGGGAATGCCATCAGAATGGATGGCCCTGGAGTAGGCTCCAAAGAAAGTCCTTGCCTGCTGGGGCCTTCCTGCTGTTTTGGCACTGGCTCCATGTGACACAGCCTTCCCTGCTCTGTTCATCCTCATCATAAACCCATGCTCTGGGTAAGCACGGATGGGATGGGCCAGACACATTTTATTCTGATGCTTAATGAATGCCTCTCCTGACAGTTTTTCAGCTTCTGAGTAAATGGCGTAGGCTCGGTGCTTTGAGATATAGAAAATAATCCAGAAATCAGTGTAGGGCAGAATATGAGGAATAAGGAGAACTCTCTGAGTATCAACTAAATACCTCCCTGAGGAATTTGAACTCACAAGTGTGGTCACTGGGTGAGAAAACTGCTTTGATTTTTATTGAAATAATTTTCCTTGTGAAAAAACAGCCTGTCTATGTGAGTCTTTCTCTTTCAACAAAATTGTCCTCTATCATTTCTTGAGCTTTTTTTTGGAGTATGATGTCCATACAGAAAGTATTCAATCATAAATGTACAACTTGATGGATTCACATAAAGTCAATACACCCATAAAACCAGGACCCAGATCATGAAACATGACCAGCACTCAGGAAGACCCCCTCGTGTCCCTTTCCAGTCATCTCCCCGTCCAAGGTTGGCTACTATCTTATCTTCCAATTAATAGATTAGTTTTGTCTGGTTTTAAACTTAATATGAGTGGAATTACGTAGCATAGACTCTCTCGTGCCTGGCTTCTTTCAACATCATACTTGTGAAATTCATTCACATTTGTATGTACGCTATAGTTCAGTTATTCTCATTGCCATGGAGTCACCAATTGGGTGCATGTACCACTATCCTTTCTACCTTTGATGGGCATTCAGGTAGTTTTTAGGTTTAGAAAAATTTTGGGGGGAGTTGGAGTCTCACTCTGTCACCCAGACTGGAGTGCAGTGGCACATTCACGGCCACCCCAGTGTTGACCTGCTGGGCTTCGATGATCCTTCTGCAAAAAAAATTTTTTTTTAATATTTTACTGTTTTAGCTAATGCTGCTTTAAACATTTCTTTCAGTGAACTTATGTACCCATTTCTGTTGGGTATATTCCTAGAAGTGGAATTGCTGAGTCATAGGTTTGTGTATATTCCACTTTCGTAGATGTTGCAAACAGTTCTTCAAAGTGGTTGCACCAATTCACACTCCTATTCGCATACGATAGAGCTCTGGGCTCTGTCATTTTGTTGTTGTATCATTCTTCCCTATCCCCCTGCCCCCCTACCCCCCACCTTGGGTAACTGTTAACCACCGCCACTGTGAATATCTTAGCATGCTTCGGGGCAGGATTTAACTTGATAAAGGCAGTTCCTTGAAGAGTTGTCTTTCCTACTGTATCTTAAGTAGTATACTTTCTGTAGCCACAGAAATACAGACCACTCAGCACCTGCTCGAGTACAAAATTGATCTTTACATAATGCTGGCTGAGACTGGGGGAGGTGCAACTAGAAGAAACCACTCTGATTATTGAGATTTGTTTTTCAGGATTATAGTTTCAAAATGTTTCTGATTCCCTGAATATTAAAGTTTGCAGAAGGTATAAGTGAGAGTTAAACCTGCCTTCTGAAAAGGAATGTAAGGAGGTGTTAAAAGAGATTTATGAGAATCAGTAGGAATTGTAGTTAAGGGTTGGACTGCCTGGGTTCGACTTGTGGCTCCATCATTTACTGTGTGATACTGGGCAAATTACTTGACATCTCTGTGCTCTAGTTTCTTAAGCTGCCAAACAGGGAGAATAGTAACACTTTCCTCATAGGGGTGGATTTGTGAAGACTAAAAGAGTTAATACATATGTAGCTCTTAGAAGAGTTCCAGGCATGTGGTAAGTGCTGTGTTAGTTGTATTAGTACCTATTTTGAGTTTTGAACCTTAGAAGCGTGCCTGAGATGGAGATTCTTGTTCAAATTCATTGGAAAGAGTGCTCTCAGGAGAGGGGGAGGGCAGGAAGCAGGACAGGGCAGGGGAAGGAGCTGAACAAGGATGTGGTTTATATGGAGTCAGCTTTAGTTTGATCCCATGGTGGCCCTTGGAACATGAATGGCACCAGAATTGTCCCTTGAAGCAAGGGGTTTCGCTTTTTATACCTCCATGTCAGTCAGTCACTGGCTGTGAGCTAGGGGTGGGGCACTCTTGGACTGCAGACTCAGCTCCTGTTAGCTGAGGACAATCCTCCAGAGAAGGCTGCAGCTGTGAGCTCTTAGCAGCCAACAGCTTATAGCAGCTGGGAGTTGAGCACACCTGCCGAAAAGGGGATCTGGGCAGGGCACCAATGCAATCTATTTTTCCCAGCCAGGCTTTCATTTTGCAGTCAAATAAGAAGAGCTGCAAGGCCAATGATAAAGGAAGTCTTTAGAGATGAAGCAGGTAACTTCCTGGGCATTCCTTTTCAGCAACAAAAATGTCCACCTGTGTCCATGAGTCTGAGATGTCTGTACCTGCAGCTGATCGATGAGCTTGTGAGTATACCTACTAGGGCACCCACAATTGCCTTGGCATGGGCTTAAACCTCTTGTTATCATGTCCCTTCCACTCAACTCGCCCTTCATTTGTTCCTGCTTCTTCAGATACCTTTCTAGACCACCATTTTTAATCTAAGTTCTTCTGGTCACCTCTGTTTCTTTGGAGGAAATAAAAAGAAATGTGT
The DNA here is from genome assembly GCA_027257055.1 of Cephalopachus bancanus. Classification (NCBI taxonomy): domain Eukaryota; kingdom Metazoa; phylum Chordata; class Mammalia; order Primates; family Tarsiidae; genus Cephalopachus; species Cephalopachus bancanus. The sequence goes on along the minus strand of JAPVLO010000544.1, from coordinate 426,562 downwards.
AAAAGGCATCATCTGTTGGAGACTCGCTGGATCCTTGGTCTGTTTGCTTGGCAGGGAACTGTCACCACACCAAGAGCTCATGACTGAATCAGCATTTATGTAGTCTGCCCCCCCACGAAGATGGAAGCAAGTGAGCTCTGCCACGTGCCTGTTTGCTTTCTAGGAGGTGGCTCTGTTGGTCGTGACTCTCTTGGTAGTCAAATCTCCACTCACACAGGACAAGGCAATATTAAAGCAAGATGAGTCACTGTGTGGACAAATAGGAAGACACTTACTTTCCTGTCTCTGCACCTAGGGAGCGCTGGGGGTGCCTCTGAACACCCCAACACTAGCGGGGCTGGGGATACTACACGAGGGGATCAGTCTTATACTAACATTGCACCTTTTGAATTTCAGTTCAACACAGTGGGGGAGGTGCACCTTAACCTCCCTGGGAAGTAAAATCTGGGAAAAGAAACTAGAACGTACAGTGGCACTAAGCTGAAGTCTGCAACACCTACCATCTCCAAGCATTGGTTTGTGAGATAGTAAGCAGTTCATTTGCTCAGTCATTCATTCAGCTGGTATCCTCTGCATGCCAGTTTCTGAGCTCCATGCTGGACCTATCAAGGAAGTCAGCCACAAAATAAATAGCTGTAATTGTCATAAGTGTTATAAAAGGCCAAACCCAGCAGGAATTGGAACTCTAGCACATTGCTCATTACTACCAGGAATGGAGTTGGAAAGTTTTTCGAGTATAGGGGCTACTATTTCTGACACACATGAAACCTTGTGGTTTTGTCAGAATGTCAAAACCAAAAAACTTGAAAATTTTGATTTTGTGTCCCAGTACTTTGGAAGCAGTGAATGACTGCACAAATTCATTCATACATTGAACAAGTATCTGAACACCTCCAGGACACACCAACTGGACTCATTTTTTTTTTTCTACAAGTACAGTCATGTGCCAAAAAAATGTTTTGGTCAACAATGAACAGCATATACAATGGTGGTCCCATAAGATTATAATGGAACAGGGTATACCATCTAGGTTCGTGTAAGTTACACTCTGTGATATTCACACATTGGCAAAATCACCTAATGATGCATTCTCAGAACATATTCCTGTCCTTAAGTGATACATGACTACAGTTATATTTTTTTATATTCTGTGTTGGAGCATCACTCCTTTCTTCTATCCTCCCTGAGCTGTTCTGCTCAGATATTATATGAGTATACCTGAAGACCAGCTGGACAAGTGAGAAGTTAAAAGGAAAGTCTGATGGAAGAGTAAAATGATTCCATCAAGGAAAATTGCTAATTGTGTTTTCTAAACCTTTTCCCCAAGGAGGTTTTCAAACAAGCGGCGAATTTTCATGTACAAAGCAGGAGGGTTTGTTTATGTCTTTACCCTTGATGAACAGCAGGAGACCTGGCTAATGTTCGTGTGATTGTTGGTCACTATGTGACTCAGTGGTCAAAACAAAACCCATGGGACCTGACTCCTGAGGCCTGGGCTTCGCTATCAGCCGTGACTTCCTCATTTCTTTTTATGGCTGATGGATTTGGCGCTTTAGAATAGCATTGCATGAAGCTAGCGCAGTCATCAGTTCAGCATGTGAGCTAAAATGGAGACAGCATAGGCCAGATAAGCAACGTGATACAGTGGAACAGAAGCAAGCGCAGCAGTCGCAGTAGTAATAGTAAGAGTAAGAGCAGTAACCATTTATTGTATGTGTCAAGCACTGTACTTCACATGTCCCCATTATCTCATTTAATTCTCTCAACAGTCCCAGGTTGTATGAACAGTTGGCTGTCTGTATCCACAGGTTCCACATCTGCAGATTCAACCAACAGTGGATTGAAAATATTTGAAAAAATAAGAGATAACACAAATATCCATTGGGTAAACATGTCCACTACCAGGGGAAGAGAGGGTTTGCTAGAAGCCCCAACCTTACCTGCATGAATTTACTTATGTAACAAATCCTCACATGTAACCCACAGCTCTAAAAGAAAATAAAACTAAAAAATAACAATACCACAATAAAAATAATATAAATAGAAAGTACAGTATAACACTTTTTGCATAGCATTTACATTGTATTAGGTATTATAAGTAAACTGGAGATGATTTAAAGTATATAGGAGAATGTGTGTAGGTTATACAAATACTATGCCATTTTATATCAGAGACGAGTATCAGAGGATTTTGGTATCCACAGGGGTGGGAGAGGGGTGTTCTGGAGCCAATTCCCTGTGGGTAACAAGGGACGACTCTATTAGCATTATTCTTTAATAGAAGTCAGCTAACTTGCCCAGGGTCAGAGTAGCTTAAGTGACAGACTCAAAACTGGAATCAAGATCTCTCTGACTGCATGATCCCTTCTCTGATTTTGCTTGATCATCTCTCAAGAAAGTGAGCTTTCCACTCATAAGCGAGCCCTGATCACTGGGCATATGAGCACAAAGTTGGGAACAGTAGATGCTGGACATTGCTAGGGGAAGGAGGGAGGATGGAAGAGGGGACATACGGTAACACACTGGGTACCAGGTCCACTATTAGGGAGAGAGGACCCACTGGAAGCCCAAACCTTACCTGCATGCAACCTACTTATGTAGTAAATCCTCACATGTACCCCACAACTCTGAAATTAAATTTTAAAAAAAAGAAAGTGAGCTTTGGCACAAAAGAAAAATATAACTGCCAATTTAGGTTCTATGATCATTGTGAGGCCATTTGAACACTTTGTCCTTTGGCTTCTCTGAAAAATGAAAATATCTCAGAGAGGTTGTGAAAATTAAATTGTCTCTGGTACACGGTAGGTACTCGCTAAATGATAGTTTCCTTCCTTTCTGTGAAAGCCACTTGAATTCCTTTACAAAATGGAAATTAAGGAAGTTCAGTATCAGTTCACACTGAAGCTTTTCAGAGTTCTGACGCTGATACTGACTGACTTTTTCCAGCTCAGGAAGGAGGCTAGCGAAGTATCACAGCCCTCAGTCAGGTGATCCATTCCTGAGTAAAACTACCTGATGTGAAAACATAAGACATTATATTGCCATCCAAAGATTTAGTTCATAAACATGTGATATTATAGCAACTTTGTTTTGGTTGTTGTTGTTGTTTTTTGTTCTCTTTTCTCCAAGCTGTAGGCCAATGAAATTACTGATTTTCGGTAAAAGAGCTCCTGACAGTTTGAGACTCCATCGCTGACTGATTGTTGAAGCCTGGCTCCTCATCTCTTGTGTTATGACTGGGCACTGAGTCACACTCATAACCCACTCCTGGGCCCTATGGCACTCCCTAGCTGGACTTCCTGCAAGGTTTTCAAACCAGGGCAGTCATACTTCCCACACATTCACTTAGGACTTCCTGTGGCAGAGAATGCTTGAGGAGCTCTTGGTTAAGGCTTGGGTTAAAGTCATGGTTCTGATTTCACTTCAAGTTAGATGAAACTCCCATCAGACTTGCCCATTTTATTAAGTCTTTTAACTTTGTTGAGTTTTTCTATTGTATGTTTGTATTCTTTTGCTTATCTTTATTATTTCCTTCCTTTTGCTTTCCTTGAGTTTAATTTGTTGTATTTTTCTTGGAATGAGTAATGAGATCACTAACTTTAGTCTGATTTTTTAATTTATGAATTTGAGGTTACAAATTTCCCAGTAAGCATAGCTTTAACTGCATCCCACAAGTTTTGCTGTGCTATATTTTTGTTATTACTCAGTTCAAAGTATTTTCTGATTTTTATTGCGATTTTTTAACCTAGGGGTTATTTAGAAGTAAAGTATTTTATTTCCAAATATCTGAGAATGTTCCAGTTATACATATTGTAAATGGCTTATTAGCTTAATTCAGGGAACATACTCCAAGCGATTTCAATTGTTCAAAATTTGTTCTGATGTGCTTTATGGCCCAAGCATATATTTAATTTTGGTAAGTGTTTTATGCATAAATATAGATATGTCAATTAAGTCAAGTTTGTTATTTATGTGATTTAAATCTCCTGTATTGTTCCTATTTTTGTGCCCTTTTCCCCCATTAGCAATGAAAGGAAATAACTAACAAGGCAAAAATTATAACAGTGATCCAGGTCTTAGATTGAAGCACATGTACCACATTTTCCATTTCTTAAAATTCTTTTTAGATAATAAATTCCTGCATGCCAAAAGATGTGAATTTAAGAAAGCATAGTCCAAAGGCTTGCTGGTGGTCTTGGAGTTTCAAAAGTAAGGGAGTTGCCTTAAAATCCCTTACTATAATTGTAGATTTGTCTGTTTCTTCTTTATTTCAGTCATTTTTTCCTTTATGTTTTGAAGCTATGTTATATACATATAGGATTACTTTAGCTTCCTTTTGATCAAATGTCCATCTTTGTGACTTCTCGCTTTGAAGTCTACTTTGTTATTATTACGTCTACTTTGTTATTATTACATCTACACTAACTTTCTTTTGGTTGATATTTGCATGGCATAACTTTTTTCAACCTTTTACTTTCAGCCTTGCCTTATTATATAGAGGAGAAGGGCATTGTGTCAAATGTCTCAAAGAATGTCAGGCTTACTTCAGTTTTGTTTTCCTTCTCTCTGAGATCTTGGCCCCTCCAGTTATGGCCTCCTGAGTAGCCCTGAACTCCATGTTTTGCCTCCCCAAACCATTTGGTTTCCTAGTGTCTCAGTTGCCACTTTTTTCTTGGATTCTTAGACTTTTGGCTTCAAGCCTCTTACGAATCAGCAGATTACTCAAGGGGAAAATTGAATGCAGAATGCCAGATTCTTCTCAGTGTGTTTCCCTTCTCTTTGGGATCCTGTTCTTTCATGTCCCCGCTGCTTTGGAAGATCTCAGAGGCCTTCAACCATGTTCTTTGTATTTTTGTCCCACTTGTCTACTTGTTCTCTGTGGAAGGGCTAGTTTACAAAAAAAGCACTCCAACCTTGTTGGAAATGGATGCCTAAGTGAACATTTTGGATGATCACTTCACCTGGGCAAGCCTTAGTTTCCTCATTAGTAAAATGAGGGTATATGAGACATACCTCATGGGATTGTTTTGAGGCTTAAATATATGTTAAATGTACTTTGTAAGCCTAAAGGTATTTGAACATAAGCTGCTATTATGTTTTTAAATGATTGAAGTTCCTGAAGAAAAATTGTGGTGGGTGACAGGGCAATTGGTACATGTGGCCAGGTCTACTTGAGATGTGAATGGGAGTTGCTTCTGCTGGAAACGCTGGCTGTTAAAACTGCTGAATTTGTCATTTTTTAGTGAAACAAGTTACCTCTTTATGGTGATAAGAAATCCCAGAACACTATTCAAACACTTTCCTTGAAACACTCTTAAAAACCCAAGGCCATCAGCAAGACTTTGGACCTCACACATTTTTTCTGGCAAGCAAGGATTTTTCTAAAATAATTTGAAGGAATGGAGAATACACATATATGAGGGAGACCCAAAAAACCCAGAAATTTATTTATTAAAAAACTGGATACTTATTCTCATATATTTAAACTTCAATCACCTTCAAAGTACTCTCTGTTTGATGCAATACACCTATCAAGATGTTTTTTCCACTGCTCAAGACAGTGTTTGAACTTATCTATTTTGATGCCTTTTAGTACGTCTGCTGAGGTTTTTTTCTTTTTCTTTTTTTTTTTTTTTCACCTCTTCCACATTGGCAAACCATTTCCCTTTGAGGAAATTTTTCATCCAGGGAAACAAACAAACAAAATCACTTGGGGTGAGGTCAGGTGAAGAGGAACACTCAGCACAGTGTAGGCAGATGTGTTGTCATGGTAGAAGAACCACTCACCGGTTTGTCACAAAAAAATTCACTGAAAAACGCAGTCTCTCACAACACTGGTAAACTGATGGCAATGGGTTCCTAGAACACTTACCTAGCAGGGGAAGCCTATACTGCAAGGGGCCCATCCTCCTAAAAATAATTCTGTGTTTGTTTGGGTCCCCACGCCCTCGTATATACTTCATTCTGAGATCTGGGCTAGTATGATCATTTCAGCTCTGCTAGTTATAATCTTAGGGTTTATCCCTGACATTTCCCCTGAGCAAATCTTGCTCTGTTCGGGTGATATAAGAAAGTAGTACAACTTGTTGGTCTTCGCTGAGTAAATGTTTGCTTCAGTATCAATATTTTTTCTTACTGTTCCGACAGTTCTACATTTACCCACAGGTTGTAGAACTTTGCTTTTTCTCCCTGCATAAAATCAGCCCCATCCTTGTAACATAGAGATGCATTTGTCCATCACTTGAGTGGCCTTTTTGAGACCAATTACCTCTTCCCTGCTGAGTAGTAGATAAGACCTGCTTTTTGTCCATCCTGCCTGGCATTTGAAATGTCACTTTTTTAGATCCATTACCATATCCACTATTCTAGGAATCTTCAAATCCTCATGTCTTTTGCCTATAGGAAACCCACTGTGACTCAAATTTACTATTAAGATCTGAACACTTTGTATATTGACCTGTTTTTTATTTTCCTTATTAAAATCTCAGAATCATCAAAAATAAAATTAAAAAGATCTGAACAATGCACCCACGTATCAGCCCTCAAACACACTTGACTTACAGATGTTCCTTCGGAGAAATATCAATGTAATTCAGAATCATCCATTAAAACCTAAGCTCCAACCAACCTTTTGAACTGGTTAACAGGCTTTTTGCCTGCCCTGATGCAAAAGAATAGCAAACACTACAGGAAGAAGTGAGTGGGAAAGTTCTAGATTCTAAAGCCATAATTCTTATTTGGGGAGCATTGGGGGAGGGGAACACTTCCACAATGCAAATGCCAAGCCATACCTTTGGCCTACGGAATCAGAACCCTTAGTGGAAGCAACTCGTCCTCCCTTCTTCTCCTTTCCCTCATCCAAAGAGCAGTGGTACCAAGGCACAGAAGGGGTTGAGATGCTTGTGTGCCAGGGTCATCAACAGAACATTGGCATCTGTAGGGGTAAGTTTGCCACCATTTTGACTGTGCCAGGGTTCAGCAGATAGTCAAGAATGAAATTATTGGACAATAAAATGCCTAGATACAGGAGACCTGGTGCAGCTATACTGGTTATTCACTCTGCATCTGGAAGTAATTGACTCAATTTCTTAAGCAGCAATTTCTTAAATAGGAGATAGGCCAATGAAATAGGTGTTTGGTACAAGTTTAGTATTTGATGGGTTGGTTTTTGTTGTTGATGCTGTTGTTACTATCAACAGCATTCTTCCAATGATGAAGAATTAGTAGTTATTATCTGCGATGCCTTTTGAGATTCCCGATGAAAACTGGTTGGTTCTAGATTTATTTATACCAAATGCTTCCTCATAATGCTAAGCAGACATCTCATGGATACGATGGTTTTCTTTTTCTCCAATCTCAAAATTTTAGGAATGCATGTTTACGATTTTTTAAACTCACTTGGAAGGAAGCATGGCAGTATGTTTTTGCAGGCTTTAAATGTCCCTTTCTCAAACCAAGTAAAATTTTAGGTGGCTATTCTAAAGAAATAGACAAACTTATAAATCATTTTTATATCTACAATAATATTGTTTGTCAACACTAAAATATTAGATGAAATCGAGAGCTTTTTATTCGCAATTAAATTCTTAGGACCCACTGAAATGGCTGGCACATAGAAGGTGCTCAATAAATATTTTTAAAATAAATGGATTCATAATTAAATTCTACCTACATGTCTCTGAATAAGTCATTAAATTGACTTGTTCTCATTTTTTCCTCCTACAAAATGGGACTAGTAGTACTTAACCCTTGGAATATTTAGAAGAAAATAGCTGTAGTAGATGCTACGACTGGCTACCTGGATTTCCTTTCAAGAATTACACACTCATTCCTCCAGCTGACAGCCCTGAAGTCCAACTTTGTAATTTGCCTCACCTGTAGAGAGTTGCTCTGCCAAAGTCATGTTCCATCCCCAGGGCATCCCATACCCATTGACTGTCTGGCACAATATATAAAGACTCAGTCCCCTTGCCACAACTTACAACAACTCTGGTGAACCATTTTAGCTCTATAACTCCTTATGAAGTCAGCCTGCATTGCAGCCCAATTTTTCCATCTGCGCACTCCTGCTTCCTACTTCTCCCTCCCCCAGATGTTGATACTAAGAAAATGCTTTGATAAATCTACCTACTAATCTATCTCTTAGAGTCAGAGCTTCCCTGAGAATCTAAATAGAGACAGTAGAACATAGTATATGCTAAATAAAACATTTATGGAGTCTGGCGGTCAGAGAGTGGTAAGGGTCCACAGGAACACATGACTATTTTAGGAGCTCTCACAATCCTAATAGAAGTGTTTTCTAGCCGGGCTCGGTGGCTCAGCCTGTAATCCTGTGCTTGGGAGGCTGAGGTGAGTGGATTGCCTGAGCCCGCGGGTTCGAGACCCGCCTGGGCAACTTGGCGAGACCTCATCTCTACAATAAATCAAAAAAAAAATTAGCCAGGCATGGTAGCGCGCGCCTGTAGTTCCAGCTACTCGGAAGGCTGAGGCAGAAGGATCGCCGGAGCTCAGAAGGTCGAGGCTGCGGTGGCCGGGAGCGGCCACTGCACTCCAGTCTGGGCGACAGAGTGAGACTCCAACTCAAAAAAAAAAAAGTGTTTTCTGTTAAATCTTTGTGGATAAAGGTCAGGGAAGTAGTTGCAGTGGGGGCCTTCAGAGTTATATCTGTTCCAATCAATACAGTGTTATAGTTAAACGAGTGGACTTTGAAATCAGCTCTTGAGTACACAAGCCAACTTTTCCATTCACCAGTTATATGACCTTTGACAGATCATTGCTTCTGGCCTCAGTTTCTTCATCTACAAAATGAGGATTGTAAGAATGCCTACCTTTGGGTTGTTACGAGAATTAAATGAGATAATGTAGGTACCGCTTGTAACGTGGGGCTGATGAGGGCTTAATAATAGTAGCTGTTATTATGCTGTGGTCAAAGGAGATTTAAAACTTAATCTGGGCTGGGAAATGACTGTAAACACATGGAGAGCTGGGCTCTGATCACGTAACAATTGAAAGTATCACAGAGCTGCATGGCCCAGATTCACTCCCCTTCCCCGCCCCCCACACCAAGGGAAGACTCTCTGCCTCAGCTGTCAGCTCTATTAGGGTTTGCCTGAACTGCAGGAAGCCAACTCAGTCTGAGAGTACACCATTTCCCTTGCAACAACTAAGTAAAGAGTTAAGAGGAGAAAGTTCAACCATTTTAACTCAACCAGGACCACTCCAGAGCCCCCCAGGGCAGGGAGGGTTAGCTGAGAGTGTCCAGCTCGCATTACAGCTCAACTTCTTCCTCTGTCCAGTCCTGCTCCCTCATCCTCCCCGCCATAGGTGTTGATTCCTCATAAATAGCCTTCACCCCAAATTCCATCTTATCTGCTTTGGAGAATTCAGTCTGTGACAACGTCTGAAAGCACAGTTAAAGGATAACTCTTCAGACTCTGTCCCCCATAACCCCCACTTCCTTTGTTCATCCTTTTATCTTTCAATCTTATCCCTTTGTCTGTGTTTTGTACTCTCCATATTCAGAGCATTGAGTTTTAATGGCCTGTTGTACACAGCTTGTCCACGAGCTGTCAGGTCGAGGCAAAAGCCTATTTAGACAAGTTGTCAGGTTGAATGGGCGAAGAAAAAAATCCTAAATCAATGTGTTTTCGCATGCAATCACACATGGGCTAATTTATCTGCCGCCACGTTCTACCCTGCCAGTTTGGCATAAGGGTCCTCAGACAAGGGGGCTGCAAGTTGGCTGATTAACAGAGCGATTTTTATTGGGAGAAGGACAACACAATTGTTTTATGGTAATTATCACCATTTGAACCTGTGCACACGCTCATGGGGAAGATTAAAGAAAAGGCTCTGTATACGGATGATGAAGCAGCTCGAAACACGCACAGGCCAGAGGGCTAGAACTATTTAGAATATTAACGTTTTCTACCTTGTGTAAAGCCCCTGGGAGGCAACAGATTGGCTAACTTTTTAAATAGCCCTTGTGCCTTATCTGTGGGACTGAATGCAAGTACGTTCCGTTTTTAGAGTTGAGAAAACAGCAGGGTAGATTACTAGGGTGACTTGCTTAGAGATAACAGCCAAGTCCATTTCAGGGCTAAGAACAGAGCCAGCTATTCTGAAGGTGCTGAATTAGGCCATTAAACATCCTTCCTTACATTTCACAAAACACAAAAAACAAACAAAAAACACCAGAAAATACCACCACAAAAAACAACACACACACACACACACACATACACACACGAGATATTTTTTAGGGTTTTGAGGCTTTTTAAAAATTTGAAACACACAGAGAACTACAAAACACATCCCAGGTGAATTGCAAACTCCAACTGGGGAAAATGCAGACTTTGGTATTTTCTTTTTTGATATTTGATCATTCTCTTTGCATCTTTGTCCATTCCCACTGTCATATCTGAGTTTAGGACAAGGACAGAGCAAGATAAGTCTGTCACCGCAAGGCAAAACAGACAAGTGTAGAGCTGTAAAAATGGTTTGCAGACTGAAAATGGCTGTTTTAAAGGATTGTGGTATATGATTAACTTAAAAGAATCTTGCTTAAATTGTTAAGAACAAATTCCTTCAGGTCGGCAGCTGTATCTGTGACCAGAATTAGAAACACATTGTAATGGGGGCTATGACTTTTGGAGATCTTCCTACTCTACCACTTTCTCTGCTTTTTATTTTTATTCCCCTTACAAGTAAGAATCATTAAATGATACCTCTCTTCTCGTGGCTGGAGCAGGAGAGGGGAAGGGCACGGAACAGGGGCATTTCTGACAATCATTGTGTTAAGAAACCCAGGCTCAGGAATCAAAACAGCTCTCTTTCCCCCAAACCAAGAAGACAGATAAAAGTTAAGGCATTCTGGAACTCCCACCCAATTGAGAACTGCTTGCCCCAGAATGGAACATTAGAAACTTGAGCTGCTGAGAGCATTTAAAACAGAACCGACAGCAAGGCTTCTATTTTGCTGCCACTTCTAAAATGCCTTAGAAAGACAGATTTTATAATTGAAAATTAAAATATTTGATGTGTGAATGTAAGGGCTTATTTTCCCCTTTGTAAAGCCACTGCAAATTTTTGCTAAGGGAGGAAAAATCAATTCTTCATTAAAAGAAGATGCTCAAATTATACAAGGCATGATCATTTATTTCATAGTGATGAACTTGAAAGAATGAAACTGGCAATGGGGAATGGAACCAGACATCTCTCAGCTGTAGTTTCACACATGAGTTGTTTTGTTGTTATTGTTTGTTTGTTTTTGTTTTCTAAATCATTGGCTGGTTGCTCTCAATTTGCTAGAATTTGCTAGAAAACAAGTTTTGATATCCATTTGGTTTCTGTAAAAATCACAAAAAGTTATTATCTATTCTGCAATTTATATGATGTCTCCAGCAAGTGTCAGGCACTGTGCTAGACACAGGAAACACAGAACTCAAAGGTATAACCTCTGCTCTCAGATTGTATACAGTCTGGTAATGGAGAAGTGAAAAAAATGATAATGACAGGACAGTGTGGGGGGAATGAAAGCAAACACTCAGAGTTTACGTCCTTCCAGGCACTTGTCTAAGTGCTTACATGTATTTAAGTCATTTAACCTTCATAAGAAAACTATCAGGTAGGTGGGTGGAAGCACAGAAATGTTATTTGACAAAGGCCACACAGCTTGTAATTGGAAGAGCCAGAATTCAAACCCAGGCAATTTGATTCAAAGTATTTATTCTTCACCTTGACACTAGAGATGCGGCAGCCAGCAGGGGTTGGACAGGACTGAAGCGGACTTGGGACAGGAAAGTGTCAAGGAAAGCTCTCCAGAAGAGATGATACAGCAGCCTTAAAAATCCTTTTATTGATCACATTGGGATGAAAGTGCATGGAAACCTAACCAGTGTGCAGATCAGAAGCTGAGAGTAAGGAGGGGGGGGGGGAGGGGAGAGAGAGAGAGAGAATCTTCCAGGACATAGCTCAGTGAAAGAAGGGTCTATACTGCCCAAGGATAGCGGTGCTTTAGGGCAGTGTTGTTTCTATGGCTGTTGGCTTGGAAACTTAATGCTCTTGGAGACAATAATAGTCTAAAAAAAAGGGGTCAAGTGAGTTTGTAAAGTGCTGGGGCTCAACAAAGTAAACAAGTTTCTTTACCTCTGAATTTTCAAGAGCCTTTAGCACACTCATGTACACTAACTTCAAGAAAATAGAAATTGACCACAAAGAACTTTTCTTGTCTTGTCTTTTTCTTTTTCTTCCTTCCTTCCTTCCTTCCTTCCTTCCTTCCTTCCTTCCTTCCTTCCTTCCTTCCTTCCTTCCTTCCCTCCCTCCCTCCCTCCCTCCCTCCCTCCCTCCCTCCTTTCTTTCTTTCTTTCTCTCTCTCTCTCTCTCTTTCTTTCTTTCTTTTCCTTTCTTTCTTTCTTGTCTGAGTCTCACTCTGTCACCCAGGCTGGAGGGAAGTGACAAGATCACAGCTCACTACAATCTCAATTTCCTGGGCTCAGGCAATCCTTCTGGCTCAGCCTCCTGAGTAACTGGAACTACAGGTGTGTGCCACCACACCTGGTGAATTTTTTGATCTTTTAATTAATTTTTTTAAGAGAAGAGTTCTTGCTATGTTGCCCAAGTTGGTCTCAAACTCCTGGGCTCAAGAAATCCTCCTGCCTTGGCCTCCCGAAATGCTGGGATTACAGGCATGAGCCACCTCACCTGGCTTTCAAAGTATTTCCTAACAGAAAGCCCTTTGAAGATTTCATAGGGCAAGAGTTCCTAGGGAACACAGTTGGAAAATGCTGTCTTTCAGAAGGCATGTAAGGGCCTCAAACTGCCTTGAACTTTGAGGCCTGGTCTGTTCCTTAGCCTGATGGCAAGAGAAACCTTGTGTGGAATGGTGGGTGGGTGGTAGGTATTAAATTTGTTGATTGGTGCCATTTTTATTGTCAGTGACCCCACTCCTGCCCAATTAGGTACTTTTCCTGGTTTTCTGATTCTTTGGTCCACAGTTTTTTCCTAATGGTTATAAACTGCTGTGGTTCACATGCCAGGACTTGTGAAACCAGCCTGTTAGTCCTGCAAGAGTCAACTTTTCTAGACTTAAGCTTTGAACATGAGGAACCTGTTGGCCTAAACCTTCAAGTTGGCTTAACTTCCCTCTTGATTTCTCCTGACTGCACCTGCCTTGGCTCTCCCACTCCATTCTTTCTTCTTTTCCTGCCTTCCTCCCTTCCTCCCTTTCAGCCTTCCCTCTTTCAATATTCATTATGCACATTCTATGGGAGCCCCAGAGCTATAGGATTTAGCACAGTCATTCATGACTTATGGTTCATGTTGAAGTTCTGAACCAACTGGAAAAAATCAGGTCATATGCCTGCCCTCTAGGGTTGAGGGGTCATAATTATTGTAAAGGATATGTGAGAAGGGCCTTATGAGAGACCAGATTTATAAAATATTCTTTACAAACTGGGCACGGTGGCTCATGCCTGTAATCCCAGGACTTTGGGAAGCAGAGGCAAGAGGATTGCCTGAGTTCAGGGGCTCAAGAAGAGCCTGGGCAACTTGGCAAGACCTTGTCTCTACAATAAATCAAAGAAAAGAAACTGAGCTGGGCGTATTGGTGAGTACCTGTGGTTCCAGCTACTTGGAAAGCTGAGGCAGAAGGATCAACTGAGCCCAGTATGTAGAGGCTGTGGTGGCTGTGAGTATGCCACTGCACTCCAGCTGGGATGACAGAGTGAGACTCCAACTCAGATAAATAAATAAACAAATAAAATAGCCTTTACATATGTTTTTCAAATGAATCTAGCTCCTATTACAATTAATAAAACATTGTGTATAGATACTACTGAGATTTATGAAATAGATATAATTTATATTGAATTAGCATTGCTTTTATCATTATGTATTCATCTTCAACTTGAATTATCTAGGGACAAGTTCTGGTGTTAGAAACCAAGAAAGCTGCCTGGCATACCCATGATGTAGTTTAATCTCAGATGGTTTTTCTTAGATGTGTAGGTTCCAGATCTGATGGCCAATACCAGGACTTTTTTGCACAGTCCCATCCTCATTGAAGAGACTTTGTGAACAAGGTTCTCTCCATCACTCCGTATTTCTTCTCTGTCCCTCCATGTCTGACTGTTTCTGGCTGTCAGACCAGAAGTGCAGTGGTAGAATGACTGTGAAGGTTGCTTGGAGCCAGATCCTGACTGGTGACCCTGTCCCACTGTTGAGTGCCTCTTCATCTCAGTAAAGATGAGAGAGGCTAAACCCATGCATGGTGTGAGGAATAACGCTGACTTTTGGCTACAATGCCCTCTCCTTCCTCTCCACACATATTATACCCCAGGGACGAGCCCTCTAGGGTTTACATTAGTTCTCTGTAACCTGTGGATGTCCTGGCCACAGCTCACACCGTTGTTTGTGAGAAAGGACAACGTAAGGGGGAGCGCTGCTCTAAAAATCCCAGGCTCCCTGAAAGTGTTCTACAGATCCCAGACGTGTACAAAGCATTCTCGTTTTGCTTTCAAATTTCAGATGTTAATTATAAGGAAGAGAATTAGGCATATAAAACAAATTACATTGGCAGGGTTTGCTTTACTTGTGCACCACGGGGCCCAGGCTCCCCTAATGAGATGTGACTACAGATCATCCTGCTTCCTGCAAACAGCCAATTGCTTCTAATGTGGCACTCTTCCTTGTGCTGCCTGAGAATTAGCCACAGGTGTAGCATTTGACTTTGGAGCGCATTCACTCTCCCAGGGAAGTGTGGTTAGGTCAAAGGCAGGAAGAAGGAGGAGAGAATGGGATAAACAGACATCCAAGGATTTAGAGATTCCTCATAATTTCTGTTCGCTGCCCTTCCTCCAACTGCCACAGCCAACCACCACAAATGCTTAATCCAAGAAAAAACAGTGTATTTATGTCCTTTCTGTAGAAAGCAATTCTGCAGCTGCCACAGGATGCAGGCAATGAATGCTGTCTTTTTATCAGTGTTTAATAATATTAATGTCCCCAGCAAAGAACGAATACCCACTCTACTGTCGGTCAAAAACTGTTTGTGGGCTAATTGGAAAACATTACTTAATGTTTTTCTTAATTGGAATTAATTATAAGACCCTAGTGAAGAAATAAGTCCATATGTGAGGTGCTAAGACCTCACGCTGTGGTGGTAAATTTCCCTAAGAGAGCTGGTCCCTATTCTATCACACCCTCTAAACTGAAAGGGCTTGTTCCATTAGAAGTGCCTCTGGAATCCTATAGCATATGTGTACTGAAACATCTCTGTGTTCTTTGTGAGCATGAATCCTCCCACAGTACTGATCAGAAAAGGTGAAATTGGCTTATTGGTAAACTGGAAGGAGAAACATATTAGGTCAGAGGGGCATAAGAGAAAGGGTCTGATTTCTTGAGTTAAATGATTATGAGATCTTGAGCCTCAGTTCTCTCATCTGTAAGCTGAAAAGGCGGGACTAGAGTTTTCTAAAGTTCTTTGAGCTCCGATACTCTGGCTTTCTCATTTTCCCAGTCCTGAGATTTTGTTTTGAAATTGCTAACTGTGATACACCAGAATTGAAACAAAAGGCAAGCTTTTGGAAATAAAGAATGGACAGTCCCTGAGAAATTATCTTGATTGAATTTTTAACTTTGTTTAGGGATATTCAATGTATACATCTACAGAAACTGATTTTTTTAAGAAACAACAAAGGAACTATTGAGCTAAGTCAAATGTGCAATTACTTTGAAAATAACCAGTTTGTAACTCCGGACTAAATATTAGTTTGGATGGATCTGAAAAACATATGTTGTTGTTGTTGTTTTTGTAGTTGTTGCTATTGTTGCTGTTGTTGTTGTTTTGTAGACATGGCCACCACTTGCTGTAAGAGTTTCCCCAACCATGTTCTGAGGAATAGAAATGTTCTCTGATCTATAAGTGTGGGTACAGTGGAGAAGAGGGGAAGTCAGTTGTTAAATAGGCTTTGGAAATGCTTAATCAAATAAAGTTATATGAGATCTACTCACAATAAGATCCTAAGGACATTTACCATGCTAAGGGGCTTTGTGACTTCCCTGGGATATGCTGTTTGTAGTGTCTGATATTATTTGACTTTGGAACCCCTATTTACTGGCATGTCATCAACTCCTGAAAGACCAGTGTTCTACAGAATTCGTAGAAGAATAATATGCTGCTAGGGTCTGAATGTTTGTGTCTCCCCAAAATTCATATGTTGAAAGCTAATCTCTGAAGTGAGGGTCTTAGAGATGGAGCCTTTGGAAGTTTATTAGGTCATAAGGGCTCCACCCTCATGAATGGGATTGGTGCCCTTAGAAAGAGGTCCCAGAGAACTCTTTTGCCCTTTCACCATACAAGGACACATAGAAGATGCCATGTAGAAGGAATAGGCCCTCATCAGACACCGAATCTCCTGGTATCTTGATCTTGGACTTCCTAGCCTCCAAATTCGTGAGAAATAAATTTCTGCTGATTATAAATTACCTAGTATAAGGCATTTTGTTATAGCAGTCCAAACAGACAGACAGAAATTGGTACCAAGAAGAGAGGTGTTACTATGACAAATACCTAAAAATGTAGAAGAGGCTTTGGAAGTGTGTAATGGGTAGAGGCTGGAAGAGTTTTGATGTGCATTGCTGTGAAAGGAGTCTTAAGGGCATTTTCAGTGAGGGCTCAGAAAAATAAGAGAGCTGTAGAGAAAGCCTCAGTCTTCTTAGAGATTACCCAAGAGGTTGTGATCAGAATGCTGGTAGAAATATCAACAGTAAAAGTTATTCTGATGAAGTCTCACACAAAAATGAGAAACATGTTATCGAAAACAAGAGGAAAGGCCAACCTGGTTGTAAAGTGGCAAGGAACCTGGCAGAATTATGTTCATGTGCTAGTGTTTTGTGGAAGGTAGAACCTGTGAGTGATGAAGCAGGAACTGCCACAGGGGTGGGTCCATTGCAGTGAGCCCCCATTAGGGTAGTACACAGTGAAGCTGTGGGGATGGGGACACCACAGAGCACCCCCACTAGGGCAATGTCAAGTGGAGCCATGGGAGTAGGACTATCCCCAAGACCCAAGAATGGTAAAGCCATCAGTATGCAACATGAGCCTGGGAGAACCACAAGCATGTTATTCCAAACCATGAGAACCTGTGGCGTAGGCTGTTCCCAGCAAAGTCTCGGAGGTGGGGCTGCCTGGAACCTTGGGTACATAACCCTCACCCCAGTGTGTCAAGAAGATGAACATCACATCAGAGAAGATTACTCTCCAGCTTTAAGATTTAATGTTTGTTGAGTTTTGGACTTATTTGAGACCAGTTGCTCCTTCCTGTTTCTCCCTTTTAGAAAGGGAATATTTATCTTATACCAGTCCCCCCATTGTATTTTAGAAGTAGATAACTCATTTGATTTCACAGATTCATGACTGGGGGAGATTTGCCTCAGGATGAATCACATCTTGAGTCTCATCCATATTTGGGACAGTTGATATTTAGATGAGACTTTGACTTAGACTTAAAGTTAATACTGGGATGAATTAAGACTTTTGGGACTTATTGAGATGGAATGAATGGATTTTGCATGTGAGAAGGACTTGAATTGGGAGGAGGACAGGCAAAGAATGCTATGGTCTCAATTCTTCCCCCCCCCAAATTCATATGTTGTAACTGCATTCCCAAGATGATGTCATTAGAAGGTGGGGCCTTTGGGGGGTGATTTAGATCATGAGGGCACCATCCTAGAGAATGGAATTAATACCCTTCTAAAAGAGACCCCAGATTGTCCCTGTTGCTCTTCCAGAAGATGAGGACACATAGAAGGTGCCAGCCTCCTGAACTGTGAGCAATACATTTCTGTTGTTTGCAAATTACTCAGTGTGTAAGGTATTTTATTATAGCAGCCCAAATGGACTAAGACATATGCTGTACAATTAGAACAGTTTATTTCACTATTTTACCTGGAAGTCCAAGCAAAACAATCTTAGAAGAAAGAATAAACTAAGAAAAATACTGAAAAATGTGAACTTTGATAACTTTCCTTAGTGATAAGATTCAAGTAAGTATTTGAAAGAGTTTGCCATTAAGAATCAGAATAATTTATATTAAGTTTAAGCACATGATTTCTTACAAGTTACATGTGCAAGACCCGTGATATGTTAAATAAATATTATTTCTTGAAAAGAGGTCGTTTTATTTTGCTCTTACAAGAGTTTCATGTTGTATGATTTAGAAAGCTATAGAAAAGATAAAAGATGGTAGAGATTTTATTTTTCTCCTTTACTCATTATTAAATCAAACTCTATTAATCTAAACAAGAAATCCCATTTTCTTTGTGCTAAGAAAACAATAGCAGGTAAATTTCTAAGTGCCATGGAAAGAATTGTGGGTGTAAAGTTTTTGTCATTAAAATGAGTTGAGTGTGATATAGCCAAATAAATCTGTTTTTAAAATGGCCACTAAAGAAGACATCCTCTAGATAATAAAGATGACCCCTGGAATGTACTCAGCAAGACAATAAATAAAGGTGCAAGAATCAGAAGTTCTCAGAATAAAGATGTATCTTATGTGGGCAGTATATTATTTTCCCCCAAGTCATGAGATATGTATGTCCATCCACAGAAAGGAAATTTTAAGGTGAGTAAAAGATTTCATTCTGAGCATAAATAATTTTTGCATTTATTTATGTGAAATAGCCTATAAAATTCAGTTTATTATTTTTTATTTTGATTAACAAAAATGTCTTTGTTCCTCTTTCTTCTTCCCTTTTTCTTATTACTTAGCACCTATTATCAGTGATATCCAAAGATGGCAAGGGGGGGGAAGGATTAAAAAAATACTACAAAATAATTTATCAGGAACAGTACTTTGAATGCACTGTAATTTTGCTTTCAAGTAGGAATTTTAAACCACTACGGTGTGAATCTTTGTCTCTTGGGAAAAGACTTCCCTTCCTGGATCAGTCAGAGCTACCATCTGCCTTACACCATGACCATCCCTCATCATAACTGTGACTGTTATGCTTCTAGTTGAAAAGACACTGGATTTATGCTGTACGGCATGCGCAAATGGGACACTGGACTGTAAAGTTTGATTGATCGGATTCGCAGGAGGCCGTCTGAATGCCACACGAGGCGTGAGGCTGGTGTTCCTCAGTCCCCGCTGTGAGCTGCAGCAGTGGAAATGGGCTGGGCCCCGTCAGGCAGGCTACACTTTTCAGTCTCACTCAGTTCCTCAGTTCGGGGCTCAGGTGACGCAGGCCAGGGCATCTCAAGCTGTTTGGGACTGTGCACTAACCACATGTGACTTTGCCACTGGCTCCTGCTTCCCGGCAGTGAGAATCTCAACTAGAAACAGTGGGAAAACCACTCTTTTACTTGAGAGAAGACTAGAGGTACGGCTTGACTTGTATTTTATATTATAATGAAAGGATGGTTACACGGCAGCAGGATATTAAAACTATAAATATTATAAAAAAAGAGTTCGCAAACAATGTTTCCTCAGAGAAATCTTTTCTTACGCCCCAGACTACGTGAGGAACCTCTGTTATATAATACCCTGGGTTCCTCTTTTGTGGCACTCACTGGGGTTGTCATGAATTAATCCATTATTTGAGGAATTATTTGTTTCTTATTGGTCCTCAGATATTTAATGTTAATTCCATAAGTGTAAAGACCGTGCTCTGTTGTTCTTCCCAGCACCCATGGCAATATGCAATTATGGCTCTTCCCTTCCTTTTCTGTCTCTTCATGAATAATTTAGTCCTAATGCCATTAGGTGGGGCAGAACAAGATAGGTGTTCTTGGTGGAAAAGGGAGGGGGAGTGGAGGCCTAGATCTGGATGTCAGAGCCCCAGCAGGGTGAGCAGGACATCCATGCCCTTGTATATCCAAGGGATGGGCTCATTTAACTCATTTCCCATAGCAGAAACTCTTGGCCTACTCAGCCACTTTGGGGCAATGGGAGAAGACCAACAAATTATGAATGCAATTAGAAAAAACATCTGTTAGACTTTTTCCCCCCGCTGTTTCAACCAGTTCTTGTGGCATTGTAGAGTGAGATCACAAGTTAATTTAGTTTGATGGCCAGTAGTATTTATGCCAATTGAATTTTTGACTAGATGCTTGGGAGTCATAAAAAGGTATTTGTGTGTGAGAGAGAGAGAGAGAGAAAGAGAGAGACAGAGAGATAGAGAGACAGAGAGACAGAGAGAGAAAGAGAAGATCACGGTCTTTGAAATCAAATTCTGCTTTAAGTCTCAGTGTCCTCATTCATAAATGGAGTTGATAATAAAGTTGCTTGTGGAATTGTGATGATTATATGAAGTAAACTGTCCATATTCATTCATTATAGACTCTTGACATAGATGCTGAAAGACAGAGGTGCTTCAATTTTTTTTCTTTTTCCTCCCTTTGGCTGTCTAGTTAAACCAGTGGATTTCTTGTCAGAAGAATGTTTTAAAAATGCATAAAAAATGCATACAGCTAAAAGAGGGGTCAATTATATTGAAACATAGTTATCAAAATATTAGTAAACACATTTACATTTTTGATACACTAATTTGTGAGTTTTATTGATATGTTCAACAAGGAGATCTAGTGACAGATCTAATAACCACTGTAATCTTGAAGCAAAGATGAACATAAATGATATACCAACATCTTCTGAATAACTGTAATGTAATACAAATGAATCCGTGGCGTTTATTGGTGACAAAGATACAGGTACTACTAATAAAACTGTGGTCTGTTTCCTACATTTAAGAACAAAGGAAATGCTAAGTGTTAGACATTAGAGAGAATACAAACGCCAACATTTCCGATCTAAGCTCACAGACCTCTGAATTCTTTCCATGGAGCCCAGATTCAAACTTCTACTCTAAGATAACATTGACTTATACAAATCTTTCTATGCCTCTCACCTTCTTGGAAGGTAAGTAAATAGAGTTTGATGATAGCTGTGGAACTTTCTGCCCTTTCTGTGGAACAAGCTGCCATTATAGGCTGGTCCTTAGTCTGGGATTCTGGAGGCAGTGCCTATGTGCCTATGGTCCCCTGTGTCCCCCTCCATCATATGCTTGGTGTGTCAGGACATGAACCAGAGGGGACCTCTGTGTGCTTAAACACGAAGAAGGCTTTGAAATAGCCAAAGTGTGTTTATACTGCTTGCATATGAAGGATGTGTGCCCAGCATCCTTTATACTTTCAAATTTCCATCATTGGCCATGCTGGGTAAGGGGAGGGGGTGCTTCTGATGAAACTCAAATGTAGCTATAGCCACTTGTGCTAAAACAAACAAACAAACAAACAAACAAAAAATTCCCCTTGCCTACAGCAAGCTATTTGTCCTCCGAACTTTATTTATAACACCCCCACAGTTAAGGCATCTGTTTCTTCATGTTAATTTCCCGGCCTCAGTCTCCTAGCCCAGAAAGAGAGTTTCAGCCTGTGGGTAGGCCAAGAGAGGGAAGCAGGAGTTTGAGCACTGGGCTGGGAAGGAAGAACTCGCCACAGGCCCAGCGGAACAGGCAGATGGAAATGCAGGGGGAGGCACCATTTCATTCCTAACCTCCCCTGGAGGTTTGGGAAAAGGGAAAAAAACTGTGAAGCCCTGAAATGAGCCCAGTTGTGATTGTGCCTCTGCTCAAGCTGCAGAAACAAATGAGGTGGAGAAAGGGAGAAAATAAAAGACCAGTTTCTAGGTGGGGAAAACATCAGCTGCAAAAGTTGAAATAAAATGTCTTCCTGTTTTTCTAATCAGAAAAGGATAAATAATATGTGTGGCTTGTTCGGCTTGAAAGCCGGCCTCTCCTGTCGGCTCTGAAGAAATCATTAAGAAACAACACACTCTTGGAACTTTGTGGTTACTGTTGCTACTCTGGCCGCTTCTGTATCCACTTGCTAGGCTCTTTACAAACCCCCTTACGCCTCTTTTGGAGGTGAAGTGTGGAGAAAACTAGGTTGCTTGGAGGCGAAAACAAAGAAAGGAGAAAAGAATAGATGTGGTTTTGTGCCGGCTTTTGAGGCGAGCTGAAAATCACCAATGAGATGCCTGAGCACGGACTCCCTGGGGTCGCTCCTTGATGTATCACATTAACAGTGGAAATTGTCCACTGAGAGAGCAGAGAGGGCTGTTTGCCATAGAAAAGGCAGAAGATGGTGTGCTAGACAGCTACCACATCTGTCTGAGGAAAGGATTTCTCCTTTAAGGCACCAAGAACTAGTAGCAGTCTGAGACCCCTGGTTGGAAGAGGGCAGATGGATGAGAAAATGATTAATTAAAAACCCAGGTTGACCCTGAAAAGATCAAATGAGTAATAATGAAACCCATCAGCACCGTTGGCAGACAAAAGATTTATCCTAAATGCTTACATTAAGGCCCCTCTCAGGCTAGTTTTCTTAATAAAGTCTTATAATCGTACTTGATTTTGGCGAAAACCTTGTGCCTGATTTTTGTCATACCATGCAGTCAAACTTCAGGCCTTTGAGAATGGCAGTCTTTATCTGTGAGATAAGTATTCCCTAACAATCAGTTAAAGCTCCACTTGATTCAAGGACATTATGTGACAGGAGTATAGGCCTCTGTGATAGAAAAAGGGAGGGAGAGATTCTGCACCCCTGATGTTGGGATCTTGCCTTTACTTCTATTTCTTTAAATAATGTCCTTTTCCATGGATACAAGTCCAACATTCTCACTGTATAAAACTCTGAGTACATAAAAAAGAGGGGGAAAAAGCAACCCATAATGTTACCACCCAGAACTGTCCATGGCTAACAGCTTGCCTCTTTTATTTCTTCTCTTTCCTTGGTTTCAATTTCATCTGTAAAATTATGAAATGGACTAGATACATTTAAGAGCTATTTATCACAGGTGAGGGAAGCCGTTGGAGGCCAAGCCCCAGGCCTTAAGGTGCTCAGTGTTCAACGTAGCACTCAGTATTGTCAGTTGGTTACTCCCAGTTGGATAATGAGTAACTCTGTTGTCTCCAGCACTTAGATCCTCCTCCTTGGTGTCCCCTTGCCATCTTGTGCTCTTGTTATGGTGTGAGTCTCTCGAGTTGAGCTATTTTTTTCAATGAGTACTATTTTTTCAATGATAATTCTTTTAAACAAGCAGTTTTTGAATGCCTACTTTGAGTCAGGCCCAATGGCAGGTGCTTTTGCATACATTACTTCATTTAATTCTGTTCATTTTCCTCTTCCTAGAGCTGAGCCAGTTTCTTGCATGTAGAAGGTTGGATAAGAAGGTATTTGGGAAGGAATGTGAGCACTGAAGTTTGACTGGATTTGGATCCCAGCCCTTCTGTCCAGCTGTATGACCGTGGGACTGGGATTTAAGCTAGCTAAACCTCAATGTCCCTCATTTGTACAATGGGTATAATAAAATCTTCAATAGAGGTTTGTGGTGAAGATTAAATGAAATGATAAATGTAAAATTTTGGTGCATGCTATGTGTTCCGTACATATGAAAGAATGAAGAAATGAATGTAGAATTAATTAATGACCAATTTGAGTCTAGAAAAGCAATTCAAAGGATACTGTGGGTATTTGAGTGGAAAAGGAGGATAAACTGAGATTCAACCTTCTGGTCCCAGGGCCTTCATTCTATCCCTTCAAACCTGATCTCAGGAAAAGTCTTAACATGAGCCATTGAATTTTAGGTGTGAGTTTAAGTTGACATGCTCCCTCTCCGAGCAATATTTGCCTTTATGTCAAATTTCTAATCATCTGGTTTAAGTAATATTTTGTATTATTCCAGAAGGTGCACAGTTTTCCCTGAAACCCATCTGTGAACATGTGCCACCCATTAATAGCCCCTTATGTCTCCACAAGTATTGATATGGAGGTTACAGATAAGTCGTTAGACTTGTGGGGTAGGATGCATTTTAATTGGAAGCAAGTAGGATATGATTTTAGTAACTGAGGCATGGAGTAATAATTGTCTGAACTCTAATGGTGCCAGTATGAATGCAAAGGAAAAACAGATTCTAGAGACTTTAAATGGTGAGAACTGAGCATTGTGAGGCACAACCTGATGCTGGGAGAGAGAAATAAAGAATAATTCAGAGAGGCTCCAAGTTTTGAACCTGAGCTGCCAAGGTAACGGTACTTCCCTTTGGAACCACAAGGCAGTATAGAGGGGAGCTAGCTCTCTAAGGAATAGATGATACATTTGATGATAGCCAGAATGAATTTGGGGTGTTGGGGAAGCAGCTGGGGGAGGGGAGACTGTCCACCAGGCAGTTGGAGATGCAAAGTCCTGAAGGCAAACTATTCCGTCCAATACTGACATCATGGTTCTATAATGACTGAGAATAGAAGTTGGGGCCAGAGCTTTGATTCAGGGATCTTCACCTTAGATATTAGATGGGGAAGTCAAGAAGGTGGTTAAATTACCTGAGGGAAACAGCGTAGAGAAAAATGGTAGAGGACCAAGTACTAGATCTTGAAATAAGCCCACATTTAGGAGTGAGGGGAGATGAGGTGAGCTGAGCAAAAGGAGCTAAAAGAGTGTAGGGGAGAGAGAAAGAAAGAGAGAGAGAGAGAGAGTCAGTCAAAAGAATTAGACAGATGGAGACCAAAGGAAGGTGCCTCTTCCTATGGATACTGAGACAGCATTTGGGTAAGACACAAGTGGAGCTCTAGCCCAGGAGAAGAAGAGGGCGCAGCACAGCGAATTTTGAGTTTGTTTGAGCATCAATCTGTATGAGTGAGAAAATCACTGGAGTGTCTGACAGCCTATTAGTGATCAGACTATGTTTTTCTGTATTAGACAGATGGGAGCTCCGGGTAGAATTTAAGTCTAGTTTATAGAGAAAATTTTAAAGTTATAGTTTTGTATACTTAAGTTTGTGACTATAATATTTATACTGTCCAAACCATAATAATTTAAATGCACAGAGGCATTTATTGTCTTCTTTCTTGACAGGTATATTGACAAAGCACATTGAAGTCTTAAAAGCCTTTCCCCCCTCCACTATTTTATTTGGTTCTCTTCATGAGGCAGGTAAGGCAGGCATCATAGTTTCTCTTTTACAGATAAAGAAACAAAGAAACTGAGACCTGAAGAGATAAAAGAATAGTCCCAAAGTCACACGGTTAGTAAGTGGCCATTCAAAAACCTCCACACAGGTCTTTGGACTCCTGATGCATGCTTCTTGTATATTAGCATTTCTTCTGAGGCTAGGCTCAGAAGATCCTAACATTTCCTTAGGAGTCTGTTTGGGTTTATAGCTTCCAGGTAATATAACCCAAGTTACAGAATTTAATGGATTCTTTCATTTAATGCGCTATAAGTTCTGCTAATTGACTGTAGTAAAATAAGAGTGTGCCATGTGTGCATGCATGTATATGTATGCACCTGTGTACATACATTGGGGAAGGGATCATTTTGAAGGGGACCTCTCAGCATCCCTCAAAATGTAGGATAACAGTGTGGCCAAAAGCATTGGCTTCCTGTATAAGTTTAGACAGGTTCCTTCACTTTCCATTTCCTCAGTTTCTTCCTGTAAAATGACAGTGACAATAGCTATTTGTGTGTGTGTGTGTGTGTGTGTGTGTGTGTGTGTGTGTGTGTGTGTATAAAACAAAAATAATTGTATTAGGTCATTTCTTTGGAGATGAGGGGAGTTCTTTTTTTATTTTAAGGATGTGGGGTACAATTCAGGATTAGGTATATACGTGGTTAAATTTTTAAGATGTCCATCCTACCAAAGGATTCAATGCAATACCCATTAAATTACCAATACCAGTCTTCTAAGACGTGGAAACAACAATACAGAAATTCATATGGAAACATAAAAGACCACGAATAGCCAAAACAATCCTTAGCAGAAGAAACAAAGTGGGAGGTATCACACTTCCAGGCAATATCTATTTTTTAGAGAATTTGAGAAGATTAAATGGGGTTGTCTGTGTCAAGTACCTGGTACTCTAATTTTCACATTGTAAGTACACAACACATGGTGGTCAGTGTCACCAGCACAAGCAGTACCCTATGGAGAGTGACCCAAGATGGCTGCTCTACTTTCAGTTTCCAGATAATGTCAGGGATACGCGAGCTGCTCAGGTGTGGTCAGCTGTGGCCTGGGGCTTGGCTTGTAGCGCCTTCTGCAGCCTTGAGAAAAAGCCAAACAGGGCAAAATGAGGAGAGAGGGGTACAAACATAGAGCTTGGGAAAGTTATCTTGATATAACCTAATGGCAGGACCTGCTTCACAAAAGAAAGATAGTTCTGGAATAATTTGTTATTATCTCCTAAGAAAGAAAGTAACCCACTAGGTCTGGGAGCTGTAGTCCACTCGATTGCCCATTCCAAGTAGTAGCTACAATTCTGCTCACACAGTGAATCTGCAAGGGCAGTGAGCACAGGAAGACCCACAAGGAGATAAAGAAGGAAACTATATGTGAAAAGCCAGGCCGACAAGGACAGGAAGCCACCCCCAGCGCCAGAGAGATAGACCAGGCTCTGGAGAGTCCTCCAGGAACTGCCGGCATTCAGAGCAGGAGCTGGAAGGGAGAAATGTGTGGGAGGAAGATTGAGCAGATGGAGGAGTATCAGAGGCAGGGAGAAGTGATAGCGTTTCCATCAGCTTCAGATAAAATACAACAGATTTTCCTGCATGGCCCTAAATCTGAGTCTGGGAGGCAGTCTTCAAGAGATGGTCTTCAAAAATAGTTTGAGTAGAGCAAGGGGGGTATTTTCCAAGGAGATACACACAGGAAGGGACCAGTTCCTGAACTTCTGTCAAGTTGTCCTTATTACATTCTGACTCATGGCAGGGGCCCAGTAGATAATTGCTGATTGAAACAATGAATTATACAAACACCTTACACTGACCATCAGCAGATAAAACCTTGCTTTGGTTCACAGGTAAGACAAAAGGCCGGGCCATACCTGCCAATTCTACTTGAGCTAAATGAAATCTCCTGCCCCAATAAAGGAGTGACTTAGAAAAATGTAAATCATTGCCCTGACATGCTTATTGTAACTCTTTGAGTGAATTAAGTATCTCAGCCATCATGAGCTCCACTAAGGGTGGGAACCAGTAGAGCCAACTCCAATGGATGCTAAATAGTTTTTAGGGGTTTGGTGGGAGTTAGAGCTGAGGTCATAGTATTGCCCTTCTCCTACTAAACCCTTCTTTGCAGAAAGGCTCAGCTTTTCTCATCCAACGTGCTATTGTCAATTCATATCTATGCTTCTTCTGGAAGTGTTTGCACTTTAAGCAGCTTTTGTATCCTCTACAAAAGGGATTTCTGATGTTAACAAGTAGGTTGGAAAGGTTTTTGTGAGTAACATGGAAGCCCCTGGAGTCTTAGAGGATGGGCTACTGCTGTCCACTGTACCCCAATTACAGCAGGGCCTGATTATCACCCCTGTGATGTTCCCTAGACCCTAGCAGCCCTGGCTACATCACGTGGATCTTTCTATCACCAGCTTTGGTTGGAAAAGACATTTCAGCTGCCTTTGCCCAGCGTGTAATAAGCACGTACTATTATCATTTAGATTTTGTAACTTTCTTGGGTAATTCCGGTATACATGCAGGTTTGAGAATCATTGATGTAGATTGTAGATGCCAGGCACTGTTTCTGCATACTGGGGAACATGGAGCTTATATTCTATATGAGGAAGGCAGGTATAACATACCAGGTAGTGATAGATGCTATTAAAAAATAATAATGCGGGGTAAAAGGATAGATGTGAGGGTGGATGGATTAGGGATGTGTGGATGAATTTAGGTAAAGAGTTTTGGAAAGCTCTGTCTGGAGGGGTGAACAGAGACATGAATGAAGTCAGGAAGGAAGGCATATAAGTATCAGGGAAAGAGTGTTCTAGGCAGAGAAAATGTGAACGTACTGAGGTGGGAAAGCTTGGCAGGTGTGAGGACAATCAGGGCGGCCAGGACAGCTGGAGCCTAATAATGATAGGGAAGTTGGTAGGAGATGAGGTCCCAAAGGAAGGCAGGGTAGGGTCATGAAGGGCTTTATAGGTCTAGGTGTAGATTTATATTTCATTGTTTGTGAGCTGAGACAATTTAAGGAGGTATCAATTGGAGAAGCAACATGATCTGACTTGCCTTTTAAGGACCAACTTAAAAGAAAATAGACAATGGTGGAAGCTACTGCAATAATTCAGGTAAGAGATGATGGGGGCTTGGAACAGAGTGGTAGCAATGGAGGTTTCTAGACAGAGTTGGACTCTGGATATTTTTTTTTTTTTTGGATTTCTCGATGGATCATATTGAAAACTGTGGGACTGGATGGGCTCACCTAGGCAAGTATGTATAGAGTAGACAACAGGCTCAAGGAATGCCTTAGCACATTCTAAAGGTTAGGATAGGAAGAAAGGGAGAAGATTCAGGGAGGAGACAGAGAAGGAGTGGCTAATGAAGTGGGAAGTATGTCACATGCTGCTGAGATGCCCAGCCCGATGAGATGGAGCATGGGTCATTGTTTGACAACATGGGAGTTGCTGGTGACCAACAAGGGGATAATTTCAGTCGAGTGGATAAGGCTGGAAGCCTGATTGGAATGGGATCTGGAAAGACTAGGAGAAGAGAAAGTGGAGACAGCAAGCTTAGATATACAGTCATGTATTGCATGGCGATACGTTCTGAGAAATGTCATTAGGTGATACTGTGGTTGTGTGAATATCATAGACTGTACTTACACAGACCTAGATGGCATAGCCTACTACACACCTAAGCTATATGTATGGTCTAGCCTATTGCTCCCAGACTACAAACCTGTATAGCATGTACTATATTGAATATTTTGGCAACTGTAACACAATGGTAAATATTTGTGTATCTAAACATAGAAAAGGTAATGTGTGCACCACAATTTTATGACAACTGCAATGTCACAGTGGCTATGACATCATTAGGCCATAGAAATTTTTCAATTCCATTATAAGCTTATAGGACTACTGTCATATATGCTGTCAGCCATTGACCAAAACATTGTTATGCCATGCATGAAAGTATTTCATTTTAGTTTAACTATAAAATAGAGCAGGGAACTGAATTGGTACTGGAGGCAATGATAAGTTCAAAAGAAATTATTAAAGGTGGGTAATGTTCAGGATGCTTCTATGCAGATACTACCCAGTCAGGAGGGGAAATTGATGATGGTAGGAGAGGGATCTTTGTGGAAGTAACAGCCAATGGGAGTCCAGAGCACCAGGAAAGGAGCTGGCCTTAGCATTATGGGAAGGTCCTGCACAAGGGAATGTAGAAAGGTAAGGACAGTTGAAGGTAGGCTCAAGTGCGTTCCACTTCTGATGACTTCAATCTTCTTAGTAAATAAGAAGGAAGGTCTTGAGCTGAGAGTGAGGAGAGGAGTCTTCTACCTCATTCTACTCTATTGGACATTCAAGAATTTTAATTTAAAATCTGTTCTTGCAAGATTTTCTTTTAGAAATATCAGTATTCACTATAACATATGTATGTGACTTTTCAAGCTCAGTCTTTAGGGGGGCTCAGCAATTTGAGGCATGCATGGTCTTTGAGGATGTTCTTTTCATAATCAAAACACCATGTACTGGCCCCAGCTGGCTACAGACAGTTTTTCAACTGAAAATCCACCCCCACATCCAAGGGAAACATCATATAGGGTCTCATTAACATTGTAACATTAATTTTAAAATGTGTTCTTGTTTTTACTCTGGTCTGAGTTATTCTGCTTTTTTGGATATTGATAGCATTCATTTTATTCATTTCCATTTCATTTCAGAAATAGTAATATGAAAAGTGACTACAAATCCCAATATTTCTGTCCCATTCTCTTACACACTTTAAAAAAACTCTCAGTTGACTCTTCAGCATATATCCTTTCCTTGTCATTCCTAATAGAGTGGTAGTTAAACTTGAATGTGCATCAGAATCCCCGAGAGGATTGTTAAAACCTAATATGCTGGGCCCCACTCCCAAATGTCTGATTCTGTAGGTTTAGGACAGAGCCTGAGACACTGCATTTCTTCCAAGTTCCCTGCTGACACTGATACTGCTGCTCTGGGGACCACACTTTGAGAACCACTGTCCTAATACATTCTATAATTTACTATTTTCTAGTAGTTTGTGAGGGAGAGCCAGGCAGCTGCAAGGCCACTCTCTGGACCTGCAGGAGTGATGGGGAGGGTATTATAGAGGAGAATGGCTCACAAGCTCATTCTACTCTCTCTCTCTTGCCCATAGAAGCTCTTGAGCTACCCCTGACAGAGGATACCCTGTGCTGGGTGGACCTTTGGACTCCCCCACAGAGCATCTCTGCTAATTCTTGTGTCTGTCCTTGTCCAAAAGCAGTCGTGACTGCAGAAGCCCCAGGGTGCTTTCATCTTTCAAGTCCTGATCTCTGTGTCCCTTACCACCCTCCTCTCACCCAAATCGCCTTTCCCTGCTCAGATCCCTGATCTCTGGCTTTCCCCTGTCTGCTGCCAGTTGCTTCCAGTGAGCTCTTGGTACCAGATGGATGGGCCTTCATAATAACCCTGGCAGGCAGCTGTGGGCCAGGGTCTCCCCTTTGAGGCAGGTATAGCTTTGATTTCTGGACAGATTAGCAGCACGCAGAAGCAAGCCCATGTAAAAGCCTGGAGTAAAAGGACCAACTCTCCACATGACTCATGCCTGTAGTACACCATGACTGGCAGGTAAGGGGAAAATCTATTTGCAGTGCCCAGCAAGCTAGATGCTTGTTCTGAAGAGCCTGCATGGCCTAAAAATACCACAGAGGGTGGGAGGGAGAGAAAGGAAACTTTCGCATGGAATATTTTCAAAAAATTAAAAATAGAAAGGCCTTTGGTAAATGAGAGTCACCAGTTGCTGTACCGCTAACCACCTACAGGGCTTTTAGGATTCCCAGCAGATAGCCAGTGGCTGGTGTGACAGGAACAGTGACATTATTTCAGGAAATGAAGTCAGGCCACCAATAGATAGATGGCAGAGGCAAGTGTGGAAAGACAAAAGTGCCACGTGGTGGGCTGAATTGATTGGGATTGACAATAAACTGGTCTGGGAATTACTGAGATCCAATAGGTGTGGAGGAATCCTCTGATTTGATGAACCACTTTGTCAGGCTTGTTTAACCTCAGTCTCAAATCGGTGAGATTTTGTAGTTTGCAACAGGACCCTGAGTGTGCTCCTCTTTTTGTTAGGATGCTGGGATGCTGCCTCAGATCACTTGTACTGCCTTCTCCCCTCCCTCCCCTCCTTTCCTTCCCTCCCCTCCCTCCCCTTCCTTCCCTCCCTCCCCCTCTCCCCCACAGCCTCTTCGTTCATTCTAAGCTCTGTAGTTGTTTGGTTTGGTTTCATTCTTATTGCCTTTCTTAGAAAATGTCTGGCTTAGTGAAATAAACAAATGTCCTCCCCATGGATGAGTTGCCCCAATCAAGAATCTCATATGTAAATAGATCCAGTCTAACACTGGCATGCCCTGGATGACGGAAGCTGTGGTATGTTAGCAGAGTCCAGAACTTGTACTACCTCTGTTCAGTTCTGGAAGAAAAATGGCACCTGAGAAATAAATGAGGATTATGCAGAGGAGGAAACTGAATTTCTGCGCTCTAAAATGTTCGACCCATCAGAATTGGCATAGTTAGGAAGGGTTTAGAATGCGGCACCTATTTTCAAAAAGACAGTTCCCTGGAAAACTCCGAGCAGAAATGTACACTGCAGGCTCTGGAAGCAATCTGATTTATTTTCCAGTTCCTGTATAACAGCTGAAACAGAAAGAACTGTCAATAAATGTTTGCTGATTGAATAAATGGACTGAGCTGGCATTCACGCCAAACTATGGGACTTATGACTAAGGCTGGAAATTTTTCAGTGAGAAGGTGTGATGAATCGTCTTAGGGCCCCTCAAGGACTTGGCTAGTTATCATCTCAACTGTGCCCAGAGTTATACATTCCCAGCTGTCAAGTTACCAACTGCATGCCAGGGGTCAGGGATAGTTCCACCCAGAGAGACAGTTGGCAGAACCATTGTGTCAGCAATGTCATGTACCCAAACATGACATTAAGCTGCCCTCACAGTCCAGACCTGTCCTCTTCAACCCATGAGCACTATCAGACCTATGTATGTTTGAAAACTTCTCTTCTTATAAACAAATTAGGTTGATAAATATTAAATGTTGCTGAATTTCCATGGCACTGAGAATGTCAGAAGTCTCCATATCATGGATAATCTTAAGATATAAAATATGTCTTATCAGATACACCAAAAACTTTTAGGGGTATATGGAGGTACTTAGATAATCCAGGCCAAAAAAAAAAAATGCCTCCAATAGAGTTGACTTTGGAGATGAAAGACGGAGGAATTTCTAGTGTCTTTGCACAGCTTTGTTGGTGGGGATTCAGAAAGATGGTATCCTGGAATAGATTATTTAAGTTACACCTAAGATTACAAAGTATCTCATTTAATATTTTCAATACATAAGGTTCAGATAAGTTAAGTGACTTTCTCAAGGCTCATCACTAGTTTAAAGCCTCACAGTGTTAAAATTAGCAACCTGGACTTAGAAAGGAAGACAATTTCATAGTTCTTTCCATGGTATCATCTTGCCATTTCCTTTCATGGTAGTTTCTTTTTCATTCATGATTTTAAGAGCATCAATGGTTAGGAGCATTCGGGAAGAGAACATCATTGAGTATCTTTTGTTTACCTTGCATGTGCCAATACTTCACCTGCATGAGTATATCTAATTCTTAAAATATTTCTATTAAGTGAGAATTAAAAGCTAAATTTGGCAGTTAAGGAAACCAAGATCTAAAGAAGTGGCTAGACCAGCACACTGCTTTTAAGGTATGTTAATTTAACCACAAAAGTCATGCTTGGTCTATATTACCACACACCAGACTGCCAACCAGATTAGCCCAGAGAACTCAGTACATAGGTCAGATTCTATAGGTGCCAGAGTACAAGGGCTCTGAGTTAAAAGAAGGAAGATGATGTCACTGTGGCCTTAGTACATAATAGAAGCCTGCACATGCTCCTTTATGATCAGTGAAACCATAGCAAAATTTAAATTAGTAAAGTTACTAGTAAATAACCACAAATTATAAAGTCTGAGACAGGAAACAGTGTTTACTTCTTCCTGAGTCCCTAGCTGTTGCTTGCATCCTTCTTATATTCACCTATTGATTGAGGACAGCTTTCTTCAGTATCACAAAGGGCTCCTGCAATGGCTAAGTGAAAAAAAAACAAACTTATTTTCAAGAACCCCAGAATCCAAAACAAGGACCAACAGGTGGAAATTAAAAGATGGCGACTTTAAGCTAAAAGGAAAAAAAGAACTTTCTGGCAAATGGATCTGTGTGGCCGTGGGGTGAGTTGCTTCAGGATGAACTAAGTTCTCTTCCTTGAATGTGCTTAAACAGAGGTTTAGAAATACTTTGGGGTTTGGCATTGAATAAATGTTGGATTGGATAATCTCCAAGGACTTCAAAGGATCTGAGGGTTTATAATAAGTGGCACCAATGGTAAGATGATCAATAGTTGACCAGACTGTTTGACTTTTCTAACCTGTCATTGTGTAACACCTCTGCTTAGTTAGATCAGACTCTTCATCAATACTGATAGAAGCAGTGAACTTTAATCCATCTTCAGTTGGAAACAGATTTAGCTCTTACCTGAGGCATCTCTGGTCTACTATTCAGTGCCAAAAGAAAGATTTTAGGGGTGAGCCACAAACCAAATGAGTATGTATTGTCATACTTGAGGCATGGAAGATATAAAGGGAAGAGTGGGTAGAAGCCACAAGGAGGCAGGGCTGTCCAAGTCTTCCATAAGTTGTGACTTCTGCTTCAAAAGTGGCCCAACTTAGGTTTGCTATGAAGGGACACAGATGTCATGTGGAAGACCAAGTCATTACCTCTTTAAGATCCTTTCCAATCAAAGACTGTATGGTTTTTAATGAGGAGCCATTTAGGAACAGGAGGTTTTCTCCTAGTCAACCTTTTCAGGTTAGGGAAACTCAACTCAGGTTAGGGACTTCCTCCCAAGTAATGCATCTATTAAAGTGAAACATACGCCAATCCTATGACTCAGCATTCCATTTCTGGTTATGTACCCAATGGAAATGGGCATTTTATATCCTCCAAAAACATGTTTAAAAATGTTCATGACAGTTTTATTCATAGTAGCCCCAAACTAAAAACAATCTATAATGTCCATCAACAGTAGAGTGTTCACTAAATTGTGGTATATTCATACAATGGAATACCATGCAGTGATGAAAAAGTAGTAGATACTACTAATATGTGTGTCTCATAGACAAAATATTGAGTAAAATAAATTGGCTGCCAAAAAATACATACTGTATTATCCCATTTATATGAAATCTCCAAACAGGCAAAGTAATCTATGGTGAGAAAAGTATGTCTAGTGATTATCTCTTGGGAAGGGAGTATTGACTGAGATGGGGCATGAAGACAATTTTGGGATTGCTGGAAATATTCTGTATCTTTATCTGATGGTGAATAAATATAAAAATTCATAGAGCTGTGATTTCTTTTTATTTTACTGTATCTATGTTATATCTCAATTTAAAAAGCTAAAAAGAATGAAAAAGAAGTCAGTAGTTCCTTTCCCATGAAGACTGGGTTATATCCTGGATTCTGGCAGCATTCCATGTCAAGGGAAAATATTCTATCCTGTTGCTTTGATAAACTGGTCCTTGAACAAACTAAATTATTGGACTGGGACTAGTATATCCATTAATTACAGAAGATACTCAGTAAAACATACTATATAAGTTTCAAAATGTTCTGAATCAAATTTTGGCTCCCAGACCTGGGTTCTACTTCCCACTCCACAATCAATCAGTTGTGTATACTCAATGCTTCTTTTTGGGGGAATCCTCAATCTTTTCATGAATAAAATAATAAGCCATTCATATATTCATTCAGCAAATATTTATTGAGTGACTACTATGTGCAAGACACTGGGCTAGTCATGTGTGGGAAACAGAGAAATCAAACAACCTCTCGGAGTTAAGACTTTTGCCTGAGATATGACATGTAAATGGGCATCATAACAGCAAAGGACTGTAGTATCACAAGCTTTTGTTATTAGGACATGACAGTTACAATCAGTGCTTCACTCAGAGCCACAAGGTAATTCTTTTCCCCAGGAAATTAATACTTTTGCTAAAATATTTTCTCCATCTTCTGCGCATATAAACATTTGCCAGCGGGCTCGGTGGCTCAGCCTGTAATCCCGCGCCTTTGGGAGGCTGAGGTGAGTGGATTGCCTGAGCCCGCGGGTTCGAGACCCGCCTGGGCAGCGAGACCTCATCTCTACAACAAATCAAAAAAAAAAAAAAAAAAAATCAGCCGGGCGTGGTAGCACATGCCTGTAATTCCGGCTACTTGGAAGGCTGAGGTGGAAGGATCGCCGGAGCCCAGCAGGTCGAGGCTGCGGTGGCCGGGAGCGGCCACTGCACTCCAGTCTGGGCGACAGAGTGAGACTCCAACTCAAAAAAAAAAAAAAAAAAAAAAAAGAATAAAAACATTTGCATCTAATTAGAAAATTTACTCTGTACTTAGATTTTCAATTTCAAAAGTACCTTTAGATGTT
Source organism: Cephalopachus bancanus (assembly GCA_027257055.1). Lineage (NCBI taxonomy): Eukaryota > Metazoa > Chordata > Mammalia > Primates > Tarsiidae > Cephalopachus > Cephalopachus bancanus. Next base: position 391,003 of record JAPVLO010000544.1, on the reverse strand, counting down.
AATATGTTATGAACTGAGAAAGATTTAACATATAAGTTTAGTGAGTTGGGTATAATACAGCTGTTCAACATTTGGAAACCAAATATGTTTTGTGCTTGGTTACTCTTCCACGTGCTGGAAAACTACAAAACGGAGTAAATAAGTCACAAATACAAGAAACAAGTATAGTATGATGCCATTTTGTATAGGGTTTTAAAACAGGCAAAAGGATACCAAGATGGTTTCTGGATGTATGCAGGCGCATCAGTGATAAAAATATCAAACCATGCCTACCCATAAGCAGTATAAAATTGTAGGACAGCATGTCTTAGATTGAGTGTCATCACAGCAGAGTCTGAGACCAGAACTTGGGTATTCCGTGTTTATGGGGAAGTAATCCCAGGGAGAAGGAGACAAGTAAAAAGAACATGCCAAGAAAGGGTGTGTTGTTGACATCACTGCTGTAGACAAAAAGGGCAACTCCACTTGGACCTCTGAGAATTATCCATCCTAAGGTCTTTTAAATACACATTAGCTCTGTCTCCATTGGTTAATTCCTCCATACTTCCTGGACATAACTGTCCTCACAGGTTGGGTGTGCTTTTGAGGGTTTTGAGAAAAGCCTTTGAATAGAGAAGCAGAAACTTGAGGTGGGCCCTGGAGGTGGAATACTGCCAGCATGACTGAACCCAGGGGTGAGCTGAGGGCATGGGACATGGGGCACAGATTGCTTCTGTTCTATGTCCTTACTCCTGGGAAAAGAAGGAAAGGAATGAAATGAAGAAAGGACATACAGAGAGTTTCCACTGAATCTCTAATGTGTTATTTCTTTAAAAAAATGTGTGAAGAAAATATGGAAAGATGTGAATCTTCAACAAAGCTGGATGGTAGGTGAATGGATGTTCATTACATTATTCCTGAGACTTTTCTGTATTCTTGAACTTTTTCAAATTTTTAAAAATTGGGTTGCATCAGCATTAATTTGTTTCAGGGGAGCTCTGATTGAATAATTATGCAGAGCAGTTATGTGTCAAATAGTAATATAATTTGCCACTAGTTCTTAAATTAAGTTAATGTACCTAAGTATAATTTCAATGAAATTTGACTAACAAAATATTGAGTTTTATCCAAAACGTCATGGTTTAATTTTTATTCTAGTTGAGAGATCTCACTTGATAAACTTTTGATTACATTTCCAGTTGTCTTACCAGAACACTTTGTAAACAGGGAGTGATTTATCCATTTTCTGGTTGGAAAAACCATAACTCAGAGGAATTTAGTAATTCATTCGAGATCATTCAGCAGTAGAAAGGCAGGAGAACAATGCAGGAGCTCTGCTGTTTTATTTTAATCTGTGATCTTCTCCCTGTTTTACCCAAATCTTCACAAAATTTTACCCAAATCTTCACAAAATGATCTGCAGAACTGTCTAGAATGCAATCTGAAAGACACATGCTTGTGATTGGGTCAACATAGGGGCACTGGGTAGGGGCCATAGGGTTTATAATCTCCACCCTCAAGGGCTTCATAATCTCATGAATATATGAATAAACATATCAGCCATATCAGCCCACCCGTCTCTCCCAAGTGTGAAGAAATGGTCACAGTGGGTTTCGCCTACATAATATCAGCGACAGCAGCCGCCACCACACATCTGTTTACTCAGCGTCCACTGTGGGAAGGAACTGCTGTTAGCATTGCTGATTTCCAGACTCTTCCAAGGTTACTGAGTCCCTCTTAACCTTTCCTTAGATGTGTATGCACTGCATTTTATCCCCTGAGGTCGACAGCTCCTTGCCCAAGGGCAATTTGTTTGTAGCAGAGGTGTTTTGAGGAAAAAGCAAACTCAAACACAACAACCACAATAACCACAAAAACCAAAACAGCCCAAACTTAAGGAAACCTCCCTTTGTAAGGCCACTTTTGAGACTTCATGGCTCCACTCAAGTCAAACATTTCAAGTGTTTGAACTTGGAACTTGGACTCAGAATCTTGTTTTCCGGAAGGAACTTAATCAGCTTTCAAATGGTCAATGGGTAAATATGGCAGAATAACAGCTGCAGACTTCTGGGCTTTTGACACTTATGACTGATGGAAAATGCCATTTGATTTACATGTAAAAAGCCTCATGCAAAATGACAGCTGAAGAAATTGTTTTGCTTTCTGCCTCTTCTGGCTGAATGACATTTGAATCAAGGCATCCTTGTGGCCCAAGGCAAGTGGTCTGGCTTCCTCTATACACTTTCCAGACCCATCACTAAACCCATAAATGATTAAATATCCGTTTCCATCCTGGCCCCCTGAAAGCTACGCCCTCATTTCCCAAACTGCTCTCTAACAGTTGGCAACCCCAGCTTTCCATTTGGCCTTTGAGTTGTCAGAACAGGAAGTATCAGGACTGGAGAGCTCAGAGTTTCTATAGAAAAGCCAGGCTCACTGACAGCAGTAAGTTCCTCAGTGGCTCCAGTGAGGACCCATTTGGAGAAACTGGGTATCCTAGATGTCTGTGTATGTTGACCACTATCTCTTGGTTTGGTTTTTCTCTTACTTCTCTGCCCACATCTTCTGCCACCTTGGGGTTCCTCTGTGCTGTCTGGCAAAAATTTTGAATCAGGAAACTACAAACTCTGTGGCAGGTGTTAGTGGTGCCCCAGTCGTGTCCCCTGGGCACTCACCTTTGGGGGCAATCTGGTGGCTTCTTATTGCAAATGCTGCATCTATCTGTCTGAGGGTGTTCTCTGGCTTAAATTAAGTTGGTGTACATATGTATATAATGTACTGGGTCATGCTGTTTTGGGGCTTGCAAGGTTTAGGGACAGGGTGGAGATTGGGTCCTGGGTGACCGTAAGGGTCAGAGAGTTAATGCCTCCAGTGGTGCCCCTCAACCAGTGAGGAATGGGAAATGGTGGGCAAATGTCTCAGCTTCCTTGCATCTGGGTGGGATAATTCTAGGGCACATTCCACAGGGTTTTTCAGAGGAGTCCCAGCAGGACTGAGCTCCAGTTGCTCACCTGGTCATTGATGTACCTTTACTGGCTTTTCTCTTTTCCCTGCTCAGTACTCATTCCTCTGCTCCCTCTCCATGTTTTCTCAGATCACCTTCCAAATGAATCTTGTGCATTTAAATCTTTGTCCTAGAGTCTGCTTTTGGGAAAATCCAAATTGAGGCAAGCCTCTGAAATGTTATACAAGTCTATGTTTAGAGTTATAAGTGTGGAGAGCCTTCATCAGCTTTTCAAAAGAATCCATGACCCCAAAGAGGCCAAGAGCCAGTGTCTACCTGCTTCTCCCCAGGTCATCTAATCTCCTGAGATCCAGATACAGGGTGGCCAGGTTCTTTCCAGATATTTCCCACTGCAAGTCTCACAAGCATCTCATGCTCCAAAGTCTGTTGTGGCTGCTGTGTTATGCCACCCAGCACCCTGTTAGGACGGAAGGACCCTCTCCCTCAGCTGCTTAGAGGGTGTCAGCTGATGGCTCCGTTGTCATGCCTCTCCAAAAATTGCCTGAAGCCAAAAAGAACCACGTCACCCAAAGGGCCACTCTATACCCCAGTGTTTTCTGCATCCAGTGACTGGTTGATGTAGATGGACAGAGGCCCAGCTTTCTTGCCCCGACTCAGGCCAACTCTGCAGGACTCTCTGTGCTCCAGAGCTCCCTGTAAGTTTGGCAGAGGACTTTTGTGTGACTGCATCACAGCTCATCTTCTCCCTTTGCCCCGTCTTGCTTGCCTCCCTTTCCCCCAACAATGGTCAATCCTGAGAGCACTTCCCAATAAACTTCCTGCTTGCCAGCCGCCAAATCAGAGTCTGCTTCCTGGGTAACTGGACCTGTGACAATGTAGGGGAATTGTTTCTGGCCCCTCTATTTCTTGACCCACCACCTCTATAAGATGAGTCACTCAATCAATCAAAACTTGAGTCTTGTTGATTATGACTTTGGAACCCCTTTTGAATTCTTCCATGGCCTTCCATTCTTTTATTTTTATTTATTTATTTATCTCTGATTCTACTTATAGGAAACCACTCCATTCTTATTATGTCTTTTCAGTTTTGGTTCAGATGCTTGTGAAAGCCTCCTCACTGCTCCTGGACTCCTGTTTTGCTCTTTTCAAACATGTTCTTTTCATTGCAAACAGAGTGACCTTTCTAAAGAGTAAATTTAGTCTTGTCCCTACTCTGTGTATAACCCTCCAATAGCTTACCATTGCCCTGAAGATAAAACTCTTTTTTTTTCTTTTGCAAGATTAGCTTTATCTATTTATTTATTTATTTTTTATTATAAAGATGTGGGGTACAATTCAGGGTGAGGTATGCAAACGTTGATTATGCAGGGACCCTTGTTGACAAGGTATGCCCCTCCCTCCCCTGGCAGTTTTCCTCAACTGCCAATCCCACTTCCCCTCCCCCAACAGTTTCCCACTACTGCCAATTGCTTTCATATAGTATTATATTTGTTCAAGGTCCGCTTATGAGTGAGAACATATGGTACTCTGCTCTTTGTTTCTGTGATAGATCACTGAGTATGATTGACTCTAAATTCATCCAAGTTGCTGTAAAGTCCATATGCTTGTCCTTCTTTATGGTTGCGTAATATTCCATTGTGTATATGTACCACATTTTTTAAATCCAGTCCAGCTTCAATGGGCAACATGGTTGATTCCATGTTTTTGCTATTGTGAATAGAGCCGCAACAAACATATGTGTGCAGGTATCTTTTTTGTAGAATGATTTGAGTTCCCCGGGTATATTCCCAATAGGGGAATTGCTGGGTCATATGGAAGGTCAATTTCTAGTTCTTTCAGAAATTGCCGCATTGTCTTCCAAAGAGGCTGCACTAGTTTGCATTCCCATCAGCAGTGTAGAAGTGATCCTTTTTCTCCGCATCATCGTCAGCATCTGTTGTTGTTTGTTTTCTTAATGATGGCCATTGTTACTGGGGTTAAGATTAGCTTTAAATTCACAGGCAGGCTCAGTTCCAGTTAAGACAGAGAAGCATACTCTACCCTCTCTTACACTGAATGCAACTAGAGACCTGGGTGGAAGATCTGAAGCAACAATTGGAGGATTCCGAAAAGTAAATAGTAGCAGGCAGCTGGGGAGAGAACTCAAACCCTGGAGACCAGTTTTCTGATTTTATATTTTTCTCCCATACCTCCTGGCTTAGAGTCTGGGCAGCAAATTGCAGAACAAGGCATTGGAGGCAGATAGAAAAAGTTATCAGAGAAGCCCTTTCTTTCTGATTAGAGGACCTAGAAGATAACCTTCTTAGGAGGTAGAGAGTAGGGGAAATCCTGTTGGGGTTTCTTTTTTTCTCTCAATCTCCCATCCTTGCCCCAAAGCGAGCTCTGGTGTGTCTGCAGCTACACTTTTACAATGGTGGTGGTGGCAGAAGCAGCCACACAGTACCCAAAACTCAGAAAAAGACCTGACCTCCATTGTCTACAGACTCCTCCAGCCTCCTGTCTCCCCACATCCTGTGTGCACTATGCTCCAGCTAAACTGACCGACTTGCTGTTTCTCAAATTTACCACAACTTGGGGCCTTGGGGCCTGCTCCTCCCTCTGCTTACAGTTTTGCTCTTCCAGCTCCATCTAACACACATGCGTACACACGTACTTGCACACATGTGCACAGGCACACAGCCACACACCAGTGTTGCTCCTTCTTAGAAATTTTATCTGATTCCAGTGCCTCACCCAGGGGACTCCACAGCTCCACTTGGGTGTTCCACAATTGGAGCATGTCTTAAGTTGTGTTTCCCAGAAGTAGACTCTAAAGTGAGAATTCTTAGGCAAGTGATTTACTAGGAAGTGTTTCCAGGAGTAACTGGTAAGGGAGTAGGGAAGCAGGAGACAGAAGGGGAGGAAGCTGAGTCAGGGTGCATTATTAAGCCAAGTCCCCTAGAGAGTGGGTAACTTTGGCTCAGTCCCAAAGCAGAGCTTTGGAAACAATGAAGGCCACACCTTGGTATTGCCCCAAATCAGGGGCAAGGGAGCTGGAATATTTATCCACCCATTTGTTATTAGTTAAGAGGAATGGAAAAGAAAGTTCCCAGGCATTTCTGCCTTTCTTTGGTGCAGAGTAGGCCCTAGCAGCCTAGGGGTCAACTCAGGGTGAATTTCATTGAAGTGAATGTGCCTCAGGGGCAGGTGAGGTCCTGGGGGAGGTGTGCTTCAGGAATTTTGCCACACCTGACTGTAATGGCCTGACAGCTGCCTGTAGCCCTCTGCCCTTCCCTGCCCTGTGAGACTGAGCTCTTGGCTGGCAGGGCATGTGTGCTCCCCATGGTAAGCCTAGCCATGAGCAGGTGCTCTAAGATGTCTGTCAAATGAATGAATTAGTGGATGAATGGATGAATCACTGTACAGGTGACTGAATACCATCCACCTTTAACAGCAGCCTTTGAAACCGGGACCTTCTACAGTGGGAGCGCAAGCAGACAGGTACAGTTTTCCTATGTTTGAAAATAGTTTGTCCTTCTTGTGAGAAGGGAAGGCATGCATACTGGGAAAAGAGGATCCTTTTTTGCAGGAACCCAGGAGGAGTGAAGTCTATATGCTTCATGCCAACCGCACTCTTCACAGAAGTCACGCTTTCCCAGTTAGAGAGGTCTGGTGCCAGCAGGCAGCAGGAATGTCAGGCTTCACGATGAAAAAGCAATAGAGAGCTCTGGATGTCTTCAAGTCTGAGGGCAGCTGGGCTCCATGTTCTGTTAGCACTGGAAGGGACTGTTGGGAATAAATTCACCACCCTCATTGTTGCATTTAACACTGAATGTGAAAGGAGTTAACTTCCTTGGCCAAAGCCTCACAGACTGAAACTCCGAGTGACAAATAGCAGAGCCAGATTATCACTCAGGGCTGGGAGCTCTTTCTCCCGTTCCTCTTTTCCAACCTCAATCTCTTCACTTACTGCTGCAGCCCACTCATCAAGTCCCCTTCTTTGTCCTCTGAATTCCTGCCCTTTCTCAAAACACTTTTTTCAGAATTAACTTTACTGAAATATAATTGGCATAAAGTGAAATGTGTCAGTTTTAAACACGCCATTTTAAGGGTTTTACACACCCACATGTGTTATGTGTAACCACCACAATCATGAGATAGAATCCCCAACTTCCACTGTGTCCATTTGCAGCCAGCTGCATTCCAATTCCTAGTTCCAGGGGAGACCATTAATCTGCTTTCTGTCACTAAAGATTAGTCTTGTCTGTACTCAAATGTCACCTAAATGAAATCCTACCATGTACATGCTTTTCTGTTGTCTGGTTTCCTTTATTCAGTATAAACATTTTGAGATCCATCCATGGTGTTGCATGGCTCAGTAGTTTGCTCCTTTGTATTGCTGAGTAGTATTTCATTGCATGAATGTACCAAAATTTGTCCATCCATTCTCATGCTGATGAACATTTGGGTTGTCCCAAGTCTATTATGAATAAAGTTGCTATGGACGTTCTTGTACAAGTCTTTGTATGGACATATGTTTTTGTTTCTTGTGGGTAGATATTTAGAAGTGGAATGGATGAGTCATATGGTGGGTGTATGCTTGACTTTGTAAGAAAATGTCAAACTGGTTTCTAAAGCGGATATACCATTTCACAGTCTCACCAGTAATGTACACAAGTTCCACATCCTTGTCAACCCTTGATATTGTCATATTTTTCAATTTTAGTCATTCTAGTATACATGGCATACACTATGTAGTATGTATAGCATAATATGTAGTATGTAGTAATATCTTGTGGTTTTAATTTGCATTTCAATGAATAATGTTGATCACGTTTTCAAGTTCTTTCTGGTCATTTGTGTTTTTCTTTGGAGGAAATGTCTTGCCTATTTTTTTTTTTTTTTGAGTTGGAGTCTCACTCTGTCGCCCAGACTGGAGTGCAGTGGCTGCTCCCGGCCACCGCAGCCTCGACCTGCTGGGCTCCGGCGATCCTTCCGCCTCAGCCTTCCGTGTAGCCGGAATTACAGGCATGCGCTACCACGCCCGGCTGATTTTGTGATTTTATTGTTGAGATGAGGTCTCGCTGCCCAGGCGGGTCTCGAACCCGCGGGCTCAGGCAATTCACTCACCTCAGCCTCCCAAAGGTGCGGGATTACAGGCTGAGCCACAGAGCCCGGCTTTGTCTTGCCTATTTTTAAATTGACTTATTTGTATTAATATTGAGTTGGGAGAGTTCTATATTCTGGAGACAGGTTTTTTTTTGTCAAATTTGAGTTTTGTAAATATTTCCTTTCAGTTTGTGGCTTGCTTTTTTTCTTAAAGATATCTTTTGCAGAGCCACAAATTTACATTTCGATGTACACCAATTTATCTATTTTTTCTTTTATGGTCCATGTTTTGTTGTTGTTATCTAGGAATCTTTATCCCAATGTCACAAAGATTTTATTTTTTCTAGACATTTTATTAATTTGACTTTTATATTTGAGTCTAAGCTCAATTCTTGAAACTCATTAGCCTTTTCAAACTCAGAATTTTCATACTGATGGCTGAGGAGCTGATTCCACAGACTGAAGGGTGTAGGGCAACAGCTTGTCAATAGGATTTGTCTCCTTTTCAGGTCCTCAGTGAACTTGGGATTCACATCCAGTAGCACAAGTGTCACATTCCTGGGGATGTAGAACTGCAGAGTGGCATTTAGTGAGAAACTCTCAGAGGCCATGTGAACCACTGGCTATGTGAATGTGGGATAGTTGTTTGAACTTTCTAGGGCTGTTTTTTTTTTTTCATCTGTAAAATGGGAATACTAAAACCTGTGCTATAGGTGTGCTTCCAGGATGGAGTACAAGAGTGTGCGAGGGGGGACCACAAAAAACCCAGAATTTATTCATTAAAAAATTATGTATTCTTAAGGCCGGGCTCCGTGGCTCAGCCTGTAATCCCGTGCTTTGGGAGGCTGAGGTGAATGAATTGCCTGAGCCTGCGGGTTCGAGACCCGCCTGGGCAACTTGGCGAAACCTTATTTCTATAAAAAAAAAAAAAAATCAGGCGAGCGTGGTAGCGCGCGCCTGTAAATTCCAGCTACTTGGAAGGCTGAGGTGGAAGGATCGCCAGAGCCCAGCAGGTCGAGGCTGCGGTGGCCGGGAGCGGCCACTGCACTCCAGTCTGGGTGACAGAGTGAGACTCCGACTCAAAAAAAAAATATATATATATATTCTTAAATGTTTAGGCTGCAGTCACCTTCAAAGTACTCTCTGTTTGATGCAATACACCTACCAAGATGCTTTTTCCACTTCTCAAAACAGTTTTTGAACTTGTCAATTTTGATGCCTTTTAGTGCTTCTGCCACTTTTGTTTTATCTCTTCCACATCAGCAAAACGTTTCCCTTTGAGGACTTTTTTTATCTGGGGAAACAAAAAAAAAGTCGAGGAATAGGGAGGATGGGGCATGGGGTTCATGCCATTTTTGGTCAAAACTGCTGAATACTCAGCGTGGTGTGGACAGGTACATTGTCATGGTGAAAGAACCAGTTACCTGTTTCTTCTGCAAATCGTGACACAACCTTCTCAGAGCTTCCAGATAAAAGCTTTGGTTGACCATTTGATCTGGAGGAACAAATTCCGAGTGTACTATAAAGGGCCCGCCCTCCAAAAGACAATTCCTGTTTTTGGGGGGTTCCCCTTCATATATAAGAGCACCCGGCAGGATCTTACCCGTAGGCGGCCCTGGCTAAGTAGGAGCTTCTCTTACTGCCACTGCTGTTGCTGTTGCTGCTGTGTCATCTCAGCATTATTTGAATGCTACACAGATGGCCTGGCCTGGGTTTTTATAAAACGGTGTTGACGCATTAGTTGCTGGATCTCTGCAAGCTCATTTGCACCTTTTTAAAAATAGGGTCCCTGCTATATTTGGCAGGTCACTACTCTGGTACGAAGGAACTTTCAGGGCCATGCTGATGAAGCAGCTAAGCATGGCTCAGGAGTGACCACCAGTCAGCGATGAGCAAGGACACCTTTGGCATGCTTCTTGCAGGTGTTTTAAAATGAGTCCATGTGGGAACTTTCTGATTATTCTCAGGAGCAGGGACAGATGGAAATTATGAGAAGGCCTTACCCTTTGCTATGACAGTTTATGTGGTTACATCATCGCTCCAGCTTTCCACCAAGTCAGAAACTGTGCCCCATGTGAAATTTCAGTGGAGGAAATGGGACGGAAGAGTTTATGGATATATTTTAAGGCTTGTAGTTGAACGCTTTGGGCTTGCTTTCCTCTTAAACTTTACCTGTACAGTTGAATACATTTTCTTCCAGAACTACTTCTGGAAAATGAAGTTTTAATACTAGAAATTCTGATAGGTTTCTGGTTTCATCGGTCCTCTGTACACAATGACAACATACAAACCCATTAGTCAAAAGAAGTCACCCTTTGTGCCTCAGTTTTCTCATCTATAAAATAGGAATAATAATACTGTCATATATATTTGTTGTGAGGGTTAAACTGGCTACTAAAAATAAAGTGTTTTGAGGAGTGCCAGGCACATAGTAATAAATGCCATTAAGTGCTATATTATTGTTGCTGTTGTTGTTTTACTCTGCTTGAAGCTGTTTTTGTTTCCTGTGTGTGTAAACAGTCATTGGGCAGCTGGGAGAGTGTTTGGGAAAGCCTTATCTGAACTTAACATTCTTCCTTTGATCAACGAGTATCTGTTTTGGAAGTCCTTAAGTAGTAGGCAATTAGCAATTAACAGTAGCCAGGATTCCTCTTAACCTTTTTTAACGTACTGAAATTCTCCTTGCTTCAATGGCATTTTGTGGCTTCTGCCCCTCCCTCACCACATACACACAATGATCCCTGGCCCCCAGGCAATTTCTTCAGAGTTTCAGGAAGTTTTGGTTAAGCATACCTCAGGAACATTAATTCCTGGGACTTTCACAGAGGTAAGAAGCACCTCTTCAGCCTTCTCAGCACTATTTGTCCTTACTCTGTGTGCTTCCCTAGATCTGGTAGCAAAAATCTGGCCTTCCTCCTCTTCATCCTCTAAAATTTTGTGCAAACCACCATCCAGTTGGAGAAGCAGAAAAAGTTTTAAGTGTGTGTTAGGGATAGAGTGAAAGGAGGGGGCTGGTAGTTTAGCTTCAAAGGGTGGGAGAAAAGTGAGAATGAATCAACTCTGATGGAGAGAGCTGGGGTTAGAAAATGTGGCATTCAGAAAACAACTCACCGTGAAGAGGGGAACAAGGGCAGAAGGTTGTGTTCCCAGTCTCAACCAGGCTTCTTTTACCTAGGGAAGTAAAGGCAAAGGCTGCCATTTTTCCCTGGTTCAGAAGTCACAGATCTCTCACTAAACACAAAGATACCCAGGAGGACTGGCTTCATGGGTTTGCCAACAGTGCAGTAATAGCTCAGGATCCCACACTCAGAAGGACCTCACACTCCGAAGAGCCCCACATGCAGAAGGGCACAGCTGTGGCTGCCTCTGTCCTGGGCTTGCAGTACATGGCACGTTTGGTGGGAAACTCAGCAGGGGTGAGCTATGGATTGGATAATGGGCTCATGGGAAGAGGAGTTGCCTGGTTCAACTTCCCTTCCTCTGGCTGGGGCATTGTGTGTTGGTCTGGCATCTGGTGGGTAGGTGAACTTGGCAGCCAGTGGGTCATGCACGGATATGCCTGCATGCACTAAGTCACAAGGCAGAGCCCCTCACAACTCCCCTATGCCCAAGAGAACATGCCATTAAATAGCAAATTAAAAACACTGGGATACATCAAGAGCAAGACTGCAGAAGAAAAAAATGAAACTTTGTACTTAGGATTTTTAATAGTATGATTTTTGTTTCCTGCCTTGAATGAGGAGCCCATTTTACACTGGGTCCCACAAATTATAAGCCAGTCCTGGCGCCCAGGTCTAAATGTTCTTTGGTTGGTTTTGGCTCATGTTTCTCCAGGTCCCAGCTGGTGGCGAGGGAGAGAGAGCATGAATAAGGTGTTCCCGCTGTCTTTCAAGTTGCCAGCTGGGGAGGGATGCACATCGCTTCATCTCACTTACAGTTAAATGTGGCCATGCCATTGGCCAGAGCCCAGTCACATGCCCACATTCCACTGTAAGGCAGAAAAGATCCAGTCAAGCAGGGTGTCCAGAAGGAAGAGGTGAATGCCAACATTGGTGAGCACTGGCTGTCTCTGCCATGTGCCCCAAACCTGGCTCTCTTCTTGATAATGGCACTATCATCCACCTAAGCGTAGCAGCCAGCCTTCCCACAGGTCCTTATCCCTCATCATTTTATGGCCAGTGCCTCCTCAAGTCTTCGTAGTTTGGTCTTTGTCCATTTTTTGGTCTGTTCACTGCTCTCCGTCCCCACTTCCACCATCCTAGTCAAAGCTCTCATAGTCCTTCAATGATTTCAAGTCTTCATAGTTTGGTCTTTGTCCATTTTTTGGTCTGTTCACTGCTCTCCATCCCCACTTCCACCATCCTAGTCAAAGCTCTCATAGTCCTTCAATGATTTCTAAATAATGGATCATGCACCATCATCAACACATGTTGAGCACAGACTTCAAATATACATACCTTTGTTTAGAAACAGCATCTATGTACCACTGTTTTTCTGAAGTTAGATATTAGTAAAGCTTAATGTTTTTCTATTTCTTTAAAATAGTATACATTTATATTTTCTCTTATACCTCCATAGGTGCCCTTTTCACATATTTCCTGAAATATGAGCCCCACACTGACGATCATTAACCCAGAAACCTGCAATAGACATTGTGTTGTCCTTTTGCTCTCACTCTTACCCTCACCTAATTTCCTTCTTGTAGCTATGCATGCATGTATACATAAATAGTCACTACAAGACCACTGTGTACCAGGCACTGTTCTAGGCAATGGGGTATAGAAGACTGATAAAGTTCCTGTCCACATGGAGCTTATTCTAGTGGAGGTGGTTGGAACCCAGAAATAAACAAAATAAATGTGTCCAGTATTAGCAAGTGCTCTAAAGAAAAATAATGCAGAGAAAAGGGAAAGAGAGTGAATAGAGGTAGAGATGGCGGGGTGCTCTTTTAGAGAAAGCCTTGCTAATGAGGTGACATTTAATCCTAAATGAATGGAGGTTGAGAGCCACATAGCATTCTGGGAAAATATAATTGCATGCAGAGGAAACTATAAGTGCAAATGCTTTGCAATAGGAACATGCTCAGCTTGGGCATGGGACTGCCAGGGGGGCAGTGGGCTGGAGTAGAGTGAGCCAGAGGGAAGTGACAGGAGAAGGGTTTGGAAAGCCAGACAGAGGCCATTTCCCACAGGACCTTGCAGACCAAAGTACACACTTTATATGCTGTTCTGAAGATAATAGGAAGACACTGGAGGATTTTGAGCAAAGGGAGGACATGATCAATTTTACACTTTAGAATGATCACTATGGCTGTGATATGATGAACAGACTGTGGGTTTGGGATGAGAAAGGAAGTAGGAAAGCCATCTGTGAGGTGATTTCAGAGATCACGTGATGTGAAGATCAGTAAAGGTGGGTTGGGATAGGCTAGTGGCAGTAGGGATGGGGGAAGTAATCAGATTCGGTTGTATTTTGAGGGTAGAGTCAATTCTGATAATGTTTTTCCCATACTCAAAACACTTTGTGATGGCTTTCTAGTGCCCTTGCTCATGGAATTGCCCAGGGCTCAGCCTCTTCCTCACTTTTCCACCTGGCATGGTGACCCCTCTCAGTTTCTGTGTTCTAGCCCTTTTTAAAATTGTTCAACTCACACATTGTTCCCTCCATTTGGAACGTTCTTCCTCTTCCCTTGGTCAACTCTAACTTTTCTTCAGATCTCATCTCAATGATTAGTTTCTCTGAAGATAGCTCTCTGACCTCCTTTACTGCTGGATATCACCTCCCTATCACTGCTCTCCCAGTGCCATGCCCTCATGCATTCTTAGTGCTCCTTTACATACCCTCGTGTGATTGTGTCTCTCTGTCTCCCATGATAAAATGCAAGCTTCCAGGGGATCAGGGACTCTATTGTTTTGGTTATTGTTCCTCTTGCCCCAGTGTGGTGCCCAGAACATAGGAAGCTCAGTCACCATTGTTACATGAAGATGCAAATGAAGAAGTGTAGATGGAAGAAACAGAAAACCTTCTTCAGTAGCACATATGAGTCGGTGCTGTGGGGAGCTCCCCAGAATAGTTTGAGGAAGGGGAATGCTTTCAAGGGTACTAACTCTAACAATTGGATTGGTACAGACTTGTGTCCTAATACTGAGTATAAAGTGAGACTGCAATCTTACTTGAAGTCACAAGCTAACAAAGGCCTGCAGTATACATTATATCTTATGTTTTGCTTATATCTCTACTTGTGTGGGAATGTAAGAAGAACATAATTTATTCTTCCTTCCACCGCCTTATCAAACATGATCTCTCAGACAGCACTCTCACTCCTGGATGAAATCTCAGGCAGGTCCCATAGGTTTTCAATCCCTATCAGCCTCAAGTGCAATCTAATTTCAGTAAATAAAATGTCCCATCTAGTCTAACCTGAAAACTTCAATCTTTTATTCCATTTCAAGCACCTTCCCTTCCCATGTCTCTCCCCATGTCTGCCTCTGACTGGGTTGTGTGTGGGGGGGAGTAGGGGGAGAGGCACAGTTGATGTCCTTTGTCCTCTCTTTTCATACTTTTGCTGTCTCTTTCAGTTTCTAGCTGCCATTTCTAGCCCTTCCATAGTTGATATGTAGGAACAGGGAGAGGGCAGGTCAGAGAACCCCTACTGAACTGGTGCAGTTATTACCAGCCAAAGAACATTCTGGGTAGAGCGAATGTTTAAAGCTGATTCTTATTTTGGTAAAGTCTCCCTCGGGGACTTTACATTGCTGGGGCTCTCTCACTAACAGTCCTATGATGAGGGAGAGCATCCTCTGGTTGACTTTTTCCTTAGCCCTTTGATTTTGGGACAGCCTATGCTTTGATGGGGCCAACTGCCCTACAAGTGGTTCTACTTGGCAGAGACCTCTTGGGACCACTCAGCCTCAATCTCTTCTAGGGCCTGAATCCAACTCAGGGAAAATATGCATGCATTCTGGATTCTTCAACACTGGAAACACGAGTAGTTCCTAGGACAGTTACCTCTCCTTATGCTGATTCTGATGCATTTGGGCAACCATGGGCTCACACCTTCACGTTTCCCCAGGAAAGAGTTTGATAGCGTGCTGCCGTTAAGTCCCCCAAGCTTCAGGGAGCTTAGGCCAGGTTCTCAGGGCTTCTCTTTAAAACCTTATCAACTGATTTAAATGAAGAGGAAATATTATATCCCTCTAATTCACAGTGGTGGGGAACACCAGCATTCTAATCACTCTTTTTCTACCTCCAACTTTGAATGAATTACTTGGCTTCTTGAATAAATTACTTGGCTTCTTGAATAAATTACTTGGCTTCATAGACACAATGACTTTATAATTTATCACCCAGAAAGGTTCACACTTTTTTTGGATTATGGTTATTTTTTCACTTTATATAAACTCTTTAATGAAGTGTAACATTCATACAGCAAAGTGGACAAATCACAAGTGTACAGCTTGATGAATTTTCACAAAGTGAGAATATCTGTGTAACCAACACTTAGATCAAAGACACAGAGCATAACATTCCTAGCACCTCAGAACCTCCTTCATATTCCTGCCAGTCACTTTCCTTCTCACAAGCAGAACCACTATTCTGACTTCTAAGACTACAGATTTATTTTTCAAACCCAGAAAAATTTTGAGAGCGAAAGGGGGGCATATGGGTACCTATCTTCCAAAATGGCCACCATCAATTCCTTCACTTTCCATACATATATGCTATAGTCCCATTAAAAGATGGCAGCCATTCTTACACTCTTTTGAATCTGGGCTGCTCTTTCACTACTCTGACCAATAGAATATTGCAGGTATAGTGCTTTGCCTGTTGTGGTCTAGCCTTGTCCCTGGATCTCCATGTAGAAAGTCCAGGCTACTCTGCTGAAGAAAGAGGGCATGTGAGGAGCACTGGGGCACCAGTGAGTGACGAAGCCAATCTTGAATGTTCAGCCCAGCGGCATCTTCAGATGACTCCTGCCTCAGCTGCTATCTGATTACAAATGCTGAGAGTCTCACCCTTGGATCTTGATTTTTTTTTAACTGACCACATTGGCTTTTAATCCAGAAAGGTCAATGAAGAAAATTCCCTTTGGCAGGTACAAACAATTGAAAAGAAAGGTTTCCAAAAAAGAATCATGAAATATTTAAGGATTAAGATATCTATTTTGGTTTTGCTTAATCCTTTTCAGTTGGACTTCTATCCAACATACCCAGTGTTAATGTGTATTAGTAGAATAAGCTAATATCTGAATAATTTATTAATGTTCTTAATTCTAAAACATTAAGAATACCGCTAACATTGACAATAAATTAGCTTGGCATTTTCAAAGCAATATATTTTATACTTACGTACTTATTTTAAATGACTTTAGACTAGACAAAAACTTAAAAATAAAGGGAAATTTGTCACCTTTGGGTCTTTAAGCAGAAAGTCTATTTGGTCCCCAGTTTCTGTAACCCATCCAACTACACACGATGTGTAACCACCTAGAGCAGAATTACTCTCTCTTTTCTCCTTTTCCCCAGACGTTTTCTTCCTCTTGAGATAAGCCTTGCCTTTCATTTGATCTACAGAGTCTTGGTATGGAGACCACTCTATGTTTTTCCTGTGAAATAAAAAGGCAGTCTTGTTGATTGATGGTAATTAGCCATAATGAGGGTATCCTGGTCATAACATGGACATCGACCACAGGATATTATCTGCTCAGAAGCAGACCAGAGTCATCCAAATGACAGAGTGTGGTATGAAGCTTAGTGATGCCAGACTTCTGCATGGAGCCTCAGAGACAACTCTTTGGAGGTTAGGTGTAATGCTATGGGATAAAAGCAAATAAAGAGTACCTGCTGGCTCTGCCCTGCGTCCTTCCTACTTCCCCTCCACCCTCTCAAGGCAAATAGCTGATGGGCTGCCAGGCAAATACCCTAAGAGTACTCAAGGGCAGAGGAAACTAAGGAAGGCAGAGCGAAAGCAGGACACGGACCAGTGGTAAAATCATTAAAGATATCCCTTGGAGAAGGTCATTTCTCCTTTTTGCAAACTAAGACTGTATCTTCTGCTTATAGGTCTTAACATGAGGTAGTAACATCTCTAAGCTTGACTGCCATTTTTTCTCTTGAAATTGAGACTTCTTCTTTCTTTCTTTCTTTCTTTTTTTTTTCTTTTTTGAGTCAGAGTCTCACTCGCTCACCCAGACTGGAGTGCAGTGGCCGCTCCCGGCCACCGCAGCCTCGCCTGCTGGGCTCCGGCAATCCTTCTGCCTCAGCCTTCCGAGTAGCTGGAATTACAGGCATGCACTACCATGCCTGGCTAATTTTTTGATTTTATTATAGAGATGAGGTCTCGCTGCCCAGGCGGGTCTCGAACCCGTGGGCTCAGGAAATCCACTCACCTCAGCCTCCCAAAGGCGTGGGATTACAGGCTGAGCCACCGAGCCCGGCGAGACTTCTTCTTATATAACTATTTTTTTCAAAATAGTATAAGAAATGCAGGTTGATTGTAAGAGACATAGGTAAAATAGAGACAGAATATCAGTAGTTATTGGGATCTGTTTTTCCATATGAGTATGAAATGTCATATCAGTTCTTACTCACTTCTACTATTGGCATTCTGAATTTATGACCATACCACTTGAAACTTTCTTTTATTTGAACTATAAACTTATCATTTATAAATATTTACATGCCTGCAAAATGTGGTTGTGACAGGTCATATCCTAGGAGAGGAGCAATTCACATCCAAATTTCATTTGGCATTTTATCATTGGTTACATTTTCTAGAAGGCAGAGAAATACTTTTCCCACATTGCATCAATGGTTTGAAGTATTGTGATGGCTCACAGTGTCTGTTGTATTATGTATATGTGTACTCTGTGATATATTTCACTATTTTTCTATAATCTAAAGTAATTTTTTCTGAAAGGAAGGAATGTCTTCTGGAAGACATGCAAGAAATGTGAAGAACATGGAAGAAATGAAAGGAAAATGAACAAACGTGTTTCAATTATCTATTGATATATAATAAACCACTATAAAACTTGCTGGTTGACTTAAAACAACATTTATTTATTATAGTTCATGATTTTGTAACTTAGCTGGCAGTTCTGCTTTATATGGTGATGGCTAAAGTCACTCATGTAGCTGTAGTAAGGTAATGGTAGGTTGAATCTGTCAG
Organism: Cephalopachus bancanus; assembly: GCA_027257055.1. Lineage (NCBI taxonomy): Eukaryota > Metazoa > Chordata > Mammalia > Primates > Tarsiidae > Cephalopachus > Cephalopachus bancanus. The sequence continues at coordinate 372,801 of JAPVLO010000544.1, read as the reverse complement.
ATTCGATGCTTTGGTTCTTTTTCACATGTCCTGTTTGTGGTGTTAACTTGGACTTTCTTATAGCATAGTGGTCTTAGGGTTCTAAGAACATGAAAGTAGGCAGTTCCAGGCTTCTTAAGTACTGTAAAATTAAAGCGTCAATTCCTCACCACGTTATTGTGGTGAGACAGAGAGAATATAAAGAAATGAAGAAAATTTTTAAAGCATCAACATAGAAATTGAAGAAAATAATAAGAATATTCTTCAAATGTTCATTCATTCACGTGTATATCCCCAACATTTAGCTTAGCGTCTGGCATATAGAAGGCTCTTAGTTAATGTTTGCTAAAGAAACTAATTTGATAAGATTTCTGTGGCAGAGACTGGTTACCTATTAACCAAACTGATTCCCTTTCTTCCTGGGCTATAGACTATATTTCCCAGCTTCCCTTATGGTTATGAGTTACCTGTAAGCTCTAGCTGAAAGAAATTGAGTGAAAGCACCATTTCTAGGTCTGACTCATAGAAACTTCTCATGTGTTACCCTTCGTGTTCTTTTCTCCTTCTGGATTTTCGGAATGATGACCTTGGAAGCCACTTTGAAGATAGTTGAGTTGGCTGGGTGCGGTGGCTCAAGCCTATAATCCCAGCACTTTGGGAGACTGAGTGAGAGGATTGCCTGAGCTCAGGGGTCCGAGACCAGCCTGGGCAACTTGGTGAGACCTCTTCTCTACAATAAATCAAAAAATAAGCTGAGTGTGATAGCGCTCACCTGTAGTTCCAGCTACTTGGAAAGCTGAGGAGGAAGGATTACCTGAGTCCAGCAAGTCAAGGCTGAAGTGACCATGAGCGTGCCACTGCACTCTAGCCTGGGTGACAGAGTGAGACTCCAACTCAAAAAAAAAAAAAAAAAAGAAGATAGTTGAGCAAGGAGGTAGAAGTAGTCTGGATCCATGAATCACCATTATGAGGAGGCCCACCTGGTCAGAAACACCCACACCACATGGTTACATTAGCAATAAATAACCTTGTTTGTGTGTGCAACCAGTGAAATCTGGGAATTTGTTACAGCATCTGAACTAACACATCTCTGTCACTCAATCATCCTACAGTTTGAAGAACTACAATAAAGTTGAAATTTCCTAAAACTGATGTTGTTAAGCTCTAATTGATACAGTGAAAAATATGCTTGGACCCACACTGTGGTTGGCATACTTCTAAGTGGCTCCCAATGAATCCCACCTCTTGGAATTCACATCTTTGTATAATCCCTTTCTGCTGTATGTGGACTGTATCTAATGACTTTTTCTAACAAATAGAACATGGCAAAGATGATAGGAGGCCACTTCCATGATTTGGTTACAGAAGATTGTGTCTTTTGCTGGCTTTGATGAAGCAAATTGCCATGTTGGAGAGGCCCATGTGGCAAAAAATCGAGGATGACCTCTGACCAACAGCCAATGAGAAACTGAGGCCCTCAGTCTGACAGCTCTCAAAAAACTGGAGCTTGCCAACAACTATATAAATGAGTTTGGAAATGCATATTTCTCCAGTTGAACCACAAGATGAGACTACACCCTCAGCGGATAACTTGATTGCAGCCTTATGAGAGATTCTATAATAGAAGACCCACCTGAGCTGTACCCATATTCCTGACCCATGGAAACTTGAGATAATAAATGTGCTGCTTTAAGCTTCTAAAATTTAGGGTAATTTATAATGCAGCAATAGACAACTAATACACCCACAAACCTGAATTTTAATGTGGAGTTTACCCGCAATCTACTGACACTGGTAACCTTCTAATCTCAAGTAGATAATCTTAGAGATAAATAAATGTTGAACTGTTTCTGCCAACCATGTGCAGTTTTAAACCATGAACTTCTGGAAAAACTGCCCTATCACACCCCTCTGGTTACCTAATCCATTATCTAGTGTGATGAAACTACTATATGGTTATTTAAGATCTGTTTGGTTTGATGTTTGAAATTGTTTCAAGAAAAGAAACAGGGAGAGGCAGATGAAACTGAAACAGGAGTGTTATGTTCCAGATTAAATAGGCTCAAGAAATCTGGAACTATCTCCATCCATCTGAAAAACAGAAAAAACAACAGATGCTCCAAGAGTAACTGGAAAGCGCTAGAAAAGCTGTCTGTGCCTTCATCGTAATCAATTACCTAGTTTCAGGAGATGACTTAGTGTTAATGTAAAAAGCATAAAAGCAGCCTGTAGGTGAAAGAGAAATAAATAAATAAACACATTTGGAAGGTCTGGCAGCAATAGATTCACAGTTCTTCAAGCCAACTATTGACTGAAGCTCAGAAGAAGGTGAACCCTGTGGGTAGAACTTGTCCAGTTAGTTGTTCAGTTAGCTCCCTACTGTACTCCAACACTAAAGTCATAACTCTGTCACCATCTTTTATCCTCCTTATAATGAGTGCTTTTTTTTCCCTCTGTGGTTAAAAATATTATTTTGTTTCCATGTCTCTATTGAAAGTCTTGTCTGTGTATGTAGGTGGATGGTTAGAGCTAGAACGCAAGAACCACATGATTTCGATAAACACAAAAAGGGGCATATTTCACAGTGGAAGTGAAAAATTAGGTGTTTAAAAGGAAAATTCAAGGCCTGATGTACTCATTTATGTTACCTCTCTGGGCCTGGAAGGCATTTGACTGGGAACCCTTGATTTAACCTCTCTGTACTTAAATATCTTCATCTAAGTAAAGGGATTAAACCAGTTGAAGTCTAAGGTCTAGACTGCCCTAAGTTTTATGACTCAATGACTCTAATAGTGGAAATTCCAGGCCAGAAGGAAAGACCATTTAGAAGATTTCTTTAAAAGGAAAGAAATAGCTGATTGGAGAAAAAAAATTATAATTTAACTTGAACGATGATGCTGTTGGGCAAGTTAATATTATGCTAGACGATGAGGATTCATCTTAACTGTGCTTTTAATATAACCTGATATCATTCTTGTTTGGTTAAGCAAAAGGGAACTTTTCCTATTCTGACAGCTGAACCTAGTCCTAAGAAAAGATCAACTGGAATCAACGTCTTCCCCAGTGACGCAGCATTTCTCAAGTGCTGAATCACTTGGAGGATACTGAGGGTGCTGAAAATATTCAGGACACCAGACTTTTAAATATGAAAGTATCTTCTTAATTTGACACTCATCTATGAGCAGATTCCCAACATGAGCTATCTTTCCAAAAATATTTTGTTGAAGTATCTTTTGAACATTTTTATACTGCAACATTATCCATGTTCCTTTAAAAAAAAAAAAAAAGACTCACGGCCATGCTATTGTGTTTTTCCTTTCAGTTGTGGTTTTTACTTCTCTAAGCAGAACACATTCACCTGATATTTATATACATAAACATATGTTAGTGTGTATAGTCAGTTGGTCAACAAGTATCTAGCTAGTGATGTTTTTCAAGGACTCATTCTTGTTTGTCTTCTCTCTTCATTCAGCATACTTTTCATGACTTATTTTACTCTACAGTTTTATTTACAATCTATATGTAAATATTTTCTATAGGCAGACCTTGTTTTATTGAGTTTTGCTTTATTGTGCTTCACAGATATTGCTTTTTTGTTCACAAATTAAGTTTTGTGGTAATCCCATTGAGTAAGTCTACCAGTGCCATTTTTCCAATAGCAAGTGTCACAATATTTCAAACTGTTATCACTATATATGTTGTAGTGACCCGTGATTAGTGATCTTTGAGGTTATTATTATAATTGTTTTGGGGTGCCATGAACTGCACCCATATAAGACTGCAAACTTAATTAATCAATGTTGTGTATGTTCTGGCTGCTCCACTAACCAGTCATTTCTGGGTCTCTCCCTCTTCTCAGGCCTCCCTATTCCCGGAGACACAATAGTATTAAAATTAGGCCAATTAATAACCCTACAATGGGCTCTAAGTGTTCAAGTGAAAGGAAGAGTTGCAGTTATTTCACTTTTTTCTTTTTAATATTTTCATCCCCAATTCTTATATGTTAAAGTCTCTCACTTTAAATCAACAGCTAAAAATGATTAAGCTTACTGAGGAAGGCATAGTGACAGGCCAAAAGTTACACATTTTGTACCAAACAGTTAACCAAGTTGTGAATGCAAAGGAAAAGTTATTGAAGGAAATTAAAAGTGCTATTCCACTGAATATACAAATGATAAGAAAGTCAAACAGTCTTATTGCTGATATGGAGAAAGTCGGAGTGGTCTGGATAAAAATCAAACCAGTCACAACATTCCCTTAAACCAAAAGCTAATCCAGAACAAGGTCCTACCTCTTTTCAATTCTATGAAGGCTAAGAGAGGGGAGGAAGCTGCAGAAGAAAAGTTGGAAGCTTATGGAGGTTGGCTCATGAGGTTTAAAGAAAGAAACCATTTCCATAACATAAAAGTGGAAGGTGAAGCAGCAAGTGCCAGTGGAGAAATTACAAAAAATTATCCAGAAGATCTAGCTAAAATCATTGATGAAGGGGCTATACTAAACAAAAGATTTTAAATGAAAATAAAATAGTCTTCTATCAGAAGATGATGTCATCTAGGACTTTCATAGGTAGAGAGAAGTCAATACCTGGCTTCAAAACTTCAAGGAACAGGCAGACTCTCTTGTTAAGGACTAATGCAGCTGGTGACTTTAAATGGAAGTGAGTACTTAGTTACCATTCTGAAAATTCTAGGGTCCCTAAAAATTATGCTAAATCTACTCTGCCTATGCTGGATGAAAGCACATGGGTTTACAGTGTGATTTACTGAATATTTTAAGCCAACTATTGAGACCTACTGCTCCAAAAAAAAGTTATTTCAAAGTGTTACTGCTCATTGACAATACATCTGGCCACCCAAGAACTCTGATGGAGAGGTATAAGAAATTAATGTTGTTTTCATGCCTGCTAACACAACATCCATTCTGCAGTCCATGGATCAAGAAGTAATTTTAACTATAAAGTCTTATTATTAAGAAATATATTTCATAAGGCACTACCTTTCATAGACAGGAATTCTTTAAATGGATCTGGGATAAGTAAATTGAAAACCTTCTGGAAAGGATTCATTATTCTAGATGCCATTAAGAACAGTCATGGTTCATGGGAGGAGGTCAAAGACAATGTAAACATTAACAGGAGCTTGAAAATTGAAAAAAAATTTATTCCAACCCTCATGGGTGACTCTGAGGTGTTCAAGGCTTCAGTGGAGAAAGTAACAGTAGATGTGGTAAAAATAGCAAGAGAACTAGAATTAAAAGTATAGCTTAAAGATGTAATTGCTACACTCTTATGATAAAATGTTAACAGATGAGTTGCTTCTTATGAGTGAGCAAAGAAAGTGGCTTCTTGAGATGGGGTCTACTCCTAGTGAAGATGCTGTGAACATTGTGGAAATAATAATAAAAGGTTTAGAATGTTACATAGACTTGGTTGAAAAGGCAGCTTCGGGTTTGGAGAGGACTGACTAATTTTGAAAGAAGATATTTGTGGATAAAATACTATCAAACAGCATTGCATGCTATAGAGAAATCTTTCATGAAATGAAGAGTCAACTGAAGAAGCAAATCTCATTGTTGTCTTATTTTAAGAAATTGTCACAGCTACTCTAACTTTCAACAACCACTACTCTGATCAGTCAGCAGCCATCAACAATGAAGCAAGACTCTCTACTAGCAAAAAGTTCACAACTGATTGAAAGCTCAGATAATCTAGTGGAAAACTGTCAGGGGAGGGGGGTGGTGGGACTGGCAGTTGAGGGAAACTGCTAGGGGAGGGAGGGTTACCTCATCAACAAGGGTACCTGCGTGATCAATGTTTGTGTATCTAACCCTGAATTGGACCCCCTATCTTTATAATAAATAAATAAATTTTTTAAAAAGTTAAAAAAAACAAAGCTCAGATGATTATTAGCATTATCAATCAAGTATTTTTAATTAAGATATGTACATTGTTTTTCAGACATAGTGCTATTGCACACTTAATAAGCAACAGTGTAGCATAAACATAACTTTTATATGCATTGGGAAATAAACAATTCTGTGACTTACTTCGCTGAGATATTCATTTTGGTTGGGAATTGAACCTGCAATACTTCTGAGGTCTGCCTGTAAATGTATCTCTCCTATCACATATGTTAAGCTATGCCCCTCGGTTAATCACTTCTAAGCCTTCCAATCTCAACATGCCTCAAAGCAGAATTCATCATTTTCTCATTCAAGCTCCTCTTCTTGACTTCTCTATTTGGGTTGATGTCCCAATCATTGAACAGGATGTCACCCAGCACCCTTTCTTTTCCCTTACTCTCTACACCCACACTCTGGCAATTTTCCCTTTAACCATTTCCTGATCCTGTCACCTCCCTCACTCTTTTTTGTTCCAATCCTTATAATCTCTGACCTATATTATTTCTGTGAACTCTTGAACTCTCTCAGGCCACACACCTCAGAATGAGGGTAAAAATCAGGGCCAGAATATCTGTCACAAAACTGCTTTTCTTTTGCTCTGTCCCCAAACTTCTGCTGGAATTTCAGATCACCTCAAATGGGTTCATATTGTTTTGGCATCCTCCAGGGGCTGTTCCACATGCGACTGGGAACCTTCTTGGCTCCTTTTTCTTGGTTTCTACACAAGAGTTTTATAATCTTCGTGGCTGCTATCCAAGAGTCATCATTTTCCTATTCTTCTTTGGCTTTCTCTAGTGATAATGCATTGTCATTGTTGTGAAAACAAATAACAGCAGATACCTCACTGATGCTGGTATCCACCAATGACCACTGAGTCTACTGAAGTATGGCTATTGCTACTGATGCCAGAACCAAAGGCATTGCTCCCCATCTCTGTGGAAATTATGAACACCAGTGCTGCTGAAAGCAAAGTTCTTGCTGCCCTATGAGTGTTTTAGTGAACCAGATTCTTTTCAACATTTTGGTTGTCCTTAGTGTAGCCCTTTCACTTTAGTACTTGGGTATGAATCAATGAAATCTACTAGAAGGAAATCTGAGTGACAGACTGATCTTTCCTTCGAATTATTACCCACCCCCCCTTAAAACTTTGTCCTACATGAATAGACACTTCTCAAAAGAAGATATAGGCGCAGCCAACAGACACATGAAAAAGTGCTCAGCCTCACTCATCACCAGAGAAATGCAAATCAAAACCACATTGAGATACCATCTAAACCCAGTAAGAATGGCCATCATTAATAAAACAAACAACAACAGATGCTGGTGAGGATGCAGAGAAACAGGAATGCTTCTATACTGCTGGTGGGGATGCAAACTAGTGCAACCTCTTTGGAAGACAGTGTGGTGATTTCCGGAAGAACTGGAAATTGACCTTCCATATGACCCAGCAATTCCCCTATTGGGAATATACCCAGAGGAACTCAAATCATTCTGCAAAAAAGATACCTGCACATGTATGTTTGTTGCGGCTCTACTCACAATAGCAAAAACATGGAACCAACCATGTTGCCCATCAAAGCTGGACTGGATTTTTGAAATATGGTACATATACACAATGGAATATTATGCAGCCACAAAGAAAGACAAACATATGGACTTTGCAGAAACTTGGATGGATTTAGAGTCGATCACACTCAGCGATCTATCACAGAAACAAACAACAGAGTATCATATGTTCTCACTCATAAGCAGACCTTGAACAATTATCATAATACCATAAGAAAGGGACTGGCAGAAGTGGAAAACTGTCAGGGGATGGGGAGTGGGATTGGCAGTTGAGGGAAACTTCTAGGGGAGGGAGGAGCACACCTCATCAACAAGGGTACCTGCATAATCAACGTTTGTATACCTAACCCTGAATTGCACCCCACATCTTTATAATAAAAAAGTGTATTATTTATCTTGAATAAACTTGGCACATCTTTTTTTTCGCCCTTGAGGGGATTTATTTCTCAGGATGCATTTTAATCCCTCAGAAGTATCCTAGGTTGACCAGTCCCAACTCTTCCTACAGCCCTCTGAGAAAGCAGGCCTGGATCATTGAAAGAACATGTATGTTCAACTTGAGAGGCTTGGGAACACCAGACTGCTCTGTCAACAATGTTGACAGAGTCATTGTTCTAAAGGTCCAAACAGCCCATGTTTAAAACTTCCCTGATTAAAATATACCCTGATTAAAATTCTCAGTGGCTTCTCAATGCCTGAAGAACAGTGTAAAATCTTCAACAAAGCACATAAAATTCTTGAGAATTTAGTCATAGCCTTCATTGTGTGTTTGTCCATGAACCAGCTGCAGCCTTGCAAAGAGATGGAGAGCATTCAGACAGGCTGACATGTAAGTCCTGTGTGATTTTAAGAAAGTTACTTAACCTCTCTGAGCCTAAACTTACATATGCCATGAGGAATGAATAAAATTAAAATAAATGCATATAAGGGCAGTTCCTGATACACAAGAAACACAATAAATAATAACTAGAGCAATTACCTGGAATACTATACTATTTTTATGTTTTTTAACTACTGAGCAATTATTCATTCTTTAAGATTCAATTGAGTAGCCAAATAGTCAAAATGTGGAAACAGTCCAAGAATAAACGGTGTGGTATATCTATATAATGAAATATTACTCATCCATAAAAAGGAATGAAGTATTGACACAGACTACAACATGGATAAACCTTAAAAAATTAAGCTGATGGAAAAAAGTCAGGCACAAAGGTCAAATATTTTATGGTATCGTATTTATAAAATGTCTAGAAAAGGCAAATCCATCGAGATAGAAAGTAGAGTGGTTACCGGGGCCTACAGGGAAAAAGGAATGGGGAGTGGCTGCTAATGGGCATGGGACTTCTTTTTAGGGCGTTGGAAATATTCTGGAATTACATAGAGGTGATGGTTGCACTTCTTAGTGAATGTACTAAAAACCACTGAATTGAATATTTTTAAAGGGTGAATTTTGAATTTTATGGAACGTAATCTTATCTCAATTTTTAAAAACAAAACAAATAGATTCAACTGAAGTACCACTTCCTTTTTTGGAGCCTTCCTTACCCAGACATAGTCACTCCCCATTCTGTGTCCCCCAAAATCTTGATACTTACCTTCTCTCACAGCATTTGTCCAGTAATTACTTGGCTTACCTTCATTAAACTTTGCCTTCATTAAACTTTAAGCTCCCTAAGGGCAAAAGTGCTGCATGTGTGGAATTTCTGTGCTCAACATACCAAATTGTTTTAGAAACTGTCCCTCCTTACCTGATTGACTGCCACTTACAGTGTCTCACTTCTTTCACAGGGTGGACACAAGACCTGGCCTCGCCTACTTAAGTTTTCTGTCCCACTTGCCTCAGTAATTGGTTTGGGGATGACCATGTGACTCAAACCAGGGTAATCAGCACACTCTCTGGCACTTTTATTGGGATTATAAACTGCAAGAACCATGTAAGCATACTGTGAAAGTGCCCACCTTTGCCTCCTCATTGATACAGCTGTATAAAAATGAAGTTAGGGTGGAAGAAGCCAGGGCTGAGCTGAGTAGCTGTGACTGGTATTCTACCCCCAGAATTTTTGGTCACCTAAGCAATTAATTCCCATTTTTGCTTAAGATAGGTTGAGTTGAGATTCAATTACCTGAAACAGAAAAAGTTTCTATATAGTATAATGACATATGCTTATTATTAGCATTGTGTAGGATATCAGTGTTTTCAGATGAGTATAGGATGCTGTTCTCAAGCTCCCTTTGCCTCTCACTATAGGAAGGATGGAGAAATGTTTAGTAGCAATAATAGTTTCTGTCTTTCATCTTCTTTTGTCTACCTACTACACTCCCTGACATGGAAGTGGAGGAAGTAGAGGAAGAGAATACAATATTCCTCAACATTTTAGCACCACTTAGAGGCTCTCAATGTGAGAAGTCAGAGTAGCAGGATTCCTTTTCTCTCTTCATTGCAAATACTTCCCTTTGCTCTCCCTCTCCAGATTTCTATCCCCTTCCTTTCTCCTGCTCATCCTTATCTATGATTGGAGAGATATAATTTTTGCTTCTCTTAAAGGAGGTGAACAAAGGGAAAGTTGTCCAAAGTCTGGAGCTCTCAATTTTTATATTCCTTACCATTCTGCTCATACTTGACCACCTTTCCACTGGAAACATCTTGCAGCCATGGCAGGTTATACTCAGATTCTGGTGTTCTTCACATTCTGCTGGCATCTACTCGGGACAGCTTGCGAATTCCCTCCCCAAAGTGGATCCACAAATCCTTGTGATGCCACTCACTAAATAGAATTTCTAGGGGTGAAAGATCATCTACTACCTCTCCACAGGGTCTACTCTGCATCTTCTCATGTGTTGCAAATAGAATAAATAATATTTAATTATAAGTATTTTCAATGTGTTTCCTCTACTGTCTCCTGGCGGGGTTGGGGGTCAAACTTTATTACTTTCTTGGCTCCTGGGGCCTCTGCCAGCTACTTGGGTAAGGAGAGGTGGAAAGGAGATTGGCAGCACTATTTGTGAGCACAGATGAGATAGGGAGAAAGAGAATAAGACAAACTAGCATGAAGACAAAAGCTAGAATGGGGATGGGGAGAGAAAAAGACAGATTTTGGAAAAAGAGCAGTGTGTAAATTGGATTTTAATTAGTTTTTCTATATGTTTCATGATATAATTTCCCCATCACTATCATCTCAAGAGATAGTGCTTTTAAAGGCTCTTGGTAATTAGATTTTTGTTTCCTTTGGATATATCAGTGCTGAGACACAGACTGGCCTCAAGGCAACCCGATTTTATTTGGGTTACACTTAAAACAATCAGGTTACCCAGGACTACAGGGTAATGACCAGTTTCTCTCCAGGGAAGTCAAATTGTGATTGAAATGGATATAATTCATATAATTTTCTCCTTTGCCAATTTTAAAAGTTGTCTTTATCATTTAAGAATTCCGAAAGAAATAATTCAAGATTAGAGCCAAACTACCTGTGTTCAGATCCTCATTCTTCTACTTAGCAATTGTGAAAGGTTGGGCAAAATATTCAAACTCTCTGTGCCTCAATTTCTTCATCCATTAAATAGAAAAATAATAATTTATCCCACAAAGGAATGTTGTGGGAATTAAATTAGTTAAAACATGTAAAGATGTAAAGTGCTTAGAACATTTATTGACACATAGTAAGCACTCCATAAAAGTTAACTATTATAGTATTTTTGGCTATCTTCCAAAATAGATAACACAGTTCAGAGCATACAAAAGGTACTGAAAGTCACTATATACACACACCGTATATATATATATATATATATATATATATATATATATATATATATACACATACACATGTACATAGTATATACAAACATCTCTTTACACACTATATGTATATGTGAGGGGGGACCCAAAATACAGAATTATTTTTTGGAAGGTGGGCCTCTTGAAGTTCGGGCTTCCCCCACTAGGTAAGTGTTCTTGGAATCCACTGGCTTCAGGGTACCAGCTAACAATGTTGTGAGAGGCTGCGTTCAGCTTCAGTGAATTTTTTGTAGCAAACAAGTGACTGTTTTTCCACCATGGCAGCATACCTGCCTACACCGTGCTGAGTGTTCAGCAGTTTTCAACTAAAAATAGCATGACCAGCCGGGCTCGGTGGCTCAGCCTGTAATCCCGTGCCTTTAGGAGGCTGAGGTGAGTGGATTGTCTGAGCCCGCGGGTTTAAGACCCGCCTGGGCAGCGAGACTTCATCTCTACAATAAATCAAAAAACTAGCCGGGTGTGGTAGCGCGCGCCTGTAGTTCCAGCTACTCAGAAGGCTGAGGCGGAAGGATGGCCGGAGCCCAGCAGGTCGAGGCTGCGGTAGCCGGGAGCGGCCACTGCACTCCAGTCTGGGCAACCGAGTGAGACTCCAACTCAAACAACAACAACAACAACAACAACAACAACAAAAACAGCATGACCCCCATGTCCCACCCTCCCTATTCACCTCATCTCATACCAAGCAAGTTTGTTTCCCCAGATGAAAAAAGTCCTCAAAGGGAAATGTTTTGCCAGTGTGGAAGAGGTGAAACAAAAAATGACAGAAACATGAAAGGGAGTTGAAATCGATGAGTTCAAAAACTGTTTTGAATAGTGGGAAAAGTTTCTCGATAGGTGTATTGCATCATATGGAGAGTACTTTGAAGGTCACTGAAGTTTGAACATGTAAGAATAAATGCACAACCGTTTATAAATAAATTTTGGATTTTTTTAGGACCCCCCTCATATACTAAGTATATATGTGTAGGTATACACACTGTATATATGTATATGGTGCATACACATATCTCTAAGTATATATATAGGAGATCTGACAATTAAGTTCACAAACTCCTCCTAGAAAAAGTGCTACATACCTCATTGCTGAATATCATCACTATGATCACCTTTGTAGTACTCCCCTTGGGAAGCTGTGTACCAACTCCAGCACCTAGTCCACCCGTCAAAGCAATTTTGGAACTCTTTTTCTGGAATGGCCATCAGAGTCATCATTGTGTTACCCTTGATGTCCTGAATGTCATCAAATGTCTTCCTTTCAATATTTCTTTTATTTCCAGGTAAAGAAAAAAGTCACTGGGGGCCAGATCAGATGAGTAGGGAGAGTGTTCTAATACAGTTATTTGTACAGTGCTGCCAATGTAAGCGCAGAGTGGCAAGTTTGCAAACTTAATTGTCAGGCCTCAACAAATAACGACGACAGCTCTGATGTATCAGAGAGAAAGGGAGAAATGATACTTCCGTAATTACCCCAAAAGATATTTACAAGATTTATTTACTCATTCGTTCAACAGATATTTGTAGCACAACTGCCATGATCCCACATAAACAGCAAGACTCTAAGTACATGCATACCAAGTGTTGCAGTTGCTGAGGTCAGCACCATTTTGGAGCTCAGAAAACACTTCCTGATGTTATCAGAAACACAAAAAAAGATCCGGGGAGAGGATGAAGTGAGATAGTTTGCCCAGAGCCATGTGTTTTACCTGCACAATTTTGGATACAGCAGGTCAATTTACTAGTCCTTTATTCTCTCTGCTTTTCCACCTGTGCAATGGAAATGATCACAACAGCTTCATAAAGGGATTGTTAGGATTTGTGAGTTAAATATGAACTCTTGCTGGCTCAAGGATCATCCTCTATATTCCCTAAAACAACCTTGATTTAAAGGCAGTGGGATAATGGCAGAGGGCACATTTTCTATGTGGCTTGCATAGGTGTTATAGTCACGTCCTGTTTTCTGCTAGCATTCATTCCAGAGTGTCCTTGAACTTGCCCTGCTTGTTCTGTAGCTGAGGTGAACTCTGCTGGGCGGGGATGGGGGATGCAGGGGGGTAGGAAGCTACAATGGAAACTCAAAAGTGAGGGCAGGAAAACAGGGATGAGAGTTCTGCAAACTATTGATGTGTTGAAGACCACTTGACTAAAGTATATATGGAAGAAACCAGTCAGAGCCTCCTCTGGCACACGAACCCTTTGTTTATCAGCATCCTGTCGCTTGGTATGTTTGTAAAAATATATATGAGGGTCTATGTGTTCAGAATTCTTGCTTCTGTACAGTTAGATCTGGAGCAACTCTCAGCCCTGGTTCATTTGGAATTAGGTTCAACTCTATGATAGTGAAGATGAGGAGTGAAAAATAAGAATTATATTTATAAAATTTTAACCACGGCATCCTCCTGAAAATATTACTTCTAGGAGGGCACAACCAATGCTGCATTTGAAATTTCACACCTGTAATAGGAATTTTGTATGGGAAAGGGTGGTATCGATGGTGAAACAAACTCATAGTCTCTCCCTGCTTTTAATTGATCCTCTTGCTGTTGCCACTTGTCTCTACGAAACTAAAATCCCATCTGAATAATGTTGCTCTGCATACAAACTTTCAATGGCTCCCTTTTTCTTTTGGAGTTGGTATTTATTCATATTGCTTAGCACAGCCTACCTTTCTAATGTCACCTCCTGCCGTGTCTCCTCGTACATTCAATGATCTAGCCAGCCAGGACGACTTGGGAATTAAATGAGGCAGTCCCCATGGTGGCTCAGAATGGAGATTTGGGAACCAGACTCTCTTGACTTGAATCCAGGATCTCACTAGTTGTGTAGCCGCAGACAAGTTACTTACTGCTCTGTGTGCTTCCATTTCCCCATCTATGAAATGAAGGAGTACAATACTATCATAAGGCTACTGTGGGGAGTAAATGAGTTAATACAAATTAAGCATGTAAAAGAGTGCCTGACACACAGTGAGCATCATAAAAGATTAGAATTAGATAGCATTACTATTACCTACTGTTATCTGAATATGGCATTCTTTTTGTTACCTCTGCGCTTTTGCACATGTAGTGTCCATAGTCTGTAACACCCTCTCTTTCCTCCACAACTAAAGGTTAACTCACTTTCTTTTTTTTTTTTGAGTTGGAGTCTCACTCCATTGTCCAGGCTGGAGTGCAGTGGCAATGCTCACAGACACCCCAGCGTCGACCTGCTGGGCTCAGGAGATCCTTCTGACTCAGCCTTCCAAGTAGCCGGAACTACAGGCGCGTGCTACCACACCCGGCTCATTTTTTGATTTATTATAGAGACGAGGTCTCACCATTTTGCCCAGGCTGGTCTCGAAACTGCAAACTCAGGCAATTCTCTCTTCTTGGCCTCCCAAAGAGCTGGGATTACGGGTTTGAGCCACCGCACCCTGCCCTAACTCACTTTCAACGCCTGTTTTAAATGTCAGCTTCTCTCTTTGCACAGCCCATCATATAGCATTTACCACAGCAGATTATCATAGCTTTTCAAATGCCTTTCTTCTCCTATACGATTGTGGCTGTCTTGAGAGCAATAATTATCTTCACTTTTATATCTCTAGGTCCCAGAAGCTTTGGTGTGAAACAGGCCTCAAAAACTGATTGAGCTACGTAAAAACATGTACACAAATGGTCATAGCAGTATTATTCATAATAGTCAAAAAGTAGAAACAACCCAAATGGCCACCAATAGATGAATGGATGAACAAAAGGTGGTATATCCATACAATGAACTATTACTTGTCTGTAAACAGGAATGAAGTACCAATACATACTACAACATAAATGAACCTTAAAGACATTATGCTAACTGAGAGAAGCCAGTCAGAAAAGACCACACATAATAAGATGCCATTTACTTATTATATGAAATGTCCAGAATAGGCAAATCTGTCTAGAGAGACAAAAAGTGAATTAGTAGTTGCTTAGAGCTGGAGAAGGGGATGGAAAGATTGAGGGGCATAGCTAAAGAGTATGGAATTTCTTTTGGGTGATTGATAAAAATATAAGGAGGGGACCCAAAAAACGGAATTTATTTATAAAATTTTGTATTTATTCTTACATGTTTAAACTTCAGTTGCCTTCAAACTACTCTCCATTTGATGCAATACACACATTGAGACACTTTTTCCACTGCTCAAAACAGGTTTTGAACTCATCAATTTTGATGCCTTTTGGTGCTTCTGTTGTTTTTTGTTTCACCTCTTCCATATCAGCAAAATGTTTCCCTTTGAGGAATTTTTTTCATCTGAGGAAACAAAAGTCACTCAGGGTGAAATCAGGTGAATAGGGAGAGTAGGGCACGGGAGTCAGGCAGTTTTTGGTTGAAAACTGCTGAATACTCAGCGCAGTGTGGGCAGGTGCGTTGTCATGGTGGAAGAACCAGACACTTGTATGCCAAAAAAAAATTCAATGAAGCCGAATGCAGCCTCTCACAACAATGCTAGCTGGTACACTGATGTCGATGGGTTCCTTACCTAGCAGAGGAAACCTGTACTACCAGGGGCCTACCCTGCAAAATATAATTCTGTTTTTTGGGGGGAGGTCCCCCTTGTTTTCTAAAATTGACTGTGGTTATGACTGAACAAATCTGAATCATTAAAAACCATTGAATCGTACACTTTAAGTGGATGAATTGTATGGTATGTGACTTTTATTTTAATAAAGCTGTTATCACAAAAAGGAAAAATATATTGACTGACTAAATGAGCGAAAGAGCCAGAATCGTTTTGCATTGTGTTGGGTGTCAACACATTCAAGAGGCAAGCTGCAAGCTGCAGCCTCCCTGAGCAGGGGCCAGTGCTAAGGCCCCTGACCTTCTGGCTACTGCTGCCCCCCTCTCGAGGACTTGCCTCCCTGTTTGTTTCCTGGATCCTTACTCCCTTTCAGTTTCCCCTCTTCTGTCTTACTTAGATTTTCTTTTCCTCCTTCATGTGCAGCTCCTCAGGACAGTTTGCATGAGACCATGAAAGGAATGAGAGCTTCTTTGGGAAACTGGAACATAAGAGCCCAAAAGGACCCTGGAAGTATCTTTTCATAAGAACGCTTTGTTTTACAGATAAAGAAATGGAGGCTCAAAAGCGGTAAGGAAATGACTTAACCTTACACACTGAGTAGGTGTCAGAACTTAAATTAGAATCCAAGTCTTCTGTTCACCTGTTCAGTGCAATTCCCACCGCACTGCCTGCTTTCCTCCCATGTACCTACCTCCAGGATGGAATGATCTGGCTGCCAAAACAAGTGGAACCGGTGAGGATCCCAAACCACACACTGAATGGCTCCCTACAAATTAGGTACTTTTTGTTCATTCTTTTTCAAGACTATTGCAGATACTGATAACATCTCATTGCATTGAATCCCAAGAAATTTTTAAAATTTCCTTTTTGTTTTTGCACTCTAGAATACACGATATAGTAGAGAGAACACAGGATTGGGAGTCTGGAGATCTAGACCCCAGTTTTCACTCTGTCAGTAATCAGCTGTGTGTTTTGTGTAAGGCATTTAACCACTCTGGGCCTCACTTTCTTCACCATAAAATTAGAAGTTGAATTAGATTGCTTCTTTGTTTTCTCCCTCCTCTCTCTATGGTTCCATAATTTGATAATTGTAGGTTGAAATAAAAGCACTACCAACGAAGACTTACAATTCTTTTCAATGTAGAGATTTTCTTCCAGAAACACTGTGGTCATTACTTCTGACTAGTATGAAAAGTTCTTCAGCAGCATATGAATATAGGAGTAGTTGAAGAAGCATGTTTTTTGCCCAATCTGTGTATTATTACTCTATTTTGGGAGATGACTGCTATGATAATAAGGAAATTAGAACCAAGACACACTGAAACAAAGGCAAAAGATATATATATGCTGGGCACCTTCATTTCTCGTTTAACTTCTACCACAACTTTTTAAGAAAAGAAGTATTCACCCACCTCACAGATGTCAAAAGTGAGGATTAGAAGATAACTTTCCCAGAGTCACAGTGAATTATGGGGGCCACAGGGATGTGTTACTAGATCTGTCTGACTCCACTGAGTTATGTTTTTCTCTGCCCCGTTAGCCTCCCAGGACAGCAACTTTCTAAATAAGGGATCAGGGATGGAGAAAACCTCTATTCTGGAGTTTGGATTCCTGCCATGCTCATTGCTTCTAATGCTTCAGTCCTTCTGATAAAATCCTTAATCGATTGGGTATGTTCATTGGTCCCAGCTAATTTCTAATTTGAGATAACCTCTCTGTGGCATTGATTGACCTAGTTTGGCTAGGCAGAGTTTGTGGTTTAAATGGGAGTTGGAAGAAACCTACTGGATCTAATCATGAATTAGCATCTGAACACTTCATGCCACTTGAAGTCGTTGGGTTAGCTGCACCCATAGACCTACTAAGAGAACTGCTGATGGGAGACAGATAATCTTAATACCAAGAGACCCTTTCTTAGGAAGTTTTCTAAAATTTGGAAATTATTTCTGAAAATACCCCAAATCAGAACTCACATAATTTGAATCGTTCCTGGCATATGGTAGCTCACAGAGGGGCTTCATATAACTTGAGAAGCTCTTGAAATAATATGCACTATTTTGTGTATATGATTTTGTTTTGAGGAGAAGAGGACCATGGTTTTCATCAGGCTCTTAAAGGGCTCCCTTAGCCAAGCAAGGCGAGAAACCCCTGGCTGGTGTCATGAAGACTTCCATGCCTCCCGTCTCTGGGACTTTTCCCCTTGCAGAGGATGAGCCGTCTTTCCTTTCTGGGAAGGGTGAGATCTGCATCAGTCATGGTCCTCCCGGAGGCAATCTGGAGGAGAAGGGGGTTTTGAAGTCAGGAAGATGTGCACTCCAATCCCTACTGCATCTCTTTCTTGTGTGTCTGTGGTCAAGTTTCTTAGCTCAGGACCAATGGTCAGCAGATAAACACAGGTCCAGTCTTCTGGTTGTTAAAACATTGAAAAACAGGCTCTGATTGTACCGTGCTGCTTTCTCATTCTCCTGGGCTACCTTGGCCTTCCCAGGATCCCCTTCTCATTCAGTAACAAAGAAGTTTTTGTAATTCAAGTCTGATTCTAAGTGTGATCCAAAAGAAAATACTGGTGGACTAGACAAGTGGATGTCTTCATAAAATCTAACCTAATATATAACTCTTTTCTCACTGATACATGGATTTAATTATGTACTTTATAGCACACATTCTTGGTGGCTGATTTATGTCCCCTTAACACTCACTGTCCTGTACACCCAGTGACATCCTTCTGTTTGATCCAGAGGCTCTCTAACTGAAGGCTTTCTCTCAGGCGCTGTTCATGGGACAGATTGGAAGCATTTCAAAGCCAGTACTGGATGGGAGCTCATGTCAGTACTGTAGCTTCCTTCTGTAAAGTAGGGAAATCTTCCATACTATATTCCAGAGGTCCCTAACAGGGTGGAGCACAGGTTCTTACTGTGGAGTTGAATGAGCCCTGTCTTGGCTTTTTTCTCCCTGTCTCACTTCCCCACTTCCTAACCAGTGGACCAATATTTCTTGGGATCACTTTCCAAATAAACTATTTACACCCAAATCCTTGTCTCAGGATAGACTACTGGGGGGAACCTGGCTTAAGACACATTTACAAATAAATATATTATAAATATTGGGAGAAGAAAATTTTTCATATGCAACCTTCCCTCCAACATCAATAAAAAGGCAAATTGAGAAATGTGAGATTTAATATTCCACAGTGGGCTGTCAGCAATTTCAAAGCCCAAAGATGTCTGATAAAACATGTAATTTATTCAACCTCATTTCCTATGATCCTCCAATATTTGCTTAACTGTATTAATACTGTGGGACTCATCTGCCTTAGTTGGAAATCCTCTCCTTAAATTCTTTTTTAAAATTAACCAACAAAAACTTCTGACAAAAATGTCTTATATTGTTCTGTGCTCTGGAAGGAATAGTCCCATATTCCTTCATCGCCTGAGACAGCTTTTTCTTACCACTTTTCTCCCCAACCTGCCTGCCCTTTATGAACTCTCCCTAGCCTTTCCTTAACATCTGTCTACTTGTTAGGAAAGATATGCAGTTAACATTTTTCATCCATGACTTAAGCTCTACAATACCCAAGGTTGTAGGACACTTTTCAAAATTTGACCATAGTCACTGACACCAGCTCACTCCTCCTGGGAACTCCATTTCCAGCTCTTCATTGTTTTTGAGGCTGCTATGACTATATTAGAGTCAACACCATGCTTGTGCCTTTTTTTCTGAATGAGCCATCAATTTTAATACAGAGCAACAAGAAAGGAAGATGTGAATTGGATGCGGTTTGGGATTCTATTCCTCATTCTTTTTACTCTGGAGATATCTATGAAAGGCTAATACGTGGATCATGCATTGCTCCAACATCATCCAAACAAAAGTCTTACAGGATTGGCAATGACAAGAATTTCTACAATCCCTCTTTGGAGTACGTGCTTATGTGTTTAGTGGAGGGAGCAGAGAGAGAAAATTCTCTCTCTCAACAACTTATTGTGGCAGAGAAGAGCCACAATAAAACTCTGTCCCTGTTCATCCCTGTCATATCCACCCTGGCCTAGCTCAGACAGCAATTGTCACAGTGTTGCATAACACACCACTTCCAAACTTGGTGACTCAAAATAATCAGTTATTTATTGCTTAAGTGTACGTGATTTGGTTAGAGGTTAGCTGATCTAGGTTGAGTTCAGCTGGACTTGGTTCTAGGTCGTGCGTTGGATCTGGGTCTGCTCCTCTTGTTTCTCTTCTCATTTGGACCTGTTGAAGATACATGGTATGTTCTTTCCATGTCAATGAGAAGCATAAAAAGACGAGTTCTTTCAAACCTTCTGCTTACATCATATCTGGTAATCTCATTGGTCCAAGTCAGTCACATGGCTAAGCCCAAAATCTAGAAGAGCAGTCCTCAATCTTTTTGGCATTAGGGACCAGTTTCGTAGAAAACATTTTTTTCCATGGACTGGGGAGGGGCAGTGGTTTCAGGATGATTTAAGCACATTACATTTATTGTGCATTTTATGTCTATTATTATTGCATTGTAATATATAATGAAATAACAACTCATCATAGTGCAGAATCAGTGGGAGCCCTTGTTTGCCTGCAACTAGATCATCTCACCTGTGGGTGATGGGAGACAGTGACACCTCAGATCATCCGGCATTAGATTCTTATAAGGAGCATGCAACCCAGATCCCTCACATGCGCAGTTCACAATAGGGTTTGTGCTCCTATGAGAATCTAATGCCGCTCCTGATCTGACAGGAGGCTGAGCTCAGGAGGTAATTCGAGTGATGGGGAGCAGCTGTAAACACAGAGGAAGCTTCGATCACTTGCCCACCACTCACCTCTTGCTATGCAGCCCAGTTCCCAACAGGCCACAGACTGATACCCCTGGTCTAGAAATAGGTATTCCACTTATAGAGAGGCCATGGCAAAGTTGTATATATAAATGTATAATATGAGCAGTGAAAAACTGGGGCCAACAATTCAGTCTACCAAATGTCCTCATCTGGGCACCCCAGTGCTTCAGACGGGTTATCTAATGGCGCCATCACATTGCCTTAGCATTATGTGTCCACGTCTCTGAATTAGCTACTAGATCGAAAGACCGGGGCTGGGTTTTTAAAATCTTTGATCTCCAGGACTTAGCAAAGTACTTCTCACATAAAACCAAAGTAGTCCAACGTGAGCACACAGATGCTCAATGAATGGGGTCTTTCGAAGAAAAGAGAATTGAATTGAAATAACCTGAGAAAAGCCTTATGAAATGTGTCTTTTATCTACCCATTAGACATTTTCTCCTTGCTACAGTATTCATAAAGTACCTACAAGTTTCATTTAAGTCTTTTTACATTCACAGTAAGATGCAATTTTAAATCATTTATCAACTAATCTTTCTTTTAAACATGAGATATTTGAATGGCAATATAAAAGAGTAATTGTGAATGTTGACTTTCCCAGTCTAATCTCATTGTTAAATTTGGCCCCCGATTCTCTTTTTATTCCCCTTTGGTAACAACTATCATTCTTCACTCCTTAGTAGTCAAAATTCTGTAGTTTATCCTTTCTTAATAATTATCTTATTATGTCAAATTTGTTTCTAAACCATGCATCATTATATCTATCTCAGAATGCTTTGGTATCTGGTACATACAATGATTACATGTAATTCATCCACTCTCATCTATATTGATTTGCATAATCCATATAATCTTAACCCTGTAATGGCTACTTTAAATGAGAACTGACTATGTGCCAGGTACTGAGTGTCATCTATGCATTATCTCATTTTGTGATGAAAAGGCTACTAATAGAGTATGCCAGGTACCTCTCCCAGTCAGTGAGCAATGGTTTCAGACCCTTAGCTGACTGATTCCAAGCCTACATATTTAACCACTAGACTACTACATTGCTGCTAACTCTTTGATTTCCAGGGTATTGGCAGGAGCATGAACCATGAGGCAGAAGATCTCAACTTAAGTTCTTCTCCCTTTGTGACTCCTTTGTGACCAGTCGAAAAGCATTTGACCCTTGTGAACCTCAGTTTCTTCTTTTGTAAGTGGGAGCTCACAATTATTTTATTTACCTTGCAAGAGAGTTGTATATGGAAATACTTTGGAAATGTAGCATTCCACTCAAGTACTAAGGGGTCTTTATTATACTCTCTTCGAGTGTCCCCTAAACTCCTGTGCTGACCATTCATCCATCAGAAATGATTTTGCTTCTTTGTTTCCACTCCACATTTGCTGACAAGGCACATCTGGTCTTCTGTCCTGAGAAATTTCATTTCCCTTGAGCCTTTCTATTTGTTTGTTGAGCAAACCACACATCACTAGCAATGTCATATTCCCAGACTTTCTCAATATTTCTTGATTAATTTCCTCCTTGTCCTTGCAGCTTCACTGTTTTCCCAGGCCCTCCCCTCAGAAGAACTGCAGACTGTGTCTGATTGTGCCTACACTTGCCAAAGGCCAAGAGGGGATTTTGTAAAAGTTGGTATTTTTTCTAATTGGCCCCAAAGATTTGATTATTTTGAAAAGATAATAATCTTATTTTTTTTAATTGACCTAAGTATTCAGTCTTACAATTTCTGTTTGGGGCCTTCATCCCTGTCTCCATCCCTCACTTCCTGGGAATATAATGGTGAGACCAAACAAAACAGTCTCTTCCCCATATTTTACAGTATTGTGCAAGCACTCAGTCTCTCTCTCTCTCTCTCTCTCTCTCTCTCACTGTGTGTGTGTGTGTGTGTGTGTGTGTGTGTGTGTGTGTGTGTGTATCATTGAATTGGTGTTAAGTAGTTCTACTTAACTTGTCTTGGCCTAATAAGAAAATCACAAAGGCAGACCTTATATGTAAATGAAGCCTTTGCACTGAATGCACATTGCTTGAGCCAAGGTTTCCAAGTAATTTGAAAATAATTTGCAAACTACTGGGAAAATTAAGCCATTGTTTGACCTGTGGTTGTGTAGGCATAATGTCCCCTCTCATATTCTCAGTGTCAGTTGCAGTTTAGTTTCAGTAAAACAATATTATCCATTATTTTCAACAAATGTTGTTAATTATAATTGTACTGATGTTACAGTTCTATTTACATTAATTTATCAATGCTTAAGGGCTTCAAAGATGTAGACAAGCAATAATATAAATATTCTATGGTCTAATGTTTGCATCTAACAAGCAATACTTTAATGAAATACTTTTATCCAATAGTGAACATCCAAAATAATTTTTTTCCCTCAGAAACATCTCTACATTACTCAAATTTGAAAAACAAAATATAAAAGCTTCAGATTTTTCTCTGAACCATCACCAATTGCAGATAACAGTGAAGGTTCATCCCTCTCCCCTACCTCTGCCATCCCCTTAGTAGGTCTGGGAAATGGCCTGAATGCAAATTCGACTGATCTTTGAAATCTCTGGCTATATCTCAAAAGTCATTTTGGAAAAATTCTACTTTGTAACATACAATGTAATCACATATTTTGCTCATTTAAATTACTTGCATTTAACTATATGTATTAGTCATCCCCATCTGGAAAAGGAGATACACAAACACAAATACATAGGCAGGTACGGAGAGAGATTACCATTTGAATAAATGTAGATGACTTCAGGACTCCAAATTTGCTCATCCCCTGATGCAGCAACCAGTCCTTGCTGGTTTTGACTGATATGAAGCAGGTGCAATGAGACAGAGACTCTCCTCCTTGGCTCATGGAGTGTACTTGTCCCAGGACTCGCTCTGTTCTCCTACATGTTCTGTGGGAAGTACAGTAGAGCTAATGACCTTGGATTACCCTTGGCCAGAGGGGACAGGGTCCAACAGATGAATACTCCCTTCTTTGTATCCTGGGCAGGCAGTTCTGAAGTGTACATGCCATAAGGCTCTGAAGAAAGTCCATCAGTCTAGAGCACTTGTCACCTTGTCATGATTGCCTACTCTTCAATGCAGCCTTATTAAGGCTTGCCTTCCCTCCCTGCTTCATTCCCCTTTTCCCTCACTCCTGCTTCCAATAAACTGCCTGCAAGTAAGCCTTTGTCTCAGGCACTGTGACATAGTTTGGATATCTGACCCCTCTAAATCCCATGTTGAAATGTGATTCCCAATGTTGAAGGTGGGGCCTAATGAGAGGTGTTTGGGTCATGGGGACAGATCTCTCATGAATGGCTTGGTGCAATTCTAGTGGTAATGAGTAAGTTCTCACTCTATTAGATAACACAGAGCTGGTTGTTTAAAAGAGACTTGCACCTCCCTTCTTTCTTTTGCTTCCACTCTCACCATGTGACATGCCATCTCCTCTCACCTTCTGCCATGAGTAAAAGCTTCCTAAGGTTCTGCCATAAGCCGAGCAGATGCCAGTGCCATGCAGAACTGTGAGCCAAATAAATGTCTTTTCTTTATAAATTACTCTCAGGTATTCCTTTAAAGCAACACAAAATGAACTAATACATTGCTTCCTCTGGGGGGAAGGGGAGGAGAATTAAGCTAAGACAATTGCTAAGAATAAGTCAACCACTTAATCTGGTGCTCAACTGAAGAAAAGGTTTTTTAAATTTATTCAGCCTTTATTTTTATTATTTTATTATTATATTTCCACCTTTTACTATACAAAAATATAGTGAATATAACACAAGAGCTATTGCTATAAATAATACACAGATACACATGCATATTATTGAATGTGCAATACACATGCATACCCACAGTACAAAGTTGCAAACCACAAAACTTGTATAGTATTTGTGTAACGGTCTGCAAGCCCAGCCACTCACTGCCCAAAGCCAAACTCGAAAGACGAGGCATGGTGGAGGGAAAGTGACTGTTAGGTCACACTCCAGCGGGGCTTCCAGGCTTTTAGGTCAGGCCTGCCAGGGTGTGGGTGTCTGGTACACGATCTGACGCCACAAGAAAGATGCAAAGAATTGCACAGAAGTTAGTTAGAAAATATAGTTCATTTAAATTAGAAAGAGAGAGAGAGGGGAGAGAAAGAAAGAGGAGATTCACATCCCCAAGGTAGGGGAAGGGGCCAAAGCCAGGAAACATGGCCTAGCTATCGTTCAGTGACCACATGGCCACACCATAGCTTAGCAAGGCAATGGACTCTGGATGCTCGTGGTTGAGTCCTTTTAGTCCTTCCCTTTGATGGGGGAAGATCATTAGGGTGACTGGATGGTAGTCTGCTCCACATCATCACGAAGGGGCAGGTAAGCGCAGCTACTGATGTCAGGTGATGGACAGCGGGCAGATGGGCAGGTTAGTAACATGACTGCTGCCATGGTGGTGAGCTAGATGGGAGGAGATAAGGGGAGGGGGTTTTCCTGCAAGAGACCTGTCATACATTTCCAATCCACACGTTCCTTAGCAAAAAGTTGGTCTTATCATTTCTATGGCTTTGCCTGGCTAAGGGGTGATCAAAGAACCTGAAAGTTTCTTAGAGATTATTATGTTAAATGATGAATTGAAAGGTTGGGTTGTCCTTGTCTTGCATCTGATGGAGATTTGCTGAGGGAGGTGGGGTAGGCTGCCAACTTGGCCTGTTATAAAATGTCTGAACACTTTCTAAAACTGCCTATTGGAAATTTATCTATATCTATGTCTAGCCTGTGCTAGATTCAAAACATGTCCGTCTAAGCAAAAATGGCTATGCTGAGGCAAAATGTGAACTAAGTTTATTCTAAGTTTCTTGGAGTCCCTCCTTTCAGTGACTTTATTCCAAAAGCCAGCAAATGGGGAAATGGCCAGGCTCATGCCTCAAAGAAACCATTTCAAATTTTGGGCCACCTGCTAGAGTGACAATGGGTATTGGTCTAAGTGACTTGTTCCAATGGTTATCTTGAGTTATTGCCCCATCTGGATTTGGTGTACAGGCCCACAGCCTTGAGGTAATCTCCAAACAGGAGAGAATCCTACTGCCATCCAGTTTGCTTCAAGATTAGCACCGGAACTTCTAAGCAAGCACAGAATTAGATAAGTAAGCACAATACAAGGGATTGTCTGGTGGGAAAAGGGAGGAAAGGGAGAGAGAGAGAAGATAAAAACTTTTAAAATGAATTTTGAAATGAGATACCTTGTTACATTTGGGGGAATTCCTTAAAAGATTTTTTTTCATAGGAAAGTGAATATGGATTACATACTCTGGGTAAAACTTCCATATATGATGTGGCTCATCTCCATTTGCATTTAATATAAATCATTGCTAGTGGGAGTATAAAATGCTAAAACAACTTTGGAAAACAGCTTGATAGTTTTTGGGTTTTTTTAAAATAAAATTACACAAAGACTTATCTTAAAACTCAGTAATCCTGCTCCTCAATATAAACCCTAGAGAAATGGAAATGTGTCCACACAAAAACTTCTACGCAAATGTCCTAGGGGCTTTATTCCTAACAGTCACAACTTGAAACAACCTAAATATTAATCAACAGGAGAAATCGTTTTTAAGGATTCTGCTGTGCTTATACAATGGAATATTACCTAACAAAAAGGAAAGAAGTGACACACAAAACAACACAGATGAATCTCAAAACCATCATGCTGAGCAGAAGAAGCCAGATGCAAAAGAGCACATACTATCTGATTCCATTTACACAAACTTCTAAAATAGAAAAATCTAACCTGCAGTGACAGAAAGCAGTTCACTGATTGCCTGGGGCTAGAGGAAGCATTAGCTGTGAAGGGGCAGAAGAAAAATTAGGGGTATAATGAACATATTCTATGTTTTGATAGTGTTGGCATTAGTATAGCTGTATACATTTGCTAAAACTCATGTACACTTAAAATTTCTTTTCTATCTCGCAAAGTCTATTTCTAAATTTAAAAGGAAAATAATTTAAAGTACTTGTTACCAAGATTGATGCTTTTACAGGATATACTATGCTTATCCTCATGGTTCATACCCCTCTGACATTCTACAGGCTTCCCTTGTTTCGGAAGCATAGACCTCATGCTTACCTACCTTTTGTCAGGCAAGAAAACCATTGGCCAAGGTCAGTCTAGGACTCCTGGCACTTTTCTTCCAGCCTTATTCCTGGATATCTCAGCATTGTCTTTGTAAGTGGTTTCCCTACTTTCTCAACTAATAATAGCAAACCAGACCTTCAACTGGTTGCCCTCAAGACTAAGGTTGAAATGGTTCCCGTTTCATTTCAGAGCCAGCATCCAAAGGGTACTTGTGTATATCTATAGTCTTATTTTATTTTTAGGCCATTTCGTTCCTAGCTATGTCTATTTTTTTAAACCCAGATTTTTTGTCAGATCGATCAGGATGAATCTTAATCAATTTCCTAAATTTGTCATTCTATACCAGTCATGTTTTGCATAAGTCCTTAAACCAGGGTAACTCGCTCCAATGTTCCTTGCTCCTGGGTTTTGGGGGTGCACCCAGTCACAGTGGAAGATGTTCTTATGTTTATGTCCCTTGGCATGGAAAGGTAAACTGCTCAGTGTGCGTTGTGTGCAAGCTTTTCCCTTGCTTGCTGTTGTCTTCAGCAGGAAGGACTGCTGACAGCTGAGCGGGCTGCCTTATTAGAATTCACTGGGCGAGCTGATTCTCCATTTAACTGATGAGGGAATTCTTGCACCAAGGGGCTGGGAGAGAGGTTCATTCTATCAAAAGCTGCTTCTTCCTGCTTAGCTTTTGGGAGGAGGGAATGGCTGATAAACAAACTAAAATGGCCTGTACAGGAGACACTAGGAAACTCCAAGCCACTCTTCTACCAAGAAACAGTGAAAATCATTTCCAAGACCTGCTTATTTCAGCATGTCACACACATATCATATTCCTCTTGGAAAATGGTGGCTATACTTTATCCCCTTCAAAATACAAAATCTATGCCAAATTGAAATTCCTTTACTCCTAAAAGCTCTATACACACAGCAATTTTGGCCCTTCACTAAAGGGGATGGAAAAAGTAGGGAATGTCCTTTCAAGTCACACTGAAGCATTAGCATTCTGCCTGTAATTGTACCATAGAAAACTCCTTTCCACTATTAATTTGTCTGATATGTTGTAAAGCAAGACTGGGTTTCTGTTCTAGCTTCAAGCATTGAACTTCATAACTACAAGAGGTCTTTAAGGCCATCAAGTCAAGTTCCTTTGTTTTATGGAGGCAGAAGCCAAGAGGTAATGTGAAGAATCTATCAACTGCAGAGCAAGAGACTCCCTGAGATCTCTTCTAATCTAAGATCCTAAAGACCACATTCCTAATAGGAAAGGCTGACCCTCTCCAAAGTTGTATCATGGTGAGTCCAGGCTCTAGACTCAAAAAAATTACTCCCCGTTGTTTTTAGCTAGGTTTGAGTAAAATCAGTTTATGAATGATGCCATGGCCAAGTGCATGAGGGGACATGTGCAGAATGATTTATCAACCTAGAAGACTGAGCTCTTGTTTTGGAATTTCTGAAGGGCTTTACCCCATACTTACAGATGTTTAGAACAGATTTTATTTTCCATGAGATGATATCATGGAGGCATCAAATGGTGGCTTTCTTTAGAAAAGGAAACCGCCCATGACTCTTCAAGTTAAGTAAAGAGTAAGAGAAGGTTGTTGGTGAAGCTAGTGATATGAAAAAAGTGCAGATTTCCTCTCTTTCTAAAATGACTTTCTTCTTCTTTAAGTTTCTCTTCCATTTTTTCCCCTTTTATTTTCAAGCTAAAAGAGAAACACATGTTGGTTGTAAAAATTTTAGATAATACAGAAGTGTGTTTTTTATCAATTATATATTGCTACATAACAAACCACCCAAAATTTAGCAGCTTAAAAAAATAATATGTATCTTGCTTTTGAATTGCAATTTAAGCAGGGCTCAGCAGAGACGCCCCAACTCTTCTTCTTCACATGCCTGGGACCTCAGCTGCGAATGACCGGAAGGCTTAGGGGCTGGCAGGGCACAAAGTCTCCTTTTTCATGTGGTCTCAGGGCACATGTCTCAGTGCCACGTGGTCACTTTATGTGTTCTCTCCAGCATAGTAGTCTCTGGGTAGCTAGACTTTTTACATGACAGCTGACTGTTCCCACAGCAAATATCCAGAGACCTTGGCAGAAACTGCAAGACTTCTCATACCTTAGCATTGGATATCCCAGAACATAACTTTCACTGTATGCTATGGTCAAACCAGCCACTAAGGTGAGACAAGATATGAATGGGACATCAAAACTCCATCTCCTGATGGGAGGAGTAGCAAATAATTTTTCACCATCTTCAATCTACCACAAGATCATACTAATGCTTAATTGCACACCCTAGAGGTGACACTTATTAACACTTTAGTGTGCATTTGTGCATGTGCATTCTCTGAAAATATAGATGCCACAACTCCACAGGTCAAAACCTATGTATTGGGATATGGGCTGGGTTTTGTTTTTGTTTTGTTGAGATGTTGTAAGTGGTGATGAGGGGCATGTGATATAAATTCTGAAATTCTCTTGCGGGCTTTTGATTCTCCAATTCTAAAATTCTGTTTCAACAGCATGGTTCCCTCAGGAATTTTATCTATGGCTGAGCACTAAAATATCCATGAAAAATAGTCTCAGTGGTCTTCATGGTGCTCTGAGTGACTCAGAGAGCTATATTCACACACATCATCTCATTTTGTCTTCCTAGCTACCCCATGAGGTCAGTAGAGTCAGATTGCATCATACCTACTTAGAGAAATTCAGCATATCCCCATTCAATAGTAGCAAATTCAGCTTGTCCCCATTTTTCAGATGAGTTCAGAAAGGTTAGGTAATTCACAAAGGTCATTTAGCTAGTAACTGAAAACCCCAGCTTCAAATTCTAGTCAGCCTGGTACCCAAATACATACCATGAACCCCTTCCATTCATCTTACTTTTCTAGATGAAAAAAAAAACTAAAGGTCAGAAAGCCATCTGGCGTGTTTCATTTCCCAGAGTGGTTGCAACAGGCACAGAAATATTTATTCGATTCCCATATTCTGGAGTGTTAACCTCTTGTGAAGAGTGTTTTGTGTTACCTATAGCAACAAAGTTTATTGCTGCTTCAACTTGCGAGAACTACTTCCACAGGCTTAACATCTTGAGTAATCTAAGAGCAGTGGGAACATTCGAGTGGAAAGGGTTGGAGAAAATCCAGTGGATTTTTCAGCAAACTAAATGATAAACTGAGAACAACTGGATCCTAAATTTGGAACACGATTTCAAGCTATCATGACAGGGTGGTTTTTTTGGATGAATTTCTACTTCTCTCCCATTGGAGCTCTGAAGAAGCTACAGATGCATCATTGGGCTCATTTTGGAACAGACCCTCTCTCTTTTATCATCTGTTTCTGCATTTGGCTTTGACTGGATTCAACATTCATATGTCACCAGTCCCATCCAAATAGAGCTGGACCGGTCACGTCCCTACTGACAAGTCAAGTCATTGAGAACAGACAGTTTTCTGGCCCTCTGTTAGCAA
Source organism: Cephalopachus bancanus (assembly GCA_027257055.1). Classification (NCBI taxonomy): domain Eukaryota; kingdom Metazoa; phylum Chordata; class Mammalia; order Primates; family Tarsiidae; genus Cephalopachus; species Cephalopachus bancanus. Next base: position 342,617 of record JAPVLO010000544.1, on the reverse strand, counting down.
CTATGCGACATTCAGAGCAGAGACCTTCTGTTTTGTCCTGGATGGACTTTTCCAACTGTGTTTCTATTGCCCTGGCTCTTTCTGTCCCCATGTACTCTTGCTTAAATCCATGCAGGGCTGGAGTGTAGCTCTCAGTGCAGCCATAATCTACAAAGGTAATGAACTCAGCTGGGGTCTTCTGTAAAATGCTTTCTTAAAAAAGTGTTTGCTGCCTCTGGATGTCTATAACTGGCCTGGACCCACGAATATCTGTCATTGCTAAGGTAGAATGAGTTTTGGTAGATATCTTGGGTTTTAAGAGAGAAAAGAAAAATATTAATCCAGAATATTGCCTGGAAGAATTTCCCCCATTTTTCATGAACACTTTTACCTATAGCTTGTTGTTTTGTTACTGCATTCATTCAATGAGCATTTTTTAAGGTCTTCTACACCAAGGACTGGCTGAACATACAAAGATATGCAGGGTCAGATAGAAAACACTCCCTAGAGCTACTCTCTGGGAACTGACAGCACAGTAGTGAGGCTTCTATACTTTTGCTTTTAGGTGTTTCTTTGCTCCTTGCCCTTTTTCTCTTCTATCTTCTTTTTACTGCTTATTTTTACAGAGGTTGTCTCACTTAGAGTTTGCTGTTAAATTATTAAATTCAGTCTAAATTTTACTTATCATTCCTACAAATTTTGTTACTATTATTCTCACATGTTTATTATTATTATTTCATTATAATGTCTATTTATTCTCTTATCTCTTTAAACATTTTCAGGATCTTTATTTTATATGCTCCTTCAGATTGTTCTATTATTTTCAGTGTTTGGGCTGTATTTTTTCTCTTTGTTGTATTTGCTAACTATCCCTTATGGTATTTAGTTTCCTTGTGTAGCTAGTAATATTTTCATCATTAGCTTATCTTTAGCTTTAGTTTACCTCTGTGGGAGTCTCTGGGGTCTTCAAATTTCACACTGATTTTGCCAAAACCCTAGGGTTTCCCAGGTCTTGGACCAGTTTTTATGTTAATTTTTCAACCTGGGTTTTCTATATCCTCAGGTAGCGTTAACTTGAACTTTGCATCTACAAAAAAATAGAGGCCCAGGTTTTTGGATTTTCATGGGTGTCTTTTTTGTTTACCTGCTTAAAGCCCAAACACACAAGTATCCTTATTGCTTCACCGAACCAGTGGACAGAGCAATTCTGTAAGCTGCTAATGGACAGGAAGTTTCTGAGACTTCAAGCTCTATGCAGGTGGCTCAGTTTGAGCTCTCACTTTGCATGGGTTGGAGGCCACAGCTTCTCTGTGTATATGGTTATTAAAACTACTGTCCTAGTCCCCGGAGTCTATATCTGGGCTGTAGTTCTTGTGGGACAACGTGGTACCAGTGTGTATTTGCTGCTCAGCTTTCGTTTTCCTCTTCTTTTCTGGAATTTGGGTGTTTCTCATTCTTTCGCACCAAGCTTTGTGACTTTTTTTAAAATTTGGGGAGGGATAGTGCCATATTTTATTTAGACTTTGAATGTATCTTAGCAGAAAAGTTTTATTTAGTTCTTAGTGTTTTAAAAACATATTTTGAGGACCCATAATATTTCAGGCGCTGTGCCCACTTATATAATGTCATCACTCTGAGCCTTTGCACTTTTCTCAACATGTTCTCTTAGAAACAACAAATTAAAAGGTAGGACGGCCACTGATGCTGGTGACAGGTACAATGACGTCAACAAATAGAGCTGACAACTGATAACAGTAAAGAGGTGAGACAGAATCTACTAAAAAGAAACATAGACACTCAAAAAACATGATGTTCTGGGACCAAATAGTATGAATAAACCAATTGACACACCTATGTAACAGGGATAGCATCATCTTATTACCTCACAGTATAATTACTGATGTTCACAATTATGTCCCTCAATCTTCCCTTAGTGAAAACTGTAGCTGCTATTGTCATCATGTGTTTAAAGTATTTTAATATTATATGTCAGTCACCTGGGGACTGTGAGACCACACACAAATATGGGCATAGGGATGGAAATTGTGTGTGGAAGTGGTAGAGAAACTTGAATGAATCATCTGGGAGAATATATGATGAGAGATGTTCTGTTGATGATCATTCATTGGACTTGGGTTGTGTTAGTCATATCTGCTCTGAAAATGAACTGAGAACTAGATGTTTCCCATTACCTGGAAACTGGAATTGAGTGGGAAGCCCAATGCAGGCACTGGTTTTAAAGTGAGAAGAAATGGAATTGGAGGTGGGTAAGAATAGAGTTGTAAAAGGTAGTTGAGGGTAGCCTCATAGATTCTAGGGAACATGGCAAAGCTACCATTAAAGTCCCAGGCCGCCAGCAATCCTGGGTTGTTAACTTAAAATAATAGGTACGAAGTCCAGATTCACCTAAGGCCAGAGGCAGCCTTGACAATTTACAAGTAAACTTTCTTTAGGCAACTGGAACAACACAGATGGAAAGGGTCAAGAGGGAAGGGAAGATATCCAGGGGCTAGAGGATCATTGACCACAGAAGAGCAAAACTGATACCTGTCAAGGCATTGTCAGTCAGCTAGGCCAGTGGGGCAAGCACCACAGGAGGACATTATGGTTCCAACAGCTTCAGAAGACATGGGTAGTGCTATTTGGAGACTGGGAGAAATCTGGGGAGGGTACCAAGCTTCTCACAAAAAAGAGAAGGGGCAACAGCCCTGAGACCTGAGTTGGTGATCAGGCTGGGTTGGCTCTAAATGAACTTTTAAAATGAGTGAAGATTGCTTCGAGAGACTTCCTTTTCTGCACCCCCTTCTGTCTCTCAGGGTGCTTTCTTCCTATCCTTAGCTGAGATCCCTCAGTTTCTCTCTGGCAATATCAAACTCTACCCCGGTTTCTTCACTTCATGAAACTGTCCTCTCTAACATCATCAGTGGATGCCAAATCCAATGGAAACTTCTCAATGCTCATTTTATTTATCACTGTGCTGAGTTGGCAGTGGGACTGTAGTGGGTTGAGAAGAGAATGGGTGGTGAAGGAATAGAGAGGATAAAAGTATTTTACATATTTTTCAGAGGACAGAAGAGGATTCCTCTGCCAGCAATTGGCAAGTTGGTATCCCATGGATACTAGGGTCTTGTGTTTAGCTTGGGGGAAGAAATGAGAAATATAGTAGCAGGTAATTCTTCCTCCTGGTGAGGACAGGATTCAGAGACCAAAAAGATTCTCCCTTCAAGGTCTGAGGTGACAGTATATACTAGTTGTTTTCATTTATGTCAATGACTTACATTGTTGTCTATTACCTTACAAAACAATAAAATTGATATACATATGCTGTTGAATGTGTCAGATTAAGTTGAATATTTTTTTGGATTTCAATTCTAAACTCTGTCACTTAACAAAGTCAGCTACTTGAAGGGATTCACCACATGATAGTGGGAAGTAGAATCTATGAGTTGACAGGTCTATTCCACTTACACCTTGTCAACTCATATATTTCCATCAATGTAAAATTATTCATGGCAGCAAAAAAAAAAAAGCCACCTGCAAACAACCAAAATATCCATCAACAGGTGAATGGATAAACAAATTGTGATATTTCATACAATGGAATACTATTTAGCAATAATAAGGAATGAGCTACTGATATACACAATAGCATGAATAAATTGTAAAACCATTATGTTGAGTGATAGAAACTTTGCACAAGAGTGAATTTTACATGACTTTTTATAATCCACAAAACTAATCCACAGTGGAAAAAATCAGGACAATGGTTGCCACTGAGAGTTAAGGGTAGGAATATACTGGGAAAGGACAAGACAGAACTCTCTGGGTCATGGTCATGTTCTTTATCTTCGTAGGAGAGTTTGGGTTACCTAATTGTGTGCCTTTAGCAGAATTTATAAAATAGTATATTTAAGATGTGTGTGTTTCATTGTATGTAAAGTTAACCTAAAGAGAAAACAAAGCTATAAATAAGTATTAAATTTTAGTTAATGATATGCATGCAGTTGTATTAGGGAGAAGTGAACTGATGTCTGCAACTCACTTTGAAATTCATACCAAAATAAGATAGTCAAAGTGATGGATATATAATAAAGCAACTGTGGTAAAATGTTAATTATAGAATCTGGTGCTGGGCATATGGATGTTCACTGTAAAATGTCTTTAACTTTTCTGTATGTTTGAATTTTTCCATATTAAAGGAGAAAAAGTAAACCAATTCAAAACGAGCCTTACTTGGAAACAGTTTGTGTCTAGAATTCTGAATCCATCCGTGATTGAGTTATCGTCATTGCTAGGCTCAGGGCTTGCTTGTCTCTGCCCCTTCTATCATCCTTATAGTCCAGGTTATTCTTGTCAACAACCTAGGTAATCTTTTTAAGTTGATTTTTTATCATTCTGTCTTTCTGGGGGCTTGAGGGGGACAGTTGTCTGTCCTGACTACCCTTCTTCCAATGGAGCTATAGATAACTTACAAATGTGCAATTGTTGAAGGGAAATCATTGGGAAACTTCCTATGATTACAAATATGTCCTTGAAAACTACCTATGATTACTCTTGATTTCACAAAGAGAGAGATGCAGGGACTTAGACCTGAAGAATTGGCAAACACTACTCCCATTTCCCTCCTTTCCCCTGTCCCCTCCCCTGGACTCTATTGAATTTGTAATGACAGGATCTCTCACCTCCCCAAATTGTATTGTAAAACCAGAAGACATACATTCTCTGGAACTGACATTCCCATCGCAAGACCTCATTTGGCCAGAGGCTTGCCTGCGATTTGCCTGGAGGTTCATATCTCCTGCATGGGCTGGGCTGACACCACATAACCTTCACACCACTGCAATCTCTTGCACATGTACATTACACAGAATGCCAAGTGTAGGTCAAAAGAGGCGCCAGGAAAATGTTTTAAAAAGAAAAGGCTCCCTTCTTCTCCATGCTTGTTAGCTTGAAAACAGAATAGTGCATTTGATATTTTTCCGTTGCTGTCTTAAAACTTCTGCACAGGTAGATGAGGCATAAATAAAGGAACATGCAAGTAAACTTATTTTGAGGCAGGAATTAAGTTCACTCCTGCCATAGCATGCAAAGTTGCTTCTACCAAATAATTTAGTTGACATGGAGGACACCAATTTATTTGACCTCATCTAGGCCACAGTCACTTGAAGAGAAAGCTAATGGCCTACAATCTCAGTTTCTAAGGTAATCAGAAAGCGGTTGTACTGACAGTTAAGATGTGGCCTGGAGTGCCTCTCTTTGTGATGGTCAGAGTTGACCTGGGAAGGAAAGTCAGATTTCAACAAGGAAGGGCAAGTGCATTTGCATTGCTTAAGACCTGAAAACAGACTGAGACTGAGCTGTTTTATATTCATTCATTCAACAAATACTTATTGAACACCTACTATGTATCAGGCTTGGTTCTTGACTCTCAGGTCCTTGTGTGTGGTACCGTGTATGGTGGTCCCTTATATAACTGTTACTTATCTGTAGTTCAACTCTTCTACCAGGCTTCAGCACTTTTGACTGATTTTGGTTTATTCACTCCTTCAGTTTTTTCGCTTTTGTTGTATCACTGGGTGAGTTATCAGGCCTCTCATGGTTGGTTAAATGTAGATGTTCTAGGATTATGACCAGAGTGTTGAGATGGCCCCACTGACAGATGCTGGAAAGGTGGCAGAAACAGCAGCTGTGAGTATGGGCTCCTGCTAGCTGGCAACCACCAACTTCCCCTTGAAAAGCCAGGCAGTATGCGGTGGTGCCAATTCAAGAGACAGCAGGCTCTGGGGAGAGATAAACTTTCTTTGCTGTAACCTTGGATTTTGAATAGCTACTTACAGTTGGCCAGTCAGCTGGCATCCTCATGCACACATATTGCTGGCTTACTCAGGTGGTGGGTGGTGTCCTTTATGTTTGCTAGCCTGGGTGAAATGCCTTAAGTTTGCTTGTTGACAGCAATTGGCAGAGGCTATGAGACTGTGGACCTGTGTTCAAGCCTAGGGTCTGAGAATGGCCAGACTCCCCAGATAAGAAACCTTTCTTCCTCATTATTTTGCCATATCCTTTCTTTGCTTATCCACTATAAATTTCCCCACAGGAGCCAGTCAACAGTGATGCAAGGGGCAGCCATTAGCTGTGTGCAGACTAAAACTAGAGTAATACTTGAGACACTTCCTTGTAGATGTAGCCCCTTTTCAATCCAACTTCATGTGCTTAAAATACTTTCTAAAAGCTGAGGTCCTTTGTTTTCCCTGAACTTAAGTCAAACGATGCATATGCATTTGTGCACATTGGTGTGTTCTAGTGTGTGCATATGTGTGTGCATAAAGAATAACTTTCCGCCGGGCTCGGTGGCTCAGCCTGTAATCCCGTGCTTTGGGAGGCCGAGGTGAGTGAATTGCCTGAGCCCGCGGGTTTGAGAACCACCTGGGCAACTTGGTGAGCCCTCATCTCTACAAAAAATCAAAAAAGTTAGCCTGGCGTGGTAGCGTTTGCCTGTAGTTCCAACTACTTGGAAGGCTGAAGCGGAAGGATCGCCGGAGCCCAGCAGGTCGAGGCTGTGGTGGCCAGGAGCGAGCCACTGCACTCCAGTCTAGGTGACAGAGTGAGACTCCAACTCAAAAAAAAAAAAAAAAAAAAAGAATGACTTTTCAAGGTTGTAAGTGTGAAAAAGAAGGGTAGAATAAAATAATAGTAACCATGAAATATCACAAGCACCAATGGTAGGATGATGCTGTTTGTATCAGTTAGCTCTTGGTATGTAACAAACCAACCCCAAATTTAATGACTTAAAGCAACATTTATTTTCTTATGCTTTTGTGGCTTCTGCTCAGCTGGTACTGGTTGGTCTAAGATGGCCACACTCAAATGTCTAGAGCCTCAGAGATGGCTGGGACAGTTGGGATTGTGGGGCCACTCTTTCCACATGGTCTCTCATTCTCCAGTAGTCCATCCTGGACTTCACATGGTAGTAAAATTGTTTCCATAGCAAGAAAGAGCAAGCCCCAATATGAAAGTATTTTTCAATAGTTGCTAGTGTCTCATTGGTCAAAACAAGTCAAGTTACCAAGCTTGGGGTTCAGTGGATAGACAAAAAGACTCAACCTCCTGGTGGGAGAAGCTGCAAAGAAGTTGTGGCCATTTATTTATAGTCTGCCATACTGTGGATGATGACATAGAGAACAACCATGGACTTTAAAGATGGAAAGCACAATCAAATCACAGCTCATCTGCTTCATAGCCAGGTGAACTTAGTTTGTCATCTACCTCTTTTGAATCTCAGTTTTCTCATCTGGATATGGGAAAACCACACCTCCCTCACTAAATGAAATGAGCTGTTTCATTGATCTGTTTTTGTTCTAAGCATGTGCTAAGCCTGTGTGCCAGGCCTAGACTATGCCAGTCATGGGATGCAATAGTGAATATCATTATCTCATCCTCATGGAGATGTTAATATATATATTATTTTTAAAAGTATTTTGAAAACTACAAATTATGGTACAAATTGCCAGGAGTATGTGTCATATCCTGGTGTCTCATCTTCCTTTTTCCTTTTTTTCCTTTGTGACATTTACTCTGCCACAACTCCTGGAATACTATGGGACCATAAAAGTCCACCCTGCCCTAGCAGACACTTGTCCTTTGTCACAGGTTTATGAATAGGGTAGGACTGATCCCACACTGTTTTTGTGAGTTGATTCTTCCATAATTGTTGTGTAGGGGAGGTAACCACTTTGTCAAGCCTGACTGAGAAAAATAATAGATCATAACAATAGATCAATAGATCAAACAAGAGATGCCAGAGATGATCCATTCCAGTTTGTTCATTTTATAAGTGAGGAAATTTAGGTCTCAAGAGGGGACATGACTTAAATAACGTCACACAACCAGTTGGTGCCAATATTAAGATTCCTAATTACTTTGATCTCAGTGGTTTTGTTTGTTTTTTGTGCTTCCCTCTTATACTTATTCCTCTTAGTTTCAAATCATTACACACACACAAACATGTGCAACAACACACACACACACGCGCGCGCACACACACGCACTTGTGCTTTTAATAAAATAGAATCATGAATGGGATCTGTTCCCTTTATCTTTCACATGAATGAAGAAAATAAGAACATAGCCCTCATATATCTCTCCACATCTAACCCCCCCAAAAGAAAGGTAAAACAAATATTAGTTGACCAAACTTATATAAACCTTAAGTTTAGAACTTATGGATTACTTTCTTTTATTCTTCACCACAGTGAGAGGATTTGGCCAGATATTTGAATCCTTCTTTTATTTTTTTGTTTGTCTTGTTTTGTTTTTGTTTTTGATTTGGGTTCTCACTGTGTCACCCAGGGTAGAGTACAGTGGCATGATCATGGCTCACTGCAGCCTCGATCTCCCGGGCTTAGGTGATCCTTCCACCTCAGCCTCCCAAGTAGCTATGACTACAGGCATGTGCCACCATGTCTGGCTAATTTTTCAATTTTTTTTAAGTAGAAATGAGGTCTCATTCTGTTGCGTAGGCTGGTCTTGAACTCCTAGACTCAAGTAAGTGATCCTTCCACCTTGGCCTCCCAGAGTGCTGGATTACAGGTGTGAGCCACTGTGCCCAGCCTGAATCCTTATTTTAAATATTTGGAAACCGAGGCCCAGAGAGGTTGAGTGAGCTGTGTGAGGTTGCTGGATTACTATTAGAAACAGGCCCAGGGCTGTGTTCTTTCCACATTATGGGTTCAGTTGAGGACATCTGGTCATTACAATTCAGTTGCTTTTGGATGTTGTGAATGCATTTTCCTGGGGGCCAAATGAACAAAAGTTTACTTTAAAAAAATACTTATTAGGTGAAATAATTTTGGAATAGGTATTTGTAATTTGCTGTTGATGCATACACAGATAAATTTAAATGAACATAGATGCAGTGATATATATATATTAAAAGAGAGTAAATGTGTTCAGGGCACTGATAACTATCTTTTTGTTTCTGTTTGCTACGCACTTGGATCTGTGTTTCCTTTTATCTAAAGTCATCACTGACGTATTTTGAAAAACACCCAATGAACTTGGTATTTTATGGAATTACAAAATCTGTGCAAAATAACTTGATGTACCCAACTTTTTGGGTTACTTCTTAAAAAGGACAGAATGAAACAATACTGGGGAAAACAATTCAAATGAACTCTGAATAATTTGAAAGACAACTTCTCCTAAAGTCCCTTTTCAGAGTGAAGATATTCATTTTTTCAGTATTTGGTTGTTCATTTATGCATCATAGTTTTCCAACCTGGGGCAAAATAGGATCTCTAATTTCAGTTTTTTAAAACTATTCCACTAATCAGCGATTCTGTCTGTCTTGAGATTTAGTTACACAGAGCAAATTCCAAGATATCTAGGAAAGTTTCAGAGCTGCAATTAGAAGCTCTAACTAGAATTGTCTGTAACCACTCTTCATAATAGTTAAGATTTACTGGACTGAGTGTTAACTATGTGTTCAGCATAGCAATGAGTATTTCACATGAATCATCTTATTTAGTCTTCATGATAGCCTTATAGGCTGTCCCCATTTTATCTATGAAGAAACGGAGGTGTTGAGGGCCTAATGACCTGTCAAGCTAAGCAGGCAATCTGGGATACAAAATCGCATGAGGCTGACTGAACTTAGCCACAGATGCTGTAGGATCTTGAGAAAGAGAAAGTAGAAACCAAGCGAATATTTCTATATACCTAATTCATGAACTCATCCCTTTTGGAAACATGACTTTTATATGATGGCAAATGCTGGCCACCCTAACCTGGCATCACATCTTTGGGAATGGCAAATATTACTTCTAGAACATATGAGGGAAATGTACCTCAGCAGATGCCTAACCTCAGTACAGGTGGGCGATCTTCTCTTGACAAAAGGGCCACTGATGACCTGGGCTGATTAAGAGATTGAGGTACACCTTCTCCCTACTGAGAATCAGGGGATTTTTTTTTTTTTTAATTTTGAAGATGTGGAGTACAATTCAGGAATAGGTATACAAGTGGTCATCATACAGGTAAAGTTTGAGCCTCCCTTTGGTCCCCAGTTCACTGAATCAGGGAATTTTGATGTGTACCTGAATTCTCCTTGAGGTCTTGTTAAAATAGAGACCTTGATTCAAGGGGTCTAAGTGAGGCCTGAGATCCTGCGTGTCTAACAGACTTCCAGGTGGTGCTGATGTTCCTGGTCAGTGGATCACACTTTGAGTAGCCAGGCATTAGTAAACCCCCACATGCTTCAGTTACTCTTATCTGTGCCTCAGTTTCCTCCTCTGAAGTGAAATTGATAATAATATCTCTCTCAAAGATTTATAGCGTATTAAAACAGGTAAATTTCTTAAAATAGGGGTTGGCATCTGGTAAGTGCTCTATAAATACTAGTTACCACTATTATTATTGTTTTATGCCTTCTTATTTGTCTTTTTGAATTCCATACCAGCTTATACCCACAGGCCATATATTAACAATAGTTCAGTTTGCAAACTGTATTATTCTGGCCCTTCCCCCTCTGATACTGAAACGTTGTACAACAGTGAATCAAGGCAGCCCTCAGACTTCCACAGAAGCTCCTTCCATGTGCAGCAGTCCCAGCCTGGCTGCTCACCATTCTCACTTTTCCCACCTTACTGTGGCTTCTCCCCACTTGTTCATGGGCTCATAGAACCTTAGAGTTAGGATAGGATAGGTTGTCAGTTCATCCTGCCTAATAGGAAGGGTCTCACGCATACTTGCCACCTAAGTCAAGGACCTAGACACAGGGAGGGAGGGACAGGATAGTGTCCTTCACATGTAGAAACTTGGAATGATTAGAAGCAAGTCCCCTCTCTGCTCTCTGCCCATTTCGGCTCACTGTGCTGTGACATCTCAGAAAAACCCCTGGGCTCCAGACAACTTTTCTACGAATACAGAAAACAGCCTCTTCTCTGAGCAGCTCTCTGAGTTATAGAGCAGAGGTCTCCAGAGTGAGGCACAAAAATGTTAGGAGGGTTGGGTATGGTGGCACATGCCTATAATCCCAGTTACTAGGGAGGCTGAGGTGGGAGGATTGCTCGAACCCAGGAGTTTGAGACTAGCCTGAACAACACAGCAAGATTCCCGTCTTGGGGGGAAAAAAAAGATGCCAGGGAGAAACGAGACAATCAACTGGGGGGTAGAAGCAGGAAATAATAAAACTTATCTTTATATTATTTATTTACCTACAATGTAAAGAAATCAAGCACAATCAAATATCTAATACCTAGATTGGCTTAAGTGAATACATATAATTTCTACATAAATATACATATATTGGTATATGGGCCTAAAATGTTTTACCATTAAGTGTGAATAAGCTAAAATGCTTAGAGATCATGTCTGGAAACTACAAAGTTCACTCTTTTATGGATGGGAAGATAAAATGTCTCTTTGGTAGAGATAATTCTGGTATTTACCACCTTTTTATTTTCTTCTTAGGAACTCAGAAAGAGCTTTATTCTCACCTCCCTTGCATTGATGTGAGGTCATATGTTCTGGCCAACAGAATGTGGGGAGAAGTACATCACTCAGCCCCCAGGCTTGGTCACTCAAATAGCTTGTGAGATTCTCTACTTGTCTCAAGTCTTCTCTAGTCAGCTGGTAGGATGCAGATGGTCTCCCAAGCCTCCAGCAGAAGGTGGAGCCATCAGTAAAAATTACCTATGTCTGATCTAGGTGGGAGGAGTGCTCCCCAGAAAAGCAGCCCATCTAGGAATACTTGTGGAGAACTTTGTGGGAGCAGGCAATAAGCACTCATCGATCTAAGACATTGAGATGTCAGAGGTTATTTGTTGTTGTTGTTACCGCAATATAGCTTAGCCTATCCTGACTGATACAGTTTCCTCCATAGCTCACCCTCCTCCCCTAACTCCATAGGGGTTTCATGGACCCCCAGCCAAAGAACCTTCTGGAGGCTGGACATTTAACCTCCTAAGGTCTATAGTCCAGGGAGATTATAGCACAAAGTAGAAGTTAAAATCAAACTCTAAAGTCAGAGTACCTGGGTTCAAATCCCAGCTTTAACACTTATTAGCAGTATGGTATTTGGAGAAGCCATTTGGCATCTTTGTCACTTATTTTCTCATCCAAAGCAAAAGATAATATTAGTGATTTTATAGGGTTGTTAGAAAATTAAATAAGAAAATCCTTGCAAGGCAAGTTTAGCATATGTTAACTATATGCCTGACATGTAGTAAATGCTTTATAACTGTTAACTTTTGGTATTGGTATTATTGCTACTGCAATGCTCCCTGCCTTCTCCAGCTATAGAGCCTTTTGCACATAAACAAGACAGATATTGGTGCTCTCCTCCTGCCTGTGTCACTCTCTCTCCACCGCCTTCCCCCAACCCTCAGGAGTGCTCCCCAACCATTTCCAGTCCCTGATCCCACACACCAGACATCATGGAGAATTAATTCCTGGAAGACTTTTGCTACTCCAGTCTTTGTGTCAAGGCATTAAGTCCCAACAGAGGCCTGATAGGAGGTTACCCTGCCTCTTTTGAAATGTGTAGAGCTACAGGGAACGTAGTGAGGCAGCCTCTGTACTATGGTCTGAATGTTTGTTCCCTCCCTCCAAGAAATTCATGTGTTGAAATTCTAATCCCTGAGGTGATGGTATTAGGAGGTGAGGCCTCTGGGGGATGTTTAAATCATGAAGGCAGAGTGCTCATGAATGGAATTAATGCCCTTATCATATAGAACCCAAAAAGCTCCCTCGCCACTTCTGTCATGTGTGAACACAGAGAAGATGGCTGTCTATGTACCAGAAAGCAGACCCACACCAGAGACCAAATTGGCCAGTACCTTGATCTTGGACTCCCCAGCCTCCAGAATTGTGAATAATAAATTTCTGTTGATTATAAACCACCTAGTCTATGGTATTTTGTAACAGCAGCCAGAATGGACTAAGACGCTCTGACATTACTGGGGTAGATATATCCAGAAATTTTTGGTACATTAAATGGAAAACTGTTTCCTTCTTAACTCAGAATAAGCTTACCATCAGTCCAAGACTTCTCAAACTTTAGTGAATATCAGAATCCACTGGAAAGCTTGTGAAAACACAGAGTTCTGGGTCCCACCTCAGAGTTTCTGACTTGGTAGATCTGGGATGGAGACCACATACTAGCATGTGTAAGAAGTTCCCAGTGATGAGGACACGGCTGGTCTGTGGACCCAGCTTTGAGTAGCTCTGTGTTAGACCATTTGACAGACTTTCAGCCATTTAAAGGTAGTGAGTGAGTCCCCTACTACTTTCCCCAATCACCTCTTCTCTAGGTCAAACATGTTATGGTCTTCACTTTTCCTTACCCTGTGTCAGACTCTGTTCCTGGTCCTGGGTATCCAAAGATGGAAAGTACTTAGACCTAACCTCAGGGAACTTACACATATGTGGAAGAATAGAGAAAAAGAGTCCACTATGGTGTGACCACAGTAAATATTTACTCTGGGCCTACTATGTGTTGTGATCTTCCCCAAAGTCTGACGACTCAACAGCGTGCAAGATGGCATAGTCCTTGCCCCCTGGAACCCTCAGGTCAGAGGGCAAGATTGACCAGTAAGCATGAAACAGTCCAGTGTGATAAAGCTGTAGAGAGGAAACGCCAGGGAGCTCTGGAAGCACAGAGTGGGGACCTCAAACCTCAACATGTGGCTGGAGAGTCCGGGGAGGCTTCCTGGAGATGATGACTATGATGGGATACAGAAGATAAATAGATATTAAGCAGGTAAGGAATGGGGTTGGAGATTTAGGAAGAGTAAAGGGATGTACAGGGGCGGAGTGCCATTTAGGCTTGTTGGGAAGTGCTGTGTAGCTGGAAAGAAAGTACAGATGGGGCCCTGCAGGGTAGGGGTGAGCTGGAGGGCTAGTGTGAGGGAGAGCAGGAGAGATTCCCGCTTCCCAGGTGGACACCAGAGATCCTTACCTTCCCTGAAGAACAGCTAAAATCACAGATCCAGATCCCACATCCAGTTCACTGTCCATTTGAAGAATAGATGGTAGTTTTGTTCCACATGTTATCTGGATACTTGGAAGTGTGACTTGCCAGGGGGTGAGGGCAAGCCTGACATTAAACATCGTCCAGTCCCCCAGCAGGATATGTGTGATTTAGGGACATCCTCCCTGCTTTAGGGACAAGGGCGCTACAGTGAGTCATGGGCGTGCTACAGTGTGTAAGTGGGTGGAGGTAGTGGGACATTCTGCAAATGCAGAATTTAAAGTATTCCATGATGCTCTAGTCTGATTGAGATCCTGGGCATCTGGGGAAGAAATGTGTAGATAGGATGAGGAGGAAGGAGAGAGAAGGGGGGAGAGGGGGAGGAACAAGGAGAAGGAGAGAGAGTATGACAGGAGAGGGAGGGAGAGAGAGAAAGAGGGAGAAGAGGAGGGAAAGTTAGGGGGAGAGAGGGGAAGAGACAGAGACAGAAAAAGATAAAAAGAGGAAAGGAGAGGAAGGGAGTGGGGCTGGGAAAGAGAGACAAGGAAGGGGAAAAGAGGAGGATAAGGAGGGAGGAAAGGGTAAGGCGGAGGATAAGAGAATGGACCTGACTATGTTGGTTAAGAAAATGAACACTTGAGTGGGGTTTTGAACAGAAATGTTTTGAAAGAAAGTGATCCTGAAGGTTGGGAGAATCTGGTAGAGGGAAAGGAGAACACAGCCTCCACATGTGAACAGACTGGATTCATGTCCTACTTCTGGCACTGACTCTCTGCATGACCTTGGGAGAGTCACTTAAATTATCTGTGCCTCAGATCCTCATCTGTGAAAGGAAATAATAAAGCCAATTCCCAGGGTTATTGGGAGACTTGAAGAAGGGTTCTGTGTGCAGGTCCTGGCATTAGTTGGCACTCAGAAAACGTATATTTCTGTGTTATGTCCTCCACTGAAATGCAAAGAGAACTCAGCCATGGCCCCCATCAATCTGGAAAGGCCATCTTAACTGAAATTAAGATGGAACTGAAATTCCAAGACTGAAAGAGCACTGTCAATGGAAGGAACTACTGTTTCAATCCTCTGCCAAGCTGAGTGTGTGAATGTTCAGTCGTTCTGTGAGCTGACTGCGTGCCTTGGCTCAAAGTGGCAGGTAGTCTTGGGACTGCTGTGAGAGAAGAAAGGCTGGCACTCAAAGAAATGAATTTTGTTGGAGGAAGCGTCCCCCTTTTGAGAACAAAGATTCACTCATAGAAAGACAGGGCCCTGAGACTGGTATTCAGCAAGAATGAAAAAGCGTTTCTATTTTTTTTTTGTAGACTACACATAAACACACAGTACACTCTGGATAATGATTTGCACATCATTTTATAGTTTAAAATAACTTTCATTGACATCATGTGTTCAGTCATTCAACAAACACTTACCGAGTGCCTAGGCTGTGCCAGACACTCATGGTCTTGGTTATTTACCAATAGCACTTTTAAATGAACTCTCCTTTGGGGATTCTTTTGCCTTCTGTTGATGTGAATAATTAGGAGTGACCCTAATTTCTTTTTCACTTCAGCCAGACCTGAGGAAACTTCCATTTGCATTCCTTCCCCTTTGGTGATGCCTGAGTGGTTAGCTAGCTGTGGAGAGTCAATCCTCTTGGTTAATGAACTGAGCAAAGAGGTTAAGGTCACTGTTTTGATCTCCAGGGACTGATTTACCTCTCCACTTGTGTGCACTGTCCTTCTTTCTCTGCTCCCCCATGTGTGCTACCCCCACCTCAAGGCCTTTGTACAGGTTTTTCACTGCCAGGAGCCATCTTGCTTCAACCCCTAGTTATTGAGATGCAGTGTCATTTTCTCAGCCAAGACTTCCTCGCTCCCCAGACCAGGTCAAGTGTCTCAGTTTATGTTCCCATGATGCCCCGTACTTCTCTAGAGTGGCATTTATCAGTGTTTACATAATTTTCCATTTCTTCTTCTTATTGGATTAATGTACTCTATCGTTAGCTGGAGAGCTAGCAAGAAACAAATATTGAGTGAGTGTTCAAATTTTATCTCTACCAATTTCCAGCCATATGACCTTGGGCATGGTAATTTCTCTGGGGCCCAGTGTTCTCATCTGTAAAGTAGGTATCAAGAGATTAGAACTTACTGCCCGGTAGGTCTTTGTGTCTGTTTGAGTAGTATTTAGCTGCAAGTAATAGAAAACTTGGCTGACTGCAGTTTAAGGATATGGGGTTTATTTATCTCCTATAACAACATAGGCAGTCTAATACAGGTCTAGTGGCTCAGTGATGTTACATGGGGCTCAGGTTCTTTTTTCTCTTCTTTCTTTGCTGTCAACAGCAAGTACATGTAACCCTCATGTTTACAAGATGACTGCTGATACTCCAGGCATAGCACCTGTATTTCAGTCAGAAAAAAGTGAGCATCCATTGACTGCTGTTAATGTTTCATTGGCCAGAACTAGCTCACAGGGCCACCTGTAGCAGCAAAGGAGTTCAAAAGTTGTTTTTGTTGTTGTTTTGTTTTCATTTAGCTTTTAAAACCTATAGAGTAGAGGAAAGTCACAGAGAAATGGTAAGCCAACTAAAGTGGACCAGCCTATAGTGCCTTTCATATGCCCTTACAGAACTTCAGTATCTAAGATGGAAGGAACCATGTTTCTTCTGCTTGCCATCTTTTGTTCACCTTGCACAATATTCATCTTGCTTTAGGCATCCGATAAGCATATTGTTGACTGTAAATGGATGAATAAGTGAATTCCTGCAAATACTATCTCCCACTTTGGTTTTAAGAGAAACTAGACAAGATGAGATGAATCAGTGCCATCTTACCACCATGGGTAGGAAGATTTAAAAAGAGATACCACCAAGGGCCCCACTAACCTTTAGATTGTCTTTGTATAAGTAGAAAAATGCACCCACCCTTTCCTTAAGACACATTACTGCCACCTACTGGAAAATTATCTTCATAAAATTATAAATGTACCACTCCTACAGTGGGACAGTGTGAATGGTGCCCCCTTTCTGCTCCCTTCCTCCCTGAAGCTCTTTGGGGGATGAGGTCCTGTGACTGCCGAGAAAATCTGTTCAGAAACTGGTGAGCAGAGGATTTTGAAGTCAAAATCAAGCAACAAAGTTGTTAATTCACCAAAAACCCCGCACTGCCCTGTGTTACCACCTTTCAGGAAATATGAGTATGCCTCACAAGAGGTAGATGTGGCCAAGGAAGGAGCCATCACACCTGTCTTCTGAATCCTAGAAGAAGGTATACTTCCTGTGGAGCAAGCCTGAAGATTTTACCAGGGCCGATGAGAGCTTGCTCTATGTAAAGCCTTATTCTGAGGCAGCAGGTGAGAAGACCAAAAAGTATGTTTTACTCTTACTGTTCACTGTCTTCTTCTGTAATATTGGAGGAATCACTTAATCCTTCTGAATTTCAGTTTTCCCATCTCTTCACTGGGGACAGGAATGCCTACCCTGAAAGATTTGTTGAATATCCAATAAGATAATATACACGGAAGGGTTGAGAATCTGCTAAACATTAGGCAAATGTAAGCTACTGCTAGCATGGAGAGTTAGCAGGAAACAAGTAATGAGTGAGTGTTCAAGTCTTATCTCTACCACTCTTCAACCACATGAACTTGGGCATGTTACTTAATTTCTCTGGGGCCCAGTCTTCTCATCTGTACAATGGGTAAAACGGGTTCTCACCTATAAAATGATATATTAGAACTTACTGCCCAGTAAAGGTGTGAAGATTAAAAGCAATACATGTTCAATAAATGTCACCCACTGACTTGCACTGTGCTTTGTATATTGCTTTCAGTTTTGCACTGAGATACTTAAATCATTCTTGATTTTTTGAGAAGAAAAAAAGAATACAGAATCAAATAAAACAAAAGGGTTTCGAGGCCTTTTGTGAAGAAAGCCGAGAGTGTGGGGAAAAAAGGATTCCTTGACTTGGGATCTGTTGTGCGCTCTCCGAAGAAACCCTGTTCGTCCCCTCCCCCATCTCATGCCAACTCCAAACACTTGGCCAAATCCGGATACCAGTCCTACTAGGTTGTAGATGGAATTTCTTATGAAGTGGTCAGTGAGATTGATTTCATGGAAATTTCATATGATTTACAGAACAAAAAGGCAGGCAGGGTCGGTAGATCAGCCAAGCAGAAACTCAGTTCCCACATGATCTGGTTTTCTGCTCCCTTCCTCCCTGAAGCTCTTCTGGGGGTGAGGTCCTGTGACTGCTGAGAAAATCTGTTCAGAAACAGGAGAGCAGAGGATTTTGAAGTTGAAATCAAGCAACAAAGTTGTTAATTCGGCTGCTGTCTAATGGTCGACTTTCTCGAGCACAGTCTTTCTGAGCCTGATTGGCCTAACTGTCTGGTAACAATATTCTATCCTCTTCACCACCACCTACGTCCCTCCCCCAAATCTCTTCAGGTTATAGAGATATGGGGAAAACAGGATGTTTTCCTCTCATTTCTCACATCACATTTTGCTGGAGTAAAAAGCACTTCATTTTCCTTCTTTCTGTCCCACGAAAGCTATTTTAGGGAAGCTGTACTGAGCACCTGAAGTCCTGGACTTGGTTGCCATGTGGCCCGAAGCTGACATCTTTTGTGCATGTCATGGTTTATGGTAGAGTGGTTAAAAATCAGCTCCCATTCTGGTGACTAAATTTTATTGGCTTTTCCAGGGCCTGTGGTGGGACTGTCATGTCCCCTATTTAATTACTTCCTCCTTCTTGACAGCAGATTGAGTTAACCAGAGGACACGCAGGTGGCTCCAGGGCCAGGGAGCTTAGAGTGGCCACAGTGCGGCAGCTGAGAGGGGCTGGGGCGAGCACAGGCCTGGGGATGTAACAACCTGCTGGCGGTTGTGAGCTGCGGTTTTATGGCTGCACTGGGGGCAATAACCGAACAGTGGGGCTTTTGGACTAATTTGAGGAATACTTTGCATAAATCCCAGCTGCTAGCCATATGTCCAACCCTTGTAGAGGGGAGGGTGTGTTTCCCTGAGCTCTTGTTTCCTTCCCTGGAAGTCAAGACTAACCAAACCTTTAAATGCCCAGCCGGGGTCTTTGGGGGAGGAGGGTCAGTCACAAAAGCTTGAGCTGATTTAATCACAACCTACATTTATATTATGTTTTTACCAGATTTTATCTTTCATACAAAACCCCTAAAATATAGGCAAGGTAGAAATCCTCCATTTACTCATGAGAAGAATGAGACCCAAGGAGATTGAGACCAATAATAAAAGGAGACATTTTGAAGCTTACTATATGTCAGGCACTCTTCTAAACACTTGATAGATATTAATTCATTTCATATCTGCATCAGTCCTACAAGACAGATACCATTATTAACCCTGCTTTTTCAATGAAGAAGATGAGCCCAGAGAGGTTATTTAACTTGCCCAAGTCACACAGCTAGTAAGCAGTGGAGTTAGGATTCAAACCCAGGCTCTAGTCTGTATTTATAACCACTATACATGCTGCCAGCCAGCTTGTCATTGGCAGAACTGGAATTCACATGCAGGTACTCACACTCAAAGTTCAGGTTTTCCCCTCTGCCACACTACTCTTCTGAAATTTGCTCCTTAAAGGTCCTTTATTCCTAGAAGCGTTAGCCACAGCAATTTAGATTTGGACTCTTTTCATCTGGTATCACAAAGTCTTTCACTTAAATTTATTTAATTACTCCCTTCCTACCTACTTACTGGGAAGTCAGAGGCATATTCGGTCCAAAGGAGTTGTAATGCAATAGGAAATTACTCCCAGACTAAGGCTTTGGAGGAATACAGGTATTTAGGTGTTGAGAGTTCCTAACGCCTGGCAGCTTAATACCTGGAACAGGTGTTTTTTTCTCTCCCGGTTTCTTGGGAAGAATGGGTGTGGTTCTCATGGCCCTGGCTGATTTTTGTGAGCATGCGCACTAAGAAGTTTCACACACCCTGAGTCAGCCTCTTCCTTTGGGAAAAGGTAATTCCAGTCTTTACTCCCCTGAGAGTTATGGGCCGCTTTATCTTAGCTAAGTGTGAACACATCAGGTGAAAGGGAGGGAGTTGTTTTAATGTGATATTATCTCCAGCTGCCCAGGCTGACTTTCTCATGAAAGAAAACCAGTAAAAGCTCTGCTCCACATTCACTGGTGCCCCTAAGAAAACCTCTGGGTGCGTTCAGATTTTTTATATTTCAGAGCCAACGCTAATGTATACAAAACCCAATTAGAATTTGTGATAATGGTCAAAAAGCAGGAGTATGACTTTTATTTCTAGTTCTAAATAGCAATTTTCTTTTCTCATTTGCAAACTGACTCTATAGCCAGGCATTGGGTAATACCAAACAAGGAACACACAGCACAACTTTGGCTGAGAAACCACAACACAAGAGTATTACAAGGGGAAAAACAAAATGGTTTGGGTTATAGTAACCATGTGTCATATTTACTTAAGTTTTTTTTGACAACTATTTCTCTAGGTTGGATTCCCCCAGAAGCATATCGCACAACAAGGATTTGAGTGCAAGTAGTTTACTGGGGAGGTGATTCCAGGAAGCATCATTAGAGAATGGAGAACTGATACATGGAAGGGAAGAAAACCAATTCAGTGTCAAAACCATTGTGGGCAACTGAGGCTCAATTCTGCTAGGGACCTCAGGTAGATGGTATGGAATATGTATTAAAATCCCACCTGAGGGTCAAGGAAGCTGGGGTATTTCTCCACTGTTTCCTGCTGGTCATTGGTTTAGTGTTGCCTTTATGTGAGTTAACTCAGTTAAACTCTGGCTTCTCTCACCTATAAGCTGAGTATTTCATTTGCTTACAGTAAGAAGACATCAGGCAACATGGGCACAGTGAGTGCCAAGGTAATATGGGCAGGGCATTGACACCATCTGATACTCTCTGTTTAAGAGCCAAACCAGTTTATGGAGGAGGAGGATATGAGGGAAGACAATATATTGTAATTAGGATTCTTTCAGTTGCAAATGATAACATTTCAACTCAACCTAGCTTGAGAAAAAAAAGATTTAGTGTATGTGAGTTATATCACTGAAAATTCCAAGAATAAGTGGTATCAGGCCTAGCATGGCTAGCTCTTGTTGGTCATTGGTTTAGGGTTGCCCCATGTGTGTTAACTCACTAGCACTCTGGCCTTTTCCACCTACACCTATGAGTGTACTAGGTGCACAAACAATGCTGTCAGGGATGTCTTCTGTCCATCTCTTGTTCTGCTCTCTCTTTGTCAGCTTTGTTATCTGGATAGCTGAGAAAAGAATGGAAAAGATGGCAACTCTAGGCTTACATAATCCTTATTCCTCCTCATCTCAGGGGAGAAGATTATTTTTAATAGCTCTGGTTAAATATTGGGGAACAAAGGAAATGAAATCAGTATGTTGAAGAGATGTTTGCACTCCCATGTTGATTGCAGTACTATCCGCAGTAGCCAAGATATGGGATCAACCTCTAAATGTCCATCAACAGATGAATGCATAAAAGAAATACTATTCAGCATTAAAAAAGAAGGAAATCCTGTCATTTGCGATAGCATGGGTGAACTTGGAGAACATTATGTTAAGTGAAATAAGTGAGACAGAAAAACAAATTACTTATATGGGGAAATCTAACAAAATTGAACTCATAGAAACAGTGGAATGGTGGTTACCAGGGACTGGAAGAAGAGGAGGGTTGGGGAGATGTTGGTCAAAGGATATAAAATTTCAGTTAGACAAAAGGAATAAATTCAAGAGATCTATTGTGCAACATGGTGGCTATAGTTTAAAATAGTGTATTGTATTCTTGAAAACTGGTGAGAATAGATTTTTAAGTGTTCTTACTACAAAAACATGATATGTGAGGTAATGCATATGTGAATTAACTCATTTTAGCCATTTCACAATGTATACATATTTCAAAACAACATGTTGTACATGAAAAATATATAACTTTTATTTGTTAATTAAAAATATTTTAAAAATCTTGGAGAGGCTTTGATTAGCCTCTTTTGGGTCATGTGTCTATTCCTGGTACCAACTGATGTGGCCAGGAGGATGGAGTATTCTCATTGGCCAGACTCAGGTCATGTGTTGGGTTGGGGAGGAAGGTATCATCCTATACAATGTTGTACCCAAACAAGCAGAATTTCTGTGTCTTGTGGAAGGAGTGATTCTAATAGTGTGCTGATGAACGAGCTTTTAAACAAACAAACCAAGGCTCTGATTTATAGCTGATTTCCATGGTATAAATACTCCCACCATGGCTAATTTCAAGCTACCAAGAAGATGTCACTAAACAGAGAATTGAGACTAAGTGTGCACAGTCAGTCCCTTTGAGCCAGTACAAACTGGATTCAGCACACCATTGGGTGAGTCCCCATAAAGAGGAAACCTGGGAAGACAATGTGGCCACCATAGCTATAAACAAGAAGGCCAAGGTCTATCTTGTGAAGCCTTGATAGCCAAGAAGTCTCAGATTAAGAACCGATAGGACAGCTTGCTTTGTTTGGCATGTACAATGCTTTAGAGGGACTGGTATATTAAAACAAGTAATCTTCTTCCTCCACACTCCTCATATTGCAAACACCTCTAGAAAACATTTAACTAACAATTTGATGACTTTAAAATAGTGTTCAGCAACATTCTGCTACTGTGTAAGTTCCACGAGGGCAGGGATTTTGCCTGATTTGTTCAGTACTGTTTCTCTATAGTCTAGAAGAGAGCTCAGGAAAACACTAGGCACTCAATATTTCCTAAGAGAGTGCATGAATAACTGGTCAGTTCATGGAGTTAAATACTTTCCCCAGCAACACAAATGTATCCACCTCATGCATAGCCATTGCCCCAAACTTGATTCCCAAGTTGTGCAGACCTCACTTTGCAGACCTCACAGATGCTGTTCTGTTTCTTCCAGACTTTCTCTTCCTAACCCTGGAAGGGCCACACTGCTTCCTGGTGTGAGGAAAATGCAACTTTGGCCTTTTGTCCTATGATGGCCACTTTATTCCCCTTGCTCCTTGGTTTCTCTTACTTGGCAATACTTGTTTTAGGTCAGGAGGGGCGGTTCTCCCTTCCTGCCTTGGGGCTCAGCCCTCCCCAGGCAGGGACAGACCAAGATGGCATCTCCTCATTAAGTCACGGGAGCCTGCTGGGGCTTGTCTGATTAGAGTCTTCTTACACATTGGTACAGAAAGCTTTCTGCCTTTGCAGTTCTTTTGTTTAAAAAAAAAGCATAGCTAGGAAGCTGCAAGGTTGGAAAGTTGTTAAACACATGCACATACACTCACACCGAACCAGATTTGCTGATAGCAGGAGAATAGGAAGGCCTGAAGCTGAGGGAGCGTTTCAAGGTCACAGGCAAGGAGGGGCCTGCGGTGCTGGTGATGGAAAAGATGAATAGACAACAGTTGAATGCATTATTTAGTGTGTTCCACATCGCAAAGCCAAGAATGGTTCCTTCGCACCAGAAGATTTGATGTATCAGGCTGGCTGTCTCCTCAGAGGACACCCCCCGGTCTCCTCTTGAGTTCATGGAGACATGGTTGTCTAGGTGACAACTGTCAGGCAAGAAGCTGCAAGCTGAAGAATAAAATCGCCTTAGCTAATAGACCGGCGTGCTATTATGTACCTGAAGGTTTAACTGCTATATTACCCTGAAAGAATCATTTGGAGGGAAGGAAGGAGCTCGCTTTTCCCTGGGCTACATCAGTGAATTCAATTTCTATTGAAGAGAGACTAGCATTTTAAAAACCACTGTGTGTGGAGCTTCAAGTTCTTTTCTTCTTTCGGTGAGAAATGATTTAATAATGAACTTACAACTGCAGGGCCTCCAGTCAGCCCCCTGGAGCCCTGGAAGAGGGAAGAGGCGGTGTGCAGGGGCCAGGGGCTGGCAGGCTCCATCCTGTTCTGTCCCTGCTCAGGCCTGGGCTCTGTGACTAAGGTTACCCCAGAGCAACTTGGTTCAGACGCGTGTAGAGTCTGAGCGATAATTTTCCTCCCTCACAAGATTGCCGGGTGCCTCTAATTAACGGTTGTGAATTCCTTAGATGGGGTTGTTATCAGATGGAAAGGGGCTAATTGTACCGGTCACAATAGTTAACCTCTTCCAGAAGGATGTGTGCGCGCGCGCATATGTGTGTGTGTGTGCACGCGCGTGCGTGTGTGTGTGTGTGTGTGTGTGTGTGTGTGTGTGTGCGCGCGTGTGTGTGTCTTGGTTCTTTCTGCAAATTAGGCAGAAAAGCTTGAGAATCATTGAAATTCTTTGGCAACAAAACACCAGAAAATGAAAGATTGTATTCACTGAGACTTTTTCACCAAGCCAGAGAGGCCAGCATTTACTGGACTCTTTCTAGCGCTAAGCACTTTACCAGCTTGATCACATTTAACCCTCAGCATTCCTGAGCCTTAAATATGATGATTATCATCCTCCGTCTACAGATGGGGCAACAAAAGCTTAGTGGGTTAAAGAAATTTGCCCAAGGTTCGACCCATTCCAGCAATAAGTGAGGGCCTTTTACGTTCAGAAGATCTCATCAAAAGGTTGAGAACTGAGCAGGAAAACTTGAGCTTACTGTATTAAAAGGCATGTAGAACCCCCTCATATAGTGATCTAGACAACTTTGCCAGGGTTGTCCGGCCCTTTGGGCATCAGGGCAACCACCTGCTTTACCCTCTGCCCTGTGTTTTCTTTGGCTCCTTTCCTGAACTACAAACAGTATCTTTGTTCTATTTCCCTGTGACTCAAGTATCTGGCCTTCAAGTTGCCTACACTCCCTCAAAGGCAGACCCAGTAAGACGGGCCTATGTTGGTCTCCTACCTTGTGTTGTATTGTGCTAGGCAGCTAAAGAAGCAAAGATAGGTGGCATCAAGACACTGCTTTGAGGAAATTGGAGAGAGAATGAGATATAAAACTACACAACCAACACAGTATAATCAGTACAATGATAATAATGAAAATAACAACAACAATTCTTTTGGGAGTACTTCCTATGTACCAGGTCTTGGACTGAACACTGAAGACAAGCCTGTAAGGTAGATACTATTATTATTTTCATTCTAGAAATGAGAAAATGAAAGCATAGGTAGGTTAAGTCACTTGCTCAAGGTCATACAAATAGTAAATGGCTGAGCAGGAATTTGAACTAAGATATGTATCTCCTAAAGCTGAAATAATCAGCCACTATGCTGTGTTGCACATATACAGACCAGTATAGAAGCATGTATATATCATATAGAAAACCCAGATGAAGAGACAAAAATTCTTTCCTAAATAGAATGCTTTGCAAGAAGAGAGAGAGAAGCTGTAAATAAAAAAGGAAGAATGGTTGTGTGTCCAGAACTTTAAAGACACAGCCCAAATACTGGGCTCTTGGTTTGGGCCTGATGGCCTATATTTAAGGTTGCATAACAGATCACTGCAGAGCTTAGTGGCTTACAGTAACAGTAATTGTTTATTATGTTTTGTGGCTTCTGTGAGTCAGGGATTCAGGAGTGACTTGGTTGGATGATTTCGGACTCAGGATCTCTCATGAGGTTGCATTTATGTATCAACTGGGGCTGCAGCCATCCACATGGTTCACTCACATGGCTGGGAAGTTGGTGCTGGCAGTTGGCCAGAGACCTAAGTTCTCAACGTGAACCTTATTCCGCAGGGCTGCTTGAGTGTTCTCATGACATGGCAGCTGACTTCCCTAGAGCAAAGGATCCAACCGAGTAAGGTAGAAGCTACAACACCTTTATGACTTGTATGGAAGTCATATACTGTCACATCTGCTATGTTCTATTGGCCATTCATACCAGCTTTGACTTTGTATGGAGAGTACTACAAATAGACATAAATGCCAGGAAACAGAGACCATTGGGGACTATCCTATAGCTAATCAACCTGAGCTTAAAGCTCCCATATGTTAAACGCAAAAGCTATATAGCCCTCCCCCCACTTGCCTTAGGCTTACTATTCCAAGCTATAGGCCTTTAGGATTGAAGGGCTCAGTATTTTACAAGGAGATGGTATATTTTATATCTCAGAAGTCCTATGGCTCTGGGAAAAATAATGGCTTTGATGAGGAGCAAGGAGGTGAATTCAAGGCTTATAAGGAAGCTGGGAAAAGAAGGTTGAGATTGGGGACAGCTGTAGGCATCCTGACAACTAAGCCCAGGTGCCAACCACCTTGGAAATCTCCTGTAATTTAGACCATTGAAAAGGCATGTTTTGGTTCATGAATACTATGGAAACAGAATGTATTTTATCAGAGTCTCCTGCTTCCAGACTATAAGTCTGTCTGTCGATCACATGCAGAAGGAAACCATCAGCAACATCTTCAGTAGAAGAATTTGGCAAACGTTGCTGTCTTCCCTGTACTTCATTGCTTTTCACTTACGTGGGCTATGTGTATGTGAGAGTATCAAAGTTATTGATAAATAAATGGCTATTCAATGGTAAGCTAAAATATTTTATGGGAAATAAACATGAATTTAATAGACTTAATATTTTATAGCACCCTAATATGTGCTGGGCTAGATACCATGCTGGATACCAGGAGAAAGCAGTGAGTAAAAAAGACCTGATTCTTGCTCTTATAGTACATATGAGAGAGAGGTATTAATCACATAATAGTACAAATACATGTGCAATTATGAACTGAGATAAGTACCATGAAGGAAAGGATGTGGCATCAGGAGATTAGAAGTAGGAAACACCAAGGAAGCGGTGCTTGAGATGAAAAATGAATAGGTAAAAAAGGGAGGAAGAACATTTCAGGTAGAGCAAACAGCATGTACAAAATGTGTATGTGTAACTGAAAGGATTCTATGTGGCTGGATCAGAGTGAAGAGGGACTATTGTGTAAGATGAGGGTAGAGAGGTTATCAGGGACCAGATTCTGCAGGGTCTTATAGACGTATTAAGAATGTTGGTCATTTTCCTAAACAATGGGCAACCATAGAAAGATTTTAAAGCAGTATAGTGACTTAATCGGATCTGTGCTTTGAAAATATCCAAATACTGAGTGATCTTTCGCAGAAGCAAAGATCTGAGTATCACATGTTCTCACTCATAAGTGGACCTTGAACAACTATCATAATACTATATGAAAAGGATTGACAGTAGTGGGAAACTGCGGGAGCATGGGTGGGGTGGAGGTGGGACTGGCAGTAGTGGGAAACTGCATGGGGAAGGGGGGTACACCTCATCAACAAGGATACCTGCACAATGAATATTTGTATACCTAACCCTGAATTGCACGCCACAATTTTAAAATAAAAAATGTAATTAAAAAAGAGAAAACATTCATGTCTGTCATATGGAGACTGGATTAGTGAGTGCAAGACTGGAGGCAGGAAGACTAACTCAGAGACTATGGTTAAAAGAGAGATGTTGGTAGTAGAGATAGTGAGAAGACAGTGGAATTGAAATATATTTAGAAAGTAAACTGACAAGTTAGTGTAACCTGGAAGGTAAAAACAGACATCAGATCTCACTGACAAGGTAAGGATGTGAGGGGAGAATGGGAAATCAGAATGGAGCTTCTTGGAGGCAAGAGGAAGAGGGTGATCTGGGAAAGACAATTTGGATAGAGCAGGTTAAGACTTAGTCTGCAGAAGATGTGCTGTATAGCTCCTGGGGTGTTTGAACAGTGGTCTTTGTTGCAAAGATGCATCGGTCATCCCTATGTATGGTTCTGGTATATATGTTCTAATGGAGCTGTAAGTAATACATCTGTAATGATCAATATTATTGTTCAGCAACCTTGTCGTGTCACCAAGTGCTCCCTGGAAACTTTCATTGAGTGGAGTAACTTTTCTACTTTTTTTGGACTTTGTTTTGGGGGGGTAGTGTTTGTAAAACAGGGCAGGTTGTGTCAAGAATGGGTTTCCAGATAAAGTCTTTAAGAGTGGCCAGTCCTTGAAAGTGAATTTAAACTGTACATCTAAAGTGATAACTGAATCTAGTTTAAAAATATAGGTAGGTGTCTTAGCCCAAACTGTTATAACAAAATACCATAGACCAGAGTAGCAGAAGCAAAAGGAATTTATCTCTCATAGTTCTGGAGGCTGGGAAGTCAGAGATCAAGTGCCAGCAGATTTGATTCTTTGTGAGGGCCCTCTTCCTGACTTGCAGATACTCATAATCTCCCTGTGTGCTCACATGACCTCTTGGTGCACTTGCTGAGAAAGAAAGAAAGCTCTGGTCTCTCTTCCTTTTCTTATAAAGACACTAATCCCATTATGGGGATTCCACCCTCATGACCTCATCTAAAGGTCCCCCTTCTTAATACAATATCACTTTGAGAGTTAGGGCTTCAACATGTGAATTTGCAGGGAGCACCTAAAACTAATGGAATGGACTAGAGAGTCTAGAGATGGGGTCAAATACAATTTAGTTTTAAAGATGGAATCTCAAATTAGTGTGGGAAGAGATGAACTGATTAATAAATGGTGTTGGGACAACTGATTAGCCATCTGGATAGAAGAGAAATAAATCTAGTCCTCATATCATATAACAGAAAAAATTCCAAATTGGATCTGGATTTAAATGCAGAAAGATGAAACCTTTAAAATTATTAGAGGGAAAACATGAGGGAATTCTCGTATAACTTTGGAGTGAGTGAGGCCTTTCTAAGTATGACTTGAAATGCAGAACTCATAAAAAAAAAGGTTGATAAATGTAACTACATAAAGCTCAGACTAAATTCTTCACAGAATTAATTAATTCTAATAAACAAAGAAATACAATAACAAACAAATGACAAACTAGAAGAAAAGTTGTCATTGACATCACAAAGTACAGATCTCTGGCAAAATGAACGAGAAGAGCAACGTAATATAAAAATGGACAAAGGATATAAACAGATCGTTCACGAAAAATAAAATATAAATGGATCTAGAAATTATACAAAGATGCTCAACTGCACTCATAAGAAATATAAAATTATACTAATATACCATTTATTTTTTCCTATCAGATTTATAAACAATACTGTTTATTGACAAAGCTATGAGAAACAGGCACCCTCATACCTTAGTTGTGCGAGGGTAAATTTGGTGTGACCCCCATGGGAGAACATTTTTCAATATTCATTGTAATTATTACTACTTATTCTATTTCACCCAGCTATTAATTTTAGGATTTGATCCTATAAAACTACTTACTCTCTTGTGAAATAATGTGCACACCACGCTGTTCATTGCAGCATCATGTGAAGGAGCACAAGGACTGGGCACAACCCAAATGCCCAACAATAAAGGACTGGTTAAATAAACCATATCACATACTTTCAATAACTATACAGATAAATGAGGGAGATCTCCATCTATTGATATAGTAAGACCTCCAGGATATACTTTAAAATGAAAGTGCAATCTTTGCTATCTTTGGGATATAGAACTGACATCTATACTCGTATTTGCATGTATGTACATAAAGAAATCAGGGAATGATTCTATGATATGCATTTTTCACATTTTAACATCTGTGAAACAGAACTGTCTTCCATTATATGACATCTTAGAATTATAATTAGCCATATTATTTTCTTTCTTAATGGTACATAAAATAATGATACATCTTAAAATTAATGACATCTTAGATTTGATGGAATGCAGTAATAACAGTGGTTGCCTATGGTGAGGGGAGAGCAAAGGGATGTGGAGGGGTCTCTTCATTTATATACTCTGTAATGGTTTTTGCCTGAGCCATATGAATTGATTGCTTACTCTCACATTGAATAAATACTATTCATAAAAATGAGATAATACAAACTGATATATATATGCATGGACAATAGATTAGTTCCTGGGGTCTACATCCTCCTGTAGTGATGATCTAAGTAAAAGACTCAGTTCTAAGATAATAAAATGGGGCACAAACTGCCCACACTTGGCACGTGCTTGTTGATGAAGCACAACAGTTATGTGTTGTGCTGACCTGGGTCCTCCTGGAAA
The DNA here is from genome assembly GCA_027257055.1 of Cephalopachus bancanus. Classification (NCBI taxonomy): domain Eukaryota; kingdom Metazoa; phylum Chordata; class Mammalia; order Primates; family Tarsiidae; genus Cephalopachus; species Cephalopachus bancanus. The sequence continues at coordinate 312,742 of JAPVLO010000544.1, read as the reverse complement.
GCTGTTGGCTCCTCAATATCAAATCTAGTTTGTCCAGTAGGCAGAATATGTTCTTTTTCTAGATGAGACTAATGCAAGTTCAGTTTTGGAACCAGAAAGACATTGTGTCATCCTAAAGCCTTATGAGAGGTGGAGACACACTGTTAAGGCATCTCTTGTGACCTAGCAGACATTTTCAGAGCTCTCAGTCAAAATCAATGCTTGGGCAAACACAGAGCTGAACCAGGATCTTGCTATTGCTTCTTTCTTTCTTCAAAAGACTAGATAATCTCTGAATTAGACAGGTTTTTCTTTGGGGTATGTGTTTTAGTGATGAGAGAAATTGCTTTTCTTCCCCTCCTCCCCACTCCCACAAAATGTTTTCACTTCTTCTGGGCTAAATTAAAGTTCCTAGGTAAGATGTTGACAAGAAACAGGATAAGACATGCCACAGAAAGGGCCAGATGACTAGCATTCTGAGTTGTGTTCCAGATACTTTGTAATGAAAAATAGAACTGAGAGAAATTCTAGCAGGACTTTCTTTTCATGAGGGAAAAGTTCAAAACTTTATGGAATGCCTAGTTTAGGTTTAAGAAACCAGGATTTCATTTCAGGCTCTTCAGTGATCAGCTAGATGATTTCTGAAGACTCGTTTAGTTGCTCTTTTGTTCAGTTTCCTTATCTGAAAAATGGATATGCTGGCACCTTTTCTGCTTTCTTTAAAGGGCTGGAATGAGAATAAATGGCATAGTGTTTAGGAATATATTTAAACACAAGTCTATCAAAGTGCTAAAGGTTCTATTTTTGCCATCATTTGAAGAGGACTGGGAATATGTGTTGAGTGGCTGTTTGACAGAGACTGGTCATGTCTCAGCTAGAGAGTCCTCTTACCCAACTGTACCGTGTGACAATTAGGAAACATCCCTGAACAATGACAACTGGGAGCAGGGAGGGCCTCAGCCTGTCACCATCTGATGAAGTAACAACAGTAACCAGATGTTCTTCACAAGGTACTTTCACATCCTTTAAGCCACATCATCCCCTCAATACCCACCTCAACCCTTTGAGATAGGTATTAGCATTATTATTCTTGTATTATAGATAAAGAATCTGAAGCTGGGACCTGAGCTGGAATTTGGACCTAGGTTTCTCTGGCTCAAAAATTTTTGTTCTTTCCACCATACTTTTTTCCTCCCTCTCCTCTATGCCTGAAGTGATCTCATCAACTTGTTGCAGAAATCACAGAAAGCTGGGGTCTGAGCTGCTCTGGGACCAGGGATAGAAACAAGGAACAAAAAAGGGGCACAGAAACATTTTCTACTTCTAACACAGGCTATAAGCACACATGTACTAGGACATATGGTGACCATCTGGAACTGAAGCCACTATGGTCATTGCTGAAATTCAGACTAACAACAATATACTCAAGTTAGATAGCACTGCAATGCCCTAGTCCCCTAAAATTTTGCCTTTGGAGAGAATTCCCTTGGCAAATGGTGATCGAGAGTAGCAGTATATCTGTTGACACACAAAATAAAATGTCAGTTGATATGTGGGACCATAGTACTAGCTGACCTTAAATGTCTTCAGGCAGATTGCGATCTAATCTTACCATAGATGTCACCGCTAATAACCTGGCCATGCAAGATTATACAAACAAAAGGGACACCCACAAGAGGATCCAATTCAGTTCCATAAGTCAGGTACTTCTATTGAAGAGCCAGGTAATCAGTTCCAGCTAGTGGTGGGTAGAGCTAGACCAGGGCTAGACAAACTATAGTCCTTGGATGAAATCTGTCCTCTGACCTGTTTTTGTAAATAGCATTTTATTGTAACACAGCCATGTGTATTTGTTCATCTATTGTTTACCTTTGTGCTACAATGGCACAGTTGAGTGGTTCTTACAGAGGTTATATGGTTTGAAAATCCAAAAATATTTATTACTTAGCCCTTTACATAAAATAGTTTGCTGACCTCTGTTCTATAAAATGAATGTGAAGGTGAGCTTGAACTCGTGAGCACAACCCTGGGCATGTCCCCTGCTGATGAGACACAGGAATAGAAGGATAATAGGAATCTCTAGATAACCATGTCCAGAGGGATGCTCCAAAGGACCTAGCTCCAGCTAAAAGAGGCAATGGTCCCACAGATTCAAGTACCAGGGAGCCCAAACTATATGTATATAGTATATTTATATTAGTCGGGATCTGAAGAGCCCCAGAGACCCAACCAACCACTCAGTTGGCTGCCTTTTCTACCAATTTCTATTTTGTTTGAATAAAGTAGAGACAGGGTGAACCCTTGTCAGAAGATTATTGTGAGTGATGTTCCTGGGATATTGAAGGCCTCTTTTGAACAGTTAAGTGACTTGACAGGCAGTCTTCAAGAAACGGTAGGGACTGCAGTGACAGCAAGGTTCTCATAGCCCTGAAGAAGCCTTTTGAACCAGAAATGCACACTAGTAGATTTTGAGGGGACCTCAGAGATCACCTAGGCCAAAAGAATGGAATGACTTGTTCAAAGGCTCACCATGAATTAAGTGAAGTCTTATAAATTTCATTCAGGTGTTTCCCACCATGCCCTGCATCCTAACATCAATCCATGGCACATTGTCTCAAATACCCAGTGGGCTGAGTAAGTGTTTATAGAGTCAATATGGCCTAACCTTATGAGTTGAGCCTGTTAGGCAGAGATGACTATTTGAGGGAAGCCAGAAACCTATGGTCATCCCTGATAAGTTCAGTTTCTTCTAGGAGTTAAGTGGATAGAAAGGGTGGTGAGAAAGCCTTTGTGGACATATGTGATAGTTGGTGTATGGCTCTTTCATAAAGGGTTGGAGCAGTAAACTTGGGTCAGAGTCAGTGGTGCAGGAGCCAGGACCAGTAACAAAGGCAAGAGAGAAGAAAGAAATCACATCCCAAGAATGTTGTCAGGATCAAGATGCTTGCATAAAAAATCTTCCAGATTAGATTCAGCACCCCAAGAAGGAGTCACTAAGTAAAAATAAGGACAGCACAGGGAAGGGAAGAAGTTCCATTCTGGGACAGTGTAGAAAGACTGAGGTCATGACAACAATGTGAAGCATGCTGGATTAAAGATTCCATGTGTCGATAACATACCAACTCTCCTATAATAATGATTGTAGTGCAGGTTCACAGGATTCCAGAATGCCAGTGTCGTTTTTTAGGTGACTATAAAAGCCTAGAAAAAAATGTCTGTAACATTAGTTTACGTGATGACCACAATTACTATAAATATGTAAAAGCATAACCAATTGTCAACACAGAGTCCCTAGTCAAGGAGTTTCACGGTAGCTACAGAACTGCCTAGGAATTGCAATGGTTCAATAACTGAATGCCACATTGTGTTTAGTGATAACCTAGGCACCCCAAAACAAGCATAAAGTCAGGCTGTAGAAAACCTCAGCAGCATGGGGAACCAAAAGCAAAAACGTAGACTAAGGAAAACCCTGAGAAATAGGGTTTGGAGCTGCCCCCACTGAATGTGGAGCTCTAATCTTAACTTTCCTAACTATAGGTCAGTTTGAAAACCTGGTCACCCCTCTAGATCATGGATCTTTGAGTAAAAGAGCTCAAAAATGAAATCCAAAATAAACGATTATATTTAAAATCAGTCTACTTTTCCTTTGGCATTTGTTCCAAGACAGTTGAACAAATTTTGTTGCATACTCATGGTCATTGTACTCTGTGATAGGAACTGGAGGTATGACGATGAGTTGGCATAGACACTTCCCTCTAGGGCGTTTTGTTTAATAGAGGAAACACATAAACAGATAATTTTTATATACTTGAGTAAGATCCAGAGAGTTAAGGGAGCACAGAGGAAAGTCATGTAGCTCAGCATAGGATGTTATGGAAGCTTCTAGAGGAGACAATACTTGGTTCCCCAATGAGGTCAGTAATGGAATAGTCAGTGAGACAGGAAGAAAACCAGGGGACAGAGAAACCAAGAGAATGGAGAGAGCCAAGTAGTGAAAATGCAACATTGTCAAATACAGCAGATAAAGACAAATGTTTTGTGGAATTTGGAAATGAGGAGGTCATTGATAATCTTAAAGATACATGTTTCAGTGGGTTAGAGGTAGAGGCCAAGACCAGTATTGAAAACTGAATGGAACTGAGGCATTGGAAACAACCAGCATAGGTCTCTCTGAAGAGTTGTGACTAGGAAGCGAAGGAGAGCAATGAAATGGTCAACAGTGGTGGAAGGAGGTTAAAGGGAGGAGTGTGTGTGTGTGTGTGTGTGTGTGTGTGTGTGTGTGTGTGTGGCGTTTTTGTTGAGTTTCATGTTCTGGATTGGAGGGATATTTATCATATCTATAGACTGAGCAGAAAATGAATAGAAAAAACACAACGACAGAAAAAATGAGTGGGACGAGTGATGGAGCTATGAGGGAGAAGCTGACCTTGAGCATAAAAGGTAACCCTGTCCTCAGAGATTAGGGGCAGAACTGAGAAGAAGTGGGTGCCATGTAAGTTAAGCCAGTAGATGGGAAAGGGTGGCAGTGGGGGCGCATCTCCATGGCTTTAAATTTTCTCATATTATTATAGAGGCACCAGCATCTTCAGAGAGTCCAGGCTGTGGAGGCTGGGCAGGAGGCCTGAGGAAAGCAGCACAGGCCTGAAGTACCCCTAAGAGGAATGAATAAGGTGCTACACAGAGACTATCTATGCCAAAGTTTAGAGCTTGCTGAGGTCCCAGCCACCGTGGTATGAAGTTGTTATTACTTTTCATGCTTCCTTCTCTGTCAAAGTTGCCCCAAGACATGTAGCTCTGTTGTTTGTGATTGTGGATTTGACTATGCAGTCATCGGTTGCACCTCTTTACACCCCTAAGGTGTTAAAATAACTGGGAGGCTGGCCAGAAGGGCAGAAGGTGGAGTTGGAGGGTTATCCCAACTCCCTGAAATCAAGGTTGGGCACCTGATTCATCCTGCCATTCCTCAGAAAGGCTCTGCCCTTCCTTTACAAGGGTTTGTTCCAGACTATGTAGCAAGCTAGGGCAGCAGTCCTGCATGTAGTAGAGGCCTCTACTGCAGCCATTGTGTCCCACTATGGCTCAATTGCACCCTCTCCTTCCCAGTTTAACAGTCCACCTAAACTGCCCGCCATTTTTCTGCCCACCTCTGAATGCTGTGAAGCTGTCCACATATAATTCAATCCCATCACCCCATGACCTGAGACTCACAGATCTCTTGAATGTCCCCACTCCCCAACTCCATTCCTGTCCTAATGTACTTTACTTGAATTCAGTGAAATTACAATAACCTTTATTTGCACTACTCTCTTGACATCTATTATCTACTGCTTTTTTATTGCTAGTTTTTCATGTTAGTATATCTTATCCTCATCTTCACCTGGCAAAACAGTGACCTTCTTGAATCTTGCACTTTTGGTCTCAGCATTCCCAAGTACCTACCCAGAGTTGTTGCTAAGTATATGCTGGTTTATTTGGCTGAACTGATGGATAAAGCAAGTATGAAGTATGCTCCGCCTTGGGACAAGCTGGTCCTTTTCTGACCCTGAGATACCAGAATTTTGAGAGTAGCTTACTTCTTTAGGTAGAGCCAGGAAGAAAGTTACCAATAATTGTGACTTTCTTGGCCAGGTGCGGTGGCTCAAGCCTGTAATCCCAGCACTTTGGGAGGCTGAGGTGAGGGGATTGCCTAAGCCCACGGATTCGAGAATAGCCTGGACAACTCGGCGAGACCTCATCTCTACAATAAATCAAAAAATTAGCCAGGCATGGTAGCGCACGCCTATAGTTCCAGTTACTTGGAAGGTTGAGGCAGAAGAATTGCCGGAGCCCAGCAGGTTGACGCTAGGGTGCCCGTGAGCATGCCATTGCACTCCAGCCTGGGCAACAGAGTGAGACTCCAACTCAAAAAAAAATGTAACTTTCTTATTGAAATGTGTGGGGATGGTAAACAACTGCCATTAGTGTTTCCTGATTGTCTGGGCCATGGTGCAGGAAGGCCTTTGGGGAAGGAGGCAAAATGGAAATCGGCACCCTCTGTGGCTCCCAGGTCTCCTGCAACTCCCCATCCTGACCTGGATTCCTGACATGCATTCTTACAAATGAGGCCTGCCGTTACAGAAGAGGCCCTACAAAGCAGAGGGCATGGTCACCCAGCACTCCTGCTTGAATGTGACTTGTTCTGCTACAAAGGTGAAATAGGACTTTCTTTTTATCTGGTTTATGGGGCATGAATAAAAACGAGTAAGTAAGAATCACAGAGATAACTACTTATTCCTTCTTTGACTTTGTTGGAGACTTTTCAAGATTTGTGCTTCGTGAACTTGGGCCTCATCTGTTCAATCAGTTGCACCTGGCTACAGGGTTGAACCATGGAGTGTTGAGTAACTGAACTCTTTAAATGTTGGTATAAAGAAAGCACTTCCTGTAATTTTCTTTCTTTCTTTCTTTCTTTTTTTTTTTTTTGAGTTGGAGTCTCACTCGGTCGCCCAGACTGGAGTGCAGTGGCCGCTGCCGGCTACCACAGCCTCGCCTGCTGGGCTCCGGCGATCCTTCCGCCTCAGCCTTCAGAGTAGCCAGAATTACAGGCATGCGCTACCACGCCCGGCTGATTTTTTGATTTATTGTAGAGATGAGGTCTCGCTGCCCAGGCGGGTCTCGAACCCGCGGGCTCAGGCAATTCACTCGCCTCAGCCTCCCAAAGGCGTGGGATTACAGGCTGAGCCACCGAGCCCGGCTCCTGTAATTTTCAGTGTCAGAATATTACTGGATAAATAATGGTCTTGAGCATCCTTATCAGGTAACATGTTTAGTCTTAAGACTGGAACAAATCAAAAGACCATTTCATTGTTTCTTGTAGGTTAGAGGTGAACTAAAATCATGGATTTTCTAATTCACTTAAGACCAAACTATTCTTCATTTTAAGCCTTGATGTATTTGCATTTATCTTGGTTTCTCACACCAAAAGGGACAATACAACACATGGGCCATGCAAAAAAGGGTTTCAAGGCATTTCTTTATAAAACTTAAAATTCCTCTAATTCAGTTTGCTTGTTTTGGCCAAGGTAACCTGTTTAGGTAACCTTTACATAAACCTGGAATAGGCCTCTTATGCCATCCCTTGTAAAATGCCACCAAACAGCACCAGGCTAGAGCACAGGGTCATGTATTTTAAATAATGAGGGAGTAGTTAAAGGTTAGGAATGGCAATGCGATTGTCTTAATCACCCCAAGTACTCTTATCTTCTAACATTGAACTGGTAGATTCCAGAGCATTGATTTAGTTGTTTTAGTTCTATGATGTTTGATCCCAAGAATCAAACTCACTTTCCTATCCCTTTAGGTGCTGAGATGCAAGTTCACTTTACTTCAGGATAAACCCAACTTTCTGATTCAGCATTAAATCACTTGAGTAGCAATCACTGGTCTTTCTGTAACCACAGGAACTTATTTTGAGATGGGACATGCCAAAGATTCTATTCTATTGTCTCCATAAATATGCTCATATTAGTGTCTCATATGTGAATTGCAATATATGAAGGGATGCACACACATATGCACACTAAATGAAATTATCTTCTGGAGGGTGGGCCCCTTGTAGTACACTCAAAATTTGTTCCTCCAGATCAAAGGGTCAACCAAAGTTTTTATCTGGAAGCTTTGAGACGTTGCGTCACAATTTGCAGCAGTAACGTCCCAAATTGCGGCAAGCAGGCAACTGGTTCTTCCACCATGACAACATATCTGCCCACACCATGCTGAGTGTTCAGCAGTTTTGACCAGAAATGACATGAGCCCTATGACCCACCTTCCCTATTCACCTGATTTCACCCTAAGTGACTTTTTTGTTGTTGCTTCCTTGGATGAAAAAAATTCCTCAAAGGGAAATATTTTGCCAATATGGAAGACATGAAACAAACAAAAAATGACAGAAGCACAAAAAGGCATCAAAATTGATTATTTAAAAACTTTTGAGCAGCGGAAAAAGAGTCTCAATAAGTGTACTGCATCAGACAGAGAGCATTTTGAAGGTGACTGAAGTTTCAACATGGAAGAATAAACAACTTTTTATAAATACATTCTGGTTTTTTGGGGTCTCCCCTCATATGGATATTGATAGCATAAGACAGCAGCAAAGCCACATTTCTGCCAACTCTTATGTACAGCAGTGTTTCTCAAATTTGAATACACCTGCAAACCACCTGGGGCTCTTGTTAAAACCCAGATTCTTGTTCAGTAGGTTTGGGAAACAGCCTGAGACTCTGTATTTCTAATAAGCACCCAGGGAATGCCACACATAGACTCAGTCTCCCTTAAGGTAAGTACACATTTAAACCCCAAACTCTAAATATATATTTTAAATTGGGCATTTGGCTTCTGATCTAGCCTCTCAGTTCCTTCTTCTAAAGTTTCAGTTCATCTGCTTTTGACCCTAGAGGACTTGAGTTATTTGGCTTTTAATTCCAGGAGACAGGAACCTTTGGGATCTGCTTATTATTAGTGCTTGATGAATGCTGTTTGTTCTTATTGAAACTGATTATGAGTGTCCTTTGAATGTTAGGTTCTAAATCTGTCTTGCAAACATAGTGGCATCTAACTAATTTCGGTCCTGTCTCACCTCCAGTCTATCGAGCCCCTCAAGGCCTTTCAGCAGTCACATTATTTGCTTGGTTTCAGATACAGCTAATATCTGTACATGCTAAAACCTCATCCTGTAATTCACCTGCTTCCCAAATTCAGCTCTCCCCACTTAATTCAAAGCGGAATCATAGCAAGTCAAGAGCAAAAGGGACACTAGAGGCCAGGGCTGGCACAAAACCCTTGCAGATCATTCTTGAACTTCCTTTGGACTTCTTTAGATGACATAGAGTGTTCCTGCCTCATGAAGCAGCCTCTTTCATGGTCTGATGCTCTGACTGAGAGAGAGAGTTCTTTAGTATCTTCAGCCACATGTTACTGTTCTGTAATTTCTGCTGTGGTTTTGCCTTTTAGAACTAATCCCTCTTTTCCAATATGGTTATTCAATCAATTAAAAGCTACTCTTGCCGGGCTCGGTGGCTCAGCCTGTAATCCCGCGCCTTTGGGAGGCTGAGGTGAGTGGATTGCCTGAGCCCGCGGGTTCGAGACCCGCCTGGGCAGTGAGACCTCATCTCTACAATAAATCAAAAAATCAGCCGGGCGTGGTAGCGCATGCCTGTAATTCCAGCTACTTGGAAGGCTGAGGCGGAAGGATCACCGGAGCCCAGCAGGTCGAGGCTGCGGTGGCCGGGAGCGGCCACTGCACTCCAGTCTGGGCGACAGAGTGAGACTCCAACTCAAAAAAAAAAAAAAAGCTACTCTTGTGAGTCCCTATTTCCTTTCCCCAGATACAGGTGTCCCATTTCTTTAGTTATTTCTTGTATATTAAAGTTTCCACACCTTATACTCTCTGGTCATCAGGGTCTGACATGTTCCAGATTGTCAATGACTTCTTTTCCCTAGTTTCTCTGCTATGATCTGGCCAAGTCTGGTTCTGAATATCTATGTTGGCAGCCATGTTTGCTATGGATTCACATCAAGTCAAGAAAACTTCCAAGGCTTTTAAAAAGGGAGCTGGATCTCCCCCACCTGTGCCGTTGACTATTTGAATCCAGTGCAGATGTTTATATTCATCTTTATGGATTTCACCTTGTTTCTTTCAACTATTCCTTCAATGCATTTGAGGTCTTGAGTCCTGATTCTATCATCTGATATATTAGAGCTTCCCCTCAGCTTCAGCCTCCACACATTTTCTAGGTACAGCTCTTATATCTTCATCATTGAAGATAGAATTTGAAATGGACAAGACTGATTGCTGATTCCTGTGGCTTTCAATTCAATTTGTTTGCCACTTCTAAACCCTCATCCATGATAGTCTACTTGTCATCAGGACCCTCACATTCTATTGGGCCTTTCTGATTCTGCCTATCACATGTGAGACTAGCTTCTTATTCCTCCTACTACCTGTTTTCCTTATAAAGTGAAGACCAAGACCCCAGGATTTGGAGGAGAAGGACTTAGAAGCAGAGAGTATAAAAATGCAGTAGGCTGTACAGTGGAAAGTAGAAATAGAAAAGAAGAGAGAGAAGTGGAAAGGGGAGAAGCAAATCTCATGCAGAAGGAGGCTGGCAGGGAAGGGAACCCTTTGAGCTCTTGTTAATTAGAACTGCCCAGCGTGGTTGGTTGGCTGTGATTCAATGTATGTGTGAGGTGGATGTGTATAAATCATGATATGCTGTGTAACCAGTATATAGGCAAACATAACCTCTGACATGAACAAAGCAAGACTTCATTGTTTGACTTTCTTCAGGGAGGGTAATCTTCCCCCAAACCTGAATGCAAGCTGAGCAGGTCTTATTTCTGCTCATTGTTAAGTAATAGAAAGTCACAATTGAGTAATTAGAGTGTCCCATTCAAGATATGATGAGTCACAACTCCAAGCTTGACTTAGCACTAAATCTGTCCTGTCCAGATCAGGTTTGTTTTAAATGGAAAGGCTGCAGTGGGGTGGTAGAGTAAAGGGGATGAAACTTCTCTCTCACTGCTCAACCCCTTCATTTGTTAGCTGCCATTCTGTTGCAGCCACTGGGAGAGGGAGGAGAGGCCAGGAAGCAGATGACTCTGACTTGACAGAGTGGCATTGCTCTTTTGGGGCCTCCCTTTCAGACAATTAAAGCTGGGGGCTCAACTGGCATCCCTGGATGGGCAAGGAAGATGAATAAAGCCAACTGTTTCTCTTCCATGGTGCTCTTCTGGTCCTTTCAGAGGTTCCCATGACTGGAGACCACTCACCAATGATTCTCTCAACCTCTGGCTGATATGACTCAGGACTGCTCCTCAGCTACACAGCTGGCAGAACACCTCGAGCCTCTTTCTGCTGAGATTTCATGACACCACTGGTCAGGACCCAAGTCTGCTTCACATCAGCTCTCTCTCTTCCATGGCCACTTCTGACCTACAAGTCATAGGCTTGCATCTCTTGTCCTAACGTAGATTGGAGATCTAGGGTCACCCCCAAACAGCAGCCTCTACTGACTTGGTCACCAAAGCACATGAAGGCCCTTCCCTCTCTCTCAGATAGCTCCAGGCTGTAGACAAACCCTGACCCAGAGTGCGCTTTAGTTTTCCTGGATGTGAATGAGTTCCCCTGCGGTTACTAACTGCAGGGAATGTATCGCAAAGCACCTTGAAAGCCTTTCACTGGGCTTGGAGTTAGAGCAACATCCAACTCCTGCCTTAAAAGGAAGAGGCAAGGGCTCTGAACCAATCTCTTCATATACAAACCTCTCTTCCCATATTCTAGTCCTTTTTCATATACTCAAAATGGGAGATGAGGTTCAAAAATCCTTGAGAGCAGCCATTTAGGAAAACAGTTTAGTGTCACTCAAGTTGAGCATTCACAGACCTAGGTGTCTTCAAGAGAAACTCTGAGCTGGGTGCTTAGGCTTGTCCCTGTGATCCCAGCTGCTTGGCTGAGGTGGGAGGATAACTTGAGGCCAAGGGTTCAAGACCATCCTGGGCAACATAACAAGACCTTGTCTCTAAAAATAAAATTAAAATAAATTAGGTAGGTGCAGTTAGTCTCAGCTGCGAGGCTTAGGTGGGAGAATCTATTGAGCCCAGGGAAAAGAAAGAGAAACCCTGGCATATTCAGTAGGAGGCATATACAAAAATGTTCATAGTAGCTCTGCCCAAACCTAGGGTTGCCAGATAAAAATATAGAATGCCCAGTTAAATACCAAATGCCTATCAACAGGTGAGTGGTACCAAATACCAAATGCCTATCAACTGGTGAGTGGAAGAAAATAGTGTGGTGTATACACACACTGGAAATTACCCAGGAGTTCAAATGAATGAAAAACAGTTACACAGAAAAATATGAATGAATCTTAGTAATAAAAAAGCTGAAAAGAAAAGTCTCCAAAAGATTACATCCAGCATCATGTTTTTTTTTTGTTGGAGTCAGAAACAACTAAAATTGATAATTTGTATTTTAAAGAACCGTATCCAGTTGCAATAAAACTACATAAAAGGAAGAAATAATGATGGCTACACAATTCAAGCTGATGATAAATGCTCTCAAATGGGGAGGCAAGTGTATAAACTGATGGGGTGATGAAAATTAGGCTATGATCAAGGTCCTAAGGTTCTGGCTTTTGTTTTGAGTAGCGGCTTTGCTAATACTTTGCAAAGTATTAGCATGGACCAATGATGAGAGGATGTCATTCATCAATACTTATGAGTAACCCAATAATCTTCATCTAATATCCAAAAATAAAATTTAAAAATAATAAAAAAACTGAGGTAGAGTGAATTCCATTATATACAGTGATTGTCCAGGCAGAAGGGAAAGAGGTATTAGAAAGAAGGATGTCTCTGAGGAGGCAACAGTTGAAATGCACCTTGAAAAATGAGTAGAAGTTCACTAGGTAGAGGAGGAAGGGAAAGCATTCCAGGAACAGCATGTTAGGAAACAAAGCAGCACAACAGAGCCCGGTTTGCTCAGAGAACAGTGATGAAGTTCAGGGTGGTCACAACCAGAGTTAGGTGACAGTGGTGAGAACAGAAGCTGGAGAGGTAGGGAGAAATCCAGGGTGTGGAAGACTTTGTGCCCTCTACCAATGAATGTGAAACTTAGTCTTGGGTCTCAGGGTAAGGAAAGAGCAAAAGGGTTATGTAGGAGGCTGTTATAGTGGGCCCCTAGGAAATTCTTGTACCAAAATGGGGAGTCTTTTGGCTTCACGTATGCAAACTATTGATAAGACTGTTGCACGTGGTGGAGAGTAGAGAGGGCAGCAAGGCAGGTGCTAGAAAAGCAGAGCCTCATGGGTTTTGTGGATGCTGAGTAAAATCAGGCAAGGGATGGATTATAATTGTGGTTCAAAACCATAGCTAGAGAATGACTGACAGCTCTGAGAATAGAGGTGGTTATTGATTTGGTGGGAAAGGGGGAATAGTAGGAAAGCTTGAATAATTCTCCAAAGGGCAGTTCTGAAAAAAATTTAAAAATCATTAATAAAGAAATATTCGTAGATTCCCTTGATGGTGCCTCTGGATTTCTTGTGTTTTGCCTGCATCAGCCACTCCTCCTCTGCCAAACCCATGGAATTTGTTCTCTCAATTCATTCTACTCCATTTAATCAAGTCTACCGCACACCTACCACCACATGTCAGGTAGGATATTGGGTGCTGGAAATATCAAGATGAATAAACGATAGCTCATGTCCTCACCAAGGTTACAGCTGAGCAGGAACACAAACCATCAAGTATCTATAATATATTTGGAAAGTGCTAGAATAGATACATGTTAGTACAGGAATACAGAGGGACAATTGGTACTACCTGCAGTGGGAATGTCAGAGACAAAGTGGCATTCGAGCTGGATGTTAAAAGTGGAGCCGAAGTTGGACTAGCAGATGAGAGGGGCATGCAATGCAGAGAGAACAGCAAGAGCAAAGGCCTGAGGGTGAGACCAAGGGTAGGCTGGAGCTGGGCTGGGACAAGCCCTCTAGATCTTGCTGGGGAGTTTGAACTTTGTTCTACACACCGTGGCTTTTAAGAAGGGTGGGGTCAGGAGCAGATCTGGTCTATGGAACAAGCCTGCTGGCCATAAGTGAAGGACTGAATGGAGGGGGCTGAGTCTTAGATCACGGAGAACTGCAAGGAGACAGCTGCAGGACTTCCCATGAGTCACAGTGAGCCTCTACAGAGGCCGTAGAGACACAGAGCCAGTGAGGCCAAGACAAGAAAAGGTTTTGGTTATGAGATAGGCTGCTCCCCTTCATGCCAGCCACATGGGTGGGCTGTGTGCGAGGCACATTGGCTGGCAAGGAGACCAGGAGAGGGAGTGGACTTGGGAAGGGCTGCAGTGACAGGAAGGGTGTTTCCACCATACACCTGCCAAAAGAAACCTGTGACTCAGTGGATGGCATGTTTGATTACCCAGAAAACTTTACAGTCCCAAGTTAGCCTGACTCCTATCTACTTCCGTAATTCTACACAGCTTCAGAGGTGGGACTTTAGCCAAGGGTGGGTCCATAATGCCTTTTCTCAAATTTAAATAATGTCTACACCAGCCATGAGCCTACTACAGGGGAATGCCTATGTAGGAGGCAAATGCCACGGGAAGACTCATAAAGAACAGGAAAAACATCTTTTTTAAGGCCTGCAGTTCTCACACCCTATTAGAGTGACCTTGCTTGTGTAAGAATTGAGTTATATCAGTCATGAATAATATCAAGGTAACTCCTGTTTAGAGAGCACCCACTATGTGCTGGGAGCTGGGTGAGACACTCTTCTTCGTTATGTGGTTTATTCTCCAGAACAACCACACAAAGTGATCATATCTAATTCCATTTTACAGGTGGAAAAGTAAGGCTGAGAGAGTCCTGATGGGTCAGTCATCAGATGGAATCTAAAAATATTCTCTGTATTCCAACTGGTGATGGCATTGCTTGACATCTGACCGTATATTGCTTTCTTTGCTAACTACCAGAATGCTGATGGCAGTAATGCTGTTTGAAAAACCCTTTCCTTCCTCCCACGCTGCAAAGTCCTTCTCTACAGCACTATTGTTCTAAGAGCCAGGTTAGTTGCAAGGTCTGAAAAGAAAAAAAGAAAGAAAGAAAAACCACAGCTGCCACGGGAATTGCGTTAGTGAAAGAGTAGGGCTGTGATGGTTTTCAACAATGCCTGGTGTTCTGTTTGCTTCAGCGGATACTTAACAGTCCAGCAGTTAGAAGATGGAAAATAATTATTCAGTCTAGCCAGGAGATTGGGTGATAAAAGGAAACTTTGGGCTGCTGATTAAATTGTTTATTTAAGCACAAGCTCAGATATGTCTTCAGCATAATGTGCTGTAGGAAAAAGATAGGGATCTGTCCTCACTGAGAGACACCGACAGGGGCGGCCGAAATCCCCACCTCTGCTCATTCCCACAGCTGCCTCTCTGCAGCGTGCTGCGTCTTTGTCTCCGGCTTGGCTCTGGATTTTGAGGACTTTATGAAGCTGGGATTGGGCAGAATGACAGAATAATAGAGCTTTTCGTCTAAGCTTCATGTTTTGCACAAGAGGAAACCGAGGTCAAAGAGATGTTGTGACAGTGCTGGTAAAAACAGAAAATGTATTGGAGTCTGGGTCCCTTTATTTCTGGCCCCATGTTCTCTACATTGTCGTATGCTCATCTAAGTGTGCTTGTACCACCTTTACAAAATATGTTTCCTTTAGCCCTCTTGGCTCTTTTGTACATTCTTTTACCCCCGGCTTATGAAACAAAAAGCAGCTTTCTTTCATCTCTTTTTGTGCTGTTTCCCTTTATTTTCTTCCTCTTTCTCTATGTTACAATATGTATAATTTGCATGTAATAAGTAATTTAACCCTCAGTTTTACCATATTTTGAGCATAACCAAGTCTGACTTTCTAGGAAAGTACTAGAGCAGTGCAAACTACAGTCCACAGGCCAAATTCAGCCTGCACCTGCTTTGGTAAATAAAGTTTTATTGGAACATGGTCGCCCTTATTCATTTCTGCATTGACTGTGGCTGCTTTCATGATATAATGGTAGTCGATAGTTACCACACAGACTGTATGGCCCGCAAAACCTAATATATTTAGTATCTGACCCTTTACGGAAAAAGTTTGTCAACTCCTACACTGAACAAAGATATTATAGACTCAGTTCTAATATATGTCACTCTTGCCCCCAGAGAGCCCAGGCCTAAGTTTTGTGCCTACAGAACAATGGGATGCCTGAGCCATGTTTACCCTAAACCACAGAGGACATGAGGAGTCAGCCAGAATGTTGTGATTCACCAAGTTAGGATTTAGTCTCTAAACTTTAATTTTTGATATTTTGAATACTAAAATACTAGAATTCAGTTCCCTTTCCTACTTTTAAGCCTTCGATGTCTCCTCCTCCTGGCTCCATAGCCTGGACCCTCACAGTAATGCTGACCCTTCCTGCTACCCTGCCCCTGCACCTTGGGGACTCCTGGCTAGGGTCTGGACCACCTTTGCTCCAGTTGAGACATGGCATTTTCTCTAGCCATACATCTTGTAGGACAAAAGTCCAGAGAGCAGAATTTCAGGATTACAGACTCATTCGGTGTTGCATCAATTCCATCTCACAATAAATGGAATTTCTTTCTTCCTAGAAGTGCTATGAATTAAGTTTTCAGAATGAATTGAGGAATTCCTTCTGGCATTTTTCCTTTCCTTCCTTTCTTTACATCTTGCATATGCTAATGTGAAATCCTCTAGCTTGGTTTAGATTTTGTTGATGCTCTTCCAAGCTCATGGAATTTTGGAGATCTTCAAGCCCAGCCTTTTTTCCACCATGAGAAAGCTGAGGCCCAGCAAACACTCTTTAAAAGCCATGTTCTTTTCACTCTTCATTTCTTTGGCCGTAAATGAGAGTTTTTCTTTTCTTTCCATGCAGTTTAATTGTTTTCCAGTTTCTTTTCTGGATTTACATCTCTCTGTCTTCATTGTGTATGGTCTTTCTTTTTCTCTCCTCTCCCCTCCAGTGTGCCTAAGAGCAGAATCTGCAAAAAACATATTTTGCAGAAAACTCTCCACAGATTACAATGCTCACATTTATTTGCTCATAAGTATTTTCTTCAGGTTATATTATAGTTTTCTAGAATCACCTAGAAAGTGAACTTCTAGTGAAAATGTTTGGGTCCAGAGATTGTTAATTGAACTGTGGGAAACCTAAAGATCTTTCTGCAACTTCCTGGGACTTAGCCTGATTACTAGAGATGGAGCATGGACCTTTGCCACCTGCTGCCACCACTTCACCGGGTGACTGGTGCCAGTTCAGCAGCATTCTGGATTTGTGGTTTACCGTCTGAGAATATAGATAATAACATCTCTCTCCTCCTGTTCTGGATAAGGGGAAAAAGGCGTGCGTCCTCAGAACATGGAGTTCCTCCGAGACTTAAGGCTAAGACGCTGGAGTTATTCCAGTCAGTGGAGATTCTCAATGTTGTAATGGCTTTGGGGCTGTCTTGGCACCTCCTCACACAATGGAGGTTGACCTGGTGCAGAGTGCTGTCCTCACTGGCTTACCAATGACAGAGAAAAGAAGCTGCTCCTGGAAGATGGACACGTCCAGCAGTTTCCTTTAGGCCAACCCCGAGATGCCAGGTGAGAAAAGAGACTTGATGTCAAAGTCACTGTGGTGGCTTTGTACTGTCATAGCTAAGCTGGAATTCATTTCTCAGAATTCCTTTATTTTTTCTCTCTGGTTGGGGTTGGCCAGAAGAGAAATGTACATATGATTTGCAAGTGGAAGTGAAGAAGCAGCTATTCCTATGCTCTGACAGCTGGGAGGAGGGTTAGAGGGTACTGTCACATTGTGTGTTGTCACTGATCTGTGGGTTCACCTTGCTGGTATGGAGGCAGCCAGCTTGCAGTCCCTCTAGTACCACCAGGTTTCCTCCCTCAGCTTCGTGTAGCCCCAGGACTGGCATGTGTGCATCTATGTGGTGGAGGGCACTGGCCTAGTCTGCAGGACATCTGCGTCAGTGAGGTTAGAGACAGTGAGAAACAGATAGGTTTCCGGTCTGTCCAAGTGAGTTCTAATTTGTCCTTGTTCTCCCCCATTTCAAGTGAATCTCTCCTTCCCGACTGCCAACCGTGCTGTCTTCAGGATCAACATCAGATGTGGAGCAACAGACGTGCACAGCTAGTTTCTACAAACCTGCAGAAGGTTCAGTTCCTATCACAAGACCCTTATTCTAAAGCCTTTTAGTAGTTTCTGCTTCTTTGACCAAACCCTAACTGATAACAGTCATACAGCCTTGAAGTGGAACCCAGGTCACTAGTCTTCTAGCACAAGCTTCCTGCTCCCAATGTCACCTCTGCTTAGAGCTTCTGTCTGTATGGCACACTGCTAGTATTGATAAATGCTGTAAAGCAAACGGGGAGGTTCTTGCCGAGGAAATCTTCTGAGTGCCCAGCCAAGAACTTGTCACAAAAATGCCTGGGTCACTCCCCAAGCCCCATCTCACATTGTACAGGGTAGACACTGCTTGCATTAATCTTTGAAACAGAGCATTTGAATACGTAAGTATGATAGAGACTGAATCAATCCTAGGTGCTTGGGCAAGAGATTCTGAGTAAAATCAGATGAGTCCAGGCAGCAGTTCATTCTTTCCAGAGATTTCTCCGCCTTCTATGTGGAAGAAGGTGGTGGAGGAGGGTCAGGCCAACTTATTCAATTATTTTGTGCATGGTGAAATGGGAAGAAAGAAGGTGTTGCCTTTGTAGTGATACTGGGGGAATTGGTGAGTGTCACCTTAAAGTCACTCTCCCTCTTTCCACACTTCTCTGTCCCCACGATGCTGCTCAGATGATAGTGGCTCAGATGTGAAAGGCCCCATGCTCTTAGGTCCCTAGCACTTAAGAAGAGGGAGAATTCAGCAGCTCCAGTTCTCTCTACCATTGCTGCTTGAAGTCTGAAGTCCGACTTGTCTTTAGAGCCGCCCTCATTGAAATGCAGATGACCCAGGGATTCAGAGGCGTGGGACAGGCTCTTAGTTGGCTTTTAATTGACAAGGTCCTATCAAAGACTAGGTGTTAGTTAGTGGAGAACTGGGAAGCCCCCTGGACCTCCAGAAGTGGTTACTGAGATCCCAGTCTGGCAAAGCAGGCAGCGGAAGCACCGGGTATAATATTCTGTGATTCTCTACTGCACTGAGGACCTGTGAGGACACGCTCGGTCTCTCCAGTTCAGATCTACTGGTTCCATGATACACTTTGACCCTGCCAGACACACTACTACCTTAGGACACTTATACTCACTGTCCCTTCTACTTGGGTCCCTCTTACTCTAGAGCACTCCTGGCAGGGCTCACTATCTCACTCTTTCACATTTGTGCTCAAAATCATTTCATCTCTATAAGGACTTCCCTGACCACCTTATTATAAATCACACCCCTCCCCCATTCTCCATCCCTCTCCCCTTGATGTATTCTTTACTATAGCAGGCATTGTCCTCTAACTTACTACATAACTTACTAATGAAGAGTGCAAGTGTCACCAGAGCAGAGATTTGCTCTGGATGTACTCTGGTGTATCCAAGTGGTGGCACCTAGTGGACACTTATTGAGGCCTTTACCTTGCCTCACCTCACAAGACAGTGATAGCATTGCATTGCCTATTGAATGACACCACTTGGAACACAACTCTGTAGACTTCAATGTGAATAGCGCCCCCTAGAGTTGTGCCGCTTGGTGGTAAAGACCCTAATATGTATTGAAGAGGCCACAAGCGGTCTCCTTTTTCTGTTCACTTTCCCCATCCATTGGTGTCTCTAAAATCCCTGTAATTCTAAATCATCTCATCTTCTAGACCTTCCCTATGTCAGGATGGGGAAGCTGGCATGAGTCTGTTTGTTTGCAGTCTATAATCAAACTTGGACATCTTATTTCAGAGAGATATGAGAAAAGCATCTGATAAGCCGTCTGCAGCAGTTTCTCCTAAGGGGTCTGCCAAAAACTGTGTGGGATTTCAGGGTCTGGTTTTCTTTGCCTTCTTCAGGTAAGCTTGTTTATAAAGAGGAAACATTTGTGCCTCTCAGCAGATTTGAGAAACCCAGTGGGAATAGCTGTTTATTTGTCTTTTGATCACAAAGCCTGGGGTTTGGCTCCAAGGCTGAAGGTCTTGATGCCGCTTTATCTCCTCCCCTTGAGACTTTAAGCTCTCCTCTGACATTCCTTTGGTTCCTTGAGTTGGCTGGGGAATTGGGAGAAGGGGGAATTGGACAAAGATTCCCTGGCCTCATCACAGTATCTGTTCTTAGTCTGACCTCCCACCAGGGACTGTGGCTCTTTTGAGATGGCTCTAGAGCCCAACCTCTCCCTCTCCTTTATCCTGCAAGCAACCAAAAGGAAGAAAAGACAAAGCCACCCACCCTCCTTCAAATCCCAGGAAACATTTATTTGGGGGAGTGAATCTCTTGTGTTTGAAGCCACATCTTATCATTTGCCTTTTATGGAATCTGAGAGGCAAAATGAGGTGAAGGGTCATGGCATGCAATGCGCTCATTTTATAGATGGGTTGGGGGGAGGCTGCAGGGATTCTGAGGCCTGCCCAAATCACACAGCTTCTCCATAAAGATTGCTGAGCCAGACCCCTGGCTATATGCCCCCCCCAGGCGGTTTTCAGGGTGGCCTACAGCCCTGTGCAATGTGAGCTGCCCATGACTATTCTTAAACCCCAGTGAGCAGAGACAATTTTCTTTGAATCAGCATGCACACCACGCAGTGTTCCCCGCAGGGGAACATATTGAGAAAATGAAATTCAAATCACCCCTCTGGTACAGTTTTCACTCTCTTTCCGTATATCACACAGGGAGAAGCTGATTCTATAGGTGAGCAGGTGGGCTTTTATAGGGCCAGGCAGTGAAGACTGCAAGTGGCCATCTAGGGTTTTCTGCTATCCCCAGTTGCTTCTAACAGGGGCCACAAGAGCAGGCTGGGGCTGAGAACACAGGCGAGCCACCATCCAGGACTTCACTCCATGATTCAGGCTTACTTCCCCAAGTACCTGAACAACCATTTAGGGTATGTGGCTGCATCTACAATCCACTTCCTGACTGGACACTGGGCTGAATGAACACCTGGGTGTTCCGTGACCTCAAGAGATTGCAAACCCATTCTGAACTTGCTTCCTCAAGTCATTCGACTTCACAGTAGATTGCATGAAGTCTCTATTTAAAAAATAAATAACAAGTCCTTCACTTGATAGTCATTTTACTCATGCTGAAAAAATGTAAAGGTAAAAGATGAAGCTGTGAGAGCAAACGTTTGTGCTCTCTGGGTCTCCTAGAAAAGGAGGGCAGGCAGGGCTTGTGTGCATGAGCTGCTTGTGCAGAAATGGAAATGCTTTTCCCGTCTTTCCTTCCACACTAAGTTGCTTCATTATATTTTCAGGCGAGCGAGTCATGGGTTCCTGGTGCGCGGTGCTGTCTTTTTCAATTAATGCTTTTCACAGAAGTTCAGGCTTTAAACATCTCCCCCTCTCTTCCCAGGTCTGTTACATTTCCCAGAATGGTTCCCAGTGCTGGAGATAATTCCTTTTCGGAGAACCTACATTTCTCACCTGCTGATTGCAATTAGCCACTACCAGCTGGGGCCTGGTGTGCAGCTGAAAAGCTAACAAGAAGTGGAGACCACGCGGAACCCAGACAGGGCATGGGATGTGCATAAATAAGCAATGGTGCCCGTGTTTATGAGATGCTCCTGTGAATTCCAGGCTTTCCCACCCTCTGCATAGCCCTCCCTCTTCTGGCTCTGTGCTGCCCTCCCGTCCCCTATTTTTTTTTTTTTTTTCTGTCTCTGGGTCTGTAGCCTACACTTAACATCACAGTCACGAATTTACCACTAAGTACATTTTGTTAGGCAATAAACAGCCTTGGAAGAAAAATGAAATCCGACTAGGACTTCTGTTCCAATAATGCCTGTGAGCTGTGGTGGATTTAGGCAGGCCCCACATGCAGGTCTTAGAAATATCCTTGACCATGAGGGCTGACAGGGCTTGGAGAGGTCTCAGGGACCCTTAATCTAACTCCTTAATTTTATGGATGAGAACACTGAATCCCAGAAGGAGAGCACAGCTTGTCCAAAATCTTAGAAGAAGTGACAGGACTGGATTAAGTTCATGTCTTCTGACCTCCAGCTTACCACAGAACTAACCACTGAACTGCCTTGACCATCACCAGCAGCAGATAAGTAGAGTGTGAGGAAAGTACCAAGGAGATCACTGAGGGCTAGAGGCAATCTCTGTTGGACAATGTGATCTCCAAGCCAAGGCAACACTTAAATTTCCTTCCTTATGGCCAGGCCTGCCTCCTGTGCCAATGTTACACCCCTGGGCCTTCTCATCCCAGATTAATACCTGTCTCCATGGCTTGTAGCTGCTGACCCTTAACCACTGCCTTCCCCCTCAAGGGAGTCATTTTACTCCCTCTTGGCCTTTGAGGCTGTCTTGGGTTGGTACTGCAGGCCACAGTAGCATAGATACCCAACCAAGGGGAAGTTAGCAGCCGTCCCTGCCTGGTAGCTCCACAGTGTACATGGAGGGAAGCCAGCCTGGTGAAGTCTGTAGCTGCTGGTACAACCATATCTGCTTTCTGGGGATGAACTAAATCTTTTCCAGCCCTCTTTCCTTACAGGGTTGGCCATATCCTGCCCAACTCGCCTTCCACTGGGAGAGACTACCCTGTAGGTTTTAGGGTGAGGGAGTTGGACAGGCTTCCGGGCAGCAGGCAGTAAAGTACCTAGACTTTGAACTCTAGCCCCAGCTCTGTTCTGTGGTTGGCATATCTCTCAGCCTGTTTCCTCATCCATAACAGGGAGACTCATAATGCATGGCTCTCTGGGCTTTCTGAGAGGGTAAAAAAGAAAGACATAGATAAAAATAAGTTATCTATAAGTATTCACGTTCCTTTCGTTCAGTACTACCTTTCCATTTGACTGATGAGGAAAACTGGGGCTAGTGGAAGTAGAGGTACTCTCTCAAGGTTACAGGCTCTTCTGTTGGCTCCTGTCAGGCACTCAAAGAAGAAACCACAATGAGCTTCACTAACACCAAGTTCAATCTCCAAAGAGAAGTGTGTCTACATGCCGGTAAATGTTTAGCAATTGGCTGGGGGATGGAGGTGAAAAGGTGTGAGAAAGTTCTGATTGGTAGGGTTGTTGATTTTTATTTTGAGGTAATTGTAGATTCACATGCTGTTGAAAGAAATATTATTGAGCGATCCCCTGAAGCCTTTATCCAGTTTCCTCCAATGGTAACAGCTTGCAAAACTATAATACAATGTCACAACCAGGATATTAATATGACATAATCCACCCATTTTTATATTTTCATTTTATATGTATTCATTTGTGTGCATGTGTTTATGTATTCAGTTCTATGAAATCTTATCCCATGTATAGGTTCCTGTGACCATCATCACAGTCAAGATACAGAATCGTTCCATCACCACAAAGACTCCACTGTTGCCATCTCTGCCTCCCTCCTTCTTTAACCCCTGACAACCTCTAGTCTGTCCTTCATTTCTAAAATTTTATCATTTCAAAATGGCATATAAATGAAATCACATAATATATAACCTTTTGAAACTGCTTTTTTTCACTCATCATTATTCTGTCTTATTTCATTCAAGTTGTATGTTTCAATAGTTCATTCCTTTTTATTGTTGAGTAATATTCCATGATATGATGTACCAGTTTGTTTAACCATTCACTTACTGAAGGATGCCCTGGGTTATTTTTAGATTTTGGCTGCTATGTATAAAGCTACCATGAATATTCAGGTACAGGTTTTTGTATGAACGTAAGTCCCATTTCTTTGGAAACCTCACATTCTACCCAAGAATGTGATCGCTGGGTCTTCTGGTAGTTGTATGTTTAGTTTTATTTTTTAAATATTAAATTATTATTATTATTTTTTTGAAAACAGGATATATTGAGAGAACAGAAAAGCTCCCACAGTGGGAGGGGACCTGAAGGGGTTGCCCATGAAATTGTTTTCTAGAGTGGCTGTACCATTTTACATTCTTTTTTTTTTTTTTGAGTTGGAGTCTCGCTCCGTTGCCCAGACTGAAGTGCAGTGGCCGCTCCCGGCCACCGCAGCCTCGACCTGCTGGGCTCTGGCGATCCTTCCGCCTCAGCCTTCCAAGTAGCTGGAACTACGGGCGTGCACTACCACGCCCTTCTTAATTTTTGATTTATTATAGAGATGAGGTCTCACCAAGTTGCCCAGGTGGGTCACAAACCCACGGGCTTAGGCAATCCACTCACTTCAGCCTCCCAAAGGCACGGGATTACAGGCTGAGCCACCGAGCCCGGCTCATTTTACATTCTTACCAGCAAGGTATGAGTGATCCAGGTTCTCTATGTCCTCACTCGCATTTGGTGTTATTTTAGTCATTCTCATAGGTATGTAGTGATATCTTATTGTGGTTTTAGTTAGCACTTCCCTAATAGCTAATGAAATTGAACATCTTTTCATGTGCCTGCCATCTGTAAATGCTATTTGATCGCATGTCTCTTCACATCTTTTGCCCATTTTCTAATTGTACTGCTTATTTTTTACTGTTAAGATTTGAGAGTTCTTTATATAGTCTAGATACTACTCCTTTGTGTTGAATGAATAATTTGCAAATATTGCCTTCAATTTTGTAGCTTGTCTTTTCATCCTCTTAACAAGATGTTTCACAGAGCAAAAGTTGCGCATTTTGATGAGGCCTAATTTATTAATTTTTCATGTTATTGGTTGTGCTTTCGGTGGCAAGTCTAAGAATTCTTGACCTATCTCTAGATCACAAAGAGTCTCTCTCTTATGAGACATGTTTTATAGGTTTATGCTTTATATTTAACTCCATGATCCATTTCAAGTTAATTTTCCATAAGGTAAAAGTTTAGGTCAGGGTTTCTGTTTTTGTTTTTTGCCTATGAATATCCCATTGTTCCAGCAATATTTTTTGAAAAGGCTAATCTTTCTTCATTCACTCACTTCTGCACCTTAGTAAAGACTTAGTTGGACATATTGTGTGAGTCGACTTCTGGATTCTTTATTCTGTTCCGTTGATCTTTGTTTCTGTTTCTCCACCAATACTACCTTCTTGATGACTGTGACCAGATATAAGCCTTAATATAACTGTCTTTCATTTCTTACCATAAAAAATATGACAAAACAGTTCTCATAAGGGAGGCAATTACAAACTGTAGGGAAAACATATTATAGAAGTGTGTCAGAAAGTTAATTAATACAAATATTGGGTTTTTAAAGTTTTTGTGATGTTTATGGTATTTCAACCTTTTAACATTTATTATTTATTGTGATTTCTGTCTCATGCTAAGTAAATGTACATTTCAATTTAAAAAATAATAATAAGGCTTAATATTGGATTGAGTCATTTCTCACACTTTATTCTTCTATATCAAGATTGTCTTAACTATTCTGGCGCTTGTGTCTTTCCATACAAATTTTAGAAAAGTTTGTTTATCTCTAAAAAAAATCTTGTTGGGATTTTGATTGGAATTGCATTAAACCTATATATCAGTTTGAGGGAACTGACATCTTTATTCTCCTGAGTCTTCTAATCCACTTACTGGAAAGTCTCTCAATTTATCAGGTCTTCTTTGATTTCTTTTATCAGTATTTTATAATTTTCAGCATACTGATCCTATAAATGTTTTAAGTATCTAATTAACTATTTCTTACAATGTACAAATACTGCAAATGTTTTGTTAAATGCCTACCTAAGATTGTAAGTATTTGTAACTACCTTGGAGTTATTGTAAATGGTATTGTGTTTTTAATTTAAGTTGCCACATGTTCATTGTTAGTCTAAAAAATGTGCTGATCTTATATCCTGCATCTCTGCTGAACTCACCTCTTAGTTTCAGGAATGTGAGCTTTTTTTGTAGATTTCTTCAAATTTTCAGCATAGACAACTATGTCATTTGCAAATGAAGACAATTTTATTTTCTCCTTTCTGATCTTTATGCCTTTTATTTCTTTTTCTTGCCTACTGCACTGGCTAGAACTTCTTATACTCTGGTGAATATGAGTGGTGAGAGTGAACATCCTTACTTTGTTTCCAATCTTAGGGAGAGGACAGACAGTCTTTTACCGGTATGATGCCAGCTGTAGGTTTTTGTAAGTGCTCTTTATCAGTGTAGTTCCCTTTTATTTGTAACTTACTGAGAGTTTTTATCATGAAGCGTGCTGGATTTTCAGTTTTGTTGTATTTCTATTGATATGATCATATGATTTTTCTTTTTTGACTTGATATATTGAATAACCAGATTTGCATACTTATAATAAATGGCATTTGATCGTAATATAAAATTATTTGTACACATTGTTCAATTAGATTTGGTAATATTTTGTTGAAGATTTTTGTTTCTCTATTCATGAGTTCATGTTGGTCTGCAGTTTTCCTTTTTTGTACTGCCTTTTTCTACCTTTGGTATCAATATATTACTGGCCTCATAAAATGAATTGGGAAGTATTGCCTCCTCTTCTATTTTCCAGAAGACATTGAGTAAAATTGGCATTAATTCTTTAAATGTTTGGTAAAAATATCCAGTGAATCCATCTGGGTCTGAAGATTTATGTGTATGTGTGGGAGTGTTAAATTGCAAATCCAATTTCTTTAATGGATATTGTAGTGTTCAGGTTATCTATTTTATCTTGATTTTAGCTTGCTAGTTCCTAGTTTTTGAGAAATTGGTGCATTTCTTCCAAATGGTCAAACTTATAAGCATAAAGTCATTCATTGTATTTTTTATTATTCCTTCTAATGGCTACTGGATATATCTTGATGTCTTTTTTTCTGTCTCTCCTCTTTATGTGTCAGTTTTGCTAGAGGTTTATCAATTTAATTAATTTTTCCCAATAACAAGCTTTTTTTTATTGATTTTTTTTCTGTTTTCCTGTTTTCGATTTCATTTATTTCTGTTCTTATTTTTATTATTTCGCATCTGTCTGTTTGGGCTTCATTTTGCTCTTCTTTTTCTCACTTGTTGAGGTAAGAACTTAGATTATTGATGTGAGACCTTACTTCTTTTTTAATGTAAGCATTTAGTACTATAAATGTTAAATTTTCACTTTAATTTAGGTCTATGTATTTAAAATTTTTCTTTGAGAATTCCTATTAAGCCCATGAATAGCTTGTAAGTGTGTTGTTTAACTTCCAATTGTTTGAAGATTTTCTTGTTGTCTTTCTGTTATTGATTTCAGCTTTGATTCCATTATGGTTGAAGAACATACTCTGTATTATTTCAATGCTTTGAACTACGTTGAAGTTTGTTTTATGACCCAGGACATGGTCTATCTTGGTGAATGTTCCATGAGTACTTGAAAAGAATGTGCATTCTACTGCTGTTAGGTGAAGTATTCAATAAATGTCATTTAAAGCCAGTTGGCTGATAGTGAGATTCAGTTTTCCTGTATCATTGCTAACTTTCTCTTTAACAGTTCTATCAATTGCTAATAGTGAGGTATTGAAGTTCCCAACTATAATTGTGGATTTGTATATTTATTCTTTCAGCTCTGTCAGGTTTTTAAATTTTGTTTATAATTGGCACATAATAAGTATACATCTTTAAGGGGTATGGTGTGATATTTCAATACATGTATATATCATATAATGATCAAGTCAGGGTGGTTAGCATGCCCATCACCTCAAGCCTTTATCATTTATTTGGGGGTAATAACATTCAAGATCCTCTTTTCTAGCTACCTTGAAATATACAATACATTATTATTAGCTATAGTCACCCTATAATGTAATAGAACACCAGAAAATTTTCTTCCTATCAAACTTTAATTTTGTACCCATTAACCAACCTCTCCACATCTCTACCTTCCCCCTCCCCTCCTCAGCCATAGATAACCACTATTCTACCCTCTACTTCTATGAGAGCAACTTTTTAGATTTTGTCTATGAATTAGATAATGTAGTATTTGTCTTTCTGTACCTGGTTTATTTCACTTTACCGGATGTTCTCCAAGTTCATCCACGTTGCCACAAATAGTAGGAGTTCATTTTTTATAGCTAAATAATATTCTGTATGTATGTCTGTGTGTGTGTGTATGTGTGTATATATGCGTGTGTGTATATATATATATATATATATATATATATATATATATATATATATACACTTATACCTTTTCACCTTTTCTTTATCCATTCATCTGTTGACAGATACTTACGTTGATTCCACCATTTGGCTATTGTGATTAGAACATGACAGTGCAGACATCTCTTTGGCATGCTGATTTCTATTAATTTGGAGATACACACACACACACACACACACACACACACACACACACACACTGTGGGTTTGCTGGATCATATGGTAGCTCTATTTTTAATTTTTTGAGGAAATTTTATGCTGTTTTCATGATGGTTGTACTAATTTACATTCCCACAAACAGTGTATAAGCACTTCCCTTTCTCTACATCCTTGCCAACATTTGTTATTCTTGTCTTTTTGATAGTAGTCATTTTAGCTGGGGTGAGATGATAGCTCATTGTGTTTTTGATTTGCATTTTCTGATGATTAGTGATGTTGAGCATTTTGTCACATACCTGTTGGCCATCTCTTCTTTTGAGAAATGTCTATTCGGGTCTTTTGTTCATTTTCCAATTAGATTATTTGCTTTTTACTATTGAGATGTTTGAGTTCCTTGTGTATTCTTGATAGTAACCACTTATCAAATGCATAGTATAATAGTTTCTCTTATACTGTAGGTTGTCTTTTTACTCATTGATTGCTTCCTTTGTTGTACAGAAGCTTTTTAGATTTTTGTAATCCTATTTGTCTAAATTTGCTTCTGTTACCTGTATTTTTGAGGTTCTAGTCAAAAGAATATTTGCCTAGACAAATGTCATGAAACATTTTTCTTGTGTTTTCTTCTAGTAGTTTTATGCAGTCTTACATTTATGTTTTTAATTCACTCTGAGTTGATTTTTTTTTCTAAGGTGAGAGGTAGGGGTCTAGTTTCATTCTTCTGCATGTAGATATCTAGTATTCCCAGCCCCATTTATTGAAGAAATTACCTTTTCCCCCTAAGGTGTATTCTTGACACCTTTATTGAAAATCAATTGTCTGTAATGTGTAGGTTTATTTCTGGGCTTTCTATTCTGTTCCATTGGCCTATGTGTCTGTTTTTATGTCAGTACCATGATGTTTTGATTGCTATAGCTTTGTAGTATATTTTGAAGTCAGGTAGTGTGATGCTTCCAGCTTTGTTCTTTTTGCTCAAAATTGCTTTGGCTACTCGGGTTATTTTTGTGTGTGTATGTGATTTCATACAAATTTTAGGATTTTTTTCCCTACTTCTATGAAGAATGTCATTAGTATTTTGATAGTAGATATCTTTGGGTAGTGATATTAATTCTTCCAATTAATAGACTTGGAGTGCAGTTGGCCACTGAACTCCAGTCTGAGCGACAGAGTGAGACTCCAACTCAAAAATAAATAAATAAAATAAAAATAGACTTGGAATATTTTTTCATTTGTGTCTTCTTCAATTAATTCATTAATGTTTTATATATATAGTTTTTTAAATATAGAGATCTAGCACCTTCCTGATTAAGTTTATTTTTAAGTATCTTTATTTTTTAAGCTATTGCAAATGTAATTGCATTCTTGATTTTTTTTTCAGAATGTTTGCTATGGGCACATAGCAACACTACTGATTTTTATGTATTAATTTTATATCCTGCATCTTTACGAATTCATTTATTAGTCCTAATTGTTTCTTGATGAAGTCTTTAGGATTATCTAAATATATGATCATGTCATCTGCAACCAGGAACAATCTGATGCTCTTCTTTCCAATTTGGATGCTCTTTTTATTTCTTGCCTATTTGTTCTAGCTAGAACTTCCAGTAGTATGTAACATAAAAGTAGTGAAAGTGGGCATACTTGTGTTGCTCTAAAACTAAGAAGAAATGTTTTCAATTTTTCCCTATTCAAGATTATGTTAGCTGTGGGTTTGCCATATTTGGTCTTTATTATGTTGAAGTATGTTTCTCTTATATCAAATTTGTTGTGAGTTTTTATCATGAAGGGATGTTGAATTTTATCAAATGCTTTTTTGCATCAGTTGAAATGATTATGTGGTTTTTGTTCTTGATTTTTTAAATGTGATTTATCATGTTTATTGATTTGAGCATGTTGAACCTTCCTTGCATTCCCAGGGTAGATTCTACATTATCATTGTGAATGATCTTTTTGATGTGTTGTTGAATTCAGTTTGCTAGTATTTTGTTGAGAGCTTTTGCATCTATGTGCATCAGGAATATTGGCCTGTAGTTTTTGTTGTTGTTGTGTCCTTTCTTGTTTTGGTATCACGATATTACTAGACTAGAAAAATGAATTTGAAAGTATTTTCTTCTCTTCAATTTTTTGGAAGAGTTTTAGAAGAATTGGCATTATTTCTTCTTTAAATGTTTGGTAGAATTCAGTAGGGAAGCCATCGGATTCTGGGTTTTTCTTTGATCGGAGAGTCATTATTACTGCTTTACTTGCGTTACTTATTATTGATCAGTTCAGGTTTTCTATTTCTTCATAATTCAATACTGGTTCTTTGCATTTGTTTAGGAATTCACTGTTTGCAATTTTCAAATTTGGTGGTGTATATTTATTTATATAGTCTCTTATGATCCTTTGTATTTCTGTGATAACAGCAGTGTGCCTCCTTTTTCGTGTCTTATTTTATTTATTTGAGTCTTCTTTTCTTTCTTAGTCAAGATACATGTTTGTTGATTTGGTTTATGTATTTTTAAATCAATTCTGTTTTATTGATATCTTATATTTTTTTAAAAAAAATCTCTATTTTACATCTGCTCTGATCTTTGCTATTTCTTTTGTTGTATTAATTTTGGGCTTAGTTCATTCTTATTTTAGTAGTTCTTTAGTGTGTAACATTAGGTGGGTTATTTTTCTCTTTCTACTTTTTGATGTAGGCATTGTTATAAAATTCCCTCTTAAACTGCTTTTGCTGTATCCCGTAGGTTTGAGTATATTGTATTTTCATTTTCATTTGCAAATTTCCTTTTTAATTTCTTCATTGACCCATTTGTTTTTCAGAAGTATGTTGTTTAATTTCCATGAGTTTGCACAGTTTCTAACATTCCTTCTGGTATTGATTTCTAGTTTTGTTTTTTGTTTTGTTTTTTTGAGTTGGAGTCTCATTCTGTCACCCAGACTGGAGTGCAGTGGCTGCTCCCAGCCACCGCAGCCTCGACCTGCTGGGCTCCGGTGATCCTTCTACCTCAGCCTTCTGAGTAGCCAGAATTACAGGCATGCGCTACCATGCCCAGCTGATTTTTTTTTTATTTCTTGTAGAGATGAGGTCTCACTGCCCAGGCGGGTATCGAACCCGTGGACTCAGGCAATCCACTCACCTCAGCCTCCCAAAGGTGCGGGATTACAGGCTGAGCCACCAAGCCCAGCTGATTTCTAGTTTTATTCCATTGTGGCCAGAAAAAAATATTTGATATTATTTTGATTGTCTTAAATTTGCTAAGACTTGTTTTGTGACCTAGCGTATAGTCTAACCTGGAGAATATTTCATGTGCTATTGAGAAGAAATGTATATGTATTCTGAAGCTGTTGGATAGAATGTTCTACAAATGTTTGCTACATTCATTTGTTCTAGAATGCAGTTCAACTTCGATATTTCTTTGTTGATGTTTTGCCTGGATGATCTGTACTTCACTGAAAGGGGTTATTGAAGTTTCCTACTATTATTGTAGCAATCTCTTCCTTTAGGTCTTTAATATTTGCATTATATATTTGGGTGCTCTGGTGTTGGGTGCAGATATATCTAAAATTGTCATCCTCTTTCTATATTGACCTTTTTATTATTATATAATGTTTTTGTCTTTTTTAACCATTTTTACTTAAAGTCTATTTTATCTGATATAAGTATAGCTACTTCTCTCTTTTGATTTCTATTTGCATAGAATATATTTTTCTTATATCTTCACTTTCAGTCTTTGCCTGCTTTTATCGGTAAATTGGTTTCTCATAGACAGCATACTTTGAGTCTTGTGTTTTAATCCATTCAAACACTGTTGTTTAATTGGATAATTAAATACATTTACATTCAAGCTTATTATTAATAGGTAAGTGTTTACTACTTCCATTTTGTTATGTGTTTTCTGGTTGTTTTATAGATTTTTCCTTCTTTCCTCTCATTTTCTTCTTGGTGGTTAAGTGATTTTCTAAAGTAATATCATTTTTTTCTATTTCATTTCTTTTTAGTGTATCTATCATAGGTTTTTGCTTTGTGGGTACCATGAAACTTACAAAAAACATCTAATAGTCATAACACGCTATTTTAAGTTGATAACAACTTAACTTTGATTGCAAATAAAAGTAACAAAAGCATATTCTACACATTAATGCCACCACCCCACATTTTAACTTTTTGATGTTTTAATTTACATCTTTTTGTGTTGCCCATCTTTTATCCAATTGTTCTAGTTATTATTGTCTTTAAAAGTTTTGTATTTTAGTCTTTATAATTAAGATATAAGTGGGGTTTACATAGCACAAGTACAGTTTTAGAATATTCTGAATTTGTCTGTTTTCTTACTTCTACCAGTGTGTTTTATACCTTCAGATGTTTTCTTCGTATAAATTGGCATCCTTTTAGTTAGATTGAAGAACTCCCTTTAGCATTTCTTATAAGACAAGTCTGATGTTGATGAATTTGCTCAGCTTTTATTTGTCTGAAAAAGTCTTTATCTTCCCTTTGTATTTGAAAGATAGCTCTGCTTAGTACAATATTCTTGGCTGGCTTTTTTTTTTTTTAATCCCTTCATGACTCTTAAAATATCATCTCATTCTCCACTGGCCTGAAAAAGGTTTCTGCCAAGAAATTTGCTGAAAGTCATATTGGGGCTGCATTAAATGTGATATGTGTCTTTTCTCTTGTTGCTTTACTTATTCTTTCTTTGTCTTTGATTTTTTTATAATTTTATTATGCTGTGTCTTGATAAATTCCCCTTTGGGTTGAACTTGATTGGTGACTTTTGAGCTTCCTATACCTTGATGCTGTCATATTTTTCTAGATTTGGGAAATTTTCAGCCATTTAAAAGAAATGCTTTCTCTCTTGTCTCTTTTGGGAATTCCTATTGTGGAGAGGTTAGTTCACTTGATGGTGTCACATCCTAGGCACTTTTTGCTTTAAAAAAATTTTTTTTTAATTTTTATTGTTTTTGTCTGGGTAATTGTGTGTGTCTGGTTTTCAAGCTCACTGACTCTTTCCTCCAAACTGTTGAAGCTTTCTAATGAGTTCTTTATTTCAGTTATTGTATTCTTTCCTTCTAGGATTTCTATTTGGTTTTTAAAAAATATTTCTATTTCTTTGTCAAATTTCTCATTTTGTTCCTGAATTGTTTTCCAAACTTCATTTTCAGTTCTATCAATTTTTGCTTTATGCATTTTGAAGCTCCATTATTTGGTGCATACACATTTAGGATAACTATGTATTTGGGGGGCAATGATCCTCTTGTAATTATGTGATGCTCCTCTTTGTCCCTAGTATCATTCTTTACTTTGAAGTCTACTTTATCTGATACTAATATAGCTAGTCTTATTTTTAAAAAATTAATGTTAGCATATTTTTTTTCATTTTTTTATTTTTTTTTACTTTCAACATACCCATGTCATTGTGTTTGAAGTGTGTTTATTTTAGAAAACATATATCAAAACATGAATCATGACATTTTATCTAGTCTTTTAATTGGTATATGTAGACATTTACATTTAAAGTAACTATCTTTTAGCCTTAAGTCGCCCATTTCATTATTAATTTTCTGTCTGTTTCTTCTGTTTCTTTTTTCTTGCCTTCCTGTGGGTTACTTGATGATTTTGGGGGGATTCTAACATTTTATTTATACTTAAAAAAATTTTTTTTCATGGTTGCTGGGTTACAATATACATACATAATTTATTACAGCCTACTGATACCAATGTTTTACTGTTTCAAGTGAAGAATTGAAATCTTACTTTCATTTATATCCCTTTACCATTCTTTCTTTTAAAACATAATGGTCTCAAGTATCTTCTCTATATTCATCATGCACCACAACAGATGTTACAATTTTTGCTTCAATTATCACATATAAAGAAGGAGAAGTATATTCTATTATTATATTTGCCCTTATTTTTACACATTGCAGTCTTTTTCTTCTGAAGTTCCAGTTCTTTTTAAAAAATAATTGTCTTTCTATTCAGAGAACTTCTTTTAGTCATGCTTTAAAGGTAAGTTTGGTAGTAACACATTCTCTTAGTTTTCCTTTGTCCGAGAATGTCTTCATTTTTTCTTCATTTCTAAAGGATAGTTTTACCTGATATAGAATTCATTGCTGGCAGTCTTTAACTCTTGAAAAATGTTGTGCCACTTCTTTCTGGCCTTTATCGTTTTTGATAAGAAATCCACTGTCATTTGAATATCTGTTTTCTCTAGGCAGTGCACTGTTTCTCTCTGGTTGTTTTTAAAGTTTTTTCTTTTGTCTTTAGTTTCCAGACATTTCATTATTTTTCATCTTGGTATGAATTTCTTTGGGTTTTCCTATCTGGAGTTCATCCAACTTCTTGAATCTGTATGCTCAGGTTTTATGTAAACTTTGGTAATTTTTCAGTCATTATTTCTTCAAATACCTTTTCAAACCCACATTCTTTTTTTTCTGGGATTTTCATGCTATGAGTTTAGGTCTTTTTGTTGTCTCAGAGATTCCTGAGGCTCTGTTTTTTTTAATCAATTTTTTTCTCTGTTAATTGCTTTTTTACCAAGTTCAATGACTCCCTCTTCCATAATCTTTACTCTACTATTAGCCTATCTAGTGAGGCTTTTTTTATTTTTTTGGTTATTGTATTTTTAGTTCTATAATTTCCATTTGTTACTTTTAAAGTAACTTATTACTTTGCTGTGTTTTTGTATTTTTACATTTATCTCAAAAGAATTTGTAATTATTTGTTGAGGCAATTATATAATGGCAGCTTTAAAACTTTTTCAAGATATTCCAAAATCTGCTTAATCTTGTTATTGGCATCAGTTGATCTTTCTGGTTCAAGTTGTGATTTTCCTGATCCTTAGAATTATGAGTAATTTTTTATTGTATCTTAGAAATTTTGAATATTATTTACAAGACTCTTAGCTTAAGTCTCCTCTTTAGCAGTCATTTGCATGGTTTAGACTTAGTTTGTAGGTTCTCTTCTACTATATGAGCTATAGTCCCAATAATGATTCAGTTTGCTGAACCTTTGTTACATTATTCCTATTTGATTCATTCTTCTAGTTCTGCTTGAACTTCTGTTAGATCTCTGCTGGTGCCACTTGTGAAAGTATTAATAGAAGGTGCTTCTCTGGGTCTCTTAGTATTGTTAGAGGGGGAGTGGGGTAGCCAAACCTACAAGAAGGAGAGCATTTCCCCTGACCTGTTCACTAGAACCTACAAACTAAGTCTGAACCATGCAAATGACTGCTAAAGAGGAGATTTAAGTGAAGAGTCTCATAAATAATAAGCACAATTTCTAAGATACAATAATGATAGAGCTTACTGCTCCATTTCTGAAGTTGCCTTTGGGGGAAGTGAAGAGCCTACATGATGCCTTCTGCCACTGAGTAAAGGACCAGGGACCACAAGGTCTCAGTGGCTTTCAGTCCATTAGTTGGAGGGTCAGGAGACACTAGCCTGGGTCATCTTCTGCTACTAGACCAATGGCTAGGAACCATAGAACCTCCTGGTCCCATGGTTACTTGTGTAAAACCCTCCTGTCACTGGCTGGTGTGGAATTTGGATGGACTGTTCCACTCAGGACCCATTATTGCCCTTGCTATGGATACATTGGGTCCACTGCTATTATTGGGTATGAGACAAAATATGGGTTGGCCTCCCAAGCTCTATTGTTACCACTGCTGTGAGTAGATTATCCAGCCACTGCCAGTGGGTATAGGTATCCCTGCTAAGTCACTGCTGAGTTTCTCTCTTCCTGGTTAAAAAAAGAAGGAAGGAAGGAAGCAAGGATGGGAGGAAGGAAGGAAAAAGAAGAGAGGAGAGGGGAAGCCAAGAAACCTCAGGGAATTCACTGCAGTGTTATGATAAAAGCAGGAAAAATTGAGTATATGACGTATTGTCCTGGAACTGGGAGAAAATATTTTCAACCAAAAGTATTGCTTAGAATAAGAGTCTTTTCTAGGTTATGGATATACAAGTATTCATTTTATATTATTCTGTATACATTTCTGCAGGTTGGAAGTACCAAAAGTGACTAAATTTAAGGTTATGCCAAATATAAGATAATCTCCTGTTGTCATTACACTGTTTTTCCTCTTTTGGTTTACTCTATTATATTTATTTTGATTAACAAAATTTTTTTGGTTCAAAAATCATTAGCTAGAAATTATTTCCATCAATGCTAGTTTTCAAGTCTCATCTGACAGAATAGATTAAAAATGAGGCAAATACGACCCAGCAATCCCCCTTCTAGAAATATACCTGGAGGAACTTAAACTACTCTACAAAAAGATACCTGCACATGCATGTTTATTTCAGCACTATTTGCAGTAGCAAAAACATGGAATCAACCATGCTGCCCATCAAAACCGGATGGGGTAAAAAAATGTGATACATATACACAATTGAATATGATGCAGCCATAAAGAAAAACAAACTTATGGGTTTCACAGCAACTTGGATGGATTTAGAGTCTATAATACTCAGTGATTTATCACAGAAACAAAGAACTGAGTACCACGTGGACACTGAACATTTACCATAATTCTATAAGAAAGGGATTGACAGTGGCCAGAAACTGCCAGGGGAGAGGGAGGGCACATAACATCAATAAGGGTACCTGATCTCAAACCAGGCAAAGTGGGGAACAAAAGGAGGCCAAATTTTATTTGTATAGTGACCACTTGTATACCTAATCCTGAATTGTACCCCACTTCTTTTTAATAAATAAACAAACAAACAAACAAATTGATAAATAAAATGAGGCAAATACATTTAATGCATATTTTTATACAGGGGCATGGTCTCACAGCTCCAAGAGTTAGATGGGGTTTTTTATTTATACAAATTCATGGGGTGTGTGTAAAATTTTGTTATCTATATAATATGCACACTGGTCAAGTCAGGATATTTAGGGTGTCCATCACCCAAGTACAATACATTTTTTGTTACAAGATATTAATGTAATATGAGAATAAGAACTTAAAGCTTCAGATATTTACAGTAACAGCATCATATATAGATTAAAGAGGGCTGTATCTCAACTTTGAAGGAAATGAAGATAATGTGGCCTGGATGACTATGTTAAATGGCTCAGACAAATCCCTGTATTACTAAGGAATTCACTGATGTAAAAAATGCTTATCAGTTTAAATTCAATCATTCGATTTTTAAAAGGACAGTATTTCCAAATTAATATTTTGTCTTATATAAAACATGGCTTTAAACATGATATGTAACTTTATTGGAAAATTAAATATTGTAAATAGAACTTTCACTATTCTATTTCTTTCAAAATTCATGTGTTCAGAATGACAAAAAACTTTTAAAAATATTTTTTTCATTTGGAAATTTGGGGGTTACTTTATATTTGGTGTACACTTACATATAGTTATTTTGATACTTCAAATGACCAGAAAAATACACCTGTGAACCCATCACCCAGATTTATAAAATATTAGCTGCTTGTTATATTTATCATATAATTGTAAAAAGACATAAAATGTGCAGTTAAAGTCCTCTGTATACCCCACTTTTACCCCATTCTTTCCTCCCCCCCAAATATGTATACTCATCATTGCTATGCATGTACTATGAGATTACCACATAGATACATATCTGAAAACAACAAATGGAATTGCTCTGTCATTTTTAAAACATTACATAAATGGTACCATGTTGCATGTATCATTTTACATTACTGATATAATTGAACTAATTTTTCTCATCTTATTTCATATTTTCTTCTTACCACATATTTGTTTTCCTTCCAACCTTCTGAAGAGATTAAAAAAGTCCTCTATTTTTTCTCCCATTGCTAGTTTAGAAGCTATATGCTGCATTTCTATCTTGCTTTACTCGCCATCTTTACTTTTTCAACATGAAAATTTAATTATGAATGTTTTTCAAAGTCTAAAGCTATTTAATATACTTATTCTTCTCTCCCAGCCCTTTAGCTACCACCTGATAACCTCTCATGTTGCTATTTTGTCTAGAATTTTAGCTCTATCCTTTTTTAACCACAAAATTTATAGCTCTTAGTTATTTTTTATTTTTTTTTTATTTTTTGAGTTGGAGTCTCACTCGGTCGCCCAGACTGGAGGGCAGTGGCCACTCCCGGCCACCGCAGCCTCGACCTGCTGGGCTCCGGCGATCCTTCCGCCTCAGCCTTCCAAGTAGCTGGAATTACAGGCATGCACTACCACGCCCAACTGATTTTTTGATTTATTGTAGAAATGAGGTCTCGCTGCCCAGGCGGGTCTCGCATCCGCGGGCTCAGGCAATCCACTCACCTCAGTCTCCCAAAGGCGCGGGATTACAGGCTGAGCCACCGAGCCCGGCTTGGTTTCTCTAATTTTATCTTAAAATATTTGGCTTGTCATTCTTGTTAATCTGTTGAAAAAGAAAGAAATATTATCCTGATTTTATTTTATTGTCTTGCCTTTATTTTCCCTTGACCTAATTTCTACCTCTATTTAGATTAATGTATTGCATCAAATGTGTTTATTCGAAATACCTCCAATAATTCCTGGGTTGATGAGAAGTAAAAATAAATAAATAGAAAGATATAAATAATAATACAATTATATTTCACCTACAGATTGTTGTGGTTTTTAAGGCATCAAATCTCCCCCACTTGATCCCTGTATGTTGCTTGCCAGAACCAGATCTTCAGATAACCATCCAAAAGTGTTTCTGGTTGCCTTATCTCCTAGTAGTCTTAGTCCTGGGGTTTGCTGTTGGCTGTGGAATCTTTAACTATCCTTTCACTCCCAAGATACAAATACAACAATTATGGCATTTGCTCTTATAATTTTGACTTTTATAAATAATAATTCTTCAATAATATTTGGGTGATTTGTTATGTGTCGGGTCCCATAGTAGACACTGTACTGACACAGATGAATGAGATAGATTCTCATCTTTGATGAAACCCACGTCTAATCAAGGAGAAAGGCAGGGTAGCAATCAATTTCACATAGTCTCTTAAGTGTTATGACAAAACCGTGGTGTTCTCTAAGTACTGAGGTACGGCTACCTGGAAATCAAAAGAAGACACCTTAGGTAAAAGTTACTCAAACGGAACATTGCATGTCAGGTCAAAGTTTTTACAGGTGAATAAAGAAGTGGAAGTACATGCTTGGCAAAAAGAACAACTGTACAAGATGGAGTAGAAACTACTGTGTCTGTTAGTAGTTAAAGGGAAGGCATAACGAAATTTAAGAAGAGGGGTGAGAGATGACATCAGATGGGCAGGAATTTGATCATGAAGGGCCTTGTGCACTCAGCTCTTGAGTGTGAATTTCTTCCTGAGAGGAGTAAGGAAACATTAAAAACATATTAAGCAAAAGAATGATTTGGATCTTAGAAATATCACTTCAGATTGCAGAAACTTGGCTCGAGATATAGGATATGAAGATATGGATTTTAGCAGTAACTGGAGGGGTTGGAGAAGATGGGATGGGTGGGAGAAATGTTGAGGAGGCAGATCTGACTAAGCTTGGTGGTAGAGAAACTAAGGGATATGAAGAAGGGCAGAAGTCAAGGACAACGCACAAGTCTGGATTTTATATTCGGGTAGATAAGATGTTACTGGAAATAAGAAGGAGGACCATATTTGTGGGAAGGATACGGAAGTGATAATCAATCAGGGTTGGGACATGTTAAATTTGAGGAGCTTGTGGGTCTTTCAGAGGGAGATATACAGTACACAAGAAAGCTGTTAGAGTCATAGAGTTGAACGTAATCATTAACATTGATGGCCAATGTCATAAATGTGGATAAGGGAGAACATAAGAGACAAGAAGAGAAGGCTTTTGATAATACTGGATCATTGAATATACACAGGTTGTTAGAATCCCCTCAATGATAGAGGTTGTCTGTTTTCCATGTATCATCCTTCTTACAAATAAAGGCCCTAGACTCCCAGCATAATGGATAAAAGAAGTTGATAAGACATGTAATTATTGTTCCAAGGAAGAGAAGCACTGGGACCATCTTCTAATCTCTCTTGGAGTGTAGTGGGATTCCATTGTTATCCAGCCTCTAATTACTGGTTGTTCCAGGCCCCTCCTCATTCAAACTACCATATAAAGCTTGGCATCAACCCAGTCAACATAGAACACAGGGATCTTATCTATTCCTCAAGATCTTTCCACTGCAGGAGAAAAACAAGGAAAATGGTAACCAGTGTGTTTTAGGGCCACTAAGTGGCAAAAAAGCAATATACTTTGGTTAAAAAAAATTCAGGTTAGGCACATGGGAACCTATCATCAGGATCTTGGTTAAATGCAAGAAGACTTTACCCAAAGTATCAGGGAATCTTCTTCCTCAAAAACTTCTAAGAATATAACATTCATTTTATTGGAAACATTTTAAGGAAGCTCAGTAAAAACATAAAATATTTTAGTAGCCCTTCCACTGCCCTCAGGATGAAATACAAAACCTTAACAGGGCTTATATGGCTCATCACGATCTCTTTGCTGCCTAACTCACACCTCCTTCCCTCCACCTCCAAACCTGTTAAATTTTTACACTCTGCAAAGCTCTATGCTCTCTCTCCCCGAGTCTTCTAATTGGAAACCTCTTTCTCCTGAGTTATACCTCTGTTGCCTTTGATTCATTCTTCAAGTCTCAACTTAGATGTTATTTCCTGCAGGAAACCTTCCCTGGTCTTCCAAATTATGGCTGTCTCTCCCTTGTGCTCATATTTATTAAGTAAATTATTTAATAAAATTGTAAGGTCCTACTATCTGTCTAACCCTAATCTGCCCCAATACTATCTACGGGAAAAAAAGAGACAATAAACAAGTTAATTAACAGCATTAATTAGTGCAGGTGAACCACTGTACTAAAATATCCGGTAATAATGTAGCATTGAGAACAAAACAATTTATTTCTATTTCATGAAAACAGTTGGAGGTGAGTGTTCCAAGTCAATGGGCAATTCAGCTTCCAGCAACTGTGAAAGAACCCAAACCAAAACCAAGAGTGCCTCTGCCAGTTTCAATGCATGGCTTCCAAAGTTACTCTAGTCCAGTGCTGCCCAATAGAATATTCTATGATGATGAAAATGTTCTATCTATATCTGTATAGTCCAATATTGTAACCGTCAGCCACATGTGATTATTGAACACTGAAGTTGTGGCTAGTACAACCAAGGACCTGAATTTAAATTTTTAACTAATTAGAATTTAAATTTAGATAGCGACACATGGCTAGTAGTGGCTACCATATTGGGCAGTAAAGACTTGTTGCCAATCCAGCCAGTGAGATGGGAGTAAAAGAGGGACTCTGGGGCTTGGGGGTCTCCTCTTAAGCGAAGGAGACCAATGTTGTTTTCCATGGCTTCTGCTAACATTCCATTAGACCTACTGTGTTTCATTGAATCTAAGTTGACATCAATTGAAAAATGAACCATGGATTCATATGCCACGAAGAAAATAAAATAAATGCTATCATTTAACTGCTATAGTGCTTTCGAAAAATCATAGATTATTTTATACATATTGAAAGAGCTGTTTTGATGTACTAAGTACATACACATAAAAAGGAAAATATAAGTGAGATAAATTCCTAAAACTTCTTTTCATTGAGTTTAGGTCTTCCAAAATACTTTCCAACTCCGAATTGTCAATGTCTGTGCTTTCTCACAGGAGACCTTTCTCCACGCCCACATGAATATTAGTGATATAGATTTTCTTAAAATAGTGCACTACTATTGTCTCCAGGATTTTCTTCCAAGATGCTGATACCCATTTGGCAAGTTTTGATTCTGGTGCTTTTTTCAAATTAATAGTATTATTTTTCCCTCAATTAAAACAAACATTGCTAGAAGTTGACCAGTTTGTGATAAACAGATGTTCACTATCTTAAGAATGGTCCTGCTTGACACATGAATTGGTCACATCAGCCTATATGGCTTTGAAATTTCCTTAGTCTGTTCTGAAGGATTTGGCTGTTTCTCTGCTTTCAATTGCATTGTTTGACATGAGATAAGGCGATCCTTTTGCTTGTATGTCAGAAGCAAAATGTAACACAGTTTCACCTACTTGTAGGTGACTTCCTTTCTTAGGTCTTATAACGTGTTTGGTTGTTTCTTTGCAAGAAAATATGAAATTGCTGCCATTCCTCCAATGATGAATATTTGCTTTGCTAATATCAAAGTTATGCCCCATTGCTCTGTTTACATGCCTTTCTGTGTACATGATACCTTTTCATTTCAATGTTAAATCACAGTATAATCTTTCTTAAGACATTTTAAACATTTCAATTTAGCATGTATAGCACCAGCGATGCACAGATCTCAATTTGAGTAGGGACAATGTGAATAGTTGTGATCAACTTAGCAAATACAAGGGCAATGACAACCATTTCATGACTACCATCTAGCCTACAGCAATGGTAAGATGCCATTGATTGGGGAGCAGAAGTCAGTGCCAGAACAAACCCAAACCAAAGCCAAGTCAGTTATGGGTGAGCTAAGAGGATTCTGAACTGTGGTAAAAGAGAATAACCTACATATGGGTAGAGAGAGGCTAAAGTGAGAGCCCATGATAGGCTTGAGAGTGGGAGAGAAGGAGGAAGGAGAGTTATTTTCTGAAGACTTCTCAGCTTTATAACAGTGATATATACATATATGAATACATATGCACATGCACATACACATATATATGTTGGTGTGTTTTAATCAACCAGTTCTTACTTGAGTTAGTTCAACTGGGTTTC
This sequence comes from Cephalopachus bancanus, assembly GCA_027257055.1. NCBI lineage: Eukaryota > Metazoa > Chordata > Mammalia > Primates > Tarsiidae > Cephalopachus > Cephalopachus bancanus. The sequence goes on along the minus strand of JAPVLO010000544.1, from coordinate 270,230 downwards.
TGTGCTTGCAAACAAAGACTCGAACAGTAGCCTTTTAAGATGTTTCAGTTCAAGAGCTGACCTTCAGAAAAAGTCCAAAGACGCTCATCTGAACCACAAAGGCAACTGTTTCGGTTGGGTCAGTTTGAGGGATTCTGACTAAAGAAGAAACATGAATTTCATGCAGCTTAATATGAACTGACACTCAAGCACATACCCTCTATAGGATTTCACCCATGACTAACAAGCCTTTTAATCATGGCAAGAAGACACGGAGATTTTGCAAACATGCTTTTGCAGTATCCACATTTGGTGTTCCTGACCCTGTTTTCTTGCCAGATTGTGAGAAGCACCTGCTCCTTTTCAAGCAGTTGTCAGATCAATATTTAATCAATTGCCTTTTGATATTTGGTAGCGCTGAATAAATGGGATGCCAATATTTCTGCTCAGAGCCGTTCCTCTGGTGTACCTCATTCCGTTTCTGTGAAAGCCTTCAGGAACCTCTGAACACTAAGTGGCACGTCCTCCGGGTTCTGTGGCATACCCACCCCCCCACCCACCCCCGCTGCAGAGGGGCTCTGTGGCTCGAGCAGATGCAAGATGCTGGAGACTGTGCCACTCTTATTAAAGCGACATCCAAACCGAGTCATGAAAGCGGGAGAGCAAAGCCGCATTCGGGACACTGGGGGGCTTTGCCAGGTGAGGGCTATTTAATAGACCAGCCACATTAAAGAAAGGCAATGATGTAGTGAAAGGAGCCTAATGAGCAGAAGTGAGGCTACCGTATCTAAAGAGAAAAAATAATGAGCTGCGAAATATCCCCCAAGGCGAGATTGCCAGCCTTCTGCAAGGAGGTCTCAGCCTATAGGTAAAAAGGCTCATGTGGTCCCTTATCATTGCATGGTAAACAGAAGTTCTGTGGGCAATTAGGGGCTGAGCTGAATGTGAGATTTGAAAATGGAGAATTATGTCGCCGACTCTTTGGAGAATTCCACACCCAAGACCCCAGCTTTAATTCCCAAAGGAAACAGAAAACATACTCAACCTGTGAATAGAAATGAGAAACGTATCATCAAAAACAACCCTCCCAGTATCTGTGCAGCAGATGGACATCTGGAAATCTCAGTTCTTGCAAGCTCAGGGACTAGCACTACAGAATCTTTATAAAACTGTCCTTAGGGGCCATGCCATGGGGCTGCCTTGAGGGCAAAGCCACTTTTTAATGAGATCCTCTTGGTCTTTCAGTAATGACCCCTCATTGAATGGGATCCAAGCTGAGTGTACTCTACTCATGATCTTATTTGTTTTACGGTTTGTGTGGGAATGCCAGGCCAGATTTTGGCACATCTGAATACAGAAAATTTGAACACAAAGCTTTACTATATTACTAATGTGAAGGAAATAAAAGAAACAAAAGATTTGTCTTCTACTCTTAAGAAATTTACAAATCTCCACCACATAGACAATGAATCGTTTACAGAGCAACTTTTCAAGTTCACTTAGTGAAGAAGAGGATGGCACTTGTACTTCCCAGATGAGAAAGAAGATAGGACAATAAAATACACATAAACTATAAAAATAATACAGTTTTATGATATAAATTCTTCTCACTTTTAAAGTTCCTTCTTTACCATTTTCCAAATAGGTGCTTACAGTCACCGTATGACACAGACAGGTTTGGTATTAGTTCCTCATCTTACATGGGGAAACTGAATCAGACGGATGGAGCCAGAGGTTCCTAACATTTTAGCCACTGGGAAAATATAAGGACGAGTAGCATTCACATGCATGATGCACTCCCATGGCCATATTCAAATTTAAAAGAAATTCAGTTTTTTAGGGTAAACAAATAGTATTATAAACAATTGAGGTGGTAAGGCAGGAATTAGGCATTTTTATTCGTAAAAATTTTACAAGTGTGTAAATAATAAAATCATTAAAAAATATTGCAGTGTTATCGGGGGAAAATACAGAAAGGTGGCCAATCAGGGCTCAGAAGAGGGCTCACTATATTATGTTGAATCCCTCAAGCAATCCATAGAGCTGTTCGTGAACCAATAATGATAGTGTGTGTCCCATTAAAGTTGCCATGTAACAAATTATGCCAAAACTTAGTAGCTTCATACAACAGCAATTTATTATCTGTCACTGTATCTGGGGGTGATTCTGGCTTGGAATCTCTCGTGGGGTTGCAATCAGATAGTTAGTTGGTGCTGGAACAGCTGGAGTCTGTCATCATATCATCTCAGGGCTTCTCCATGTGGTCTTGTAATGTGGGCTACGTTGGACTTACTTACAGAACGGCACCTCAGGTCTCCAGCCTGAGTGTTCTAATGAGCAGGGCAGAAGTTGCATCACCTTTACTCACCTAGTCACATTCTATTGGTTACAAGTGTGAGTCAGAGTCCCACCCAGTTTCAAAGGGAGGGGACACAAATCCTACCTCTCTACAGGAGAAGTGTTCTGGTCATATTTTTGATAAGCACATAGGAGGGAGATATTGTTACAACCATCTTTGAAAAAGGAAATCTGACAAAACATGTATTGAACCAAGTGTTATGCTTAATCTAATTTTGTGTTCTTGAGGTCCAGTATGAGGGAAAAAAATGCGATCAATCACATTTTCTTTAAAAGAACTTATTTTTGGAAAAGTGAGTCTTGGATTTTTTCCAGTCTTCCATTCCATTCATAAATTTAATGAGGCAATATGAATACAACTGAAGGAAAATATAAATTCTATTGTATTGTTTAATATCACAAAAGATAGAATTTAAAGAGTATTAACATATGATAAACATGAAGTACATTTCCCAATTTCACTTGTGCTATCATTTTGTCTGTCTTGTTATTTGAAAGTTGACTGCTGTATCATATTAATAGATAGAAATGTACCTAAGACTATTTTCACTTATGTGCAGTAGAGAAGCCCTACTTTTCTTCCCTTGTTTTTCCTTGCAATTTTTTTATTAAAATGTATTATTGTCTGAAATTTAAAGGGAAATAGACGCAATTGTAGGATCATAACTCATGGGCATTGTAAAAACCTATAATCATTATGAGTGATACTGTTTGGTCTTAACTGAGCACGGTTGAAGAGTTTCGTAAACTTTTTTACTCTAGGACCCGTATCAGTCAAAGAGAAACAATATATAACCCTAAATCCTTGGAGACATAGCCCCAAGCAGCCCTAAGTCTATGGGTGACCTTGAAACTTCATGAACATTTTACTTTCTCATCCAGAAGACACTGCTTTTATTATTTTAATATTAAAAAGACACTTTAGATACCATCCCTTAATATCAAATGGTCATGCCTATCACAGGGCTTCAAGCTCCCCTGTACATCTTTTCATATCAGTTTGAGAGGCAATTAACGGGTCATGCTCAGTTCCCGTGATGCTGGCTATAATTTCCATCACATATTCACTCTTTCTTGAGAAAACACATCAGAATGCGGGTAAATAAGAATGAGATGATTATTGGCATTACTTTGAATTCACTTTAATTTATGTATTTTAAATTGCTTTCAAATTTCAGTCTTTGCCTATTATTGTTAACTAATTACTTGGGGCACACCTCACAGGGATTATGACACCCTAGAATGTTCTTGGCACCTCTGCTAAGAATTGCTGAGATTAGTGACTAACCCGAGGTCATGTGGTTAATTAATAACAGTGCTGGTATTCAAACCCTATCTTTGGACTCCTTATCTTGTGTTTTCTCTGCTACACTTTGGAAACATAAAAACTACTAACAGAAATCCACAGTCTTAATAAGGCTGGGAACCCAAGGTAGGTGTGAAATGATGTTTTGCAGAAAAAGTAAATTTAGTAACTTAAGCTATGTTATTTACACATTCAATTTCTTATCAAGTCCTGAAAGGGTTAGAAGAGAAATATATGGTACTGAAGAGTCTCTGTTTTTTAAACCAAGCCAGAATCTGCAATCTCTGCCCCACAAGGTTCTGCAGCAGTGCCATACTAGCCGCGCACACCCTATGCCCAAGGGCTATACAGGTACTGATGATGTTGGAACTCCACTGAGCCTTGGTTTGATGAAGCAGAAATATCACGCCATTGCTCTTGCAAAGTGAGGAGTGTTACAATCAGTTGTGGTGGGGGTCCCACAGCAAGGTTGTTTGAGTCAAGAGTGTCAAAGATTTTAGTAGTGTAGTTGCTTCAGTTCTCTGAGGGAGGGATCACTTCATGGGTGGGGTGGGGGGGTGTCAGGAACCTACCACTGTCGGCCACCATATTGTACCAAAAACCACCATTTACCTCAGAGGCTTAGGTCCTGTTGTTGAATGGTCTTCACTTCTTTCCTTATGGAGAATTCTCTCTCCGAGGCTCTGATTCCCTCCATAAGATTTTGCTTCTACCAGAGACCTTCTAGGTGGGTATCATATATATGTATGCGTCTGAATCCCAATTTTTAAAAAATTTTTAATTTTAAATATGTGGGGTACAACTCAGGGTTAGATATACAAATGTTCATTATGCAGGTACCTTTGTTGATGAGGTATGCCCCTCCTCTCCTGGCAGTTTCCCACTACTGCCAATCCCTCTCTTATAGTATCATGATAGTTGTTGAAGGTCTGCTTATGAGTGAGAAAATGTGATACTTGGTTCTTTGTTTCTGTGATAGATCACTCAGTATTATAGTCTCTAAATCCATCCAAGTTGCTGCAAAGTTCATAATTTTTTCCTTCTTTATGGCTGCATAATATTCCATGGTGTATATGTACCACATTTTTTATCACACAGGAAACTTCTTAGCTCCTATTATAACAGTAAAAGCATATATATATATATATACACACACATGGTAGAAGGGTTGGGGATGGAAGGGATGGGGAATGTCACCTGACTACACTCACCATAAGCAAAGTTCCAACTTTGTATCCTCCATCAGAGCTTGTCATGCTGGTAAATACAAAGCTTTAGGAAGATCCTCAGCAAAGAATCCAGGAAGGAGAAAACTGGTGCTAGGCCAGAATTGCTAAACTAGCTCATTGTGTGCATTTGAATTTTGAATTTTGTTCAATATTCAAAATATTGATCAAAAATATGTGCCTCAATCCCCTAAATAGCACCAAACTCCATTCTCGGGTTTCCTGTGCTCTCTGGCTTTGTATGTTGTTCCTCAAGAACCTCAAACTTAAATCATCTCAGAATTCCTGTCAAGAGAAAGAGATTCCTTTTTCCTCAAGGTAAGCATGAGTCTTCTTGATCCCAATTGGCCTGACTTGCATCATGAACCCATTGTTAACCAGTCACTGTGGTCTGAAGGACAGAAGTCTTTCATTGGTTTGAAAGAGGTCACATGATCCACTCCCGAAGTCCAGAAGTGAAGCCGAATTGCCTGACTTTGTAGGCTGAGGACAATGGAGGGGTGGTTCTTACTCTAAATAAAGGAACTGGAAGTTGGACTTCAAAAAAAAGTCCAAGGTCCCTTGCACTGTGAGATCCTCAGGACAAAGCACTGTGTCTGGCACACATTAGGCACTTGACAAAAAATGACTGGGTTTGTGAGTAAAGTAGAGAATGAATCTATCCTGGCCCCACCCACCTTCTCTCCTTTCCACTTTGATTCATTAACTCCTCATGGCCATTGGAAGTCTTGGGGATTACGGCTTAAACGGTTGACATTCTTCTACACTTTTGTCCCTCCTACAATTCTAGCCAATATAACTTTGATGGGTTATGATTGAATTGCTTTTGTTCAGAAGTCACAGAAAAAAATTATTTCTCACTAGTAATCTTGAAGGATTTTCCACAATGTGATTAGATTATTGCTAATCTAATGATACCATATTAATGGTGATATTAATAATATTATGTGATTTTTTTCCAGCAATCATGTTGCTCACTCAGTGAAAATTTCTGAAGTTTCTTTTTGGAAAGTTTGAGATGACCAAGTTATAGGTATAGTTAGTTGTGCTACTCTGTAGCCACCTTATAGCATATTCATAAAAACAAGCTAACAAATAAATAAAAACTTAATATTCTTATCAGGGAAGTAGAATTATGTATCTTAGTTCTCTTTTATGCTCATTTGTATTTACACTTTCTCTACAATGAGCACTCATTAATTTATACGTTAGATATTTTTTGGAGAGGGGAACTTTATAGGAGATTCTATTCTTATCTACTTAATTATCACATTGGGGCAGATTCTCTGCAGATTGAGGTGGATTGCATTCATGGGCTCTTGGTAAGTCCCAAAAGCACCTGCCCTTAATATTTGCAAAAATTAGAATGCAAGTATAAATGGAAGTCTGCATTCCATATATCTAACTATTTACAAAGTATAATTAAGCTAATAAGTTGTTAAGTAAAATATATCCATCCCTCTACCTTGATAATATACCTTCAAAATGATCTGAATGTTTAGTCTTAACTTTGGATCTTTGGACTCCTCAAAGGTGGGTTTCTTGAACTCCACAGTAGGTTCCTCAATGGTGGCATCAGAAGGTGGGTTCTTGGCCCTTGACCTAGTCTCCTTTTCTTCCTGGCTCCAGCTCACATTGCAAGAGACCTCACATGTATTTATGAGGATACTCAAGCCTCCATGTGCAAGATCCATTACACTATTTTGGAAACAGTTACTCCTTAGCTACCTCTTGGGGCTAAGGGTATACATTAATAGTGTGGCCCACCATCAGGGGAAGGCTCTGGGGAAGAGGCCTTCATAGGCCCTAGATACATTCCCTTGCCATTCTAAACTCCTCACTCCATATGGAAGGGTGTAAGCAGAAGAAGGCCAGAGAGGGATCCTCTAAAGCACGGGGCACAGGGCAAGGGTATCTCATGTCTGGAGTCAGGACAGGAACTGCCCATGACTGAGTGTGCTAGATCACCCTAAGATGGAGTGGCCTCTGTCAGTATGACTGATGCTCCAAAGACACCCCCTTTTCAACTCTCTCTCTCTCTCTCTTTCTCTCTCTCTCTCTCTCTCTCTCTCTCTCACACACACACACACACACACACACACACACACACACACACACCATGGTTTAAGTCTTGGAAATGGTTGAATGTGGAAGCTTCTTGTCAGGAAGCCACATGGACATGGGTACACTCTTTTCCTGGACCCCTGTGTCCTTAAGGACCCTGCTTAGGGGCCAGCCTATAGTGACCAAGACAAACATCAACTAAGCCTCCAAAGTTTTTGTAACAGATGTTGTTGCTACCCTACCTCTATTCCTGCCCTCAACACTTGCCACTGCAGTCCATGCCAATGATGTCATTTTGTGAGTACCTCAAACTCTCAACTGAAGGAGTCTCCTCACTGGAACATGGGCATGCCAGAGGCATCAAGAAGTTGATGACTCCAACAGCAGCCCTCAGTCAATGATGAGAGGAGATGGAGGGTGAACACCCCGGTTTCTTGTCCCTAGGATAGGATCATTCTGAGGTATAAGTTCTAGCCCCTCCCCCAGAGGCGGTTGATGGGATTGAGTCTCAGTAGTCCCCAGTGGTAGCCTGCTCATTAATGGACCCTTTATTAGCTTCTTTCTCTTTGTTGTCACACTGCTTTGCTGGACTTCCTGAGATATTTTTCTTGGATGCTTCCCTGTTAAATTCCATCTATCCAAATCTCTTTCCCAGTGTCTTCTTCTGGGGTACACAACCTAAGACAGTTCTCTGTCTCTAGTTTCATTAATATTGATTGCTTATGGCATGGCAGGCACTGTTCTCTGTATTTTACTATTATCGTGTCAATTTTACAGATGGGGAAACCAACTGAATAACCTCCCTGAGCTTTCACAACTAAAAAGCAGCAGAAACAGAATTTGAACCTAGTGCTCAGAACCCAAACAATCGACGATTGAGCTCTAATTGCACTGTATGTCACCATAATGCCCATGCTTAGCTTAGACTTAGATTCAAACAGAACTGCAGCACAGGGTGTTTGGAATTAGGTTTGAGACTCCAATCTACCATTTTGTGGATGTCTGACTCTCCATGCATTTCCTTATACATTGGTAATAGTAATAGCAGCTACCTTTCAGGTTGTAGGGGAAGTTAAATGACAAGACACATTCACAGTGCTTCACATCTTGCCAGGCATGTGAGATATGCCATTGTTAGTTGGTTTCCTGCCTCCCCTCCTCTTCATCACCAGGCCCCTTCCCTTGACAGGAGGACAGGTAACTGTGGAAAAGAATGCAGTCTCAAAAGCCTGTTGTTTCCAGAAAGTATCTGGCTAATTTATTTCAAAAGGTTTTGCTTCTATGAAGTTTAATAGAGTTGATGAGTATTAAAGGAATCATTTAATCTTCATTTGAATGTGCGCAGTAAATGTGTTTTGGAGATTATATTCATTCCCTAGTGACTCCAAGTACTTTCCTATTCCAAAGATGATTTTTATACATCAGAGCAAAAGGTTTTCAGCTCCATATGGCTGCCTGAATAAAATGCAGCATTTCAAGCAAGGTGGCAGACTTCCCTTCTGACCACACCCACTGAGGACAACAGAGGAGGCATTTGGCTCCTTCCTCGCCCATATATACTTTTCCTAAGATGTTCCCAACCGAATACGTTCAAGGTTTCACATCTCTGTAAAACAGGCTCCACAAGCATGGGACTTAGCCAAGGGTCTGCCTCCCTCATGCAACCTGCTGGTTCTTCAACTACGCTGCACCTAATGGAAGGTCAACCCATCCAGCAAAGGTGAAACTGCTAAGATCTATCAGGGGAAGCATTTTACCAAATGAATTTTAATAGCTTGGAATCAGGTTCAACTCATGAAGAAGGAAAGAAAAGAAGCCCTTCTTGATATCGAATGTGTAATACTGTACTAAATTTTTACATCCTGAAGCACTTGGGATGTGCATGTTGCTTTGAGGGTATGAAGAATTTGTGTTCCCCTGTCAGGAGCAATTCCGTGGTTTGCAAGGCCCAGCATCATCTGAGGAAGGGCTTGGAATTTAGGGGTTCTTCTCTGTGTTAGAAAAACTTTCCCAAATCAGGGCAGAACACTGATGGGCGGCTCGTTATACAATCAGTTTGCACTGAATCCAGTAGTGGGGTGTGAAGGGCAATTGATCAAGGAGGAAGGCGGCAAGGGTTTTCAGGGGTGTTTAGTGGGCCAGGCCTTCTCGCATTGGGTCTCTCATCCTCATAGGCATCTTTTGAAGTGTGCTAGAGTCCAGACTTTTCTGTGGCCAAAGCCTGGGTTCTTTTTCTGCCATTGCACCACCTGTTGGCCAGTAATGAGAAGATCTGAATTTTAGTTCTCATGTGACTTTGACCAAGTCACTTATTCTGCTGGACACCCAGTTCCATCTGCAAAATGGGGATGATAATTCTGGATTGCAGGCATTGTAAGATTGTCATGAGGAGCAAATGAGATAATGCCCGTGTAAGTACTTTAAAGGCAGTTAAGTGCTATTCAAATAGAACACATTGTCATTTACTGTTGATGGTGATCATGACAACAATGGCGGTAATTATTGTGTCACCAGAGACATCCAACAGAAGAACACTTCAAGCAGGGACATTCAGCAGCATGAGACTCTTTGTGGAGAAAACTGTGGGATGGAGTATTTGTGAGGCTGCTGCCGAGCACGTAAAAAGATAAAGCCAGATACCAGGGACTCAGAGGCAGTGCAGGTTGGGAGGAAATGCAGGCATGTTCGAGTATTCTGGTGGTGAACTCAGACAGAGAAGCAAGAAATAGGGCAGTAGCTGAGAGGTCAGCAGGATCAGAGGCCATCACGGCAGCAAAGGCAGGGGCAGGGGAGAAACCGGATGAGACCTCAGCCCTGAGCAGCAGTGAGATCTGAGTGTCTTTGTTAGCTGTCAGTTTTAGGTCATATTTTTGAACAGTGAGTGAGCGGCCTTATGCCAAAACCATCTGCGCCTGCTCTGGGACAAGCCTCCAGCTGCAAGAGTACATGGAGGTGGAGTCTTACAATATTTATGGACTTCAGATGCGTGGCCTCTGGAGCTCCAGGAGGCGAAAGCACATTCCAGATGCATAAAGGCTGAGTTTCAGCATGTGAGACGCCACGGGAGGCGCTGGTTAAGGCGGTCCCAGCTGAGGCTGGGTTGCTGCAGATGGAGGCGAGGAGTCTGGAAGCCTCAGGGCAAGCAGGTTTCAGGGTGAGCAGGCTCTGAGGTAACTCCCAGTGTTGCTTTTTGGAGAAATACCACAGAGGGACCCTTACTCAAGGGATTTCTTTAAGGCAGCACATCAGCGTTCTCCTGTGAGAATATGAGTGTAGCTGGAGGCTTTCTCCCCTGTTAAAAGTTGAACTCCTCTGGGTGAGAGAAATAGGTTACCCTTGTTTCTGAAGGTGCTAGAACTAATTCCAGCGCTTCAAGGGTGTTTGTCATACAAGAGCTGGCTTGTTCTCAGGGGCTGGGGTGGCTCCAGTGCCTTTGGCCCTGGACCTTGGTGTCAAACCTTTTGGCAGAGAGAGTTCACAAAGGAGTGACTGTAAGAAAGAAGAAAAGGCCACAGTCTGCTGAAGGTGAAGGGATAAAGAAGGGGAGCATTGGTCTTTTCTGAACCACCTGGGGCTTCTCAAGTGTGACTTTGATCTGCCCATGCCTCTGATAAGGCGTCCCTTCTCCAGACACATTATCTATCACCTTTCCTCACCAACCCTGTACCAGCTAGAAGATGGCAGGGCCCTGCAGAGTCTGTGAGGGGAATGCTAGGAAAACAGAAATTGGGCATTTTGCAATTTAAGTCAACCCAAGCTTCTGGTGGGTAAAATGGAGATGAAAGTAGGGCATTGAGGTAACTGGGTCACTGCAAGTGAGGTTTCTCCTCACCTCAGAAAGAAGAAAATACCCCAAGTAGCCCTTCTTAGTGAAGAAAGATGAAGTGGATCCCTGGAAGTGTGAGGACAGCCTTTGTCCATTGCCTTGAAATATTTGTAGCTCTTCATGCCAGGAGAAGTGGAGGCCCCAAAGAAACAAATGCTACTTTGAAACCTCAACACTGAAAACATGTTCTCATAACCACAAGAAATGGTTGTACCAATGGTAATCTCAGTGGGCTCCTGAGTTGTTGAGCTCAATGCTTATGTTTGACTAATTTGGAAAACAGGGAGCAGAGACCCCAGTTCTACCTTCTGGAACCTAGACCATCTTTCCATTGCTCCTTGCAAGGGTTCTACTTTGCAGAGTGCTTTTGAGGATACACATAGAAAACTATACCGCAGCCATGATTCCAATGTGTAACAGCCTTATTAGTTAAATTCATCCAATGGCACTGAATTTAAAAAAACTCTTGACGACATTCTGCCGCTCAAGTCCACAGTCTGTGCATATTTCTTCTTCCCAGGGTCTGTTGCTCAGCTTTTATAGTATGTAATATGGAGCATCCTTCTAGTAAATTCCTCTTCATGCCAGAGTTTATTTCTGGTGCTTCTAATTGAAGAACCCTAACTGAAATTCCCATTCATGTTGTGTTCACTTCTTCAATCATCATTTATTCAGCACCCACATCTGCCAAGGCACAGGTATCATTACAGAAAAAGCATATCTCCTGCCTTCAAGCACCTCGGATTCTAATGGGGAATGGATACAAGTAAGAAGGGCCACAGTGGAGTCATTAGGCAGGTGCTAGGGAAGCAGAGGAGGTGCAATTAGCTTAGATTTGGTGGAATCAGGAGGCCTTCCAGAGCAGAGGATGCTTGAGTTAAGTTTTGATGAACAGGTAGAGGCAGTCCAAGCAGAGGAAGAAGGAAAGGTGCATTCTGTTTAGGCAGGAAACCACTGCGAGAAGGTTTGAGGTATGTGGAAGCAGGACACATCTGAGGTTCTGTTAGTAAGTTAGCTGGGATATAGGGCAGGCATGGAAATGCAGCAGGAGGGGCAGCTTAGAGAGGTTGGCAGGCAGGTGCCAGACCAAGATATGTGCTGGTGATTTGCCAAAGAGGCTGAATGTTCTCCCAGGAAGTAATTGAAAAGTTTTAAACGGAATGCTTTGATCATACTTGCATTATAGAAAGGTCTCTCTGGCCTCAATTACAGAGGGATTTGGGAGAGGTTTTGGTAGAGGAAGTAAGACCAATCTTGCAGGGGGTAAGATTGAGTGTCTGAACCAAATCCTTTGACATGGGAATCAGGAAGCTGATGTTCAGATTTAGAAGGCACACTATAATATGCCCATCTAGATGGGGTGGAAGGTGATAAGAAAAGAAAAAGCCAGAAGATGAAGTCACATTGTGTTCTTTCTTTTCTCTTACCTCCTACAACAAATCTGATCATGCTGTTTTTCTGGCTAAAATCTTTCCATCATTTTCCTTAGCTTTCAGGGAAAAGACCAAACTCATAGGTTAGTCAAATAAAGCATTTCTAATCTGATCCCTGATAACCTTTGTGTTAGCAGGAGCAAGGCAAGGTTTGTTTGCCCCCCCCCATATTTTACTTTGAAAATGTTCAAAACTAAAGAAAGAATAGCACAACGAATAACTCTGTATGTTTCACACGGATGCACCAATTGTTACCATTTTGCTGCATCTGCTTTACCAATCTTTCTTTCCCTCTCCTTCTCTCTCTCTCTCTCTCTCTCTCTCTCTCTCTCTCTCTCTCTCTCTCAATGTATGTACATTCACACACCTATACATTTTTAACTGGACCATTTGTAAGTCGCAGACATCATGACACTTCATTTCTAGCTACATCAGTGTGTATCTTCTAAGAGCAAGGACATTGTCCTACAAAACCACAGCACCCAAGACATTTGACACTGATGCAATAATATAATTAAATAGATGGCCCACATTTAAATTTCTCCAGCTGTCCCCAAATATGTGCTTTATGGTTTTAAAAAAATCTAAAACCCGAGAATCATGAACTGCATGTGGTAATCATGAGTCTTTAGTCTCCTTTAATTTACAATAGTCTCCTCTGCCCTTTACCCTTTCATAACATGACCTTTTGTCCAGGCAAGTTGCCTTGTAGAATGAACCACAATCTGAGTATGGCTGATTGTTTCCTCATGGTGAGATTCAGGTTGCACATTTTGGGCTAGAATTCTACAAAGGTGCTGTTATATCTTTCCAAGTTGTATCACATTAAGAAACACATAATAGCTGTTTGCCCCATTATTAATGATGTCAAGTTTGATCTCTCCATGATAAAGGCACATTTTCCTCTTTGTGATTAATCCGTAATTTAGGAAGTTTTACTATGTGACTGCAAAATCTTGTTCTGAATGACATTTCACCCATTATTATTCATTAATTAACCTTGCCTAAATCAATTATTCCATAGTTGTTTGTAAAATATTGATTTCCTAAATCTGCCATTACTTATACATTTATTAACTGGCATTCATCTGTAGAGAAGAGCTTTCCCACTCTAATTCCCTACCTTTTTACCATTTTAATTTATTTTTTTAAATTTGTTTAAATTTTAACTTTTTACCATTTTTAAAAAAGGATTACTATGAACTCCTGTATTTATTTTTTACATATTCGGTGTGTTATAATTTATCACTGTCATCATTCTTTGTAATGTTCTAATCGTCCCAAATTTGGCCAGTGGGATCCCCTTTGAGCACATTTTTGTGTCCTTTTGGCATATTTACAGTAGCACTCCCTTGCTTTCTGACATAATATTATTTTCCAACCTCACTTGTTACTTTCCTGAAGGGCAGAGTTTTTTGGGGGGTGGGGAATGATGAGTTTAGTTTTGGACATACCCTATTAGAATTTGGTATACATCTGTGATATCTACTGTCTAGTAGACAGTGTACACACACACACACACACACACACACACACACACACAGAGAGAGAGAGAGAGAGAGAGAGAGAGAGAGAGAGAGAGAGAGAGATCTATGTACATCTTCAGCTTTGTTTCCAATGTGTTCGAGTGGTGATATTTTCTTTTGACAAACTAGGCAGCAACTATGAAAGGGGAAACACGAATTGTGGGTGGACTTCTGGCTATCTCTCCCATAAAGAGTAATTGGTTTGCCTATCAGTAGTTTCCAAGAAGGACGGGAGCAAGATGATCCATTGGGAGGGAGAAGAAAAGATTAGAGCTTCTATTTAGATTTATGTTTATCTATTTTTCACATCTCTATAATATACAGGTTTTATAAAATACAGAGTAAAATAAGTACAGTAATATATGTATGTCACCTGTAAATAAATAACCACACACATAGAGGGGTCTAGGCCCAATTTTTAAAATGAAACCATGAACAACAGTATTTAGAGATCCCTAGTATAACTGTGGTTGAAGCTATGGGTTGCAAGGAATCATCTGGGAGGTATTTATAGAATAAGAAGAGCAGAGGGTCTAGAATGGAGGAACAGGGAAGCTCTAACCTTTTAGAAATGAGAAAAGGGGTAGAGTAGACACTGAGAAAGGAGACGAAGAGAAATCTAGGCCAGAAGCAGGAGAGAAACCTGGGAGAATGCTATCACCAACACACAGAATGATGGAAGTGCCAGCTGTTTCATATATCCATGAGGTGCTGAGAAAGAGAGGTCAGAAATGGGCCCACTGGATATGGTAACGTGGTGGCCAACATATTTTGCTGACTGATTGCAGTGTCCTAAGGTAAGGGTGCCAGGAGGTGTGCAGAAAGTGAGGACAAGCCAAGAACTGTGACTGTAAAGGGGAGAGAGATGAGACAGATTCTGGAAGAGTGTGTGGAACCAGCTAGCACGATTGTCACTTCAGCTGCTGTAACAAATACAACCCAGCTGTGAAGTATGTATCATAAGAGAATGTGGTGTGGACTTTCTGAGAGACCTGGAGTCTAAAGTTTTGAGAGAAAGGGGCTGCAGAAGCCTACCTGGGTGTGGCTGAAGGGAGGCAGAGAGTAGCATAGGGGCATTTTGGGGCATGTGCTTTGATAGCACAGCGTCAGGAGCAATCCTTATTTGTTGAATAACAATAACTTTCAACTCTCCTCCACCATGGCTGGGCCCAATCTGAAGTGCCCCAGTACAACCGCTTACACGGTTTGAACTGTCACGACACAAATCCATGACAAGCTCTGTTCTGTCTTTAGTACTGCCTGTCTTCTATTTGAAGTCCTTTCCTGTCCTATGGAAGTGTCACTCCATTCCAGGGCACACAGTTCTGTTCCGTGTCCCGCCTGACCCTTTCTTTCTGTGACTCCTCGCCTGAACAGAGCTTTCACTCAGAGCCTCTCCTTGTACTTGTACTCCAGCAGCATTAGAAACATAATCTGCGCTAAAAGGTGAGCTTGTTAATGTGCTTGCAGGGAATGAGCTTGGCCTTGCTTCGGTGAGATGTCACAGGAAGGGCCCAGGTATGTTATTCACAACAGCTTCAGTTCTTCTCTGGGCTCTTCCACTCCCCAAAAGTAAGGCCTAGGGCAAGTGCTTAAGCCTACCAGGCCCAGGTTCCTCAATCTTAAAACAGGCAATGATGATAATAATATCTAGCCAGTAAGTCATTATGAGAATGAAATGAAGTCATCCTCAAAGAGCTCTCTACATGTAATAGTGAGCATGTTAATAAATTCATTCATTGACTAAATATGTACTGAACATGTATTTTGGGCCAGACATTGTCCAGTCACTGGGGATATGACAGTGCAAAGAATTTTTCAAAAAGAACAAATCCTTGCCCTCATGAAGCTTGCATTCTAGTGAGGGAGAGGAAAAGTAAACAAATGAATGTTAATACAATGCCCATTAATAATACGTTCTATGAAGAAAAATAAAGGAGGATGATAGCTAGGGAATGAATGGGAGGGTGAATTGAGATAGGTTCTGGGGTAACTTTCCTGAGGAGGCAACTGTGAGTACAGACTTCATTTAGATGAAGTGAAGCCATGAGCTACGTGAAGATGGGGGTGGGAACATTCCAGGCAGAGGGAACAGCAAATGCGAGGGCACTCAGGCAGGGGCACTCTAGGAGAAGCACCAACTATGAGTGTGTGGGGTAGAGGGCAGGGAGATTAGAGAGATAGACATGACAGATTGAGTCTTATAGGCCACTGGAAGAACTCTTTGCTCAATTCTTTTCTAAAAATCTTAGATACCAGGATGGGCGTGGTGGTTCATGCTTGTAATCCCAGCACTTTAGGAGGCCAAGACAGGAGGATTGCTTGAGGCCAGTAGTTCGAGACCAGCGTAGGCAACATAGCAAGACTCCATCTCTACAAAAAATTAAAAAGTAGACTGGCACAGTGGCGCACACCTGTAGTCCCAGCTACTCAGGAGGCCGAGGAGGGAGAATTGCTTGAGCCCAGGAAGTTGAGGCTGCAGTGAGCTATGATCGTGCCACTGCACTCCAGCCTGGGTACAGAGAGAGATCCTGGCTTTAAAAAAAAATGATGTTAGATAATATTGGAAAGTGACAGAGAGAAACATTTATTTATTTGTTTGTTTGTTTGTTTGTAATGATCCCTTTGGCTGTTGTGTGGGACAGGGATTGTAGGGTAGGCAAGAATAGATCAGGGAGACCAATTAGGAGGCTCTCCCAGACATCCAGGCAGGGGATGCTAGTGGCTTGATCCAGAACAGAAGCAGTTAGCATGGTAAGAAGTAGTCATATTCAGGATATGTTTTAAAGTTAGAGCTGACAGCATTTGCTGATGAATTGGGAGTGGAACGGGAAAGAGTGAAATCAAGGATGACGCTGAGGCTTTTGGCCTGAGTGAGTAGGTAAATGGTGTATCTTTAAAAAATATATATTGGTCACATTAGATATGATCATTATCATCTGCAGCAGCATGTTGACACTCAACCCTATTTAATGACTATCCGGAACAGTCTTGAGAAGATAAGAATTCCAAGGTCATGATCAGCCTTTGTAGAAAGGGGGGAGTGACTGATTAGCTCTTTCTGCCATGGGCATAGGATTGGGGCTAGGTGGCCCATACGCTAAACAGTTATCAACTTGGGCCCAGAGCAGAGGTTCTCAGAGTATGGTCCATGAACCAACAGCATCAACATCACCTGGGGACTTGTTGGAAATGCTGATTCTCAGACCCCACCCTAGATCTATTGAATCAGAAACTCTGGAAGGGAAGTAGGCTTAGCACACTGTTTTAATGAGCTTTCCGGGTGATTCTGATGCATGCTTGAGTGTGAGAACCACTGGTTGAAGGAATTTCCTTGCTGATGGCACCTGGAGAAGGCTTCAGTGTTCCCCAGGGATGGTCCATCATGCTGTGTTTTCCTAGAACATCTGTGTGAAAAGAGATCGCTGCTTGGGAAGAGAATAGGCAGGAAGGAAGGTGGAGAGCCTAGGAATCTAGAAAAGGTATTGTTGCAGGGGTCCTCAAACTTTTAAAACAGGGGGCCAGTTCACTGGCCCTCAGACCGTTGGAGGGGAGGACTATAGTTTAAAAAAAAAAAAGGAATTTGTTCATAGTTTTTTTTTTTAAACTATAGTCCGCCCCTCCAACGGCAGTGAACTGGCCCTCTGTTTTAAAAGTTTGAGGACCTCTGGTTAGGGTGTTGGAGCTCCCAGAAGTGGGCCTGGGAGCTGAGTGAAGAATTAGCTAGATCAGAATCCTTTCCTTGGTAAACATGGCTTGCTTAACACTGTGTGTGTGTGTGTGTGTGTGTGTGTGTGTGTGTGTGTGTGTGTGTGTGTAGAGGGGGAATATATTTATTTTTCTTTGTCTGCTCCTAAAATTTTAGGAAGATTTTATTTTTAAAATTTCTAACCTTCCCAGCAGCCTAAATGGATAAAAGGAAAGGGTCAGTCAGCCTTTTATCTGTGCTAACACCAGAGTTTTAAAGGGAGAATTACGTAATTCCAGTTCCTTCAAGTAACCACGGAATGCTTGCTCACATGTGGGTCCTACAGCACCAAGGAACACCTGGGGAAGCATGAGGTCTGTGTTGTTTCTTGTCAGAAAACTGCCTTCCAGTCCAAAGCTTCAAACGTGCATTGCCGCAGGCTGGGTTACAATCTGTGCTCTGGCCAGGGTTTCTGTGACCTTAAACTCGGTGACCTTGAAATGTCTCTGCTTCTCTTGAGGGTTCTCTCCCTTCTCCACCATTGTTGTCTGCTACATACCATTGACACTGTTCCCATCCTGGGTGGTTCCCATTTCTCAACCCACCTGAATTCTCAGAAGCATTTGGCACTGATGGCTGCCATCCATCTTGAAACTTATTTTCCCCTTGATGTCTGTGACCTTTAATCTACTTCCTTGCTAGCTGGCTGCTAGCAGGCTTCTTCCTCTATAGCTGAGGATGGTCTCATCCATTCCCAGGACTTTAAGCATGACCTACCCATGTTCTCATGTGCCCCAACCTCCACCTGCAGCTCAGATCTGGCTCCTGTGTTTCAGACCCTACGTCCACCTGGAGTTCCACAACCCTCCTAAATGCAGCATGTTGATCTCGAACTTCTGACCTCATGTGATTCTCCCACCTCAGCCTCCCAAAGTGCTAGGATTACAGGCAAGAGCCACCATTCCTGGCCTCAAATAAGCATGTTAAAATGTGCTCATCCCCTGCACCCGGAAACCTGCTCTCAGCCTTTATCCCTGATAATAGTGAATTGCTCCGGCATCCCTCCAGTCTTTCAAGCCTGAGCCCCTGAGCTCTGTACACCATCCTGTCCTCCTCCTCCTCCACTTCCCATATTCAGTCACTAATCGAGTCTGTGCAATCCACCTACAAAATGCATTCCAGATCCATGCACCTCTCTCCGACTGCATGCACCTTGTACAGACCCACGGCATCTCCATTCCTTTTTCCTACTCTTAGCCCTAGCTATGCTGAGGTTCTATTTTGCCTCCAGGTCTGACACCATTTACTAAGTTACTTGTTCTCTCCATAACACTTTAATTTTCTGCGCCTCGCCATCATTCCCCTTTGCTGGCTAACTCCTCATCCTTCAAGCTTCAGCTTAGATGGTGCCTCTCGTGAGAAGCCTTCCCTGATCTCCTTACTGCCAGCCTAAGACTGCCTTTGAGTCTCACCATGCTGTTATTGACTCCTTTATTTGCCTGGATTGCACTTCAGCTATACAAGTTTGGTTTATCTTATTCGCTGTAAGAGTTGTTGTGTGTCTGGCACATAGGAACACAGAATGAACAAGCCATGGAGGCTATTTCCCAGCACACCTTCAGACTAGGTCTGGGACTTGTCTGGGCCTTAGAGTGAGGTGGGTCCATAGGGAACCCCTTGGTGTGAGGCAGCAGCAGTTCTTTCTCTGTGTGCTTTCTCTTTGTGCTCTGTCTGGCATCAGTAAATGGAGGGCAGAAGACCCAGCAAGAATTCCAGACATGCCTGCAATCTCCCTCCATCTGGGTAGATGACCCTTGCAGGCTGGTGGACTATTAATCAGCCCCCATCACCTAGCATTTTGTAAATGAACATGCGTTGAAGAGGAATGGTCCTATTCGGCTCAGTTATCTTCAGCCCATGAGTGAAGTAGAAAAAATGGCTCCTGTTTCCAAATTTTTACCTATGAAGACTGGAACCTTCTTCCTCTCATCCCCTTAACCAACAGGTCACACACCCCTAATATGGCATTTGTCATGCTGGTTTGTAATTATTTCTCTATGTCTCTGTCCTTTGGGGAGCTCTTCGAGGAATGGACCAGATTTGACTCATCTCTTAGGCCTCAGTTGGTGGCAAAGAGTCTGGCATAGACTAGGGGGTCACAAGAGTTTGCTGAACAGATGTCCCAGGCATATAGTATTTTGCTATTGGATATAAGCCAAGAGTGGTAGTGATGAATGACTGCCAGAGCCCCCTTCTGATTCCAGGAACCCTGGCCAGCATTCTCTCAGTGTTGTGTATAGGAAAAATGCCACAAGTGCCTTGCAGGGGATGCTGGCATCACTAGGTATGTAATAACAAGTCGTGATGCAATGTTACTGGGTCAAAGTGTGAAGCAAGGGCCTCCCTGCAACACCCAGCAAGGAGGAAGTGATGCAAGAGAAGACACGGTGGACGCCCCTGGACCGGCTCCAGAGCTTTCAGAGCTTGTGCTTCAGGGAGTGTATCTGGGTGACACCACCTCTGTGAATTTCACAAACCTGAGTGTGATGTCAGGAATGGAACTCAAAGCCTGGTCCTTCCACCCTCTCCACACTACTGGGGAAGATGTAAAACTGGGCCCAAAGGATGGCCTTTTTGCTTTGCCAGAAGGTGATATGAATTCAGGAAGAAAACTGCTCCCAGACATGCCCCATCCACTAAGCTACATCTCTGTACCCAGGGATGCAGCCTTTTTAATTTACCTCCTGAAAGAAATGAGGTGTCTTAGGTTGGGTTTCCTGGAAAATATAATTAGAGTCAGAGATTGGTGTGCAGGAAGTTTATTGGGAGCGCCCTCAGAAGCAACACCTATTAGGGAGGGAGGACAGTGAGGTAGGGAGGTGGTGGCAGAGGAAGTTGCACTGCAATGCCAATATGTTTGTCATGGAGGCCTTAGCTCATCCCTCAGGGGGCTCCAGAGCTGGGGTGGCCTTGCAGAATTGGCCCAAACTGAGGCAAAGGGGCTGGACCTTTGGACAGCCCCCACCCCCTGGAAGGGGGCAAAAAAAGCTCCTATCAGCTCAGAGCAGTTTCCAGAGAGGACTCAGAAGCTGATAGTCCTGGTGGCTGGGGGAGGAGATGCCTGGGAGAAGGTACCTGGACATCACAGCATCCACCATAGGGAGTTGAAAATGCAAATATACCTGAGAAAAGCAACAAAGAGTTTCAGTGGATAACAAGGAGCAAGAGACTGATCCCAGAGCCTTTTGGGATGAGGTTAGAATAAGGGTCATGGAAGTGGATTTGAGGTCAAAATGAACAGGACCAAGGTGAGGGAAGAGAAGAGAATGTGCAGAGAGGCAAGGATGGGGAACCTGGATTCAGACTGTGTAGATTTGCCCTGGGGCTTTCCTGCTGTGGAATTCTGCTCGAAGTGCCTGGAGTCCAGGACCAGGAATGCACCTTATCCTTTGAGAGACCTTGAGTAGAAGGTTCTCTTTTTGTTTCAGTTCTTCCACTTGGCAAACCAGGACCTCATCCAGGGGCTTCAGTCTTTGAGGGGGAGAAAGGCAAAACAGGGCAACCATCTTTTGGGTACCCTCCCACGGCTGGGAGTTTTCCTAACTTCTTTTTTTTTTTTTTTTGAATTGGAGTCTCACTCTATCGCCCAGGCTGGAATGCAGTGGCACGCTCCCGGCCACCACAGCCTCGACCTGCTGGGCTCCAGCGATCCTTCCGCTTCAGCCTTCCAAGTAACTGGAACTACAGACGCATGCTACCACACCCGGCTAATTTTTTGATTTTTATTGTAGAGATGAGGTCTCACCAAGTTGCCCAGGCGAGTCCTCGAACCCGCGGGCTCAGGCAATTCACTCACCTCAGCCTCCCAAAGGCATGGGATTACAGGCTGAGCCACCGAGCCCGGCATCCTACCTTCTAATAAATTCCTACTTACTAAAAAAAAGAAAAGAAAAGAAAGGCAAAACACACTATATCCATATATACGGCAAAGGACACAGATAAAAAGGAACACCATTGATTTGAAACCAGATATAAATCATTATCAGAATCACAGAGGCTGGAATGGGTCAATTCAACTCACTCATTACAGATGAGGACAGACTCAGGGAACTCAAGTCACTCAAGTGACTTACCCAAGGACTCCCAGCTCAAAATTAGGCCCGAAATTCCTACCCCTTGGTTCAGGGCTCATCCATAACACCCAGTTTCTATAAATCTTTACAAGGCGGACTGTCTTCTTAAAAGCAATCTCAAACTCAGGCAGACTCCAATTTCCCAAGCCAGTTTTCTCTTAGGTGCCCCTCTCTGTTGGACGTTCCTGTGCTTCGTGGAGTTCTGTCCCTGCCACTGCTTGCCAGCACCAGTGGAAGGCCTGCCAACTAGAGAGGCCTTGGAGATATTTGCATTTGGGTGAAAGGGGCTGATGGTCTTGGACTCACAGCTGAAGGTTTTCTGGGGTGGAAATTAAAGTGGCAGCAGGAAGCAGAATGCGACCTAATTAGCAGTTTGGTCTCCCAGGCTGACCTCCTTTCGGGAAAGCTGGCACTCATAGGAGCATAAAGCAGCTGTCGTCTCTTCCCTGCCTGGCCAGGTGGGCTCAGAGCAGTGCCAGCCCAGCCGTCACCCCATGCCAGATGCCCTCCTAGAATGAAGGCTCGCCTCACCCCCCAGAGCTCTCCATCTATGGCTCCAAGCAGGGTTTCAAAAACAAGTGGTACTCCCAGCATGAAACCCCTTAAAAAGGAGGGAAGGAAAAGAGAAGACAAAAGCCTTTCATATCTCTGGGGGGCGGGGAGGCTTAATGACTTGAATGGAGCTCAGTAGGTGGGGGGGAGGGGGGAGGGGGGAGCAGAGGGCTGCGCTGCGGGCAGTTGATGCGTTCACCAGCGTCTCGCACCTGTTGTTGTCTTCTGTGGCCACACGTGCAGGCGACCCTGGGATCTCCAGCTAAACAGGCGAGGAGTGTAATTAATCCATTGTTTAGCATTATTGGCTCTCACTGCTGCGCGGATTCTTCCTGGCAGTTCTCCCAGCCTGATGGTGGCGGTGGAGGCAGCAGCTCAGCGAGCAAGGAGGGGGTTGGGAGGATTGAGACGTCAGGTCCAGGGAAGGGCAACTACTTATTAAAGGAGGCTCATGCCTAGGGGTGAGGGGAGGATAGTGCCCAGCTCTCCTCCGTGGCGGGGAGCTTCCCACTGCTAGGAAATAATGTCTATCTGTTTGGCTCCTCCTGGGAAAGCCCGTTTTTCCACCTTAGTCCTGGGAGGTTGGCTAAGTGTGAGCACAATGTGGATGATGTTTGCCCAGAGATCTGAGCCTTGTCTCCACCTCAAACTGAGCTGTTTCCTACTGCCTGGCTTCTCATCTGGTGTGGCCACCAACTTTCACCTGACGTAAATGATCCAGCATCAGCCTAGGCAGGGATCTTAACAGCCTCCTTGGGGATAAGAGCCAACACTTTGACAGGTCTTACTAAATGCCAAGCACTGTTCTAAGCACTAGGCATGTATTGTCTCATTGAGTCTTCACAACAATCTTATGAGATACGTGCTATTTTTTTTTTTTTTTTTTTTTGAGTTGGAGTCTCACTCTGTCGCCCAGACTGGAGTGCAGTGGCCGCTTCCGGCCACCGCAGCCTCGACCTGCTGGACTCCGGCGATCCTTCCGCCTCAGCCTTCCAAGTAGCCGGAATTACAGGCACGCGCTACCACGCCCGGTTAATTTTTTGGTTTATTGTAGAGATGAGGTCTCGCTGCCCAGGCGGGTCTCGAACCTTCGGGCTCAGGCAATCCACTCACCTCAGCCTCCCAAAGGCGCGGGATTACAGGCTGAGCCACCGAGCCCGGCTTGATACGTGCTATTTTTATCCCTAATTTACAGATGGGGTAAGGGAAGCACAGAGAAGCTAAGTAACTTACCCAAAGTAGCACAGCTAATAAGAGGCAGAGGTGGGATTCAAACACTAAGTCTGGCTCCAGAACCTGTGTGTCCAACTGTTGCACTGAACAGCCTCTTCCTGGGGGATGGTTCTCAGCTCACCCACCTAGCACCTCTTCTTGGTATTTCAATCCTTGTATCTACCTGCCAGGGAACATTTCCACTTCTGTCCTCTGAATGCAGATCATTCAGTGGAGGAGCTTTGCTGTCTCCTTTTTAACCAGCCAGCACTCGGCATGCCTTTCATGGTTTGGTCTATTTGGGGAATCCTGGAGATAAGGGGTTACTTCAGCTCAGCTCAGTGGTTCTCAAACTTAAGTATGAGAACTTCTAGACCCCTCAGCCTCCCAGATTTCTGGTTGGGTTGCATTACTCCTCTCTCTAGAGGATAAAATAGGATTGTAAAGTGCATGTGCTTCTTCACTCTGTGCTGGTGCCTGCAGCCAGGAGAGCTGGAGCAGCTCTGTGCGTCTCGACTGCCAGGCACTGGTCTGTGGGAGCCTTGCTGAGTCCACTGATTCTCAGAGGCACAGAGCAGAGACAGACAGCTAAAGAACAGGCAGAGGGATCGTGAAGCAGCCCTAGTGATTGCTGCTACTTAATTGGATGGTTATTGGATTGCCAGGGCTGGGCCTTGAGGGCTCCTTACTTAGAAGCATGCAAAAGCCCCATCTGAGACAGTGAGGGAAGCTTTTTGCTTCGCTGGACTCATGTAGACCGTGCCTTCCTTTCTCTCCTAATTTCTGGGAACACATTCCTGGAACTTGACATTGTTGAAGAATAAAACAAGGACCACCCAAGCTTATGTGTGTGTGTGTAGCCTAGTCTATTGGCTTGCCAGGCAAGGGAGCACAGGCTGATGAGTAGTTCTCTGAGGAGACTGGTCAGAGTTTTTTAGTGCTAGATAGGGAAGCTCTTGGTGATTATGCAAATTAGAGATCAAAAACTGGCACTGGGGACAAGATGGGAGCATCACAAACTCTGTACACTGTTGTTTAGAACAAGTCCAATTGTTCATTGGTTAGGAAAGTGGCTTCAGTTAGGTCACGTGATAACTCGTATCTTGGGTTCTTTGACCACGCAGCTTTCAGTTTTGCCACCTTCTAGACAAGTGGTGCTGTAAATTAAAAAATTGTTATTTTACAACTTGCCAGAGCTCTACCTGCTGCAGGCTCAGAAAGACCCAAGTTGGTTCTCTGAGGTCATTTGAGCCCTTTCTGGGCTGAGTCAACTGCAAGCAACCCATCAGAAGGAAATGCAGCTGCTCCCAGAGTCCTAAGGCCCAGGTTGGTGATCCTTTCCTCTATGGGCAGAGCAAAGCAAGCAAGGTGCCCAGGGGTAGTATTTAAGGAGGCGTGCACTGTTAGTGTCCCACAAGTACAGAGTGGGCCCTGGAGAGTTAATGCCTCCTTAAATATTCACCCTAGTCCTACAGCCTTCCAAGCTATAAGAGGATGTTTCTAGTGTTCATCTTGCTATAAAACATTCTCCTTGGATGAACTGTGACTGCACTCCACATACATGATATTTCCAGTTGCTCTTGTTTTTCCCACACTAGAAGTGGATAGGGTGTGTTTCCTAGGACCAGGAAGGGAGAGTGGAAAGGAATGCATCTCAGGATGTGTCAGCTCTTGATCAGGAGCTGCCTAATTCCATGGATTTTAGTCATGTGACTAGATCATGGAGGCACAGGCAGTCTGTCCCATTACAGAACTGTACTTAGTATTTTCTCACCATTCACTCAGGCCAGCAACATTTTGTTTCAGGAGATATTTATTTGAAGTTTCAAGCCACATGGAAATTACTCATATCAGATCTCATTCATGGAATTCTTTATGCCTGGCCATTCATCAAACAGCATCAGCAAAATTGATCCCAGTTTCCTCAATGTGACCTTTCCTACAGTTTCTAGAGAGGCATTTGAGTCCAATCCCAGGTAAAATGATTTACAAATAAACACGGGTCCCACATCTTTAAAATAAAAACAAACATGGGCTTCTGGGGGCAACTGAATCATGCATACCCCTGACTCTGGGTTGAATTGGGCCTCAACCGCCCTGGGCAGATAAAACTCCATTTCAGTTTTAATGACCTCTCATGAAGGCAAGTTAAAGTCTATGGCAGTTCTGATTCCAGAGGTTACTCCCCTACACCCAATTCCAAAATGTTGAACCAAGGCTGTCTCGTGATAGCATCATCATCTCTGGAAGAATCATTCCTTTCTGTGTAATTGAAGTTGCCCCTGTTTCTTCATCCTGTGGCTATTTTCAGCTGTTTCTTCTTGTTCTGTCCTTCAAAGACACAGGGAGGAGCCAGCCACCAACTGCTCGGTAATAATCCTTCATGTGCAGCATGTGAAAAGCATACAAGAGAGTGCAGGGTTAATGCAAGAGCTGCAGTCCTATTCATTCAAGCAGGGACCTCAGGAAGTTTCCTTGTTGCATCCCCCCAACTCCCAACATCAACTAAGCATAATGAAGTCAGTTCAGGATGGGCTTTAAGCCCAACTTCACTTGCTTTGGGATTCGTCACTCAGGCTCCTATATTAAATTCACCTTGGGGTCCATGGTAAATTTTATGAAATGTTACTTTCCTCTTTACGGCTAGCATAAACATTTATTATACATCCTGTGATATATGTTTCCAGGAAGTAAGGAAATGCTGTTGTGGAAAGATATGATTCCCAACTGATTTGAAATATAGACAAATCGCATTTTTAGAAGGGGGCCAGGACTTTAATGGAAAAAAAGTAGTTATCAGATTTTTTTTTCTTGTCTTTCTCTGCTTTCTCCTCTGGCACCAGTTAAAGGAACATTTCTCATCCTTTCTCCCCATGCACACAAAAGATGATACCTGATATGAAATGCTGTCAAATCCTGCTTCATTAAAGCTCACAAAAGCTAATGCACAGCTCCCCTCACACTGCCCTAAAATGGGAACAAAGAAGCAGAATAATGTCAAAATAGAACACAAAGGAAAAGAGTTTATCCTCTGGGCCTGGGAGATGAAAGGTATGAGAAGTCATCTGTGAATGCTGGGCTGGGCCAATGTTTCTAGGGCTTGTTTCATAGATGATGGGGGATTGCCAGCCAGGCCAACTTGTACGAACACAGCAAGAGTACAGTGAAGGCCCTCCAACAAGGGCCCAGGTGATAGTTCTGTCACTGACTCAGTCACAGGCAAAAGGTGGGTTATTTGCCTCAGGTCAGGGACATCTAAACAAACAGAGAATGTGACCTTCCCACTTACTTGTTGTGCAGTAGGACACTCTTTGAAGAGAAAAATCTTAGAACATGAGTTTGGTTGGGGGACCCTGGTTGGAGAACCCAGAAAACAGATAGTTGTGAGAGGTGTGCTGGATTCTTAAAGGGAAGTAGCTGTGAAAAAAAGAAAAGAAAAGAAAAGAGAGAGAGAGAAGAGCAAGTCACATTAAGAGTTCATTACTACTAGCAGCATGAACAACCGTGAGGACCAGGCCATTTGGCTTTGTGACTTAACAGGGTTCTGTAACTCACAAATGGGGCAAATGTATGCTACCGGTTCAGAATATGACCCCTAGGAAGGTGAGAGGGCAAATTCAGAGTAACCTAGGTGACATCACAAAGATGGCAGAGCTGGGACTTGAAATCTCACCTCAAGGGCTAAAATGATATCGTGCTATTCATCAAAGTGAAGATAGAACATAACCCACACCCTTCCCACTATCCTACATTGCCGCTTCACTCAGGCTCCTGGTGTCCCCTTCACCTTCACCTTCCTTCACTCTTTTGTCATCCACAGCTAAAGCCGATTACTGGGTACTGTCACTGAGCCCTGGGAAGAGAAAAACAGTGAGGGCTGGAAAGCCACTGGGATCACACCCTCTTCAGTTGGCAACTGAGGTTGCGTCTTACTTAGGTTACCCCAAAGCAGAACCTAAAATAAGCAATTGAGAACAGGTAGTTTGTTTAGGAAGGGATTCCAAAGAACAAGAGTAAGGGAATGGGAATGCGAGGCACAGATGAAGAGAAAGTCAATATAAGGATGCATTATGAAGACCCTGCTCTGCCAGGATCTCCTAAGAGGCATACAGGATGCCTTTCAAAAATGTCCATATAAAAGATGAGAGGCAGGACCTAGCTCCCATCCCCCATTGGTTGAGGGCTGCCCCTGTACGTGTTGACATTTCTGAAATTCCCAGCTGGGCATGCAATGTCCTGGCCTCATAAGTACCTCAAGTCAGAGAACAAAGGCATGGTGCTCACTCATGGCGAGACAGGTGAGCCTAAGCTCACAAAGAACTGTCCACCCCAGTCAGCTCTGGAATCAGAGATACGACTGATAGGATGTGTGATAAGGTGCCAGATACATCTACTACAGTCTATAAGTTTGTTGAGGGGTAAGAAAACAAGGAGATTTTGTACTACCACGGGGGAACCAACTTGGACAAAAGTCCTCTCAGAAAATAAGCTGATCTAAAATTATTCAAACTGACAGAAGTGAGGAGGTTTAAAAAAGAGGAGTTGGAGAGGGTTACTAAGAGTTGGATGGAGGATACAGTCAGAGAAAAGGGCAGAAATCTTCCTGGATACCCAACATCCTGTACATTAGAATTCACTAGATATCTGAACCTGTAGAGTCCTCAACATGGGGTCATAAAGGAGGTAAGACCACACTATAATGAGACCTTCTGGTTCCAACATTTATAAACCTTTGTGGGCAGAGACCAGGATGCTCTACACAGTATTGATTTCAGGGCTACAGCAAAGTCATTCTTTTAGTAAGGGTGTTTAGAAAGACTGGAGTGCTTGAAAACAGGGAAGGCTTAGGCTGGAATCTTGATTAGACTTTTGGAGTTGTATGTCCTACAAAACCAGAGTGTAGACATTGCCACTTCTACCTGCAGCAAAGGGAACAGTCAAGGGTCTCGGAGGCACGGCAAAGCCAAACGTGTTTCAAGAAAAAGAAAGCCCCCCTGTGGCATTTATATTGTAAATACTTCAATCCTAGAAAAGGCCTGAAGATTATGAGGCTCAGAGATTAGTAGGATGAGGTTTATGGGGTTGAGGTAATTAAGTATATGAAAGGATCATAGCAGATGCATATAGGAAAGACCTATTAAGTCATCCATTACCAATACACTGGTGCCTCCCAATACCACAATCCTTTTTTGATTTTTTTTGAGTTGGAGTCTCACTCTGTCACCCAGACTGGAGTGCAGTGGCCGCTACCGGCCACGGCAACCTCGGCCTGCTGGGGCTCTGGCGGTCCTTCCACCTCAGCCTTCCAAGTAGCTGGAACTACAGGCGCGTGCTACCATACCCGGCTAATTTTATTATTATTATTATTGTAGAGATGAGGTCTCACCAAGTTGCCCAGGCGGGTCTCGAACCCGAGGGCCCAGGCAGTCCACTCACCTCAGCCTCCCAAGGCGCGGGATTACAGGCTGAGCCACCAAGCCCAGCTCACAGTCTTAACAGCTATAGTAAATGTATATTATTTGTCTTCTCAGTGTCCCCTCCTCTGGAGAATTGACTCACCTCCATTTTATGTTGTTCTGGTGGAATATAAATCACACTGCCTTACTCCATAGCATCTCTAGCTCCACTATTCCATATTCCAACCACAAGGGTAATAGTGGTAGAATCAGTCTTCAAATACCTCCACTCCTCTGGATACTGTGATTCATTCAAGGATGGATGCGTAACTCAAACAGGAATAATCAAAATCTCCACTGAGGTTTGATATATTGATACTGGCAGATTAAGGGTCTCTCACTTTGAAACTTCTTTAAATAGCACTACCCAGAAGGAAGAACAACTGGAGAGACTGAAATATACTGTTGAGATCCTGAATCCAGTCATGTCCCATGCCAGAATTACCTTCAGACTTGTCAGTTATGTGACCAATAAGTTATTTATGTATTTATTTATTTTGCTTAAGCTAGTTTGACTTGAATTTATGTCATTTGCAATGGAGAAAATGTCTCACTCATACAGTATTTACTGAGCACATGATGTGGTTTATGCTAGGTATAGTGGGTTGAATGTTGACTCCCCAAAAGATATATCTACATCCCAAACACTGTGAATATGACTTATTGGGGAAAGGAGCCTTTGCAGGTGTAAGTTCATTCAGGATCTCAAGATGATATCGACTATCAGGATGGGCCCTAAATCCAATAAAAAGTGTCATTATGAAATACACAGAGTAAGACATACAGACAGAGGAGGCAGTCACATGAAGATGGAGGCAGAAACTGGAGTGAGGTAGCCACAAGGAATGCGAACTGCTACTGGAAGCTTGAAGAGGTGAGAAAAGATTCTCCCATAGTGTCTCCACAGTGAGTCCAATTCTGCTGACATCTTGATTTCAGACTTTTGGCCTCCAGAATTGTGAAAGGCCAATATCACCCAGTTTGTGGCAATTTGTTATGGCAGCCATCGGGAATTTGTATATTAGGTAAATGATTCAAATTTGAAAAGGGAGAATGATGGCTCTGGAGATGGTGGCATAAAATATTAATATTTATTTGAAATAATTATTATACAATAACTGCTTTATTGAAGTATGTGCAGAGTGATATGGGAGTGAAGAAGATTGGTTTATAAAACAAGGTCACAAAATAGATGTAGAACCATATAACGGTTCAAAGAATTACCTGGGTTCAAATCTTAGTTCACTACTTACTCTACAATAAAAAGCTGTGCATCACTGGGTAAGTTGCCTAACCTCTCTGGGCTTCAATTTCTAAATCTGTAATACAGGGATGGCAATAATGATACCTTCTTCATAGGGTTTTTGTGAGAATTCAATGAGATAATATCTGTAGTGTGTTTAGATTAGAACCTAGTATGTGGTAGGCACTCAGTAAATGTTATTCAGGAGAAAATTGAGGGTATCACAGAAAAGGGAGAGCTTGTGAAAGAGATTCCATAAAGTTGTTCATGAATTCCTGGGGTTATCCTAGACCCGTGCATGCGTGACTGTGACCCTAAACAGCATATCAAAGACTTTGAGTACCAAATGAAGAGACAGACCAACGTATAAGTCCAAGACTGGCCACTGGATTGTACACACATGAGATAAAGCTGAACAGTATATCAAAGACCTTGAAAAAATAACTGATATTGAAACCACAACCCCACAGAGGACTGATTAGAACTTTCAGCCTGAACACAACCAGATTGACTGCCTGCTAAAACAAACAAATAAACAAACAGCAACATTCTCCATAAGAATTAAAGAAAACTCAGAATCTAATAACATAATACTCAAACATCTAAGATACAATCAAAAATTGTTCAACATACAAAGAACCAAGATATGATACTGAGATAACACAGATGCTAGAATCATCTAAGACTTCAAAACAACTACTATAAAAATGCTCTAAGAAGTAGGTTGAGAAATTGGGGTTTTGCTCCCAGAATCTCTATCCTGTTCCATTGGTCTATATGCTTGTTCTTGTACCAATACCAGGTTATTTTGATTATTGTAGCCTTATAATAAAGTTTAAAGTCTGGAAGTGTGATACCTCCTGCCTTGTTTATTTTGCTAAGGATTTTTTTGGCTATTCATGGTCGTTTATGTTTCCATATGAATTCCTGTATTGTCATTTCCAGGTCTGAGAAGAATGATGTTGGTAATTTAATGGGTATAGCAATGAATCGGTAGATTGCCTTTGGTGCGATGGACATCTTAACAATGTTGATTCTTGCAGTCCATGAGCATGGAATTTTTTTCCATTTGTTTGTCTCATCTTTGACTTCTTTGAGCAGTGTTTTATAGTTTTCCTTGTTTGTTTTTTTGTTTTTTTGAGTTGGAGTCTCACTCTGTCGCCCAGACTGGAGTGCAGTGGCCGCTCCCGGCCACCGCGGCCTCGACCTGCTGGGCTCCAGCGATCCTTCCTCCTCAGCCTTCCAAGTAGCGGGAACTAGAGGCATGCGCTACCACACCCGGCTGATTTTTTTATTTATTGTAGAGATGAGGTCTCGCTGCCCAGGTGGGTCTCGAACCCTCGGGCTCAGGCAATCCACTCACCTCAGCCTCCCAAAGGCGTGGGATTACAGGCTGAGCCACCAAGCCTGGCTGTAGTTTTCCTTGTAAAGGTCTTTCATTTCTCTGGTTAGGAAGATGCCGAGGTCTTGTGTGTGTGTGTGTGTGTGTGTGTGTGTGTGTGTGTGTGTGTGTGTGTGTGTGTGTCTATTGTGAATAAGATTGTGCTTTTTGTTTGGCTCTTTCCCTGTTTGTTGTTGGTGTATAACAATGTGACAGCCTTTTGCATGTTGATTTGTACTCTGAGACTTTGCCAAAGTCCTTTATCAATGCCAGGAGATTTTTTGACAGATCCTCTTGGATTTTCAAGGTATAGGATCATATTGTCAGCAAAGAGGGATAACTTGACTTTTTCTTTTCCTATTTGGATACCGATTTCCTTCTCTTGTCTGATTGCTCTGGCTAGGACTTTCAACACTATGTTGAACAGAAAGAGTGAGAGTGGGCAGTCTTGTTTGGTTTCAGTTTTCAGGGTAAATGCTTCCAATTTCTGTCTGTTTCTTCTACAAAGCCTCCACCAACAACCTCCAGGGAGAGGAGAACCTGTTTAGTAAATGGTGCTAGGAAAACAGGCTGACCACCTCCAGAAGAATGAAACAGAACCCCTATCACCATACACAAAAATGAACTCCAAATGGATCAAAGACCTAAACGTAAAACCTCAAACATTAGGAATCTTAGAAAACTCAGGAGACACCCTTTTCAGAAATTGAAATAGGCAACTAATTCCTGAACAAAACCCCAGATGCCCATGCCATAAGAGATAAGATGGAGAAGTGGAACCTCATCAAACTAAGAAGCTTCTGCAAAGCAAAATAAACCATCAAGAGAGCAGGTAGACAGCTCACAGAATGGAAAAAAAATATTTGCAGCTGTATAGCTGACAAAGGCCTAACATCCAGGATTTACAAGGAACTCATACATGCCAAGAGGAAAAAAAACAAACAGCCCCATTAAAAAGTGGGCAAAAGACATGAATAGATACTTCTCAAAAGAAGACATGCAATCAGCGAACAGACACATGAAAAAGTGCTCAGCCTTACTAATCAGAGAAATGCAAATCAAAACCACATTGAGATACCACCTAACTCCAGTAAGAATGGCCATCATTAATATAACAAAAAACAACAGATGCTGGTGAGGATGTATAGAAAAGGGAATGCTTTTACACCGTTGGTGGGAATGCAAACTAGTTCAGCCTCTAGGGAAAACAGTGTGGTGATTCCTAAAAGAACTAGAAATTGACCTTCTATAAGACCCAGTAATCCCCCTTCTGGGAATTTTCCCTGGAGGACCTTAAATCACTATACAAAACAAACAAGCAAACAACAACAACAAAAAACCTGCACACACGTTTTTTGCAGTACTATTTAAAATAGCAAAAATATGGAACCAACCATGCTACCCATCAAAGCTGGACTGGATTTTTTAAAATGTGGTACATATACACAACGGAATATTACGCGGCCATAAGAAAGAACAAAATTATGGACTTCCCAGCAACTGGGATGAATTTAGAGTCAATCATACTCAGTGATCTATCACAGAAAAAAGAACAGAGTACCACATGTTCTCACTCATAAGCAGACCCTGAACATTTGTCATAATACTATAAGAAAGGGATTGGCAGTAATGGGATACTGCCGGGATGGGGGGGAGGGGACACAACATCAATAAAAGTAACTGATCTCAAACCAGGCAAAGTGGGAACCAAAGGGAGGCCCAAATTTACCTGTATGATGATCACTTTTATACCTAACCCTCAATTGTACTCTGCATCATTAAATTTAAAAAAATTTTTAAGAAAATTTTTAAAAAGAAGTAAAGGTAAACACTCTTAAAATGAATGAAAAGATAGGAAATCTTAACAGAAACAACAAAAACAGAAGACATAGAAGAACCAGTGGAAATTTTAGGAATGAAAAATATAATAACTGAAATTTTTTTAAAAATAAAAAAAAACTTAGCTGGGTTCGGTGGCTCAGCCTATAATCCCGTGCCTTTGGGAGGCTGAGGTGAGTGGATTGCCTGAGCCCGGGGGTTTGAGACCTGCCTGGGCATCTCTACAATAAATAAAAAAAATCAGCCGGGCGTGGTAGCGCATGCCTGTAATTCCGGCTACTTGGAAGGCTGAGGTGGAAGGATCGCCGGAGCCCAGCAGGTCGAGGTTGCGGTGGCCGGGAGCGGCCACTGCACTCCGTCTGGGCAACAGAGTGAGACTCCAACTCAAAAAAAAGAAAACTTCACTGGATGGGCTCAATAACCGAACCTAGATATTAAGAAAAGGATCTATAGAAACAAACCAATCTGAAAAATAGAGAGAAAAAAAAGACTGAGAAAAGATGAACAGAGCCCCAGGAACCTGTGAGACAGTACCAAAAGCTTAATAATTTTGTCATCAGAGTCCCCAAAGAAGAGAAAGAATTCTGTGTTGAAAAAATATATATTTAAAGAATTACTGTCTGAAAGTGTCCTTAGTTTGGTAAAATACATAAATGTGCAGCTTCAAGAAGATGAGTGAGCTCCCAGTAAGATAAAGCCAAAGAAATCCATAGCCTTTTAGAAATAGCAATACTGTTTTCCAAAGAGGTTGAAATAGTTTGCATTCCCACCAACTTGTAGAAGCCTTCCCTTT
The DNA here is from genome assembly GCA_027257055.1 of Cephalopachus bancanus. Classification (NCBI taxonomy): domain Eukaryota; kingdom Metazoa; phylum Chordata; class Mammalia; order Primates; family Tarsiidae; genus Cephalopachus; species Cephalopachus bancanus. Next base: position 236,215 of record JAPVLO010000544.1, on the reverse strand, counting down.
TCTCTGCATCCTCACCAGCATCTGTTGTTTTTTGTTTTATTAATGATGGCCATTCTTACTGGAGTTAAGTGGTATCTCAATGCGGTTTTGATTTGCATTTATCTGATGATTAATGAGTCTGAACATTTTTTTCATGTGTCTGTTGGCTGCTCATATATCTTTTTTTGAGAAGTATCTATTCATATCTTTTGCCCATTTTTTAATGGGGCTGTTTGTTTTTTTCATTTTGGCACATTTGAGTTCCTTGTAGATCCTGGATATTAGGCCTTTGTCCAATATGCGATTGGCAAACATCTTTTCCCATTCAGTGAGCTGTCTTCCTGCTCTCTTGATGGTTTCTTTTGCTTTGCAGAAGCTTCTTAGTTTGATAAGGTCCCACTTGTCTATCTCATCTCTTATGATATGGACATCTGGGATTTTGATCAGGAATTGGTTGCCTATTCCAATTTCCAAAAAGAGTGTCTCCTGAGTTTTCTAAGATTCTTAATGTTTGAGGTTTTACATTTAGGTCTTTGATCCATTTGGAGTTCATTTTTGTGTATGGTGACAGGTAGGGGTCCTGTTTCATTCTTCTGCACAAGGTCAGCCAGTTTTCCAGCACCATTTACTGAATAAGTTCTCCTCTCCCCAGTGGTTGTTAGTAGAGGCTTTGTTGAAGATGATTTGGTTGAGAAATCGGGGTTTTGCTTCTGAAATCTCTATTCTGTTCCATTGGTATATGCCTATTCTTGTACCAATTTCCAGGCTGTTTTGGTTATTGTAGCCCAATAATAAAGTTTAAAGTCTGGGACTGTGATACCTACTGCTTTGTTTCTTTTGCTGAGGATTTTTTTTGCTATTTGTGGTCATTGACCTTCCATATGATCCATCTATCCACCCCCATAACCCAGAGGAACTCAAATCATTCTACAAAAAAGATACCTGCACACACATGTTTATTGCAGCATTATTCACAATAGCAAAAACACGGAACCAACCATGCTGCCCATTGAAACTGGACTGGATTTTTCAAATGTGGTATATATACAAGATGGAATATTATGCAGCCATAAAGAAGGTCAAAATAATGGACTTTGCAGCAACTTGGATGGATTTGGAGTCTATCACACTAAGAGATCTATCACAGAAACAAAGAACTGAGTACCACATGTTCTCATTTATAAGTGCACCCTGACCACCTATCATAATACTACACAAAAGGGATTGACAGTAGCAAGACACTGCCAGGGGAGGGGGGCTGCATAACATCATAAAGGTGCCTAACCAGTAAGGTCCACTGGGCGGCCCAAAACTTCACCTGGACCTAAACCACTTATGTATGTAATCCTGACTTGTACCCCGCAACTTTAAAATTAAATTAAATTAAATTTTAAAAAAGAAACCATAGCTTAACTGCTTAAAAAAAGAAAAACTCCTCAAAAGTAGAAAAGCAGTGCCTCACTTGTAGGGGAACAGTGATTCAATGACAGTAGATTTCTCCTAAGAGACCATGGAGACCAGAAGGAAGTGACACAATATTTTAAAATTTTCATTATATTGTTTTTACCTATTTAGGGGGTACAAGTGCAGGTTTTGCACATGTATATATTGTTAGTGGTGAACTATGTGCTTTCAGTGTACCTATCAGCCTAATAGTGAACATTGTACCCAATAGGTAATTATTCAAACTTCATGCCCTCCCACCTTTCGTAGTATCCAATGTTTGTTATTCCACTCAGAAGGTCTATGTAACCATTTTTAAGCTCCCACTTTTAAGTGGGAGCATGCAGTATTAGAGCTTTTGTTTGTGAGTTATTTCATTTACAACAGTGGCCTCCAGCTTAATTCATGTTGCTGCAAAAGACATAATTTTATGCTTTTTTATGGCTGAGTAGTATTCCATGGTGTGTGTGAATATATTCACATATATAATGTAAATATATATATAAAATGTTTTCTTTGTTCAATTCTACATTGGACACTTATGTTGATTACATATCTTTGATGCAATAATTTTTAAGTTCTGAAAAATAGAGCAATAAACCCAGAATTGTATATCCAGTGAAAGTATTCTTCAAAAATGAAAATGAACTAAAGATATTCTCAGACAAAAAAATAAATTCATCACTAGAAGACCTGTTCTAAAATAATTGCTAAAGGAATTTTCTTAAATGTAAGGGAAATGATACCAAAAAGAAACTTGAAACATAAGGAATGAAGAAAACCAAAAATAGCATAATAATTATTTATTTACTATTAATAAAAATATTTACTTGCTGAGCAAATAAAATGAACTATTTCTTTCCTCTTGAGTTCTTAAGACTATGTTTGATAGTTGAAAGCAAAAATTATAACATTTTCTGGTGACATCTTCAGTGGTTTTAGTAATATGTAAGACAATTACAACATAAATGTGAGAGGGTAAAGATCTTATATTGCAGTAAGTTTCTATATTAAATTTAAAGTAGTCAAATATTGATTCTAAATAGACTGGGAAAAGTTAAGCATCCATATTCTAGTAATTAGAACATCCAGGCAAAAATCTATACAAAGAAATATAGTCAAAAACAGAATAAATGAATTAAAAATAACTGAAAATATGCAGACAACCAAAAGAAAGCAGACCAAGAGAAACAAGAAAAAAAAACAGGGGAAAATAATGAAATGGTAGAAATAAAAAGTTATCAATAGTTGCATAAAGAAAGATGATCTAAATACACCAATTAAAAGATAAAGATTTCTAGAATGAATGTTCTAAATTTCTTGTTGTTTGAAATAAACTAATTTTTTAAAAATGATATAGTTAGGTTAAAAGTAAAATGAGGCCAAGTGCGGTGGCTCAAGTCTTTAATCCCAGCACTTTGGGAGGCCGAGGCAAGAGGATTGCCTCAGCCCAGGGGCTCGAGACTAGCCTGGGCAACTTGGTGAGAACTTGTCACTACAATAAATTAAAAAATTAGCTGGGCATGGTAGTGTGCCCCTGTAGTTCCAGCTACTTCGAAGGCTGAGGTGGAAGGATCGCCAGAGCCTAGCAGGTGGAGGCTGCGGTGGTTGTGAATGTGCCACTGCACTGCACTGCACTCCAGCCTGGGCAACAGAGTGAGACTCCAACTAAAAAGAAAATGTAAAATGATATAAAAGTACGTACCATAATTAAAAGAAAGATGGAGTGGATATACTAGCATCAGGTAGACTTCAGAGTAAGGAAAGTTACCAGGGATGGAGGGAGAAATTACATAATGATAAAAGAACCAATTGTTGAGAAAACAACACTAAATGTGTATGTGTCTCACAACAGAACAACAAAATGCATGAAGCAAAAAACTGACTAACCTGAATGGAGAAATAGACAAATCCACAGTCATAACTGAAGACTTCAACACTCCCATCTTAGAAACTGATAGACCTATTACACAGAAAATAGGTAAAAAGTATAGAAAAACTGAACAATACCATCAACCAGCTAGATTTAATTAACAATTTTAGAACATTTCACCTAAAAACAGCAGATATGCATTGTTTTTAAGTAAATATGGAATATTCACCAATGTAGAGTCTCAGTCAAAAAGAAAGTCCCAAGGGAACTTAGAAAATATTTTAAACTAAATATAAATAAAAATACAATATTTAAAATATGTAGGATACAGCAGATATTGAATCAATGCTTAGAGGGAAATTTACAGCATTAAATCTTATATTCAAAAAGAAAAAAGGTCTAAATTAAGTATCTAAACTTACACCTTAAGAATCTGAAAAAAGAAGAACAAAATAAAACATTGCAAACAGACAGAAGAAAATAATAAAGATAAGGCAAAAATCAGTGAAACTGAGAGCAGGAAAAAAAACCTATGGAACAAAAGCCTGTTCATTTATAAAACTGATAAACCTCTACCAATATTGACAAAGAAGTAAAGAAAGAATCCAAATTATGAATGTTAGGAATCAACAAAGAGATATTACCAGAAATCCCATAAGCACTGAAAAGTTAATAAGGGAATACTATGAACAACTCTACCCACATGGATTTAACAACTTAGGTATTATTGACCAATTCCTTGCAAACTGCAAATGAATGAAATTCACCCAAGGTAAAATAAATAATTTGTATAGTTCTTTAACTATTAAAAACATTAAATTTGTTACTATTAAATAAATAAAGAAATCTTTGGGCTTGGATGATTTCACTGGAAAATTCTAATAAACACTTAAGTAAAGAATAACACAAATTCTGTACAGGCTCTTCTAGAATATAAGGGAGTATGAGACACTTCCAAATTTATTTTGTGAGACCAACATTACTCTGAGATCAAAACCAGGCAAAGGCAATACAATAATAGAAAACTACAGACCAATATTTTTCATGGAAAAAAACCACAAACATCCTCAAAAAAGTATTAGACAATCATATCCAGTAACACAGAAAAAATATGTACTACAACTAAGTGTGTTTTAACCTGAAAATGCAAGTTTGGTTTAATATTCAAAAATCAATCAATACAATCTACATTAATCATCAAAAGAAAATAGATTATATAATCATATCAACTAATGCAAAACAGGCCTTGACAAAATTTAAAATTTACTCATGATAAAACCTCTCTACAGCCTAAAAATATAAAGGAATTTCCTCAGATTGATAAAGGACATATGAGAGGGGACCCCAAAAAACCACAGAATTTATTTATTAAAAATTGTGTATTTATTCTTATATATTTAAACTTTGGTCACCTTCAAAGTACTCTCCATTTGATGCAATATACCTATTGATATGCTTTTCCACTGCTCAAAATACTTTTTTTGAACTCGTCGATTTTGATGCCTTTTAGTGCTTCTGCCACTTTTTGTTTCACCTCTTCCACATCAGCAAAACATTTCTCTTTGAGGACTTTTTTCATCTGGGGAAACAAGCAAAAAAAAAAGTCTCTCAGGTAGAAATCAGGTGAAGCAGGGATATGGGAGCCATGCTGGTTTTGTCAAAAACTGCTGAACACTCAGCGTGGTGTGTGCAGTTGCACTTGTAAATCACCCATCAAGAAATGGGCAAATGTGTTGAATCTAAAAAAAAAAAAAATTCACTGAAGCCCAGTGCAACTTCTTACAACAAAGCCAGTTGGTATGCTGATGCTGATGGGCTCCTAGAACACTTTCCTAGAGGGGAAGCCTGTACTACAAAAACTGGCCCTCGGCCGGGCTCGGTGGCTCAGCCTGTAATCCCGTGCCTTTGGGAGGCTGAGGTGAGTGCATTGCCTGAGCCCGCGGGTTCAAGACCTGCCTGGGCAGCGAGACCTCATCTCTACAATAAATCAAAAAATCAGCCGGTCGTGGTAGCACATGCCTGTAATTCCGGCTACTTGGAAGGCTGAGGCGGAAGGATTGCTGGAGCCCAGCAGGTCGAGGCTGCAGTGGCCGGAGCGGCCACTGCACTCCAGTCTGGGTGACAGAGTGAGACTCCAACTCAAAAAAAAAAAAACTGACCCTCCAAAAGATAATTCCAGGTTTATTGGGGTCCCCCCTCATAAACATAAAACAATATACCTAATGGTGAAAGACTGAATACTTTCCTATAAAATTGGGAACAATGCAAAAACATCCACTCTCACTACTCTTATTCAGCATCATAGTGGAAAACTTAGCCAATTCAATAAGGCAAGAAATAAAAAGACACACAAGTTAGGAAGGGAGAAATAAATATTTCCCTGTTTGCAGATGACATGATAGCTTACATAGAAACCCCGAAAGAATAAAAAATAAAACAAAACAAATCAAAACTTCTTAAAAATGAGTGAATTTAGGAGAGTTGAAAGGTATATTTAGATGAAACAAAAATGGAATAATATATCTTTATATTAGCAATGAACATTTGGAAACTGAAATTTAAACACTACCATTTCTATTAGTTCCACAGAAAATAAAATACAGTTCCCAACGTACCATGGTTTGCCTTACAATTTTACAACTTTACAATGTGTTTCTCAGAATGTAACCTCACTATAAGTTGAGGAATTCCTTACAACTTATGATGGGGTGATGGTATATATTGAATGAATATTGCTTTTGCACCACTGTAAAGTTAAAAAAAATTATATAAGTTGGAACATTATAAATCAGGGATTATCTGCTCTGTTGCCAGCATTAAACGTATTTTCATTTTTGACTTGTGGTGTGTTCGTTGAAGTGTCACCCCATCATAAGTCAAGGAACAACTGTACTAAGGTATAAACCACAAAAAAAGTGTATGTAAATGTCTAGAAGAGCTCTATTCATAGTCACCAAAAACTGGAAACAACCAAAATGTCCTACAAAAGATGAATGAATAAAACCTGTTATATCCATACAATGGGATATTATTCAACAATAAAAAGGAACATATTATTGATAGACAAAGCAACTCATATGACTCTCATAGGCTGAGTGAAAGAATCCAGTCTCAAAAAGTAACATAATGCATGATTTCATTTTATATGACATCCTCTAGAAGGCAAATATGCTGATGGAGAACACATCAGTGATTTCTAGGCGTTAGAGATGGGAGTGGGGAGTGACTACAAAGAAATTTCATGAGTGAGTTTTATTTGGTATAATTGAAAAGTTCTGTATCCAGATATTGGTGGTGGTTACAAGAGTCAAAACGTGTTAAAAGTCAAATAAATACATGCCCCCTAATCAATTTTACTGTGTATTAATCTAAAACAAAATAAAATTTAAAGAAGAGAACATTAAGGAAGAGGATCTGGGAAGATGACAGAGTAGGAAGCACCAGAAATCTGTTTCCCCAGCTAGACAACAATTGCACTGACAGAATCTGTCTGATGTAACTATTTTGGAACTCTGGAGTTTATTGAAGGCTTTCAACTTCCAGGGGAAGGTTTGGAAGCTAAATTGCAGTTAATTTTAGCTCTTCGCATAGTTGTAGCCACCCACCCCTAGCCTTGTGAAAGGCAGCTGTGCATGTTTCCCTGAAACAACTCACAGACAGCTTGCAGAACCCAGAGTGGGCAAAAAGGAGCCTGTCCTCCAAGTATTGGGGCTCTGTGCTCTGATTGCTGATTGCTGCTTTGGATGACAAAAAATGCAGACAAAGATGGGGAAGTCATTGTTATTGCACCTTTCTACATTGTTGCAAGCCTTCCCCTTCTAGCTGAAGAGACTTCCAGATTTAAAGTGCTGGTACTCTTTATTTCTCCCTTCGCTTTTCTTTTCTTTTCTTTTTTTCCTTTTGGGAGTCAGACATTAAAGACTAAAAAATTCAAAAGCAACTGCATATACAAGAGAGATCAAAAAGTGATTGTGCATGCCCAGGGAAAGGTGTAGGGTCAGAAAAGTCCTGAGAAAGCCTTAAGTTTGCACCTCAGGCTTCTCCTTGTCACAGAGACAAACAATAATACTCAAGAAGGCAAAAACAATAAACAAAAACAACAAAAATAGCAAGCCCTAGGAGAGGGGTATCTGATTTCCAGAGTTACTACATTATTAAATTCAAATTCCAGTTTTTACCAAAAAACTCACAAGAAACAGTAAAGAATGACCCATTCAAAGGGAAAAATGTAAATCAACAAAACTGACCCTGAAAAAGAACAAATGAGAGACTACTAGACAAAGATTTTTAAACAATTTTCTTAAAGATGCTCAAAAAACTAAAGGAAGGTGTAGAGAAAGTCAAGAAAATATGCATAAACAAAATAGAAATATCAATAAAGAGTCAGAAAACTTAAAAGGAAACCAAAAGGAAATTCTAAAGTTGAAAAGTACAACTGAAATGAAAAATTCACTGGAAGAATTAAAAGACAGATTTCCATAAGTGGAAGAAAGAACCAGTAAACTTGAACATAGGACAATGGAAATTACTGAGTTTGATAAATAGATTTAAAAGATGGAATTTCACAGAACCTGTGAGATATCACCAAATAGACCAACACACACATTGTGAGATTCCCAGAGGCAGAAGAGAGACAGAAAGAGGCAGGGAGAATATTTGCTGAAATAATAACTGAAAACGTCCCAAGTTTATTGAAAGACATGAATATAAATATCCAAGAAGTTCAACAAACTCCAAGTAAGATGAACTCAAAGACATCCATTCTGAGACACATTATAATCAAACTTTTGAAAGACATAGATGAAAGGAGATTCTTGAAAACAGCAAGAAAGATGTGATTTGCTACACACAGGAAATCATCATTAAGACTATGAACAGATTTCTCATCAGAAATTTTGGAATATATACAAAAGGAATTTAAACATTTCACTACAACACATTAAACAGAAAAAAGTAAACAGTAATGTAGGTAATGAAGAATAAAAAGGCTATAAAGCATATAGAAACCAGATAGCAAAATGACAGAAGTAAATCTCTGCTGATTAATAATTCCTTTAAATGTAAATGGATTAAACACTTCAATCAAAAACAGATATTATTGGAATAGATTTAAAAAGCAATCTAACTACATACTGTCTACAAGAGACTCACTTTAGATATGAAGATACAAATAGATTGGAAGTGAAAGGATGGAAAATGATATTCCATGCAAGTAACAAAAAGAGAGCAGAGGTGGTTATACTAGTATCAGGCAAAATAGAGTTTAAATTTTTAAAAAAGTTTATAAGAGACAAAGAAGGGCATTATATACTAATAAGCGGTTCAGTACAATGGGAAAATAGAACAATTATTACCCTTTATGCACCTAATAGCAGACTATTAAAATATTATAAATCAACAACTAACAGAATTCACTACAATAATAGTTGAATACCTCGATATTCCTACTCTTAATAATAAAATTTTAAAAACAGACAGGAGATAAGTAAGATAGAAGACCTAACACAATACACCAAGTACATCTAACAGACATATATAAAACACTACCAAACAATAGCAATACACACATTCTTCTCAATTGAACATGGAATATTTTTCAGGCTAGGTCATGTGTTAGGCCACATATTAAACCTCAATAGGTTTAAATAGATATCACACAAAGTAGTTTCTCTAATCACAATGAGGTAAAGTTAGAAATCAATAGCAGAAGTAAAACTGTAATATTCACAAACTTGTGAAAATTAAACAATAATCTTAGATAACCAATGGATCAAAGAAGAAATCACAAGGAAAATTAGAAAATATTGAAAGATGAATAAAAATAAAAACACAGCATACCAAAATTTATGAAGCTCAGCAAAAGCATAGTGATCAGGGGAACATTTATAGACACAAATGTTTCATTAAAAAAATAAGAAAGATCTCAACTCAACAACCTAAATTCACAACTTGAGGAAATACAAAAAGAATAACAAACTAAGCCCAAAGCTAGCAGAAGGGAGGAAATACTAAAGATTAGCACATAGATAAATGAAGTAGAGAATCAAAAATCAGTGGAATCAATAAAAACAAAACTTAGTTTCTTGAAAAGATTTAAAATTTTTTTTTTATTTTAAAGAACTATTGCCAATCCCTTTCTTATAGTATTATGATAATTGTTCAAGGTCTGCTTGAACAATATGGTACTCTGTTCTTTGTTTCTGTGATAGATCAGTGAGTATGATAGACTCTAAACCATCCAAGTTGCTGTGAAGTTCATATGTTTGTCCTTTTTCATGGTTGCATAATATTCCATTGTGCATATGTACCACATTTTTTATACAGTCCAGTTTTTATGTGTAGCACAATTGGTTTCACATTTTTGCAATTGTGAATAGTGCTGCAACATGAGTGCAGGTATCTTTTTTGTGGAATAATTTGAGTTCCTCCGGTATGTTCCCAAAAGGGGGATTGCTGGGTCATATGGAAGGTCAATTTTTAGTTCTTTCAGAAATCGCTACACTGTTTTCCAAAGAGGTTGCACTAGTTTGTATTCCCACCAGCAGTGTAGAGCATTCCTTTTTCTCCACATCCTCACCAGCATCTGTTGTTGTTTGTTTTATTAATGATGGCCATTCTTACTGGGGTTAGGTGTTATCTCAATGTTGATTTGATTTGAATTTCTCTGATGATTAGTGATGTTGAGCACTTTTTCATGTGTCTGTTGGCTGCTCATATATCTTCTTTTGAGAAGTATCTATTCATGTCCTTTGCCCATTTTTAATGGGGATGTTTGTTTGATGTTTGTTTTTTTCCTTTCGGCACATTTGAATTCCTTGTAGATCCTAGCTGTTAGGCCTCTGTCAGATATACAGTTGACAAATATTTTTTCCCATTCTGTGGGCTGCCTCCCTGCTCTCTTAATGGTTTCTTTTGCTTTGCAGAAGCTTTTTAGTTTGATGAGGTCCCACTTGTCTATCTTATCGCTTATGGCATGGGCACTTAGGGTTTTGATCAGTAATTGGTTGCCAGTTTCAATTTCCATAAGGGTGTCTCCTAAGTTTTCCAAGGTTCTTATAGTTTGAGATTTCAAGTTTAGGTCTTTGATCCATTTAGAATTGATTTTTGTGTATGGATATAGGTAGGGGTCCTGTTTCAATCTCCTGCATGTGTTCAGCCAGTTTTCCCAGCACCGTGTACTAAATAAGTTCTCCTCTCCCCAGTGGTTGTTGTTGGAGGCTTTGACAAAGATGAGTTGGTTGAGAAATTGAGGTTTTGCTTCTGAAATCTCTATCCTGTTTCATTGATCCATATGCCTATTTTTGTACCAATACCAGGCTGTTTTGGTTACTGTAGCCTTATAGTAAAGCTTGAAGTCTGGAAGTGTGATACCTCCCACTTTGTTTCTTTTGCTAAAGATTGTTTTGGCTATTTGTGGTAATTTATGTTTTCATATGAATTTCTGTATTGTCATTTCTAGGTCTGAGAAGAATGATGTTGGTAATTTAATGGGTATTGCGTTGACTCTGTAGATTGCCTTTGATAGTATGGACATCTTAACAATGTTGATTCTTCCTATCCATGAGCATGGAAAATTTTTTCATTTGTTTGTGTCTTCTTGGATTTCCTTGAGCAGTGTTTTATAGCTTTCATTATAAAGGTCTTTCACTTCTCTGGTTAGGAAGATGCCAAGGTATTTCATTTTTGGGGTGGCTATTGTGAATGAGATTGTGCTTTTTATTTGGTTCTCTGCCTGCTTGTTGGTGGTGTGTAAGAATGGGACTATCTTTTGCACATTTATTTGTACCCCGAAACTTTGCCAAAGTCCTTTATCAGTGCAAGCAGGTTTTTGACAGATTCTCTTGGGTTTTCAAGATATAGAATCATATCGTCAGCAAAGAGAGATAACTTCCTCTTTTCATATTTTGATATCCCTGATTTCCTTCTCTTGTCTAATTGCTCTAGCTAGGACTTCCAACATAAGGTTGAACAATAGGGGTGAGAATGGGCAGCCTTGTCTTGTCCCAGTTTTCAGGGGAAATGTTTCCAGTTCCTTGAAAAGATTTATTTTTTTTTTGAGTTGGAGTCTCACTCTATCACCCAGACTGGAGTGCGGTGGCCGCTCCCGGACACCGCAGCCTCAACCTGCTGGGCTCCGGTGATCCTTCTGCCTCAGCCTTGTAAGTAGCTGGAACTACAGGCGCGCACTACCACGCCCAGCTAATTTTTAATTTATTATAGAGATGAGGTCTCGCCAAGTTGCCCAGGAGGGTCTTGAACCCTCAGGCTCAGGCAATCCACTCACCTCAGCCTCCCAAAGGCGCGGGATTACAGGCTGAGCCACCGAGCCTGGCAAAAAGATTTTTTAAAAGTTTACAAACCTTTTAGCTAGGCAGACCAAAAAAAAAAAGAAAGAAAGAAAGAAAAGAGAGAGAGAGAAGACTCAAATTACTAAAAGTGTAAGTGAAAGTGGGGACATTACTGCCAATTCTACAGATATAAAAAGGGTTATACGATGGTACTATGAATAATTATATGTCAACAAATTGGATAACCTAGATGATATGAGCAAATTCCTAGCAACACAAAATCTACCAAGACTAAATCATGAAAAGATAGAAAATCTGAATACACCTGTAACTAGTGAAGAGGTTGAATCAATAATCATCTCTTGGAACTGATGGCTTTACTAGTGAATTTTACCAAATATTTAAAGAACTAACAGCAATCCTTCCCAAATTTTTCTAAAAAGTTGAAGAGAAGGAAATACTTTCTTACTCATTCTGAGACCATTATTACCCTGACAGATAAAGACAATACAAGAAAACTACAGACCAATATTCCTTGTGAGTGTTGATGCAAAATTCTACAAAATACTAGCAAACTAAATTCAGAAGCATATTAAAAGGGTTATACATTAGGTCCAAGTGGAATTTATCCCTGGAATGTGAGAACAGTTCAACATATGAAAATCAATAAATATATGATGTACCACAATCAGCACTATGAAGAGGGAAACCGCATGATTACCTCAATTGATGCCAAAAATATTTGACAAGCCAGGCTCAGTGGCTCAGCCTGTAATCCCGTGCCTTTGGGAGGCTGAGGTGAGTGGATTGCCTGAGCCCCCGGGTTCGAGACTTGCCTGGGCAGCGAGACCTCATCTCCACAATAAATAAAGAAAAATCAGCCGGGCATGGTAGCGCATGTCTGTAATTCCAGCTACTCGGAAGGATCGCCGGAGCCCAGCAGGTCGAGGCTGCGGTGGCCGGGAGCGGCCACTGCACTCCATTCTGGGCGACAGAGTGAGACTCCAACTCAAAAAAAAAAAAAAATTTGACAAAATTCAACACTTCTTCATGATAAAAACTCTCAAGAAACTAGAAAGAAAAGGAAAATACCTACCTCAATAAAATAAAAGCCATATGTGAAAATCCTACAGCAAATATTATACTCAATGGTAAAAGACTGAAAGCTTTTCCTCGGAGATCAGGAACAAAGCAAAATGCTCATTTTTGCCAGTCATATTTTACATAGTGCTAAAAGTTATAGCCAGAACAATTAGGCAAAAAAAGAAATGAAAACATTCAAATTGGAAAGGAAGACATTATCTGTGTTCACAAGTGATATAGCCTTATATGTAGAAAATCCTAAAAATTCCACAAAAACCTGTTAGCACTAATAAATGCATTCAGCAAAGTAGCAGGATACAAAGTCAATATGCAAAAACCAGCTGCATTTTTACACAATAACAATGAACAACCTGAAAAGGAAATTATGAAAACAATTTCATTTACAATATCACCAAAAATAATAAAATCTTTAGGAATTAACCAGGAAGAGAAAAATTTGTACAACTAAAACTATGAAACATTGCTGAAAGAAACAAAAGAAGACAAAACTAAATGGGAATACATCCCATGGGAATGAATTGGAAGACAATATTGTTAAAATTTCCATACTACCCAAAGTGATCTACAGATTCAATGCAATCCCTATTAAATCCCAAACAAAATTGAAATTTTTTTTTGCAGAAATCTAAAAGCATATTAATTTTTTTTTCCTTTTTAAATTTTATTCTATTTTAAAGATATGGAATACAATTCAGGATTAAGTACATAAGTGGTCGTCACATAGGTGAAATTTGGGCCTCCCATTGGACCTCACTTTGCCTCATTTGGGATCAGGTACCCTTAGTGATGTTATGTGCCCCCCCGCAACTCCCTCTTTCCGTTGGCAAAGTCCCACTATTGCCAATCCCTTTGTTGTAGTATTATAATAAATGTTCAGGGTCCACTTATGAGTGAAAGCATGTGGTACTCAGTTCTTTGTTTCTATGATAGATCACTGAGTATGATAGACTCTAAATCCATCCCAAGTTGCTGCGAAGTCCATAATTTTGCCCTTCTTTATGGCTGCATAATATTCCATCTGTGTATATGTACCATATTTTTTTATCCATTTCACTTTCTATGGGCAGCAGAGTTGGTTCCATGTTTTTGCTCTTGTGGATAGTGCTGCAAAAAAAACATGCATGTGCAGGTATCTTTTTTGTAAAGTGATTTAAGTTCCTCCGGGTATATTTCCAGAGGGGGATTGCTGGGTTGTATGGAAGATCACTTTCTAGCTCTTTTAGAAATCACCACACTTTTTCCCACAGAGGCTGTGCTAATTTATACTCCCAACAACAGTGTAGAAGTGTTCCCGTTTCTTATGGATTCTCCAGAGACCCCAAATAGTCAAAAACATTTTTTATAAAGAACAAAGTTGAAGGGCTCATACTTTCTGATTTCAAAACTTACTACAAAGCTATAGTAATCAAAACAATGTGATTTTGACACATAAACCAATGAAATAGAATAGATACTACATAAATAAACCCTTGCATGTATGATCAAATGATTTTTGACAAAATTCAATGGGGAAAGGAAAGTCTTATTAACAAAGCATACTGGAAACCTGGATATTCATATGCAAAAAAAAAAAATGTTGAACCCTTACCTAACAATGTGTACAAAAATAAACTCAAAATGAATCAAAGACCTAAATGTAAGGCCTAAAACTATACAATTCTTAGAAGAAAACATAGGGCAAAAGTTTCACAGCACTAGTTCTGGTAATTATTTCTAGGATATGACACCAAGGGCCCAGGTCACAGAAGAAAAAAAATATAAAAATTGAGCTTCTGAACATTTTTAAAAATGCGTACATCAGAAGACAGTAAATAGAGTAAAATGACAGCTCACAGAATCAGATGAAAACATTTTCATATCATGTATCTGATAAAAAATTGATATCCAGAATGCAAAGAGAACTCCTAAAACTCAACAACAACAACAACAATATTGATTAAAAAATAGTCAAAGGACTTGAATAACCATTTCTCAAAAGAGGATATACAAATGGCCAAGAAGCATATGCAAAGATACTGATCATTATTCATCATTAGAAAAATGCAAATCAACACAGCAATGATATATCACCTCATATCCACTAGGATGGCTACTATCAAAACAAAAAAATAACAAGTGTTGGCAAGGATGTGGAGAATTTGAAACCCTTTTGCAGCATTGGTGGGAATGTAAGATGGTACAGAAACTGCCAGGCAAGGAGGGTGGCACATAACATCAATGAGGATACCTGATCTCAAACCCGGGGAAGTGGGGACCAAAAGGAGGTCCAAACTTTACCTGTATGATGACCACTTACGTACCTAATCCTGAATTGTACCTCACATCTTTAAAATAACAACAAAAAAAACTTATGGTTAAATACATAACACAATGAAAAAAGAAAGCCAGTATAAAAAAAGAAAGAAAAAAATATAGCAGTTCCTCAAAACATTTAAAAATAGAATTACCATATGATCCAGAAATTTTACTTCTGGGTATATATGCAAAAGAACTGAAAGCAAGGTTTCAAAGATATATTTGTATACCCATACTCATAGCAGCATTTTTCACAATAGCTAAACGTAGAAGCAACCCAAATGTCTATTGACAGATAAGCAAAATATGGTATGTACATACAATGAAATATTATTCAGCCTTAAAAAGAAATTCTGTTATATGTTACCACACGGATGAACCTTGAGAACAGTATACAAAATGAAATAAACCAGTGACAAGTATGATGTACCTAAAGTTGTCAAAATAGAAAGTAGAATGGTAATGGTAGTTTCTAGTGACTGGAGGGAGGGGGAAATTGAGAATTATTGTTTAATGGATATAGCATTTCAGTTTTGCAAGATGAAATGGATTGTAGTGAGGTCTGTACAATATCATCAATGTATTTAAATACCAATGAACCATACATTTAAAAATGGTTAAGATAGTAAATTTTATGTGATATGTATTTTATCATTAAAAAATTAGTGGAAAAAGACAACAATATACTAATCATATCCATGATACTGGCACCACTGAGATAGCACTTGCTCTGTGCTAGGCGCTGTTCTAAGGCTTTTCTATGTATTAACTCACATGTGGAAATAAGACCCAGTGATTTGCCTAATTCAATATTTCTCATACTTCATCTGGGGATCTTGTCAAAATGCAGATTTGAATGCAAAAGGTGTTGGATGAGTCCTGAGATTCTTCATGCTGTTGGTCCATGTATCATACTTTGAGTAGCCAGGGCCCAATGTTGCACATCTACTAAATCAAGACCAAGATTCACACTCTGATTACCAGAGACAGAGCCCAGCATTCTTTCTATTCCACTATTGCTATCTCTAGAGATTTTTTTCCCTCCTGCTGCAGTTTGATAGAAGGCAACTCGGCAGTTAATTACAGGTTGCCAGTTCCAGAGCACAGTGCTGTGCAGCAGAAAACAGAAAGCACCCTTTTTCACGGTCAGTTCCCTACTCCGCTAGCAGGCCTGGCTATGAGTAACTGTCTAAGCCCCAGTAGATTTGACCACAGGTGCATCGTGCATCAGGATTGAACTTTTAAAAAACAGTGTTTTGAGACTGATAAGCCTGTTGGACGCATCAATGTGGCTCCTCAGAGGAGAAAGGAGAGGGAAGGAAGAAGTGAACAGGCTTCGGAAAGAGAATGAATTGACAAAGGAAGAAAGTGGACGCTGGAGGGGGAAATGGTCTAAATTCCTTCTGTAGTCTGCTTGGGAATGATTACTACAATAAGGGAATAGCAAACATGCTGCTAATACTCCCTAGTTGGGAGCAAGCCACAGCTATTCAGGTGGACTGCTGAGTGGCGCTTCTGCTGAGAGTCGGATGATTATTTTCATCACGAATTCCTTATTTTGCAGGCCTGGCCATCTCAGCCTTCATGCTGACTGGCTTTCCAAGCGTGGGGTCATCACTGATTATGATGGATTTCTGAGTTAGCCCCATTCTCTTCTTCTGTGGAGTACCACACACTCCAAAATCAGCATGCTATAGGACTGTGCATAACCCTTATACTCCTGGAATAGGGTGCCAAGGGCTGCTAGTGAGAGACTCATGTCAGCAGGGCCTGGCACATTGGAGACGTGCACAGGACACCTTCATTCTCATTGAATTTCAATTTAAAAGGATATCCTGGATTATACTGAAATAGGCTTTTTTACTTTTTTGTTGTTGAGTTGGAGTCTCACTCTCTCACCAAGACTGGAGTGCAGTGGCCGCTCCCAGCCACCGCAGCCTCGACCTGCTGGGCTCCGGCGATCCTTCCACCCCAGCCTTCCAAGTAGCGGGAACTACAGGCGCGCGCTACCATGCCCAGGTAATTTTTTGATTTATTGTAGAGATGAGGTCTCGCCAAGTTGCCCAGGCGGGTCTCAAACCCTCAGGCTCAGGCAATCCACTCACCTCAGCCTCCCAAGGCACGGGATTACAGGCTGAGCCACCGAGCCCAGCTTTTTTACTTTTAATGTACTTTTAAAAATAAGATGCAACTCACATATAATAAAATAAATATTAGGAATGCAGTTTGGTAAATGCATGTGGTGTGTGTGTGTGTGTGTGTGTGTGTGTGTGTGTGTGTAAAACCTGCCATAGGCTTTTTTAAAAAACTCTTTCTCAACCCTTCAAAACAGCATATCCTCAAATGCTCACAGCACAGTAAATATATTAATGGGGAATCACTCTTTGGTAATGAATCAAATTTCACTAGCTTTTTTTTTTTTGGAGTTGGAATCGCAGTCTGGGTGACAGACTGCGATTCCAACTCCAAAAAAAAAAAAAGCTAGTGAAATTTGGTTCAGGTGATCCTCCCACCTCAACTTCCTGAGTACTGGGACTACAGGAGCTTGCCACCATGCCTGACTAACTTTTGGATTTTGGAGGGTTTTTTTTTGTAGAGAGGAGGTCTTGCTATGTTGCCCAGACTGGTCTCTAACTCCTGGTCTCAAGTGATCCTCCTGCCTTGACCTCCCAAAGTGCTGGAATTATAGGCAGCACCATGCCCAGCCAGATTTCATTAGTTCTTGTCCCATCACTGTTAATGGGTCCCTCTATAAGTGATTCTGCAGGAGGTGTTTTTTATGTACTTATGAAAGAATCTCTCCCACTGCATCAGTTATCTATTTTCACATTATTGCTGTATAAAATTAAAGACAAATGTCTGTGGCATTCAATTATAATATTTATTTTTTATGCAACTGTGGGGTTGCATAAGCATTGGTTGATTTAGGCTGAACTCAGAATAGTTCTGCCAACCTTGGTTGGACTTCTTGAACTTTTGAGCTAGAGATTCTAAACATCTAAGCTGGGTTTAGCTGAGATGACTCAACTCTGCTCCGCATGTTTCCCATTTTCATTCTAAGACCAATGACTAGCCCAGGCATGTTTTTTTCATGTAACGGTGAAAGATTCAGAAAGTAGGCTTGAAGGTAACACACTGTTACTTCTGCCTCATTCTGTTGGCCAAAGCATTCATGAGGCTGAACCCAGAATCAAGGAGAAATGCACTCTGCCTCTTGATGGCAAAGGATGCAGATACAAGGAGGAAGGAATGTTGTAGCCATTAATGCCATGTACCACACTTGCCAAGAGATGCTGCTCTCTTTCTCTCATCAGGCACCAGAATCTTCCACCAGGTGCCACCGCTGCTCCGTATCATGGCCAGGTCCATTGTGAAGGCACCAGACTGATGGAAAGGCCCAAGCCGTGAGGAAGGAGAAAAATTTAGTGCTCCCCTCTTTGTTACAATCTGAGAGATGGATGCTTGTAACCTTGAGTCTTTTAGAAACCTTAATAAAATAGTTTTTACTTATAGTTCTTCTCTCCCTAGGAACCTTTAGAGCTAGGATGAGAATGAATTTATGTGACATCTACTAGGTATTCTCAGAATCACTGCTCTCCTCCAAGAGTGTGGCCAAATCAGAGCCTGTCATTTTCTTTTCTTCCCAGGAAGACGTCAGAAAATCCCAGTGAGGTTGTACCAAGTTTCCTTGCTTTATTAACAGATCTTCAGCGATTTCAACCTGATTCAGGCTCAATTTTTATATATTTACTTCTCATAATGACTGTTTAATTAATGACTCTTTGCCGTAGCAACTTTTAGAAAGTTATACTGCTTTTAGGGCAACTGTTTATTTTTATTATTTTCTCTGTTTTATTTTGGTATAATAATTTTCTCACCCCAAAACACAATGAATGTACCATAGGAATGATATTTTGACATTAGAGTTACAGGCAAAGACACATTCACCAAATTAATTGACATATCCGTTTCTAGTTAGAGTATATCATATGGAGCACATTTGTATTGCATGTCACGTTTGAATGAACCCCAAAATGTTTTGTCTTGCATGCATAGGCTTAGAAAGAAGGATAAAGAGATAGCATCTTCTTCCACAATTTTTCTCTGTTGTTCATGTGTGCTACTTCCATGTTTCCAGGGCATTCTTTTGCTTAGTATTTGTTTTTCCCTAGAAGTATTTTTCTATGATATAACTTTGTTTTTAAGCCACTTTAGATGCAAAGTAACCATGAGACCCATTAGATTGAAAATTTGGCAAAGAAAATTGTAGAGAAAAAAAGAGTGCAGCTTCCAAATAATGAGTCCTTCACAACACTTCTCCATCACCCAGCACCACTATCACATCTTCTCTTCTTCCTTTGACAAAGTCACTAAACCTTCATGGCATGATATTTTCCGATCCAGTTGTCTTTATTTACTTTCAAATTATTATTTATTATTCACATAAACGTTTTTTATTGTTTAATTGATATATAGTAACTCTCTGTGGGGATTCCCTCTGTATCTTAGGTTGAGATGGAACACATTATAATTTTCCTCATTAAAATAAATGTAACTTCTGGTTTCAGACAAAATGGAGTAGATACGTTTTACCTCATTCCCAAAACTCTGGAAAAACTACATGAAGTAAACATCAGAAAGCACTGAAAATTAGACAAAAAGTGATCTGGCTGAGAACCTTGAAATTTGATGAATAAACCTTTTGCCTTTTATATATCCTTGTCTGGGTGCCATAGAAGCTCATGACCCAGAAACATCAAGCACAGAAAAATCAAATCAAAGCAAAATAATAAAATGAGATAATCCTTCTCTCTAAACACCAAGCACTGGTAAAGTGGAAAACCTTGCAAAACAAAGCTATTTTGACAACATAAGCTTTTCCGCCTGAATAATACAAAAAAGTATCTTCCCTAACTCAACTGTTCATGGTAGCTAACACCAGAACTGTATGAGGACAGCCCTGACTACCATCCCATTTTGTCAGAACAAGGTGACAACCCTCTGTCTCCTGACAAGTATGGACTGACAGAGCCTGTGTATGAGCAGAGCTCTGGCTACCATCCCAACCCAGCAGTAATGAGGTGGAGCCCCCGATCAGAGGTGGGCAACTGTGGAGAGAGTGTCAGCAAGACCCATATACCATTTTGGCCCAGTAATTATGAGGTAGTATCCCTTTGCCTCCTGTCCAGAGGATATCTGCAGAGGCTGTGTATGACTAGAACTCTGACTAATAAAGGAAATAATTGGTAATAAGATGCAAATAAGAATCAGAGTCTTATAACATAATTTGCAAATTTCCAGGATAGAATTGAAAAGCACTTGTCGTATCAAAACCATGAAAAATCTCAAGTAGAGTGATAAAGGAGGATAAACAGATGCCAACACTAAGATGACACAGATGATGGAATTATAAGACAGTGATTTTTAAAACAACTGTTATAAAAATGCTACAATGAATAACTACAAACATTTTGATACAAATTAAGTCTCAGCAAAGAATTGGAAGACACAAAAAAGAACTGGATAAAAATTCTAGAACTGAAAGAATGATTGAAAAAAATTACAAAGCTTACTGGGTTTCAATAGAAGAATGGAAATTGCAGAGAAAAGAATTGGTGAACTTAAAGCTAGAGCAATAGACATTACCAAGGCTAAACATTAGAGAAAATGGTTTGGAAAAAAAATTAACAAAGCCTCAGGGACATGTGACAAAATAACAAAAATATCTAATAGTCATATCATTAGAGTCTCAAAAAGAGACAAGAAAGAGTGTGGGATTTTTAAGAGTTCAAAGAAATAAAGGTTGAAAGCATCCTGAATTTGTCAAAAGACATAACTAAAGACAAAGAAAGAATCTCAAAAACAGCCAGAGAGAAATGACACATTATCTACAGGAAAAAGCAATTCAAATGACAGCAGATTTCTCAACAGAAATCATGGAGATCATAAAAAAAGTGATATAACATTTTTTAAGTACTGAAGGAACTATCAGCCCACAATTCTATATCAAGAGAAAATAGATTTCAAAAATGAAAGTGAAATAAAGACATTCTCAGATAAAGGAAAACTAAGAGAATTTGTCACCAACACACCTCCCTTAAAATAATTGCTGAAGAATGTTTTTCTACTAAAAAGGAAATGAAAACAGAAGGAAACACAAAACATCAATAATAAAGAACAACAGAATAAATATATGGGTAAATGTAATGGATTTTTTTCTGCGTAAATCTTTGAAATTATGCTAAAAGACTGAAAGTAGTATGACAAGATTATCTTAAATTATCGAAATGTATGTAGAATAATTATTTCAGAACATTTGAGTAAAGTAAATTATAAAGTAGGGAAAATGAATGAATACAGTTTCTGCATTTAATTTGAAGTGGTAAAATATTGATACTAATAAACTTTGATAAATTACATATGAATCAAGAATCCCCTAAGCAAAGACTTAAAAAAAATCTGTAAAGGGTTATAGTCGTCCCTTGGTATCTATGGGTTATTGGTTACAGGACTCCCCTAGGGATGCCAAGATCTACAGATGTTCAAGTGCCTGATTTAAAATGATGTAGTATTTGCATAAAACCTATGTACATCCTCTTGCATACTTTAAATCATCTCTAGATTCTTGATAATTCCTAATACAATATAAATGCTATGTTAATGGTTGTTATACTGCATTGATTTTTTATTTGTATTTTTATTGTTGTATCATTATGCATACTTTTCAAATATTTTTGATCAGCAGTTAGTTTGGTTTAATTCCCAGATACAGTAGGCTGACTGCTCTCTCTATATATATAAAGTAAAAGCAACGCTAAAAGAGTCAAGTAGCCCATACGAAGACAGAAAAAGGAAAACAAAAATAAAAATAGTCAGAAAACAATTAGTACAATATTAGACTTACATCCTAACAGTAATGTTTTAAATGTAAATGATATAAACACACCAAGTAAAAGATAGTAACAGACATTTCCCAACTATTTGCTTTCTACAGAAATCTCATTTCAAATATAATATTATACGCAGGGAAAACATAAATAGATGTAAAAAGATGTACCATAAAAATATTAACCAAAGGAAAGTTGGACTGGCTATACTAATATCAGATAAAGTAGACTTAATAGCAAATAAAATTACCAGGACAAAGAGAGATACTTTTAATGATAAAAGTGTCAATTCACTAAGAAGACATACCAATTCTAAATGTGTATTGCCAAATAATGGCTCTAACAAAACACCTGAAGCAAAAACTAACAGAACTGAAACACAAAATAGATAAATTCACAATTATACTTCAAGATTTCAATACCCCTCTCTCAATGGCTGATAAAACTCTATGTAAAAACA
Organism: Cephalopachus bancanus; assembly: GCA_027257055.1. NCBI lineage: Eukaryota > Metazoa > Chordata > Mammalia > Primates > Tarsiidae > Cephalopachus > Cephalopachus bancanus. The sequence goes on along the minus strand of JAPVLO010000544.1, from coordinate 213,886 downwards.
TTAGTAAGGCTGCAGACAGCAGACATTCTTGCTGCTGTCCTGCCCGTTGTGCCCTTCACAATGCATCTTCTCTTTAATAAATTTCTTTCTTAAAAAAAATTAGTAAAGATGTAGATGAACGGAATAGTAATATTAGCCACAGGACCTAATTAACATTTGTTAAGCACTTCACCCAACAATAGAAGAATTTACATTTTTTTCAATCAAGCATGGAATACTCACAAAGGTAGACCATACCCTAGGTCATAAGACAAGCCTCAACAAATTAAAAATAAAATAAAATCATATAGATATCACCTCTAATCACACTAGAATCAAACTAAAAATCAACAAGTAGACAACTGGTAAATCTCCAAATACTTGGAAATTAAAACAGCATGCTGCTAACCAATACATGAGTCAAAAGGGAACTTTCAATGAAAATGAAAACCTACATACAACTAAATAAAAATGAAAATACAGCATCTCAAGGCTTATGAAATGCAGCTAGAGCAATGTATGAAGGGAAATTTATAGCATTAATGCTTATATAAGAAAAGAATAAAGGTCTCAAATCAATAATCTAAGTTTCCACCTTAACAAAGTAGAAAAAGATAAAGAAAATAAACCTAAAAGCAAGAAAATTATAAAAATAAAAGCAGAAATAAATGAAATTGAAAACAGTAAAATAGGTAAAATGAATAAAAATAAAAGCAAGTTATTTGGAAAGGTCAATAAAATTGATAAAATCCTAGCAAGACTGACAAAGGTAAAAAGAGAAAAGTCACAAGTTTTCAATATTAGAAATGAAAGGGGATACCATTATGGGCACCATAGACATTAAAGAAATAATAATAAGATACTACAAACAGCTTCATACAAATAAATTCAACTACAGAACAATAAAAAAATTGCAAACCAATATTTCTCATGGCAGAGAAACAAAAATTTTCAACAAAATATTAGCAAACTAAATCCAGCAATATATATATATAGAATTATATACCGCAACCAAGGGGTTTTATTCCAGGAATACAATTGCTATTTAGTATTTGAAAATCAATCCGTATAATACTTTATGCTGATAAATTGAAGAAGAAAAATTGCACGATCATATTAATTTATGCAGAAAGGGTACTTAACAAAATCTGACTACCAATTCTGAAAAAAAAAAAAAAACTCAACCAGCACAACCAGATAAAGGGCAATGGCAATTTTTAAAAAATCTTAGATGTAACATCATACATAATGTGAAAGATTGAATGTTTTTTGCCAGACACAAGATAGGAATAGCTACTCTCGCTACCCTTATTTAAAATAGTATTGCAAATCTTAGACTGCAAGCAAAAAAGGGATATAAAAGGCCTACAGATTAGAAAAAACTCTTTATTTGCAGATTGCATGATTGTCTATATAAAAAAAGCACCGAGGAGTTTATATAAAAATTCCTAAAACTAATAAATTAAGCAAAAATCACATAAAAATTAATCATGTTTTTATACAGAACTATTAAAAAACAAAATGAAAAAATCAATACCATTTACAGTTGTTCCTAGAAAAGAGATATACAAACATAAGCCTAACAAAATACACATAGATACTATATGCTAAAAACTGTTGAATTCTGATGAAAGAAATCAATAAATATATAAATAAGTGGAGGGACAATACCATGTTCATGGATTGAAAGACTAAACATAGTAAAGATGATAATTTTCCTAAAATTGATCTATAGATTTAACAAAATTTCTGCAAAAATCTCAGAAATGTTTCTTGTAGATATAGACAAGCTTATTTAAGATTTATATGGAAAGATAAAGAAACTAGAATAGCTAAAACAATGTTGAAAAAGAAAAATAAAGTTGGAGGGATCACACTACCAAATTTTAAGACTTACTATACACTTATAGTAATAAAGACAGTGTAGTATTAGTGGAGAGATAGACAAACAGGAAAACAGACAGAAACTTAGATTGATCAGTAGAATAGGATAGAGAACTCAGACATTTCATATTAATGACATTTCATATAAATTTCAAAAAAACACAAATATGTGTAACTAATTTTTTGCAAAGTCACAAAAGCAATTCAATGAGGGAAATATTGTCTTTTCAACAAATGGTACTTGAACAACTGGATATCAATAAGCAAACACACACACACACACACACACACACACACACACACACACACACACACACACCAAACCACATCTTATACAAAAGTTAATTCAAAACACATTATATGTAAATATTAAATATAAAACTATCCAATTTACAGAAAAGAACATAAGAAAATATCTTTAGCCGGGCTCGGTGGCTCAGCCTGTAATCCCGCGCCTTTGGGAGGCTGAGGTGAGTGGATTGCCTGAGCGCGCGGGTTCGAGACCCGCCTGGGCAGCGAGACCTCATCTCTACAATAAATCAAAAAATCAGCCGGGCGTGGTAGTGCATGCCTGTAATTCCGGCTACTCGGAAGGCTGAGGCAGAAGGATCGCCGGAGCCCAGCAGGTCGAGGCTGCGGTGGCCGGGAGCGGCCGTTGCACTCCAGTCTGGGTGACAAAGTGAGACTCGAACTCAAAAAAAAAAGAAAAGAAAAGAAAATATCTTTGTTAACTAGGGAGTTCTTAAATGTGATACCAAAATACACTATCCATAAATTTTTTTAAAAATCACCCAAGTCTACTTAATCAAAAATTTTAGGGCTGGACTCGGTGGCTCAACCTGTAATCCCAGCATTTTGGGAGGCCGAAGCAACTGGACTGCCTGAGCCCACAGGTTTGAGACCAACCCGGGCAACTTAGCAAGACCTTGTCTCTACAATAAAAAAAAAAAAAATCAAAACTTAGCTGGGCGTAGTAGCATGCGCCTGCAGTTCCAGCTATTTGGAAGGCTGAGGCAGAAGGATCACCGAACCCCAGCGGGTCGTCACTGGCGTGGCTGTGAGTGTGCCACTGCACTCCAACCTGGGCAACAGTGTGAGACTCCGACTCAAAAACATTTTTTTTAACTTGTGCTCTGTGAAATAAGGAGTATGAAAAGAGAAGCCACAGACTAGGGAAAATATTTGTAAATCATACAGCTAATCCAGAATATATAGAGAATTCGTTAAAGTCAATAGTAAGAAAACAACACAATCCAATTAAAAACAAACAAAAGACTTGAATGACACTTCACCAGAGAACATATATGATTGGAAACTACGTACATAAAAAATGTTAAACATCATCAACCATTAGGCAAATGCAAACTAAAGCCATTTCACATCTATCAGAATGACTATAATAAAAAAAAAATGCTGACAATACCAAATGCTGGTGAAGGTATGGAGGAACTGGATTTTTCGTACATTTCTGGTGGAAATGTAAAATTGTCAACCACTTTGAAAAACAGTTTGACTGTTTCTTAAGGAGTTAAACATGCACTTACAATATAATCTGACAACCATACTTCTAGACATTTATCCTAGTGAAATGAAAACTTGCCTTTAAACAAAAAAGTGTACACAAATGTACTTGGGATATTTATACGTGCCAAAGCCCAAAACTGGAAAAAATATAAAAGACACTCAACAAGTTTATGGGCAAACCTACTCATCAATAAACAGGAATGAACTATTGATACATGCAACAACTTGAACGAATAAAGGTCATTATACTGAGTGAATAAAGTCAGTCTTAAAAGATAATATGCTGTATGTATAAAACTCTCAAAATGAAAAAAATTATAGAGAAGGAGAATATATTGGTTGTTGCCAGGAATTTGGGGAGAGGATGGGAAGGTAGGACTATAAAGGAGTAACAAAATAGTTCTTTTGTGGTGACATCACAGTCCTATATCTTTTGTGTGTGTGTGTGGAGATGAGGTTTCGCCAGGTTGCCCAGGCTGGTCTCGAACCCGTGGGCTCAGGCAATCCTCTTACCTAGGCCTCCCAAAGTGCTGGGATTATAGGCGTGAGCCACCGCACCCAGTCATAGTTCTTTATCTTGACTGTGATGGTGGTTGTATAAATCTACGCATGTGATCAAATTTCATAGAATTGTAAACACACAAAAACAATGAATGCGGGAAAAACTGGTGAAATTAGAGTAAGGTCTACAGTCTAGTTAATTGTGTTGTTCCAATGTCAATGTCCTGGTTTTAATAATGTACTATAGTTATGTAAGATGTTCCCATTGTGGGAAGCTGGGTCATGGGTACAGGAGACTTCTCTGTGGTATTTTTTGCAACACTTAGTGAGTGTATAATAATTGCAAAATAAAAATAAAAATAAAATAAAAAGTTAAAAATATTATTTGCTGTTATATTGCAAATGGTTGCAATTACTCCTCTGTATCTTGAGAACACATTTTCTTTATTTTCACATTAAGGAAGATTTTTTAATGTAAATATTTTTCATGCAATGTAGTGTTCTAAATAATAAATTTTTCAGAAATTAATCAGTCATTAAACAAGGGATAAGCATAAAGTCTAATACCTTTTTTGATGAGCTGACCTGTATGACACATTTTGGGTGTACCCTTGTCACACAGGTCACACTACATTACAAATAAGTAATTCTGTTAAAAGTGCACATAGAAATTATTCCACCTTGTTTCATCAAACTTCTGCTACATAATAAATCAACTGTATTGGCTTTATATTGCCAATATATTAAAAGTCCCCATTTATTAGCTCACAGTTCTGTGAGTGAGCAGTCCAGGACAACAGGGTTGGGTTCCCTGCTCAGGATATCACAAAACTGAAATCAAATTGTCAATTAGGCTGAGTTCTAATCTGGAAACTATGGGAGGAAAAAAAAAAGGCAGCTTTCAAGCTCATTCTTGCTGCTGGTGGAATTTAGTGCCTTGTAGTTGTAGTATTGAGGTCCCATCTTCTTGTGGACTGCCATCTGGGGGCCACTTTCAGCTCCTAGAAACCACGTGTATTCTTTGCTATACGGGGCCCCTTCTGTTTTCAAACCAGCAACGGTGCATCAAATTATTCTTGTGCTTTGAATATCTGATTTCTCTTCTGCTTCCAGCCAGAGAAAACTACTATTATTACTTTTTTACTTTTTATTTTTTTATTGTAGAGATGAGGTCTCGCCAAGTTGCCCAGACTGGTCTCAAACCCGCGGGCTCAGGCAATCCACCGCCTTGGCCTCCCAAAGTGCTGGGATTACAGGCTGAGTCACTGAGCCCAGCTGAGAAAACTACTTTTAAAAGGTTAAAACAATGAGATCAGATCTACCCAGAATAGTTCTCCTTTACTTTTTTAAAATTGTGTTTTAAAAAAAAAATCACTTTAACATAAAATGTACTATCCTAATGATTTTTAAGTGTACAATACAATAGTGTTAGCCATATGCACGTTGTGGTGCAATAGATCTCTAGAACTTTTATTTTGCAACACTGAAATCCCATATCCATTGAGAAACAATCCTCCTTTCCCCGCACCCCCAAACCCTGATGACTACCATTTCAGTTTCTGTTTCTTTAAGTTGATTACTTTAGACACTTCATATAAGTGGTATTAGGTAATATTTGACTTTTTGTGACTGCCTAATTTCATTTCACACGTCTGTCATATTCACCCATGTTGTAGCATATGATGCTTTATTCATTTCTAGAGCTGAATAACTTGTCTCTCTATATATATATTTTTTGTCTACATTTTTTATCCAGTCATCCTTAGATGGACATTTAGGGTGCTTCTACCTCCTGGATATTGTGAATAATGCTGCAATGAACATTGGTATACAAATCTCTCTTTAAGATTTTGTTTTCAATTCTTTTGGATGTATACCCAGAAGTGGGGTTGCTGAATCATATAGCAATTCTAATTTCCTTTTTTTGAGGAATCTCCATGCTGTTTTCCATAGTGGCTGCTGCACCATTTTGCACTTCCACCAACAGTGCAAAAGGGTTCCAAATTCTCTATATACTCACCAACATTAGTTATTTTCTTCTTTTAAAAAAATAGTAGCTATTCTAAAGGGACATTTGCATTTTCCTGAAGATTTGTGTTGCTGACTACCATTTTGTGTGCTTATTGGTCACGTGTATATCTTCTCTGAAGAAATGTCTATTGAGGATTGAGGTCATCGACCCATTTTAAAATTGGATTTTCTTTCTTTTCTTTTTTTTCCCTCTTTTGCTATTGTTGCTGTTGTTGAGTTGAAGGAGTTATTTATATATTCTGAATATTAATCCCTTAACAGATATATGGTTTGTAAATATTTTCTCTCCTTCCCTAGGTTGCTTTTTCACTCTTTATTGTTGTTTTTTCTGTGAAGAAGGTTTGATGTTTGATGTTGTCTCATTTATCTAACATAATGAAGCTCTTCTTTAAGGTTTTCTTCTAGGAGTTTTATAGTTTTCGATCTTATGCTTAGATCTTTAATCAATTTCAAATGAATTTTTGTATATGGTGCAAGGCACAGGTTCAACTTCATACTTTTGCTTGTGGATATCCAGTTTCCCTAATATCATTTTTTAAAGAGACTATCCTTTCTTCATTGGGTAGAATTGATACCTTGCCCAAAATCATTTGACTATGTTTGTGAGGGATTATTTCCAAGCTCTCTATTCTGTTCTGTTGTTCTATGTATCTGTTTCTATGTCAGTATCATACTGTTGATTAGTATTGCTTTGTAATATAATTTAAAGTCAGGAAGTATGGTGCATCCAGCTTTGTTCTTCTTGCTTAAGGTTGCTTTGACTATTTGACATCTTTTGTGGTTACATATAAATTTTAGAATCTTTTTTTTATTTCTGTGAAAAATGTCATTGAAATTTTCATAGGAATTTCACTTAATCTGTCAATAGCGTTGGGCAGTATAGAAATTTTAGCAATATTTAGGTCTTTGATTCATTTAGAGTTGATTTTTGTACATAGTGATAGGTAGGGGTCTTGTTTTAATCTTCTGCATGTGGTCAGCCAATTTTCCCAGCACCATTTACTGAATAAGTTCTCCTCTCCCCAGTGGTTATTAGTGGAAGCTTTGTCAAGGATGAGTTGGTTGAGAAATTGAGGTTTTGCTTCTGGAATCTCTATCCTGTTCCATTGGTCTATTTGCCTATTCTTGTACCAATACCAGGCTGTTTTGATTATTGTAAACTTATAAAAAAGTTTAAAGTCTGCAAGTATGATACCTCCCACTTTGTTTCTTTTGCTGAGGATTGTTTTGGCTATTTGTGGTCATTTATGTTTCCATATGAATTTCTATATTGTCATTTCCAGGTTGCTTCCATTCTGAGAAGAATGATGCTGGTAATTTAATGGGTATTACATTAAATTTGTAGATTGCCTTGGGTAGGATAGATATCTTAACAATGTTGATTCTTCCAATCCATGAACATGGAATATTTTTCCATTTGTTTGTGTCATCTTTGATTCCTTTGAGCAGTGTTTTGTAGTGTTCTTGTAAAGATCTTTTACTTCTCTAGTTAGGAAGATGCCAGCACATTTCATTTTTTTGTTGTTATTGCTATTGTGAATGGGGTTTTTATTTGGTTCTCTGCCTGTCTGTTGTTGGTGTATAAGAATGTGACTGTCAGGCAATCCCCTCAGGTCCCCTCCTACTCTGGGAGTCTTTCTAACCTCTCAATAAATCCTGCTTTTAAAAAAAAAAAAAGAATGTGGCTGTCTTTTACACATTGATTCTGTACCCTGAGACTTTGTCAAAATCCTTCATCACTGCAAGAAGATTTTTGACAGGTTCTCTTGGATTTTCGAGGTATAGAGAATCATATCGTCAGCAAAGAGGGACAACTTGACTTCTTCTTTTCCTAGTTGGATGCCCCTGATTTCCTTCTCTTGTCTGATTGCTCTAGCTAGGATTTCCAACACTATGTTGAAAAGAAGAGATGAAAGTGGCTAGCCTTGTCTTGTTCCGGGTTTCAGGGGAAATGTTTCAAATTTTTGTCCATTTAGCAATATGTTAGCTATGGGTTTATTATAAATAACTCTTACTATTTAAAGGTACATTCCCCCTATGCCTAGGTGTTCAGGGGTTTTTATTAAGAATGGATGAACTGAACTGTACCCCACATCTTTAAAATAAAAAATGTAGAAAAGAAATTTTTGTAATATTAATTATTCCAATCCATGAACATGGCATATCCTTCTATTTATTTGTGCCTTCAATTTTTTTTCATTAATATTTTATAATTTTCATTGTAGTGATCTTTCACTCCCTTGGCTAAATTTATTTTGAAGTATTTTCTTCTTTTTGATGCTACAGTAATTGAGATTTATATTCTTAATTTCTTTTGTTTTGGACAGTTAGTTAGTATACAGAAATGTAACTGATTTTTGTGTGTTTTTTTGTGTCCTAAAACTTTACTGAATTCATTTATTTGTTCTAATAGTTTTTTGGTGGAGTCTTTAGGATTTTTTATATATAAAACTATGTCGTCTGCAAACAGAAACAATTTTACTTTTTCCTTTCAATTCAGATGCCTTTTATTTATTGCTCTTGCTTTATTGTTCCTGCTAGGACTTCCATTACTATGTTGAATGAAAGTTGCAAGAGTGGGCACTATTGTCTTATTTCTAATCTTAGAGAAATACCTTTCATCTTTTTACCATTGAGAATGGTGCTAACTGTGAGCTTGAATATGGATTTTGTTATATTAAAGTAAATTTATTCTATACCTAATTTGTTGAGACTTTTCATCTTGAAATAATGTTGAATTTTGTCAAATGCTTTATCTGCATCTATTTAAATAATCACATGATTTTTATTCTTTTTTAATGTGGTGTATCATATTTATAGATATACATATGTTAAACCATCCTTGCATCCTAGGGGTAAATCCCACGTGATCATGGTATAGAATCCTTTTCATGTGCTGTTGAATTTGATTAGCTAATATTTTGTTGAGAATTCTTGCATTTATGTTCATCTAATATATTGACCTGAAATTTTCTTCTCTAGTAGTGTCTTTGTTTGGCGTTGATATCATAATTATGTTCATCTCACAAAATGAATTTGGAAGTGTTTTCTCCTCCTTTGGTTATTTCAGTCTTCTCTTTTTTATCTTTAATCTAGCTAAGAGGTTGTCAATTTTGTTGATTTTTTTCTAAAATAACTCTTTTTTCTATTGTTTTTCTATTCTCTAACTCATTTATTTCTGCTCTAATCTTTATTATTTTCTTCCTTCTGTTAACTTTCCATTTAGTTTATTTTTCTCTTTCTAGTTCCCAAAGATGAAAAATTAGGTTCTTAATATGCTATCTTTCTTCACTGTTATTGCAGGTAGTTACTACTATAAACTTCCCTGTTAGTACTGATTTTGATGTATCCAATAAGTTTTGGTATGTTGTATTTTCATTTTCATTTGCCATATGGTATTTTCTAATTTTTCTTGTGACTTCTCCTTTGACTCATTCGTTTTTCAAGAGTGTGTTGTTTAATTTCCACATATTTCTGAAATTTCCAGTTTTCCTTTTGCTACAGATTTCTAGTTTCATTCTGCAGTGATCAGAAAAAATCATGGTATGCTTTAGATCTTAAATTTGTTAAGACTTGTCTTGTGACCTAACATGTGATTTATCCTGGAGACTGTTCTGTGTACACTTGAGAAGAATGTTTATTCTGCTGTTTGGGGGAAGAGTGTTCTTTATATATATCTTATATCTAATTGGTCTATGGTATTGTTCAATTTCCCTGTTTCTGTATTAATTTTCTGTTTGGTTGATCTATCCACTATTGAAAATTGACTATTGAAATCTCCTATTATCATATTGCTATCTATTCTTCCTTTAAATTCTATCAATGTTTGCTTCACATACTTAGATGCTCTTCTGTTTGGCAAATATATTTTTATAATTGCTGTATCTTCCAGGTAAATCAATACTTTTATCATTATATAATGCTTTTCTTTGTCTTTTCTGAAACTTTTTTCCTTAAATTCTATGTTGTCTGATATAAGTTTGGACATCCCTGTTCTCTGTACATCACCATTTGTATGAAATACATTTTTTCATCCTTTCATTCGCAGTCTGCATTTGTCTTTATATCTATAGTGATTCTCTTGTAGACAGCATATAGCTTGATCTTGTTTCTTTTTAAATCTATTCAGTTGCTCTATATTTTTTGTTTAGAGACTTTAATCCATTTCATTTAAAGTAATTACTAGACGTCAAAACAAAAACAAAAATCACATGATTATATCATTAGATGCAGAAAAAGCTTTTGATAAAATCCAGCACCCCTTCTTGATAAAAACCCTTGAACATCTAGTCATATGTGAAACATACCTCAAAATAGTAAAAGCCATCTACAAGAAACCTACAGCCAGCATACTCCTAAACAGACAAAAAATTGGAACCATTTCCCCTGAAAACTGGAACAAGACAAGGATGCCCACTCTCACCCCTCCTTTCAATATAGTATTGGAAGTCCTGGCTAGAGCAATCAGAGAAGAGAAGACGATTAGGGGTATCCAAATAGGAAAAGAGGAAATCAAGTTATCTCTCTTTGCAGATGACATGACTGTGTATCTTGAAAAATCCAAGAGAATCTGTCAAAAGCCTCCTTGCACTGATAAATGACTTTGGCAAAGTCTCAGGGTATAAAATAAATGTGCAAAAGACAATCACATTTCTTTACACCAATAATAAATAAACTGAAACCCAAATAAAAAGCACAATCCCATTCACAATAGCCACACAAAAAATGAAATACCTTGGCATTTTCTTAACCAGAGATGTGAAAGACCTTTACAATGAAAACTACAAAACACTGCTCAAAGAAATCAAAGATGACACAAACAAGTGGAAAAATATCCCAATGCTCAACATTGTGAAGATGTCTATCTTACCTAAGGCAATATACAGATTTAATGCAATACTCATCAAATTACCAGCAACATTCTTCTCAGATCTAGAAAAAAAAAATACAGGAATTTATATGGAAACACAAATGACTAAGAATAGCCAGAACAATCCTCAGCAAAAAAAAAAAAAAAAAAAAAGAAAGAAAAAGGTAGGAGGTATCATACACCAGACTTTAAACTTTACTATAAAGCTACAATAATCAAAACAGAAAACAACTTGGTATTGGTACAAGAAGAGGCATATAGACCAATGGAATAGAATTGAGATTCTAGAAGCATAACCTCAATTTCTCAAGCAACTCATCTTCGACAAAGCCTCCACCACCCACCACTGGGGAGAGGAGAACCTATTCAGTAAATGGTACTGGGAAAACTGGCTGACCACATGCAGAAGATTCAAACAAGACCCCTATCTATCGACATACACAAAAATTAACTCTAAATGGATCAGAGACCTAAATGTAAAACCTCAAACCATAAGAGCTTTAGAAAATGCAGGACACAACCTTATGGAAGTTGGAACTGGCATCCAATTCCTGAGCAAAACCCGAAATGCATGGGCCATAAGAGATAAGATAGACAAGTGGGACCTCATTAAACTGACAAGCTTCTGCAAAGCCAAAGAAACCATCAAGAGAGCAGGGAGACGGCCCGCAGACTGGGAAAAAGGATTTGCCAACTCCATGTCTGACAGAGGCCTAGGATCTACAAGGAACTCAAACGTGAAAAGAAAAAAAAACAAACAACCCCATTACAATGTGAGCAAAAGATATAAACAGACACTTCTCAAAATAAGACACACGAGCGGCCAACAGATACATGAAGAAATGTTCAACCTCACTAGTCATCAAGGAGATGCAAATTAAAACTACACTGAGATACCACCTAACTCCTGTCAGAATGGCCATTATTAATAACTCAAAAAATAACAGATGCTGGAGAGGATGTGGTGAAAAGGGAACACTTCTACACTGTTGATGGGAGTGTAAACTAGTGCAGCCTCTGTGGAAAACAATCTGGCGATTCCTAAAAGCTCTAAAAAATCAACCTTCCATATGACCCCGCAATCCCCCTACTGGAATATACCCTGAAGAACTCAAATCACTCTATAAAAAAGATACCTGCACACGTATGTTTATCACAGCATTGTTCACAATAGCAAGAACCTGGAACCAACCATGCTGTCCATTGAAAGAGGACTGGATTTTAAAACTGTGGTACATATAAACAATGGAATATTCACAGCCGTAAAAAAGAACAAAATCATGAATTTCGCAGCAACCTGGATGGAATTAGAGTTTATAATACTGAGTGATCTCTCACAGAAACAAAGATCTGAGTATCACATGTTCTCTCTCATAAGTGGTCCTTGAACAACTATCGTAATACTATAAGTAAAGGATTGACAGTGATGGGAAACTATGGGGGGGCAGGAAGGGGAAGGGAGATGGGATTAACGGTAGTCAATATCTGTCTGGGGTCAGGGGGGCACACCTCATCAACAAGGGTACCTGCACAATGCATATTTGTATACCTAGCCCTTAACTGTACCCCACAATTTTAAAATAAAAAATATGTATTTAATAAAAAAATAAAGTAATTACTGATAGGAAAGTACTTATATTGTAAATTGTTTTCTGTGTGTGTTATAGTTATTTTGTCTCTCTTTTCCTCTCTTGCTGCCTGACTTTTTTGTAATCACATGATTTGATTCTTTTATCCTTCTTCTTCTTTCTTTTTTTTTTTTTTGGAGTCACGGTCTCACTCTGTCACCCAGGCTGGAGTGTAGTAGTACTCCACCATAGCTTTGACCTCCTGGACTCAAGCAATCCTCCTACCTCAGCCTCCCAAGTAGCTGAGACTACAGTCATGCACCAGCTTGCCTGGCTATTTTTTTTTTTTTTGGTAAAGACCAGATCTCACTATGTTGCCCTAGCTGATCTCAAAATCCTGGGCTCAAGCAAGCCTCTCACCTCAGCCTCCCAAAGTGCTGGGACTACAGGCATGAACCGACATGCCAAGCCCAATTCTTTTATCATATTTTTCATCATCTTCTATTGATAATTTTTGTAGTTACCCCAAAGATTACATAAAACATCATATGCTCATACCAATCTATTTAAAACTGATAACTGATATTTAGTCACATGCAAAATCTCTACTCCTTTATATCTTCCTTTCCCTACTTTATGCTATCAGTGTCACAAATTACATCTTTCTATATTTAGTAGCCATCAAAGTAAATTATAATTGTAGTTATTTTCTTAAGATTTTATTTTTGAACTTCTCTATCTGAATTAAGTGATCTATGCACCACAATTACATTATTAAAGAATTCAGCCGTGCTCAGTGGCTCAGCCTGTAATCCCGCGTTTTGGGAGACTGAGGTGAGTGGATTGCTTGAGCCCGCGGGTTTGAGACCCGCCTGGGAAACTTGGTGAGATCTCATCTCTACAATAAATCAAAAATTAGCCGGGTGTGGTAGCACGCACCTGTAGTTCCAGCTACTTGGAAGGCTGAGGCAGAAGGATCGCCGGATCCCTGCAGGTCGAGGCTGCGGTGGCCGGGAGCGGCCACTGCATTCCTGTCTGGGTGACAGAGTGAGACTCCAACTCAAAAAAAAAAGAATTCTGTATTTGTCTATATATTTACCTTTACTAAAAAGCTTTATATGTTCATATACTTTCATGTTGCTGTCTAGTGTCCTTTTGTTTAAACTGAAAGGACTCTTTTTTAGCAAGTCTGGTAAGTGAAGTCTAATGATGAAAGCACTTTTAGCTTTTGTTTATCTGGGAAATTCTTTGTTTCTCCCTTATTTTTGAAGGACAGTTTTGTTGAAACTGTATTTTTGGTTGGCACTTTCTTTCTTTTAGCACTTTGAATATATTATTCCACTTTCTTCTGGCCTATAACATGGGATTTTTTTTTCTGAGAAACCCACTGAAAATCATGAGTGCTCCCTTGTACATATGAAGTCAGTTTTCTCTTGCTGCTTTCAAGATTGTTTCTTTGTTTTTGACTTTTGACAGTTTGATTACTATGTGTCTTACTGTAGTCCTCTTTGGGGTCATCCTATTAGAGTTTTTTCAACTTATTGAATTATTGAATTTGTATATCCATTTCATTCCTCAGATCTGGGAAGTTTTCCTCAAATAAGTTCTCCGCCTTTTTCGCTCTCTTTTGGATCTCCTAAAATTCATATATTGGTCTGCTTGATGGTGTTTTATAAGTGCCTTAGGCATCCCACTGTTTTTCAATTCTTTTTTCTTTCTTTTTCTCTGATTTGATAGTATCAATTGACCTGTCCTCTAGTTTGCTGTTTTTTTTTTTTTTCTGCTTGATCAAGTCTGCTTTTGATCTTCTCTAGTAAACTTTTCAATTCCATTATTGTAATTTTCAGTTTCAGAATCTCTGTTTGGTTCTTTTTTTATAGTTTCTATATCTTTGTTGATGTTCCAGTTTTGTGCATGCATTGTTTTCCTTATTTCATTTAGTTTTCTATGTTCTCTTATAGTGCATTGAGCTTCTCTAAGAAGATTGTTTCTCATGAGACGATTATCTTTCTCATGTAATTCATAGATTTCTGTTTCTTTAAGGTTGGGTTCTGTTCATTTAATTTGTTCCTTTTATGGGGCCATGTTTCCCCCTTTCTTAATGTGTCCTGTTATTGAACTTTTTCACCCAGTGGTATTGAGCTGTGCTGGCTTGGGAAAAGAGCTGATGCAATAGAAATAAGACTGTTTTTCTTACCATTTTAATGGGCTGTTCTTGTCTATGAGTTTGCCAGAGGTACTGAAACTTCCTAACTGGTTTCTATATTTCTCATAAAGGCTTTTCTACCATACATTGTTTTTAAATCAGTGTGTCTGTGGGGGAACAAGGTCTAGAGTTTCTTTTCCACTGTCTTGCCAACATCACTCCAAAAGTAGTCCAATCTTCCTTTTTTGGTGTTAACTGTGACATATAAGATAATATAATCACAGGAGTTATTAGGGTAGAATATCTTAGGGAACATCTTAGAATTCTACCTGCCACATCATCCTAAAACTTAGTGTCTTAAAAACAATCATTTTATTTGCTCATCATTTTGTAAATCAGCTGGTCATTTCTCTGATCTAAGCTAGACTGGCTATTGCTGATGGTCTAGAATGGCCTCATCTATATGTCTAAGGCCTCTAGTATAATGTCTAGGCTAGGGCATCCTGTGTTTAAATCTCTAGGAGGTTTGGCTCAGACTAGTTCATATGCTGGTAAAAAGTGTTCACAGCAGCAAGAGAGTGAAGCCCCAGTGCACAGCACTTTTCAAGTTTCTACTAGAGTCAGGTTTACTAATGCACCATTAGCCCCAAAAAATTACATGGCCAAGTTCCAATTCAAGAAGTGGAGGAATAGACTCAATCTTTTGATGGGAGGAGCTGTAAAGATTGTATGGCCATTTTTGTGATCTACCATAAACTCCTAAAATACTCCTAGCATATTTATTTTAAACAATAATTCATTCCATGAAATCCTGATACAACCATATTGTTGGGTGATACCTTAAATTTCATTTTAACAGGATTTGCCTGGTATTAGTCACTCCCACATAAATTATACATCAACGGAGTTTCTGACTTGAAATGCCAGGCTAATCACTTTGCTTTTCAGCTTATTTTTGGCTAGGGAAGACTTGGACTCACAATTCCTGGAAAATTGCAAATAACATTTACATGTGTATGGGTCTGTCATTTGATTTTATCACACTGGTATTTTTTGCCATCTTCTTGACATTAGGATGAATACTTGAAACGACAACAACCAAAAGAAGATAATTATAAGAAACTCTTCTGTTTACAGTAGACAAAATAGTTTACTTCATTGCACTGGTGGTGAAAAATGACCTCAAAGAAGTAACTACTAAAGAAGATGATGTAAAGCCAGCTATGATAAGAAAATTACAGAAAGCAGCAAAAACTCTTAGAGAAAAATGTTGCTCCACTCTCAGATGGTAAGAATGGGCTTATGGTAAGGTCCACTGAAGCCAAAACCTAACCTAGAGGCACAAAGAATCTATACACAAAACAAATTGACTCAGATCCTGAACTGTGACTATGTGAATAATTTAAGTCCTACTGTTTAGGATGCAACTGTTCAGTGAACAAAGCATCATGAAACTGTGTGTGCAATAGGATATAATTTGTGTAAATATATGCTAATAATAGCCAATATTTGTTAAACAGTTACCATTTACTAGACAGTGATCCAACTACATTACAAAAATGAACTCACTAAATCACAATAATACTAATATGAGGTAAGGTATTTCTATTATCAGACAAGGAAACTGAGGCACAGAAAAGGTAAGTAATTTACCCAATATTACACAGCTAAAAAATAGCAAAGCAGGCATTGAATTCAGGCAGTCTGACTTGAGATCTTGTTTTTATAACCATTAGGCCATTGTATGTGTTTGTATATATGAGGGGTGGATTATGTGTAAATCTAGAAAAGCACACTAAAAAGTCAATAGTCATTATTTATAGATGGTGAGATACATGTGATTTTATCTTTGTTTCTTTCTTTAGCTGCATTTTCTATTTTTTCCATAATGTATAACTCTACTTGTATAATCCTATTGAAGACTCTTAAAGATTATACAGTTAACTGATTCTTCCCATATTCTGCCTCATCTCAAAGAAAAAATTCTGAAATTACACTGTGGTCTGAGAAGGTGCGTGGCAGTATTTTAGTCTTATGAAATTTGTTCATGCTTGCTTTATGGCCAAGGATGTGGTCGATCTTGGAGTATGTTCCATGTGATGAATAGAATGTATATTTTGTGGTTGTTGGGTGGAGTGTTCTATAGGTTTCTATTAAGTTCATTTGGTCAAGCGTCAAGTTAAGATCTCCTTGTTGATTTTTTTTCCTCAATGATCTATCACGGATTCTTAGTGGGGTATTTAAGTGCTCAGTTATGATAGTGTCCATCCTATCCAGGCAATCTACACATTCAATGCAATACCGTTAAATTACCAACATCATTCTCAGACCTGGAAATGACAATACAGAAATTAATATGGAAACATAAACAGCCACAAATAGCCAAAACAATCCTCAGCAAAAGAAACAAAGCAGGAGGTATCACACTTCCAAAAATTTTATTATTAAAGCTATAATAATCAAAACAGTCCAATATTGGTACAAGAACAGGCATATAGACCAATGGAATAGGATAGAGATTCCAGAAGCAAAGCCTCAGTTTCTCAGCCAACTCATCTTCAACAAAGCCTCCACCAACAACCTCTGGGGCGAGGAGAACCTGTTCAGTAAATGGTGCTGGGAAAACTGGCTGACCACATGCAGAAGAATGAAACAGGACCCCTACCTATCACCACACACACAAATTAACTCTAAGTAAATCAAAGACCTGAATATAAAACCTCAAACTATAAGAATCTTATAAAATGCAGAAATTGGAATAGGCAACCAATTCCTTATCAAAACCCCAAAAGCCCATGCCATAAGAGAGAAGATAGACAAGTGGAACCTGATCAAACTGAAAAGCTTCTGCAAAGCAAAAGAAACCATCAAGAGAGTGGGGAGACAGCCCACAGAATGGGAAAAAATATTTGCCAACTGTATATCTGACAAAGACCTAACATCCAGGATCTACAAGGAATTTGAAATGCCAAAAGGAAAAAATAAACAACCCTATTAAAAAGCGGGCAAAAGATATGAATAGACACTTCTCAAAAGAAGACATATGAGTAGCCAACATATACATTAAAAAAAATTCTCAGCCTCACTAATCATCAAAGAAATGCAAATCAAAACCACACTGAGATACCACCTAACTTCGGTCAGAATGGCAATCATTAATAAATCAAAAAACAACAGATGCTGGAAAGGATACAGGAGAAAAAGGGAACACCTCTACAATGTTGGTGGGAGTGTAAATTAGCACAACCTCTGTGGAAAACAGTGTGGTGATTTCTAAAAGACTTAAAAATCGACATTCCATATGACCCAGCAATCCCCCTACTGGGAATATACCAGAGGAATTCAAATCATTCTACAAAAAAGATACCTGCACATGCATGCTTATCATAGCACTATTCATAATTGCAAAATCATGGAACTGACCGTGCTGCCCATCGAAAGTAGACTGGATTTTTAAAATGTGGTACATGTACATGGTGGAATATTGTGCAGCCATAAAGAAGGACAAAATTATGGACTTTGCAGCAACTTAGATGGATTTAGAGTCTGTCATACTCAGTGATCTACCACAGAAACAAAGAACTGAGTACCATATGTTCTCACTCATAAGTGGATCCTGAACACATATCATAAAACTACAAGAAAGGGATTGGTAGCAGTGAGACACTGCCAGGGGAGGTGAGGGGCACATAATGTCGGTAAGGGTATCTGATCCCAAACCAGGTGAAGTGAGGATCAATGGGAGGCCCAAACTTCGCCTGTACGATGACCACTCATGTACCTAATCCTGAGTTGTACCTCACATTTTTAAAATAAAAAAAAGAAAACATTCATCAAGCTCTCAGGCAGTGGAGTGATCTGATCAGTAACTCACACTTTTTCTTCCCCTTTGCTCTACCCAGCTCTGCATATTGGATTTTGCCTTCTTGTTACTAGATTCATAGTTAAAAGATGCTTGTCATAACTCCAAACATCACAACCTCAATCAAGGAAAAAAAGTGTTGGTGATCAAAAAAACAGAGAAAAAAGTTTTTACATCCAGTGACTTTTTGCTTTCTCAGAGAAGCCCTCTGAAAGACTTTCTTTTTATATTATTGGTCCAAACTGGGTCACATGTTCCATTTCCAGCTGGAAAATTAAATATTTGGTTTCTAGTTTCTATACTAGAGGACAGGTAAGGGAGAGTCTTTGGGAAGGTCTGTTTGACCAACAACAGGGGGGTTGCCAGTTTCCAATACTAATGGAAAATATATTATTTTTCCTGAAGAGACTCAACAGACAGATCATAGAGACAGGGCAGTCAATACCCTGGTCAGGGATTCAAGAGATCTAGGTTCTAGTGTTTAGACTGAAGAAACTGCTTGCTTCCTCTCTCCGGGTCTCAGTTTACTTGTCTGTAAAATGAGGGTATTGTTCTAGCTGGTCACTAAGGTCTCTCACATTGTGACACCTGATAATATTAGCAATCAATAGATCTAGCAAATACTTATATTGTGAATCAAGTCTGAAATAAATTACAATCACAAAAGAGCCTTCCATCACCTGCACGGAAGGGAGAGGAAACAAGGCATATGCATGTTCAAGAAAGAACTGGTCCTATGAACACAAAACCTCTGTCTTGAAGTAACAAAGGCATGTAGCCTATTTGAGTAACAAGTGAATTGTAAGTTTCACAAAAATGATTTCAGCTCTGCACTCCTAAATTATAGAGATGACAAGCCTGCTCAAGAACAACAGACCTGTTATAAAGTGGCAGTCATTCCTTTTGGAAGCAACCATTCTCTTTGGAAACACTATTTCTAACATTGTGTTTCTCTCTAATTGAGCATCATTTTCTCTTCCTCTCTCTCTCTCTCTCTCTCTCTCTCTCTCTCTCTCTCTCTCTCTCTCTCTCTCTCTCTCCCTCTCTCTCTCTCTCTCCTCCCCTCTCTCTCCCTCTCTCTCTCTCCCTTTCTCTCCCTCTCTCTTTCTCTCTCCCTCCCTCCCTCTCCCTCCCATCCCTTCCTATACTGCACAGGCTACAAATTATATTTTTTGAGATTACTTGATGATTTAGTTTGGATATTTGTCCCCTCCAAATCTCGTGTTCAAATCTGATTCCCAATGTTGGAGGTAGAGTATAGTGGAAGCTATTTGGGTCATGGGGGTAGCTCCCTCATGAATGTCTTGGTTCCATCCTAATGGTAATGACTGGGTTCTCACTGTATTAGTTCCCATGAGAACTGATTGTTTTTTAAAGGGCATCTCTCCTCTCTCTGCCTTCCTGTCCTTGCCATGTGGCAGGTTTCCCCTTCACCTTTTACCATGAGTGGAAGCAGCTTGAGGCACCAGATGCAGTTGCTGGCACCATGTTTTTTGTACAGCCTGTAGAACTGTGAGCCAAATAAGCCTCTTTTCTTTATAAATTACCCAGCTTCAAATATTCTACATTTTCTTTATCCACTGACAAGTTAACAAGCACTTAGATTGACTCCACATCTTTGTAATTGTGAATTGTACTGCAATAAACATATGAGTGTAAGTGTCTTCCTTATATAATGACCTTTTTTTTCCTTTGGGTAGATACCAAGTAGTGGGATTGCTAGATGGAATGGTAGATCTATTTTTAGTTCTTTGAGAAATCTTCATACTGTTTTCCATAGAGGTTGTACTAAGTTACATTTCCACCAACAGTGTATAAGTGATCTCTTTTCACCACATCCATGCCAACATCTATTGTCTTTTGACTTTTTAAAAATGGCCACTCTGACTGGGGTAAGGTGGTATCTCATTGTGATAACCTTTTTCCTTTATAAATTACTGAATCTCAGGTATTCCTTCCAAGATCAGACAAGATTGGGCATGTTCAGGGTGGTATTGACTGCAGCACTTGGCAACTTGAATTCTGGGCGTGAATTTTAGGTTCTGCTGAGTAGATGAACTCATGTGAGTTCTGGAAAGTAGACGTGAGACAGAGGTTGTAGTCCTTTCTTTTGGCATTTTTTTTTCAGACAAGGACATTTCTAAAAATATGCGTTTCCCATGTCCATTCTCCATGTTTCTGAGTGTTGAGAGTCACATTGTGGGACATTAGAAACAAAACCCCACAGAAGCCAGGAAGGGGCAGCAATGGATTCAGGAATGGTAGTCCCTTCTTGATTCTGGTTTGCTGATCTCTAAATTATAGCACGATGCTTTG
Organism: Cephalopachus bancanus; assembly: GCA_027257055.1. Lineage (NCBI taxonomy): Eukaryota > Metazoa > Chordata > Mammalia > Primates > Tarsiidae > Cephalopachus > Cephalopachus bancanus. The sequence continues at coordinate 193,205 of JAPVLO010000544.1, read as the reverse complement.
TTCTTGAACGCAATATTATGGTGGTAAACTCAGAAGTAGTGCTACTCTAGCCGGGCTCAGTGGCTCAGCCTGTTAACACGCGCCTTTGGGAGGCTGAGGTGAGTGGATTGCCTGAGCCCGCGGGTTCAAGACCCGCCTGGGCAGCGAGACCTCATCTCTACAATAAATCAAAAAATCAGCCGGGCGTGGTAGCGCGTGCCTGTAATTCCGGCTACTCGGAAGGCTGAGGCGGAAGGATCGCTGGAGCCCAGCAGGCGAGGCTGCGGTGGCCAGGAGCGGCCGCTGCACTCCAGTCTGGGCGACCGAGTGAGATTCCAACTCAAAAAAAAGAGAAGTAGTGCTACTCTGTGGATAGGTACGCACTGTCCCATAAATCATTTATGGGGGTGCAATTTAGAAACCACTCTTTCAGGTCTTCCAGTAATACCATAAGCCCCCAACTCTCTGTATTAAATTCCTTATTTTTTGCAATACAGGAGTTTCTGTTTCCTATAATAAAGTTTGACTGTTAGCTCTTTTAAAATACTTATCAGTCAAGCATACATGCTAATAGCAAAACAAATAAAAATATCTTCAGATGTCAACACTACTCATTTTTAGTCAAGCAGACCTGGAGACATAATGGAAGGACCACACAGAGAGGTAAACAAGAATCTCCTATGTGGATAATTCCTTCTGGGCCTCCAGAAAGGAGGGCTCTAAAATGAATGTTTCGATGACAAAGGATTTTGTGAACTAGAATTTGGTGCCACATAAGGAAATTGGTACCCTCATATCCTTGCATTGTTAATTTTTTTCCCATAGTTTTCACTGAATGCTGTAGGCAAAGTCTCTTGGGAGCTCAATTCAAGAGGTAGGGCGGATATGGGCCAATGTTCTAGTTTAGAGATGCTAAGTGACTTCTGAAGTCTGGTGTAAAAATCCAGTTGCTCACGTTCTACTTCCACTTGTTAATTTTTTTCTGTTTGGTTCAAAATTTTAGTAAATAAGTGAAACTCTGCGTATGTGCCTACGAAAGGGATCTCATATAGGCAAGTGGTGTGTTTCTATATGCCACAGAAACATGTATAGCCAAAAGACCCACAGGGGATGTAGGTGGCCCAGAAGCCTTGCAATGCAAGAAAGAGGTCTTTGCTATGGGGATACACCAGGGTCAAGGTACTTTAAGATGAAGTCTTTGTAATATTTGAAACCTAAATGCCTTTGAGCGAGTTCTTCAACCTTTTCCTTCAAACATATTTCACTGTGTGATAAATAGTTTCATAGAGAGTAGTTAGTGAATTAATAAAAGGACTAAAATATCTTGTTTGGGGGAGCTGTAAAAACTCACCAAAGTTGCTCTTGTCTTTTTTTTTCAAAATTTATTTAAAAAGGAAAATTATATGAACTATATTTGAGGTTCTAGAAATAACTATCAAGGATTTATTTTAAAGAAGAGCTTGATTTTAAAGAAGAGCTTGATAGTATGAAGAAATGGACATGCAGTACTTATACACTGTTAGTGAAAGCGTAAATTGGCATACGATTTCTGGAGGGCAATCTGGCAATATACAACAAAAATTTAAAATGGGCACTTCGTGATCCAGAAATTCAGTTTGTAGAAATTTATCCTAAGGAAGGAATCAGGCACTACAAGTAGATATATGTCCAAGGATGTTCACTGAGTCTCTATAAAATACATAAAGTGGAAATAACCAAAAGGTTCGTTGGTAGATTGGTTTAATAAAATGTGATAAAGCTTTCCAATGGATTATTATTCTGAGCCAGGGAATTTATATGTTTTAACATAGAAAAATGTCTACAAAAAGCTGGGTATTGATAAAAGCTAGTTAAGAAGTGTTTTGCATATTTTGAATAATTTGTATATTCTGCTACCATTTAGACTTCACTCACGACAGTTGCTTAATAATACTTAGTAAATTAATTTACATAAGTCTATTTTTATATATTTACATATGCATTACACATTCTGAAACACTATATGCCTATCTGTTAACAGCGGTTACTTTTATCACCATTGGGTGGGGTTGAAGCCTGAAGGCATAATGAAGATTATTTTTTAAAACTTTTACTTTATACTTTTCCTTCTGCATTATTTGAATTTTAAGGTAAACATGTGCCATTTTATAATTTTTACATTCTATTTCTATCTTGAAACAATATAGTTCTCAAATTTTGTAACACAAATGGTATACAAAACATACTAGAATTCCTACAAATCAAATGGTAAAAAGAAAGTAGCCCAACAGACGAATGCACAAATGGTATGAACAGGCTATCCACAGAGTAGAAACCTGAAAGGGCAAGAAATATATGTCAAGATGTTAAAGTATAATAATGGAGTACTACTTCTTTGCCATCAGATTGACAATATCACAAGTTTTCAAGAATGTAGGGAAACAGGAAGTCTCAGTTACTATGAATTAGCACATGCACTTTGGACAGCACCTGGTAAAATGGCAGCTGTGCATGCTCAATGACCCAACAATTGCTCAAAATGTATACCTTATAGAGAATGTCACTACAGAAAGAGGCGTGCACAAATGTGAAATGCGGCTATTTTAATTTGTTGTGCTGTAAGAGTGCTGCAGTGACTTATTTTTTTAAATGGTCCTCCTAGAAGCCAGTGAGGGAGCAGGGAAACAAGATAGAGAGTGGGGAGAAGCCAAGCAAGGGTTGATTTCAGGCCAAGTCCCGGCAACCTCAGCTGATCTAGAAGGGAAGCTCTGGGTTTTCCTTGTTTTGTATTAGTCAGTGATTGGCTAAGGGTCCCCTTGGAGGATATAAACTCCAAGGCACTTCTAACTCTCTGAAACTGTAGGCAAAGAGGCTTTGGAACCCATGGGCAATCTTCAGAGTCTTCATTGTGGGCCATTAGAAACAAAAGCCCACAGAAACCAGAAAGGAGCACACAACTGGGAAAAAAGATCCTACTCCCTGGAGGGAGTACTAGCAGCACATACCATGGATGCAAAAAATACACTGGAAGGGTATTTAACACATTTATGATTTTCATTTAAAAGTAGGAGAGGGATGAGGACCTTATCTATCTATAGTGTTTTATTGATTGGTTGATTGATTGATCAATGAAGTCAATATAGTAAATACAAATAGTAGCCAATTCCTGGTGTTGAAAACATGTATGAAACCAGGATCCTTGTGTGCTCCTCACTGGGCATCAAACACACCCACACGTAGCTGGTGAAGAGGTGAGGGGGAATCCCAAAACTTGGTTTGCAATAGGAACCAGGGAACTTTTTGCCTGTGGACTCTACCTGGGCCTTGAGTCTCCAGCATTAGCCCAGAACCTGGTATGTAGCATCTGCTCGGTAAAGATCTAATAAAGAATACAGCTTTGGAATCCCTTCAAAAATTGTTACAGAAGCCTCTTCCTGTTAAAGAGGCCTCTTCCTGCCCACACAGGCTTTGCTGCAGACCATGTCTTAGCTTTGGCACCTTGAGTATAATACCTATTAGCAGCAACATGGAGCAAAGATTTCAGAGTTTGAGAAGAGCAGACATGTTTGTACATACTGAGGGGAATCCCTCGGTGCACTTCCAGCAACACCCCGGGCAGGGGAGGCAGATTAGGATGGTACTTTTAGCTGAGGTACCTCACAAGCAGTAATGCGTTAAAAGTGAGTTATTATGGATGGGGGTGAGTGATAGAAAATGCTCTAAAATTAGATTGTGGTAATGGTTGTACAACTCTGTAAATATGCTTCAGTTAATAGAATTGCTTGCTTTAAAAGGTGAATTTTATGCTATGTAAATTGTAAATCAGTATATCAGAGAAATATTTGCATGCCTTTTTGATAGCAGCAATATTCACAATAGCCAAGATACAGAATCAGCCTAAGTGTTCATCAATGGATGAATGGATAAAGAAAACATGGTATATGTACATAATGAACCACTAGTCAGCCTTAAAAGAGAACAAAATTCTGTCATTTGAGGCAACATAGATGAGCTTGGAGGACCTTATGTTAAGTGAAATAAGTTAGGCACAGAAAGACAAATACTGCATGTCCTCATGCATATGTGGAAGTTAAAAAAGTTGATCTCATAGAAGTAGAGAATAGAAGAGTGGATACCAGAGATGGGGAAGGGAAGGAGCAGGGAGGTGACAGAGTCAGGTCGGTTAAGGAATACAAAATTACAACTAAATAGAAGAAACAAGTTCTAGTTTTTTATAACACTATAGGATGACTATAGTTACAATAATATTGCATATTTTCAAACAACGAAAAGAGAGGATTTTAAATATTCCCAACATAAAGAAATGGTAAATGTTTGAGGTGATGGATATGCTAATTACCCTGCTTCGACCATTACACATCGCATATATGTATTGCAACATCACACCGTACCCTGCAAATATTTACAATTATGTGTTATTTTAAATTTTAAAAAGAAATATAAAAATGGAGTCATTTGTCCTGAAGAAGATGTTAGTAAGTAGCAGACCTAGGACCCAGGGGAAACCTGTGGCTTCTGAGAAGAACCATCTGTGCTTTTGTCCCACAATACTCTGTGGCTTTCTATGAAATAAACTCAAAACCATTGTTAATACAGTGTTCCTGCAACTGACATGCCACATAGGTTACAGATATGCTGGATCAGTGCAGATCCTCACAGTCCTCAGACCCAAAAACTGGGGTGCAGGAAATCCTCTATCAATTACCTCTGACCAAGAGCATCCCCTTCCATTTGTCCCAATGCATCAAACAAATAGCATACATTTTCTTGGGTCCCATGATGTGAAAAGGGCTAGAAAGTGCTGCCCTAGAGAAATGCCGTATCTGGTGACTATATTTTCTATGTTCCTTAATGAGAACCTGGGCCTCACAGAAGTGAGAATGGCACCAGGACTCCTGCTATCGGCAGATTTGGGGCTTTATTAAACCAAATCAAGTGGGGCTGGGTAGCTAGGGGAGGAGCCCCGGGTAAATATGAGGGCAGCCAGAACCAACAGCGGGGCTCGACTTGGATGCTTCCTTTGCCCCTGCAGAGAATTATGTTTATTCACCTGGAAAGCAGCAACTGATGCTAACTGGTGCAGAAAAGTAATTTCTGTTTGGATGTGGCAAAAGAAGACCAGAACTTCAAGAAGAGGAACCCTCATAGAAAAGAGACAGGGTCACCTATGCCTCCATTTTCAAAGATAGAAACACAGTTCAGGAGTAACTTCAAGAGCTCTGGAAGCCACCTGGCCTGGAGGCATGGTGGAAATTCAGAGTAGGTCAGGCCCACCTTCAGTCAGATTGTAAAAGCCCTTTAACTAGGCTCTCAAAGCTTGTCTTACTTCTTTGACCTACCTATCTCTGGGGAAGGCTAGACTCTCAAGATTGTTATAGATAGAGAACGTTTCTCAGGATTTATTATAATTTGCCACCAAAAGTTTTTTCCGGTGTCTTAGTCTAGGTTCTCCAGAAGCTGACCCTGAAGCAATTAATTAAGTGCAAGTAATTTATTTGGGCAGAAAATCCAGGAAGATGGTGCAAATGAGTGGGGCAGGGAAGAGAAGGAAGGAAGCTAGCAAAGGATGTCTTTTCAAGCAAGTCACCACTTTGGGCAACAGGAACTAGTTCCATTGGGCACATCTGGACGATAGTCTAGAGCACACACTTCAGAATTATGCCCTGTGAGAGGTAAGGAGACACCTCCCATTAGTGGAGGGCTACTCCCAGGGACATTAATTCTGCAGCATTTCTGGCCTATTGTACAGGTGGGAAAAGCGGGGGGGGAGGGGGTTGCAGAGAAAGCACTTAGAAGATGTGGGTGCTGGCAGTTGCAAGGTGGGCCTGTGTACACTGTTATAGTAAGAGAAGGGGCATGGGTGGGCACCAACAGCCTGTGTTACACTTGGCTAAAGTTTGCCTGTGTTCTGAGCACCTGCTGCCTCCTCTCTGAAAAATCACAAAACTGAGTCTGAAAAGTCACAGAACTGAGTTTCCACCAGTCACTTGCTCTCAGAGCAGGGGCCCTAGTACCACTGATTTCTGGCCCAGCACAATATGGAACTTGCAGCCACCAAGGGTGCTGAGTGCACTGTTGCCTGTTCTGAGAGCATCGTTTGTGATCCACCCAGAGAAAGCCTGAGAAGGGAAGATTTCTGTGTTGGCCTGTTGAAGACTGAGTCATCCACATCCATGAGCTGTCTGAGGTCACCTGTATCTCTGACAACAGAAGCTAGACCTCTGGCCACAGCTGTCACATCTGATTTCTAACCAGCTCTCCCTCTAATCTGGAGGAGACTCAGTGGCCAAAGAAAACAGGTCACTCTGGGCTCTTGGCAAATGCTCCTTAACTGTCATGACGTCCTTTGGAAGTGATGGTGGGAATTTTGGTTCTTCTTGCCATCTCATCCTAGTCACACACACTTTAGCAAGGCAGTACAGCACAGTGGTTCAGAATGTGTGCATGCATTCTGGGGTTAAACTGCCAGTTTCAAATATCAGGTTTGCTATCTAGCTAAGTCACTTAACCTCTGTGTGTGTCAGTTTTACTCTCAAAATACCACCTCAGGGGACTTGTGCACAAATTTAGCCATAGAAAACATCTAGACATTCTAAGAGCACTTAGCAAGTGCTGGCAAATGTTAACATTTTTTAAATTATGCTTATGGAAAAAAGGGAAAGCACTGAAAGTGGGGTGATGTGCCCAAGATAACAACGCAAGTTGGAGTTACCGCAGAAAAGAACTGAGCCTGACAGGCCCTACTCAACTTCTAACCTGGCAATACTCCACACATTGAGAGTCAGTTGACATTCCAACTCTCATGGCTAGCCCCAGTTCTTGTAACAGCTCCAGATATTTAGAGTCTTGGATTTCAGCATCAACTTCTCTGCAGCTAGAATTCTGACCATATGTGGGCCTCAGTCCCAAGACTGACTCTCTCAGCCCCACCCTATGTACCCCAATTCTCTTGCCTCAGCCTCTCCCATGGTCCATGTTCCCTTTGTGCATTCAACACAATGTCTCTCAGCAAGTAGGTGTTCAGGCAAGGCAAGTTGGTTACAGTCGTCCGTCTAGTGCATGAGTATAAGGATCGATACCAACAACCCTACCAGGAACTAAAGTCCTGCCGGGCCAGTGGACTGCCATCTACTGCTGGCCCCCTGGCAACATATCCTGGCAGCTTGGACTTCCATGCCCAACTCACCACTAGTTCCTGGACCCCATTCTTAGTCACAGCTTCCTCATCCCAATTGTTGTTTGCTTGAATCTAGATTAGAATTGGCTTAACTTCTGGTGCCGGACTCAGCCTGAAGAACACACCTCCTCTCGCAGCACCTGCAGCTGAGCCAACAACCCCAGAATGCACCCCAGTCCAGTGGATAAGTCTGTAGCCTGCTGCCTGTCACTCTTCCCCTCTCCATTCTGTTAGGTGGCGGGCTACTGGTCCAGGAGTTGCCCCAGGCGACAGTGGCTGCATCATACCTGTTTCTTCTCCACCTATGATAAACAAAATGCCTGACTTTGGAGTCCAATCCCAGGTTCATAAATTGTATTTTCATCCAATCAGACATTGGCTGATTCAGAAATCACTAAATTTGTAAATTAAGTTCCAACTACAGTAATTCTTGAGGCCCTGCAACATATGTCTGCTTAAACTCACCATTAATTTTTTCATCGCCAGTTCTAGGTGCCTGGGGTACAACAATTAATAAGTCACATCAGTTATCTCCTGATGGAGATGGCAGATATGTAAACAAATAGTTATTATACAATGTTATAAATGCTAAAATAAAAGTATCATTAAAATGCTATGGGAATGTCAATAAAGGAGGAATTAATCCTATGGGAAAGGTCAAAGAAAGCTTCAAAACAGAGATGATATCTGAGCTAAGTTTGAAGGCCGAGTGGAATGTGTCAGATGGAGAAAAGGGAAAAGACATTGTATTTTAAGTTTTCCTTCCTTTTTAACCTAAGGTTGAGTGAGCTCTGTTAGTCATGTCCCCCAGTTTGCAAATGCTATCTTCATTGGTCCATCCAAGATCCTCACTTTGCTTTCTTTCTCTCTCTTCAAAGCTTCAACTCCCCAGGTTCATTCCCTTCCCCCACAGATGCCCTCTTGAAGGTATATAAGCAGTAACCTTAAATATTCTTTTGTATTGATATAACACACAGTGCTATTTATTCATGTGTTTTTAATTTGCATAAATGGTATTATGCTATAAATGTCATTCTCTTTCTTATGTGGTTCACTCAACACTCTTTTTAAAGATCTATGCATGTTGGTGTTCATGCATTTCATTTCTTTTCTGACTGCAGCATAGCATTCTATAGTGTACATGAACCCCATTTTTCTGATCAGCTTCCCTAATAATGGACACTTAAGTTGCTTCTAACTCTCTCGTCTCATAAAGAACATGCCCATTTGTCCCTTCACAGATCTGTGTATACATTTTTCTCAGCCATAATTCCAGGGATAGGAGAGCTAGGTCATAGGGTATCTGCATATTAATTCTACAAGATGTTGCCAAATTGCTCCTAAAATGCATGCCTTCAGCAAAGATGTATTGAGCCCCAACCACACACCAGGCACTATTCTAGCCACAGGAAATTTAGACTTGAACAAAGTCTCTGCTCTTAACGAACTTATAGTTGAGTGCAAGAGACAGCAGAGAACTAACAAATGCATTATGAAATATCACATCATGAGAGGTATCATGAAGAGAAGAAAAAAAAAAGAGACCAAGATAGGGAACAAAGAATGGCAAGGAGCAAGGAGTACTATTTGGGGCAAGGTTGTTAGGAAATCCTTCTCTGAGAAAGGCCTGAATGAAGTGAGAGAATGAGCCATGTATCAGATCTGGAGGAGAACATTCCAGGTAATGCAACAGTAGGGTCTGGAGGAAGGAGGAAGGAGCAGGTTGGGTGTGTGTGTGAGTGAGAAAGAAGGCATCTTCAGGGGTTTTTAAGCAATGGATGTATTATCTAATTGATGATAATGCTGGTAAAATACTTAGCACAGTGCCAGGTGCAGCATAAGTGCTCAGTTGTGACAAACTATTACTATTATTGGAATACTGTGATTAGGCTGGAGCTTTGGAAAGAGTCTTTTTCACTGCAGAAGAAAAAAGGATGAGAAGATTAGACATCAATGAGAGGGACTGGGGTCTGGATGGGGCAGTGGGATTTTAGTTCAGTACTGTTTAGATAGCCCTGGACATGTTGCTTTGTTTGTTTTCACAAGTGTTTTCTGAACAACCCTTGGGAATTGGTTTTGGAACCAAAGATTGAGTGGATGGTCTTTGTTCATCTTTATCACCACAGGTAGTGCACCCAAAATATGGCGCTTACACAGGAGGGAGTTCCTTCCAGGACTGAAAACAAGCAGGACCAAAGTGTATCCTTTGTTCATTTGGAGTTTAGAGTGAACAGCATCTTGGCAGAATGTTTCAGCTAAATGCCCAAATGATCAGCTAATTACTGGGGTCTGAACACAGCTGAACAAATCCACCTTCCCAAGACACTGCCAGAGGTTTGAGCAACTTCATTCTGGCTGGATTTCAGTACCACACACCAAGGACCAGATGACTGGGCCAGGAGGGACATTTTTCACTTTGCCTCTTCCTTCTGTTGAAAAATACTAGAGTACAATCAGTTTTCCTAATGACAGATTTGATGGCAGTTATAAAAAATATAAAGAGAGTTAGCCTCACTAGAAATCAGTACTTTGCAATTATAAACAGAAATTATACGTCGTGTTTCATCCTCTAGATTGGCAAACATTAAAGGGGTTGATAATATCCAGTGTTGGGGAGAGTGGGAGGAAAATGGGCACTAATGTACACCTTGGTGGGAGTTTTAATTGCCAAGGGCATTTTGGAGGGCAATTTGACAGCTTCTAACAACATTTAAAATAGTCAGAGGCTTTGGGTTATCAAGCCTCTTCCAAACCAGCCTCTGGAAACTGTCCCATTACTTATGTACACAGTTGACCTTGAACAACACAGGTTTGAGCTGTGCAGGCCTACTTCTACGTGAATTTTCTTCTACCTCTGCCACCCCTGAGACACCAAGACTAGCCCATTATCTTCCTCCTCCTTCAGGCGACTCACTGTGAAGACAAGGAGGATAAAACCTTTTATGATGATTCACTTCCACTTAATGAATGGTAAATATATTTTCTCTTCCTTATGATTTTCCTAATAGCATTTTATTTTCTCTAGTCTACTTCATTGTAAGACAAAAGTCCATAATACATATAACATACAAAATATGTGGACTAGATTGTTTATGTTATCAGTGAAACTTCTGGTTCACAGTAGGCTATAAGTAGTTAAGTTTTGGGGAAGTCAAATGTTTTATGTGGATTTTTGCAGTGGATTTTTTACTGTGTGGGGGAGTCAGTATCCCTAATCCCACATTGTTCAAGGATCAAATGTGTGTGTGTGTGTGTGTGTGTGTGTGTGTGTGTGTGTGTGTGTTGAAAATAAAATTGACCTATATGCTCATATATAGGAGAGTGGTTAAATAAATTGTGGTGTGTCTATATAATAGAGTCCTTGGTATATACTGCAGAAAAAGATACAACAATATAGATATAATAATATGGACATAATTTGGATAATATGCAGGATAGACTCCCATTAATATCTAAAAAAGGAAATCTATGTATGTTATGTTTATTTATGTGTGTAAATACTTTTCTAGAAGGTCTGAAAGAACACACTTCAACTGTTAATTCCAACTACTCTCTGGGGAAGGGAGAGGAGTAGGAAAGGGTGAAGGTAGTTGGAAAGGTTTTCCTCTATCTATTTCTAATTTAGCACTCATACATTATATGTGCATCTAAAGGCAATTTTAAAGACAAACAGAAACTAAAGGGCTGTATGACATTTGTGCTTAATGTGCTTCATCTTTCTCCTCCTCACCATCGTCATCATCCTGATCATCTGTTCAAATGCTTGAACCTTTTCTTTTCCTTGGCACATGACAAACTCTGAATCCTAAGCAAGCTTTTACTGAGGCTGATAGCTCTGTCAGCTGTTAATTATTCATGCTAATGGAAGGGGCTGGAGGCACAGATAATGCAAAATCAAGAAGAGTAAATCTTTCAGAGTCTGGTCTACTCCCCTCTTGGATCCCCTGAGAACACCTTCCATACTGTAGGTATTTACTCAGCAATAAATATTGATTTATATGAATTGATATTTGTCTCTGCAATTTCAAGTCACTTACATTCTCAGACTTGCAGATTCATACCCTGGTCGGTGCCTTTCTAAGATCTTTACTGCCATGGACCTGTTGGTGAGAGTCTGACCACTGCAGGGGGGTTCTCATGAGGCTTGTCGAGCCTCAAGCATTATCCACAAATGGGATATTCCTTTCATGGATAAAACAGAGACAAAGAAAGTCCTTGTTGTTATTTGTTTGTTTTTACATGAACTGAACTGGTAGCCTTGGCTCTCTAGTTTTCAGCCAGCTTATGTTCAGAAAGCACAAACCGATCAAAACACAAATTTCACATCCATGTGAATGACTAGAATTTTTAAAAGACTGATAACTGCAATTATTGACAAGGATGTGGAGCAATTAGATCTCATATACTGCTAATGGGAGTGTAAAATGGTACAACCACTTTGGAAAACTGATAGTTTCTTATAATCACATATCTAACTTTATGACCTAGCAATTCCATTCCAGGTATTTACCCAAGAGAAATGAAAATATAGGTTCACAATATTACTTGTATGTGAACATTCACAGCAGCCTTATTTATGATAGCCACAAACAAGAAGCAACCCAAGTGTCCGTCAACAGGTAAATATATTAACAAATTGTGTTATATTTGTATATTGAAATATATTCGGCAATGGAAAATAATAAACTTATGATACATGCAACCACATGGATAAATCTCAAAAATGTTTGTTGAATAGAAGAAGCCAGACACAAAGAAGTATGTACTATATCATTCCATTTTTATGAAATTCTAGAACCAGCAAAATTACCCTATGGTGAAAGAAGTGAGAAAGTGGTTGTTTATGGAGCTGGAGAGCATTGACTGAAAAGGGGCATGTCAATCTTTCTAGTGTTATATAAATATTCTAGATTTTGATAAAACTCATCATACTGAACATGTAATAAATGTATTAGTCATAACAAAATATCACAAACTGGGTGGCTTAAACAACAGAATTTTATTTTCTTAACATTCTGGAGACTGGAAGTCCAAGATCAAGGTGTTGACAGGATTGGTTTCTCCTGAGGTCTCTTCCCATGGCTTGCAGACACCTTCTTACTGTGTCCTCACATGGCCTTGCCTCTGTGTGTTGTCTGTGTTTAGATCTTTTCTTCTTATAAAAACACTGATAATATTAAATTAATGTCCACCCCAATTACCCCATTTTAACTTCATTACTCTGTAAAGACCCTTTCTCCAAATACAGTCACATTTGGATTTAGGGGGGGATACGTTTTCAACATATGAATTTTGGGAGGGGCACAATTTAGCTCATAACAATAACTGTGCATTTCATTATATGTGAATTGTTTCTCAGTAAAAAAGAAATAAGGGACAGAAAAGTAAAATCCTCCATATTTCTGGAAGTAAAGGGGAACTGGACACTGGTTAACACTGGGGGTGTCTGCCATCCAATGTTGAAGGCATTTTGAAAGTCATGACAGCCAACATTTATCAAATGGAGTTCTTTACACATATTAATTGACTTAATCTTTTCAGACATCCTATGTGGTTACAGATACCATTATTTTCACCATTTTTAGATGAGGAAGCCAGGTCACAGAGAGGCTAAATAGTTTGTTTAAGGTCACACAGCTAGAAAGTGGCAACGCCAGGATGTGAATCCAAGTAGGGTATGCCCAGAGTCTGCACAACCACCATTCAACCCTACCCCACTGGCTAGAGAAGGGATCACTGATAGATCGATGCCTAGGAAGGCAGATGTGTCTGGAAATCATGGGACTCTCCTATAGGAGAACAGGGGAACTCCAGGTTAGAGACTGAAGGGCGTTCTGGAGACGAATTAGCTGATCACTGTGTTGCCTAGCATAGTACTTGCACATAATGAGTTTTCAATATTACTTTTAAGAATACTTGCTAGGTTTCTCCGCCTGTTGCAGACAGGTCCCCTTCTTAGCAAATCTGGCCCCACCTTAAGCTAGAAGCCCCTAAGTGTGTGTGTGAGAGAGAGGGAGAGAGAGTGCAAGAGAGCTTTTCATTAAATTATCACATCCATAGAGAAAAGTACACAGATTCCCACCCCTCCTCATGCCCCTTGCCACCAAGGTTAACTGTATTCTAACTTTTAACAGCATGGACTGGTTTTGCCATCTGTATTAGTTTCTCAGAGCTGCTATAACAAAGTACCACAAACTAGGTGGCTTAAAACAATAGAAATATATTGTCTTACAGCTCCAGATGCTAGAAGTCCAGAATCACAGTGTCAGTAGAGCCATGCTCCCTTTGAAACCTGTAAGACAGAATCTTTCCTTGTCTCTCCCTAGCTTATGGTGGTTGACCAGCAATTCTTGGTGTTCCTTGGTTTGCAGCTGTAGCACTTCAATTTCTGTCTTTATCATCACATAGCGTTCTCCCCTTGTGTATCTGTATCTCTGTGTCTACTCTCTTCTTATTAGAAGAGCAGTCATATTAGATTAAGGGCCCACTCTACTTTACTACAACCTCATTGTAGCTAATTACTTTACATCTGAAACCACCCTATTTTCAAATAAGGTTATGTTCTTAGATACTGGGAGTCGAGACTGTAACATGTCTTTTGGTGGGGGGAACACAATTTAACCCATAACACCAACCAAATGAAATCTTTCAGTGATATAGTGTGAACTTTTGTGACTGACTTCTTTTACTCAATGCAATGTTTGTGAGATTCCTTTCTTTGTAATATGCTGTTGTAGTTTGTTCAACCTCATTATCATGTAGTATTCTATTTTGTGAATATACCACCATTTATCCATTTGACTGTTGATGGGCATTTGGGTAGTTTCCTTCTTGATGTTACTATGAATAGTGCTGTCATGGATATTGTTATATGTATTTTAGTGAACTTACATGGGCATTTCTGTTGGTATATGTGTGGAAATGAAATTACTGAGTCATGAGTATGGCCCGGTCTCGTCGATACAGGCAAACAGTATTCCAAGGGAATTTTTCCAATGTACCCTTCTACAGCAGTGTATGAGAGGTCTGGTTGCTCCCCATCCAATACTTGGTATTATCTTCTTTTTTCATTTTGGCTGTTGTGGTGTGTTTGTGTGTTGATATCACATTGTGTTGTGTTTTTAATTTGCTTCCTTTTGTTTTTTACACTGCAGCTTCCCATCTCTCTTTGCTCATCTTACACACTTCTCACTCTCTTCATCACCCAGTACCACAATTAGCATCTCCAAATTTCTTCCTTAGAGTCAGATATCTTGATCTATGGAGAAACCCATGTTTTTCTTCATTTATCATTCTTTTACAGAAGATTTTTACTTGCAGCAACTTTGAACTGACTCTGAACTCACTCATGCTGCAAAAGAATCCATGCCTGTTTGTTGATTACGTTGTTTTTTCATGCCTTAAGAGCACAACTGGAACAAACATGAAGTTAAAGAGAAAGATGTTTGCCATAACAAATCTATAGGGTCTGTAGTGCATGCAAATCTACATGTAACAAAGCCAGTTCCCCACTTTGCTCAATAGATGTCTTTCTTGTATAATCATTAAATGCTTTTCACAATGAAGTTATATTAGAGTGTCAGGCCTTGGATGGAGATAAAGCAACTCCTGAACATAATGGGTGGGTGTGGGGAGACAGCCATTCCTTGTTGAAATCACCACCAGCAGCCCAATCACTTAGGGGAATAATCGGTGGGTCTCTCAGACTAGAAACTGGGACTGGCCCATCTCCGTTCTCCTGCCAGCACTCTCTGTCCAGGAGGTAATAACTTTAAGTCTATTCTAGCAGTATCCTGAAAAAGATATAAGCTTGTCATTGGTGGGGGAGGTCAGTCACCTTAACTCCAACAGCTGTCCTGCCACTTGCAGGCTATGTGAGAATGGGACAAGGAGTTAGGCAGAAGGGCACCCTTGAGGAAGTGAGTGTCTCAACAAGAATAGAATGGGTCAGGGCCCAAGACCAGAAGCTCACCATGTGTAAGACATAACAGGCTGCACTTTTTTGTCCCCTGAAGTGTCCTGTAATGTTTCTTTGAAGAGGTTAATCTGTCTGGAGTGCTGTCTGGACATGGGTTGGAGATTTAAAGGGGAGCCACCCCCTGCAGCCATCAGTGTGTTACATGGTTAAAGAGTGCTGGTTTCTCGGCCCAGCTCTTCCTCCATCTTCTGGTGTCTCCTCTCAGAACTGAGAGAAAAGGAAGGACAATCACCTACAAACCCTCAACTTTGAATCTGTGTTGCTTCCAAACTGGCTTTGAACAAGTCAGACCCTCAGGATTTGACATTTATTGAATATCCCAGTGCATTTGGTATGATACAGATTATAAATATATCAGAAGCTGGCCCTATAAAGACTTTTTATTGAACATTTACCAAGAACCTTACATTTGTAAAGGGAATCCAAAAGCTACCCACACCCATCATCACCACAGGGCTGACAAATGAGGACTGCCAAGCTTTCAGGTGAGTGGAATAAAGACTTTCCTCAATAGGCTCAACAAACTGATGCTAGACCATGACTCTAATATACTATTTCTGCCATTTACCTTTGCTTTAGCTTTCCTGTCTGGAAACAGCTGGTCTCTGTGACTTATTTAGGTGGAATTTCCCCCAAGCATTGTGTTCTTGTATTTATCTTTTTAAGGGGAGAATCATTTCCTCCTGTGGAGGAGTTTGATGTGAAGCTGGGTAGTAGAGCATCAAAAGAACAGCTTGTGAACTTTGCCTGATGTGTGGAGCCAAGAAGGGATTGTGGAGTTGGTAGACTGAGGAAGGGGGAAACTGCTAGAACAAACTTCACATGGCCTTAGAAAACACGTGAGTTTTTCTGTGGCTTGTCCTAAGCCTATGCAAATTTGGTGGCTGGCCAGGGGTCTCTCTTGTGGGGAGGGAATGATTGAGGGTTATTGTCATATTGTGGCCAATATGATAAGGCAGAGAATCAACAAATGAGTTAACTTTTACCTACAGACTGAGTACTACCCAACTAAGCTTCAAGACAGACTCACCACTTAATATCAGGAGGAAAGAGTAGAAGGCTACTTCACAGTTGACTCTTAACAAATTGTCAAGATATCAATGTTAAAGTTGTTAGAAATCAGTGCCGTTTTTCTCACTAACATTTTTCTATAATTTACTCAATGATGAGTAAATAGAGCTATTTTTGTTTAAATAAATGCTATCAAAAATCAGTTCTTCTTTTATTAAACTTGAATTGGCAAGAATTTGTTCACCAGTGCTCTACAGTATCCACCATAGAGGATGGCAATCTCTCTGGACCTCCAACGTGGTTCTATAGCAATCAAGAACAATCACTTCTATTTTCTGAGTTTGTCACTGTTCTAAGAACTTGCTATTGATGGCATTGCTGGTCCCAATTTTTCAACCTTCCCTATAGCCATGCCTTTTGCCATGTGACTTTGCAGTGCCTTCCCTCTTCATTAATATTGAAATTGATCTTGAGACAAAAGCTTGAAATGGACTTGTGCTATTGGGCTTGCCCTCTTACTTGTGCCATTGCCATGGGGTAAGTTTCCCTCCAACACATACTGGGTCTCTGCTGCTCCTTTATCCTGGTCCCAGAATGACACATGGAACAGAGCTGAGTAGCCCTTTGTAATTTGGCAGTTAAGCCTAGCTGGACCTGCAACTAGAGGTTGAGCCACTCAACAGAGCTTAGCCTAGCTCAGTTGATCCACAGACACCTGCAGACTCATAAATATGAGATTCAGTTGTTATTGTGTTTGTCATTGAATTTGAGAGTATGTAGCAATAGCTGACTGTGTTATAAATCTTCAAGCATTTTTTTTTCATTTAACTCAATAATGCTACATGTCGGTACTACTATTATCCCATCTTAAAGACTTATAAACTGATTCATAGAAAGGTTGATTAGTTTGCTCAGGTTTACAGAGCTAGGACATGTCAGAATGGTAATTCAAATACTGGAATTCTAAGGCTGGCACTGTAAGCAACTATGTCTCCTTGTAGAGTGTAAACCTATAGAATATAGGACAAAGAGAGACCAGCTACTTTCTTCATTTCCTTCTCAACATAAATGTCAGCCAGCTGATTTCCTGTTTTTGCATCACTAGACAATTTGAGAGTTTGAACTTTTCATTCCTATCCTCCCCAGCAGATGTGTCCTGTTCTTTAAAAAACTACAGCTTAAAGTGCTGTTGACTTTTCATAGTTTAGGGAAATTCCCTGGTGTTATATTTGCTTATAGAAAATTAGTCATTTACTTGCCAAGAGTTGGAGAAGCTGAGGCATTTATACAAACTAACAACTGAAGGTCAATTAGCAGATAGGGCAAAGAACCTCTGAAGCCTTGATCCAAATCAGTGAAAAACTAGGATTTGATTTCTAACATTTCCATTTCTCTCTAATTTCCCAGGAATGTTGGTAAATGTGAAGCCACTTGGCTTCACTTTTACTGGTTTAGTATGTGGATTTGGGGGGGAAATGACTGAATTCATGGCCTAAGCAACCTTGGGAAAGTTACTTAACCTTTCTGTGCCTTAGTTTTTTTCACCTATAAGATAGAGGTAACCATACTACCTACTTGAGAGTTGTATAACGATAATGATATAATGCATATAGAGTACTTATTTAATACAGTATCTGGTTATAAGATGCTTTTGGCTACAAGTGACAGAGATCCTGAGTCAAAATGGTTTAAACAATTAGGAAATGTGTTATCTCACATAATCCAATGAGGGAAGAGAGCTCTAGGTGTGACCCAATCAAGACTCTAGCTTGCATCTGTCAGCCATTCTCTTGGCTTGGCCTTCCTCAAGCTGGACCCCATGGAAACAAGATGACTGCTGGCAGCAACAGGAGCAGTGGGATAGCTTGTCCATAGCCAGTGGAAGAGAAGAGCAAGCCATCCCCAAATTTGAAAAGAAATTTCTTCCCTTCCATCTCTTTGGGCCAACCTGGGTTACTACTCTCCTTTTGAATCAATAACTGTTGCCAGAGAAGTGCTCCATGGTGACTGGTTTTAATCTGGGTCTATGAACCAGATAGGGAAACAAAAGATTATGGTGATTAATTTACATGAGTCAGGATTTATCTTAATTGCTAGGGTAGGGGTTTCCTTCCCCTAAGTTACATGGTTTAGGTTGGGAAAGTGTAATCACTTGAACAACATCAAGACCTTGTTAGAAAAGAGAAATAAGCCAGGTGCTGTGGCTCACACCTGTAATCCAGCACTTTGGGAGGTGAGAGGATTGCCTGAGCCCAAGGGGTTTGAGACCAACCTGGGCAACTCGGCAAGACCTCATCTCTAGAAAAGAATTTAAAAGTTGGCTGGGAATGGTGGCACGCATCTGTAGTTCCAGGTACTTGGAAGGATTGTCTGAGCCCAGCTGGTTGAGGCTGTGGTATCCATGAGCATGCCATTGTACTCCAGCCTGGACAACAGAGCGAGACTCTAACTCCAATAGAAACAGAGAGAGAGAGAGAAAGAGAGAGAGAGACAGAGACAGAGAAACAGATAGAGAGAGAAATAGGCACTTAACAGTGGTGACCACAGGTGGTCAAACGTAAATGTTCAATGATTGTCAGCTAATTTTGCTATTTTATTTTTGCAACCATGGGAATTTCTTTTTAGTAGTCAGTTGTGGTGTTTTATGATAAGACAACTAATACCTGGCCTTTAGTCATTTCTTAAAAGACAAATTTGGGAACTCAGAGATGAAAAATCTTTTGCAGTGAAAGCTTCTTTTTCCTCCTCTTTTGAGGAAATTAATCTACCTGGAAAACAAACTCCAAGGTCCTGTGAAAACTTGGAAGTTCTAAGTTCAATTCCTCATGTCATTGTCACCTTGAAAAGACAAAGTTGATCATGCACAGCAATCTTCCCCCTCCTTGGGCCAAGCAATATTTTTCATCAAAAATATTATACCTCAACAATTTTTGTGCAAAATCTTGGCACTCTGCAGTGGACATCTCTTTTTCTTCTTCTTCTTCTTCTTTTTTTTTTTTTTTTTGCCTTTTTATTTACCTTGTTTATTGTTTCTGTCTTTCTCTCTTGTCCACCTAATATAACTTCTCTTTTTTATGGCAAACCTATTCTGTGGTCTGGATGAAACTGACTTCGCCTGCATGTACATGCACACAAGTCGGGTTGACCAATCAGAGTACATCATCCTCTCCTTTGGAGAGAGTGATTGTTTTCATTATGCCTATGACCCAAGCCTGGCCAATCATACTCTCTTGCTGAAAGTTTGAATCTTGAGCTGAATGAACAAGTGACAACGGAGCCACAGCTAAATCTTCATATGGCCAGTACCTGGAAAATGCAGTTTATGCATTCCTGTTAGTTATACCCAGAGCTGACATAGTTTCCATCAATCCCAAATTCTGATTGTGTTGATTATTCCGTTCTGTGAACTTCCCAGGATTTCTCTAATAAATACTACTATGGACTGAATTGTGTCCTCCCTCCCTTACCTCCACAATATTCTACGTTGAAGTCCTAACACACAGTGGGACTATATTTGGAGGATTGGGCTTTTAGAAGATAAGTAAGGCTAAATGAGGTCATAAGGGTGGGTTTCTAATCTGACAGGGCTAGTGACTTTATAAGAACAGGAAGAGAGAGAGAGGGAGCTCTCTTTCTTTGAGTACATGAACCGAGGAAATGCCATGTGAGGATACAGAGAGATGGCAGCCATCTGTAAGCCAGAAAGAGTGCTCTTACCAGAATCCAACCATGCTGGCACTCTGCTCTCAGACAGCCTCTAGAACTCTGAGAAAGTTAGTTTCTGTTATTTAAGCCACCCAGTCTACACTATTCTGTTACGACAGCCTAAGCAGACTAAGACAAATGCCATTTTTCCTAAGATGGCTAGGGTCAATGTCTACTGCTTGCCAACCATTAAGTCCTCATTTTGAGGTAACAAAGCAGCTGGTTAAATTGTTTCTTTCTGTATCTTCAGATACAGGTAATATGCCTACCCAGCACTGGAACTACTTGGCTTAGTAGGAAAGTATCGAAAGTGTGGAGTGTGGGGGCTACTTCTTGTTGCTTTCCCTCAAGGTTCTACAAGAATGCCTGTTCGATTTGGAAGCCAAAAAGGAGTAGCATATACCTCTGCTAAGAGAGATTCTTTCTAAAGTGTCCAGCAACCTCAAATTCCTGAGAAACATGATACAGAATTTTGTGGGATTGAAAAAGCTCTACTTTATGTCCCAAACTAAAGTTGGTATTCACTAAGACAGGGAGGAAGGGAACACAGTGAAGGAAACAATTGGTCCCCCAGAAGATGTCTGTGGAAAATCAGAAATCCTCTGCTTCTTCTAAATATCTCCAGATGAGCACTCTTTGCCTGACAAAGGTAATAATGATCTTCATTGCAATAAGCTATTCACTCAAATTGAATGGAAGCTTTGAGCTTGGGAGCAAGGGGCAGATTAACCGGGCTTCATGACTGGCCAATGTTTTTTATTGTCCAAATTCCGAGGCCAAGATGGAAGCTGTTAGACTAAGAATGAAGGGTTGTCGGCTACAAACCGAGACCAATTATGAAAAAGCCATAAGGCTGGGATCCAGGCTTAAGCACTAGTACTCAACAAGACATCCAGGTTTGATTAGAGCCACCCCTTGGTTGTACAGGGACCTTGTGCAAGTATTTTTTTGGAAAGGGCCAGGGGTTATCTATATAAACAATTTAATTTTTTATATGTGCAACAAATTCATGTACTTATATGAGGTATAGTAACTCATCCATGAAGATTCAGAATCATGGGCACAGAAGAAGTACTTACATATTTATTTACTGTCCAATCAGTGTTTTTGAAGATTCTTCATAGTATCCTGGCAACAACTCTCCCTCTTTGGGTCCAGAAACCATCTCTTCGTGTTCTCTATTGCCAACTCTGTCATTCCTGGGTAATTTCTTACATCTCACTGGAATAAAAAGGTAGCAATGCCAAAGGTAGTTATTACTCACAACGCCATTACTTTTTGGAACCCGTTCATATTGAAACTCTTTAGATCTTTTGCCTCTTCAATTCACTCATAGTACTTATTCCATTTATTCAGAGCTGGTAATTTTACTCATGATGCTGTATCATCCACATTGCTAACCATGAACACTGGCTTCCAATGACTCTCAAAGGTCATTACTGTACTTTCGTAATCATGGTCACAAATGCAATTCTTTTCAAATATGCAAGAAATTGAAAATGATCATTTGCTTTGTGGTCATGTAAAATTTACTGTTTAGAATGTTAATAGTTTAAATGTGGAACAACACATCTTCCACTCCTGTCTCCTCTTGATCTCTTTAGGCTGTCATCACTGCATTTCTAGAATGTACTCTCTTTTCATGCTGACAGAACCCTGCTTTACCCACATCAGTGCAGTAGGGAGGCAGATAGGTGAGGGGCCCATGGGCAGACAGAGAAGAGCAGTCACACTTGGGTAAGGAATGTCTATCCTTGTCCTGCATGGCCTGAGACCAGCCCAGGAGAGCACGATGTTACATTGACTGGAGGCAAGAGAGGACATTGATCAGAAAAATCCATTGACCTTGTGGAACAACAGTCTAGAAGACCCCTGAAAGGCATAGGCATGCCCACCTTGAAAAGCAAGTGATGTGGAGTCTGAGGAGGAAGCAGGGTGGCTACTCTAGGTGGCAACTGTGGGAGGCACACAGCATAAAGGTGGCACTGCGGTCAGGACAAGGATAAGTGATAGCCAACATGTGGCTAGCACTCATGATTCAAGCCCCTTGGCAATGAATGGTTGGTATTCCAAAGCCCTGAACTCACCCAGTGTCCAATGTAGATAAGTGTCACCCAAAATCAGTGTGTCAGCACCATTCTGGCAGCCCGGTCTTTGTGATCTTGCAAAAGAAATGCTGTGTTGGCCTGCAGAAAAAGATCAGCTTATCAGACTGCCCTCCTAGAACCAGGCCTAGGACAATCCCACAGGAAAGAGCCCCAGAGTTTCTCAGAGGACCTGATCAACACCTCTCAGAGGGATAGGGGGGATTTAGATAGGTGAAGAGTGACCCAAAGGAGAAAAACAGGGACCAGAGCCTGCATGGGTCCTGGTCTGGGCTGAGGGGTCCCCATCCCGGGAGAAGGCACTACCACCCCTGGCAAGTCCCAAACACTGGAATGGGACAGAGACAATGTTGAGGTAGGTGCTTCCAGTGACCAGGACCCATATGGGACCAGGCTGAGGGGAGGGAAGGTCATGCCCAGATGGTTCAGGCACCAAAGGGGTATTTAGAAAATTTCTAGAAAGGAATTCCAAAGCACAGGGCTCCTTGGGGCACAAAAATCAGAGCCAGGGGTCCTGCTTACCTGAATCTAAGGCCCCCACTGACTTTGATTACTAACCTATTATCTTGTTAAGAAGTTCGATGACTGGCAGCTAATTGAGTTTTTTGTTTGTTTGTTTGCTTGTTTGTTTGGGGGGGAGTTTTTTGGAATTGGAGTCTCACTGTCACCCAGGCTGGAGTGCCGTGGCACACTCACAGCCATGCGACCTGCTGGGCTCCGGCGATCCTTCCACCTCAACCTTCTAAGAAGCCGGAACTACAGGCACATGCTACCACGCCCAGCTAATTTTTGATTTATTGTAGAGACGAGGCACTACATTGTTAAAGTACCACTAAAGTCTGGGAATCAGGAGTCTATAATGGTTCAATTCCCAGGGCATCCACAAGCCCCTGTACTGTCCTGGCAGACATTGGGCTGCTAAATGGATGCATCTTCTAAAACAGAATTGGTTCTTGTTGCATCCTTCTTAGGGAAGTATATGCAAGACAGTGGTCAAAAGAAGTTCCCTCAAAGGGAACAACTCTGATTAAGCTGTGTTCTCACTCCACAGAGCATGGAGTCTTGCGGTCTGCCTCTAAAAGGACATACAACATAGACTATGGTTCAGGACTCCTTGTGTAGTGTTTCTCCTTCTCTTCCCAAAAGGAAGGAGCTTCTAATTGTAATTTCCTTGTTTTCCTTCAACACTGCATATGGGGAATATTATAGGAAGTTAAATTTACCATTTCGATTTGATGTCATCTTTATTTTCACTAGCATCTAACTAAAGTTTAGCATTTTCTTCAAATATCATTGCAAGAGACTGTGGTCTTAATAGCAGCTCTGGTCACTGATAAATCACAGATATTTTCATATCATATGAGACATGGCAGACATCTCAAAATGTCTTTCACAGTCATCACTTTCAAAAATGTAGTATTTATTGGAGCCACCACTGGATCTTGCTACTAAATGCATTAATAAAGTACATATATTTCTATATCATGGATTTGTTTTATAATACATTGCTAATTATATTTCAAATGTATTTTATTTGCTCAGGTTAAGAACAGGATTCTAAGAAGAAGTCCATAGGCATCGCTAGATTGCCAGATTCTCCATGGGACAGAAAGTTTAAGAAACCCCGATATAGATGGAAGTCATTGGGCTATAAAGAGCTACAACCAGACCCATCTCAGGAAACAGAAATACAGGACTTGGTGTTGAACTTTGTATCTGAAAAAGACTTTGGAGTCTCTCTCTTAAATACACGTTTATTGTATGTGGGACTGATGTATCAAATTAGGTTAGGACATTTTTAAAGTAGTGAATCTGAATTCTAGCCCTGCTTTCTAAGACTTTTCTTTTTTCCAAAAATATAATCTATTTTTTTGGTATGGGAGTGGGAACTAACATTTTGCTGTATCTAATAACATTCTATCCCCTTCACTCTAAACTCCTGCCTTAGGGGTGTCCAGGTGGACCACAGTTGCCCAGTTAGAGTAGTTCATCCTCCTGGTCAGAGTCATTGGTTCAGAGCAGGGCACATGTTCAGAACAGAACCTCTCCGGGCTATTTCTGCTGAGACAATCTAAGGTTTTTCTTTGAGATTACAAGTTATACAGACCAAAAAAAAAAAAAAACCCTGGAGCTGCTTAAAGCAATTTTTCAGCGCAGGTATGGAGCTGTTTTTTGTTTGTCATTGTTTTATCTTTTTTTTTTTTTTTTTTTTTTGAGTTGGAGTCTCACTCTGTCACCCAGACTGGAGTGCAGTGGCTGCTCCCGGCCACCACAGCCTCGACCTGCTGGGTTCCGGGGATCCTTCCGCCTCAGCCTTCCAAGTAGCCGGAACTACAGGCACATGCTACCATGCCCGGCTAATTTTTGATTTGTGGTAGAGATGAGGTCTCGCCAAGTTGCCCGGGCGGATCTCGAACCCGCGGGCTCTAGCAATCCACTCACCTCGGCCTCCCAAAGTACTGGGATTACAGGCTGAGCCTCCAAGCCCGGCCGGTTTGTTTTTTTATTTTAATTTTAAAGATGTGGGGTACAAGTCAGGATTAGGTATACAAATGGTCATTGTACAGGTAAAGTTTGGGTCTCTCTTAGGTTCCCACTTCACCTGGTTTGAGATCAGGTACCCTTATTGATAAAGTGTGCCCCCCCCATTCCTCCTCTGGCAGTTTCCCACTACTGCCAATCCCTTTCTTATAGTATTATGAGTGAGAACATGTGGTACTCAGTTCTTTGTTTCTGTGATAGATCACTGAGTATTGTAGACTCTAAGTCCATCCAAGTTGCTATGAAGTTCATAATATTGTCCTTCTTTATGGCTGCATAATATTCCATCTTGTATATGTACCACATTTGTTTCATCCAGTCTACTTCCGATGGACAGCATGGTTGGTTCCATGTTTTTGCGATTGTGAATAATAACTGCAATAAACATGCATGTGTAGGTTATCTTTTTCATAGGAAGCTGTTTTCAGTTGGAGAGAATGAGGCCAAGGAAAAGAAAGTAAGGGCAAACTAAGAAAAGACCCTAATAAGTTCAGCTACTTGAACAAATAAATCCCTCCTCAGGTTTTTTTTTTTTTTTTCTGGTTTAAAATGGATATCTGTCACTTGCAACCAGAAGATTCCTGACTCATACATTTAGAGTGAGAGAGAGTCTGTGGGGGCATATGTGTGGGTGTCTTATCCCAGCAGGGATTGAGAATGATTGAGAATTCGATTTCTAGATATTTTGTAGTAAATACTGGTATATATTTTTGGTAATATGTATTGGTATATATATATTTGGTAGTAGTATTGGATTTCTATATATTTGGTGTTTATTGTTTTTGTTCTTTTAAGATGAAGACATGATCATGGCCCAATGTCATACAGATAGAAGAGACAGCTACAGACAGAGCCAGGATTTGATCTATTTTATTCCCAAGTCCATATTCTATATAAACTCAAATGGGATCATGGGGAGAAAAAACAGTCTTGAGTATTTGTGTTTCCCAGACTTAGCTGGAGTTTGGTCTGGATGTTTGGGGGATGGGTAAGCAAAGCAAAGCACAACCTGAAATCTCCTTTCTCCAGAATTCCTTCATCATCTGTGCTCTCTTCTTCCCATCGGACTTTCTCTACCTAGCCTAGTACTGGAGGGCCTGATCTTAGAGCACCATGAGATCTGATGTCTAAGGACTTCAGAAGTCTAAGCTCTGTCACGGCTATAGTCATGCTTTCAAAACTTGTTCTATCACTTTTGCCTTAAGTCAGTAAATGCTGTTGATTGAAATAGAGGGTTTCTTCTGGAGTCTGGAGGTTCCTTTCTTTTTTTTTCTTTCCTCTCTCCCTTTCTTCCTCTCTCCTTCCCTCCCTCCCTCCTTCCCTCCTTTTCTCCCTTCTTCTCTCCCTCCTCCATTCCCTCTCCTTCCTTCCTTTCTTTCTTCCTTCCTTCCTGCCTTCCTTCTTCCTTTTCAGGCTGTGCATTTATTTACTTTTTCATTAAGTTTTATCAGATATCTTGCTGTGTTTGCAGTGGGAGTGTGGTCCTTGTTAGCTCAGTCCATTAAGTTATTGAAACATCACATATCTCTCCCACCCCAACCTTCCAGCCCCATTCTTGTTGATTCACTCAGACTACAAGCATTCTGACTTTAAGGAAACCTGAATCATGTGGCTTATAGATGTGAAATCAGGAGTGAGTTTGGAGAAGAGGGATTCTGAGGCCTAGGACTGCCTGGGACTGCCTGGGGACAGATTCTGGTCCAGAGATGGCATGTTTGGTCCTGCCTCTATCCTGAGAGGCATAGTGCATATCAGCTGAATCCTTTCTCTTATAAGAAACCCTAATTAATGCACGTGCTGATTTGTTCTTCCCTGCTGAGGACTTCAGATTAATGATTACTGGGTGCCATATATGTTATCTCGTATGCATCTTTAATAAAAATAACAATGGCTACAATTTACAGTAGCTCTGCTGTGTTCAGGAGCCCTGTGCTGAGCCCTTTGTATTCATTATTTCATTTAACCCTCCTACCACCCTGTGAGGTAACTCTTCAGCATTATTTGCCTCACTGTACAGAGGAAGGAATTGACGCTCAAAGAATGTCAGTAAATTTCTCAAGGTCACACTGCTAGAAAGAGGTAAGGCAGGTTTCACACCAAAGCTTGTTTGATTTCATAGCACTTAACCACTTGCCATCGTGCTGTTAGGTTTTAATGTTAAGAGGAAGTGAGAAATTTAATAATAGAACTTGGGCAAGGTGGCAATAAAAATGAGGTAGTGCTGTTGCATCACTCTTACAACTACCCTTCCTGCAGTACCCTTGCCTTTACATTCCAGAGGTGCTTGGAATACTGATGGGACTGAACGAAAGGTGGGAGGCCTGACTGAGAAGGCAGCAGCCTCCTGACTCCAAGATTGGCCCCACCAAGTCAGAGGTGCCATTCCTGCCTCAACATCCACGAAATGACTACCAGAGAGCCTTGGGGGAGGGAGTGGGCTGCCAACCCTGGCTGGTCTAGAGGACTAGACATCAACCAGCTCTGTGACCTTGGGGACTTTCCTTAATCTCTCTTGACTTGCTTCTGCTTTGTACCACAAAGAGGTTAGACTACATTTGCGGCCAGTTCAGGCAGTCCATGATGCCATGATCTTTAAGAGGGACAAACAGAAAAGGCTGTTCCAGAAGACAGGTTTGGAAGGTTTCTGAGCCTGCTAGCCCCGTGTGGGTGCTTACTCCCCCAACGTGTCAGTTCCCCTTTGGCTTTGTGACACTGCCGTGAGTCACCATATGGTTCCTGTGAACTGTTAGTGGTCAGCTGTCAGCTGCCTCTAGAGCTTAGCTCCAACTTGGTAGTGAGGAGCTTTTGCTCAAGAGTCAGACTGCATGGACTCACGTTCTCACTTCAAAGCTTCTCTTTGTGACTTAGTTTCCTCATCTGTAAAAAGAAAGTCATATGGTGCTTTTCTCTTAGGATTATCTGAAGACTAAGTGATATATTTATGTAAAGTGCTCTGTCTGCTTTACCTGGTGCCAGATACATGGGCCTATTCCCTTAGTGCTAGCAATTCTCAGCAGCAATTCAATCAGCAAACATTTGTGGAGTGCCTCCTAAGAGCAAGCCCCACAGGTAAGGGCTGTGGGGGACACAGAGAGACACACCCATGGTTCCTTAACTCAGAGCTGCATGTTATGCTCACCAAATACAGATACTGAGGCAGACTTCAGGGTGTGAGATATCTTCTGGAGATCAATGCCTGTAAACAAAACGGGGAAGAAATTAAGACAGTACAGAGAAGGACTTGGAACTGTGGAATGCGACCCAACAGAGCCTTGGCCAGTCCATCAGGGAGTTCTGAAACACAGGTTGTCCTCAGAGGATCCAGCATCAGACCAAAATGGCCGGGCCTCCATATCCCTGCCTCACTAGCTAACCAGACATGGACCACCCTGGGAAGGATATGACCTTGGGCAAGGCAGCTCTCAGCAGCTTAGGCAGACCCTGGCGGGGGAGGGGCTAACAATTGGAAGTTGTCTGTAGGGCTGGACAATGCATTCTTTCTTGAAGGGAGGGGTAATGGGGGACTAGAGCGGGGACAACACAACTGAGTGCCCTCCATACTCAAGGAGTTTACAAATGACCAAGGGTATGGGTAGAGGATGACAGCTTGCCCCTGGAGAAGTTCCCAGAGCCTAGCTGAACTGAGAGGTTATTTGCCCAGGACTGCCAAAGATAAACTTGCTATAAGGAGAACACAGGTCCTTTTAAAGAATGGGTAGGAAAGCAGGAGACCTGCACTTCATGCCACGTTGGAGGGGGCGGAGTAAAGGCCTTACTAGGGAAATTAAGCCCAAAGTCTGAGACCTTTGGGGTTGGGGTCTAGGAGAAGAAAAAACCAGATTAATTTGGGCTAATCGTATGATTGCAGTGTCTGGCATGAAATTTCCAGGACACGAGCACATCTCCTAACCAATGTGAAGGTCATGGGTGGGTATCAGCTGCATGGCACACTGGGGAGCCTGATGTCCTAAAGGCTGGACATAGGCCTGATTAGTTAAAGACCCAATTAAATAGGTTTTGTGAGGGAGGAGCCAAAAACATTCCATGGCCCTTGTGAGATACTTGTAATTAAAAGGGAAGCCAAATTCTGAATTCAGAAAGAAAGACCATAAAAATGGCCCTAGATCCCTCTGATTGTCTATTCAATGTGTCTCATTTGTGTCTCATTCACGTGTCTGACTAGCACACCACTCCTTCATCTATTGTCTTCTCATCATGTTCTTGGCCACCATAATGATCTCAACTTACTAAAAAAGGCCCACTTTGAGGGAATGTGCTGAGTGGGGAGAGGGAGACGGGGAGTGGTTTCCCATCTCGGTCCTTTTATGTTTGTGGATGCAGCCTGGAGGCATGTTGAGGAGGGCATAGAATGCCCAGACAAGGAGGGCACATTTATATTGACAATAACTTGGAAGTCACTGAAAACTTTGTGACCTCAGGAGTGATAGAGAAATTACACCTAGGCTTTAGCAGGATCCATTTGCCAACAATGTCCTAGGTATTCCAGAACAATGTGAGGTGAGAGGTAGACATCTAATATTGAGGGCTGGTTGTATTAGTCTAGGAGGTGAAGGAAGGGGGCTTGAGCTAATGGGGTGGCAGTAGGGAAGAAGGGCTAGGTAGGAGAGACAATGCAAGGCATCCAAGTTTTTGAATTTGGTTATGAGGAGAATGGTGGGTCTCTCTAACAGCAGCAGAGGGGTCTGGAGGAGAAGCTGGCTTGTGGGGAGGTGGGGGAAGGTAGCTGGAAAGAAAGAGCACTTCTTTTGGTTACAAAATACTAATGGGAGGTTAACTTTGGATTTTGCATTAACCCTAGGTTGGTTTGTCACAGCAGACC
This sequence comes from Cephalopachus bancanus, assembly GCA_027257055.1. Lineage (NCBI taxonomy): Eukaryota > Metazoa > Chordata > Mammalia > Primates > Tarsiidae > Cephalopachus > Cephalopachus bancanus. Next base: position 163,869 of record JAPVLO010000544.1, on the reverse strand, counting down.
CTGAGGTGAGGATTTGCATGCAAGTGATTTATGAAGAAGTACTCCCGGGCGAGACCTGTGAGGGAAGAGGAGAAGTAGGCAAAGAAAAAGGAAAGGGAAGAAGCCAGGCAAGGGCACACTCAGGTGAGTAGCAGTCTCAGCCTGACCTGCCAGGGAGTTCTGGAGGACAAGTTGTGCCTCTGAGTTGTCCCACCATAGACAAAGGAGCTGGGTTTCATGCACCTGCTCCGTCAGCCAATGACTAGGAGTCACCACAGGGTAAGCGAACTCCCAGGTCCTTCCAGTTCCCTGCACATGTGTGCAAAGTGGCTTGCTTCTCTTAGTCTGGGAGCTATCCTCGCAAAGCACAGGTGCTGAGCGTTTGAAGTAACAGCACAGTGAGGGGGGCAGGGTGCACACACCCAAGGGGCTAAAAGGGACCCAAGGGAGTCTGGTTGGAGTGCCTGCACTGTCTTCTGTTACAAGGAGCACTGGCTTGGGAAGAAATGATGACTTGCAGTGAGTGTTCTAGCCTGCCCGGTCCATGCCCTCCTCCAGCCATCTGCTGCTTCCAGGAACAGACTTTGAAAGGCTGGGCCAGTGTCTGTTGCAGACTTCACCTTGGATTCACCCTTTGCCATAGAAAAGAAGCCAAGAAAGCGTTTCTCCATGTGGTGCACCCAATGGGCTGGGCTGTTGGCTCTTGGCACATCCCTGAGGCTTTAGTTGGGGGGGGCGGGCTGCAGAGGGTTCTGGGTTCCAGCTCATTATCAGTCTCAGTGCTGTGGCTTCCAAGATGGCCATTAATACCTCAGACCCCTGGTGGCCCTCTCTAAGATGAGCACTTGTCAGCAGTTGGAAGACTGGCCCTTGCCCATTGGCTGAGGCTCTCAGCTTATTAGACTTAGTGGAAGATTGGGGAAGTGGAGGACGCAAGCGCACTGCAATCCCATTGTGAATTGCTTTGACTTAGAGTATGCTGGGCCTGAGTGCAAAGCGAGAAGAGATTAGGAGGATGCCTCTTCCTTCCTTGCAAATGCATCAATACTTAGACAACAATGAAGGCAACAGAACTTCGAAGAGAGACTAAAAAGCCTCCTTCTCAGACCTATTGGCTCACCATCCCACTCATTCGGACCGGTGTCTGTTCCCCGAGTGTTGGGTGAAGCTCCAGGCCAGGACTTCAGACAGGTCAGCAAATGAAAGATTAACGCCTGGCATAAAGAGAATGTTCAGGATTCCGCTCCAGCACTTGGCTGCCTTCTGTTCTGATGGGTCCATGCCTATGCCATACCAGTTGTTAAATACTTTGCATTTCCCCCTTGTGTATATCCACTCTTCACCTCAATCCCCTGTCATCCCTCTGCTATCCTCTCAAACCTAATTCCCAGGAAAAGAGGGACACTGGCCTGGCTTTGCCCTTGGCTTCCAAATAGCAGACAAGAAAACAGTAGACAGCCTAGAGCTGGGTGTCTTGTCCCCAAAGCCCAGACACCATCTCTTTGTTTCTCTTCCTGTCAGAGAGCGGTATACTGTGTGCTCTTGAGTTGTCCATCTAGGGGCTACCTTGCTCCCACTGAGGCTAGCCCAGAGCAAAACTGTTGAGGTGACACCTTCTTCCAGTGTGGACCTAACATCTCTCAGCCACCCCCCCCAAAGCATTCTCACTCTCCAGTTTTTCTCAGGTTTGGCATCCTTCCAATCCCATAGGAATTCAGCTGATAAATGAATTCATACTCAAAGATTATTGACTTAATTTGTCACCTCCATCCAGGAGCTACTTGCACTGAAAAGGGATTCACTGGGGAGAGGGCACTGTTTAACTGCAAAGAATGCCTATCTAATTATGGAGTTTCAGGCAGTGTGGCCTTTGGTCAGCCCCCTTCAGATCACCAGAGAGTGACCTTCCAGCAAATTCCTGCTGCTGGAATTTCCCACTTTAGTGTGTACCCAAATGACCTGGGGTGCTTGTGAAAGACTACAGATTCTTGGACCCTAGAGATTTGATTGATTGGGGCTGAATGGAGCCCAGGAATCTGCATTTTAATCCACTTATCACTTTTTAATAAAAGTGGTTCATAGACCATATTTTGAAAAAAATACTTGGGCATTATATAAGTCTGCTTGGGCAGGCACAACCAAATTCCACACACTGGGGGCTTAAACACAGAAATGTATTTTCTCACAATTCTGGAGACTAGAAATCCAAGATAAAGGCATCAGCAGTTTTGGTTCCATCTGAGGCCTCTCTTTCTGGCTTGCAGCAGCCACTTTCTCCCTGGGTCCCCACAGGATCTTTCCTCTGTACATGTGCAACCCTGTGTCTCTCTGTGTGCCCAAATTTCCTCTTCTTATAAGGACACCAGCCTTATTGGATTAAGCCCACCCTAATGGCATTGTATGAACTTAATCACATCTTTAAAGAACTTATCTCTAAATACAGTCATATTCTGAGGTACAGGTACCTGGGGGTTAGTTTCAGCAAACGAAGTTGGTGGGGGAGACACACAATTCTGCCCACAACAAATATGTAGAAACAAACAAAAGAGAGGCATTTATGAGGGGGCAGCAGAAACCGCCAAGTTCTTCCCTCTTTTCAGTAACTGCAAGAAAGAAAATATACCCAGGTTGAAAGCGTTTGTGCAGGAAAGCGTTTGTGCAGAAAAGCGCTGGGGATCTGCCAGAGAATGGGGTGCACAGCGCCCCCTGTTGGCGCCACTGGCCTCTGTTGAGGCAACCACCTTGGCTCACCCTCTAAATTGCTTTTCCTGTTGTTATTCCTCCCTAGGTTTAGAAGCAGTCTTTCTTCTCTCAGCTTCATGGGAGAGAACAGTCTTTGACGCCAGCACCAGCGTGGCTGCCCGAGGCAGCCCTTGCCTCCGCCTTCGAGGATGTTTCTTTCCACAGAAAAAAGTGAAGACCCTTCACCCTCCCTGTTCATCATCACCACGGGCAATCTAATTACAGCCTTGTCTTAAAAGAGGAACTCATTTACAATTGAGACTTCTTCCTTATGAAAATGTAACATCTTGAACTATGTTTTTATGGCCCCCTTTTAGAAAAATAAAAAAGGAAATTAATTAATTTCCTTGTACACAGGAAAGACTCATGAGGTCTTGCCGGTTGTGTGCGGAAGGGAAAGGATGTTCTCGTGTTCTCTCTCTCTCTCTCTCTCTCTCTCTCTCTCTCTCTCTCTCTCTCTCTCTCTCCCTCCCTCCCTCCCTCCCTCCCTCCCTCCCTCCCTCCTCTCTCTCTCTCTCTCTCTCTCTCTCTCTCTCTCTCTCTCTCTCTCTCTCGGCCTCCTGCTGTGTGACAGTGAAATGCTAAAATGATTTTGGCAGGAGAATATTCTCAAAGGCTGTTTTTATTTCAGCAGCAGAAGAGTATCTCAGAACGCAGGCTGCACCTCTGCCCTGTGGGGCTGTTTCTAATTGCACGAGGTGAGCTGCAGAAATCCTTCCCCCAGCTGGGTGGGGAGCAAGCGGGAAGAAACCCAAGGAAGATAATCGTGTCTGCCACACTCAGCGCTCACCACTTAAAGGAATTAACTTGTTGAAATAAAATATTTCCATGGGTGCAGAAAACTATGCATTAGAATAATGAGGCTGACCCCTTCTTTAGAATTGCAATCACTGTGGTTTGTTTCTACCCTCTCTAATCACAACACGCTATATTCCTTCTTGCTCACACCTCTGTAGGCAAGACTGACTGAATACTTTAGATTATCACCTTCTCATTTTCAGTGTGAAATAACTGCCCAAGGATGGAAACTGACAAACAAGAATGTGAATTTCGGAAAGCAGCCCTCTTGTTATTTAGGATAGCCAAAATAAAATGGAGACAGGTGGATTGGGTGTCATCAACTTCCCCCATCCTCACACTTCCCCTTTTAGAAAAAGACTTGTGCTTTTGCAGAACTGGATTGATTTGAATTTTTAAAGACAGTTGGGATACTGATATGTTTCACTAAAAACCTATGCTGTACAGCAGCATGACTGTACAAGGTTCTGGGGGTAAGCTCCATGGCTTTTCCTCTGGGGGCTGTGTGATCTTGGGCAAATTATTTAACCTCTCTGCACCTCTGTAGTTTCCTCTATAAAAAAAGGGACACTGATAATAATTCTTGATGGGATGGTGAAGTTTGAATGAGTCAGTACATCCAAAGTGCTTAGAACAATCATCCACATATAGTAAGCATTCAGTAAATATCAGCTATTCTTATTGATGCCCTCGGAAAGGAAAAAGTGGCTTCCTTCTTTCTCTCTTTCAGAAATATTTACAAAGCATTGTATTCCTGCCCTCAGGGAGCTTTAGTTTAGTGTGTGACAGCTGTGTAAACAACTCATTATAAGACAAATTTAAATAAATGCTGGTTAAGGATAATAGTAAAATGGTATGGGGGGGTCAAAAGAAGATAAATGCTTAATTAGAGAGAAGATTGTGAATGGCAACATCTTTGAACTGGATCTTGCTAGGATAAGAAGTCTCTGTAAGCAGAGAACAAAAGAAATGTGTTCCAGACGTGGAAGACGCAGGGACACAGGTAAGGAGGGGAGAGGCGAAAGTGCATGACACTTTTAGAGACAGGCAAGAGCACTATGATGCTGATGCCAGTCGGAGGCCTCCTCTGTCTGGCAACAGCCTAGCATCCTGATTTTTATTTCCAGGTAAGAGAACTGCAAATGATTTCGGAGTGATTAAGTGTCCCTCATTTTTTTAAGTATAATTTTTAGTGATGAGCCAAGTCCTTTAGTTACCAACTTCAATTTAGCAGAAAGAGACCCCTCCCAAGTCTGTCCGTATAGGTCATTTATTACACCCAGCGAAATCTTTGTAGTCACCACAAAAGTGCAGCTACCTCTGGGGTACGATGCAGCCGCTATTTAACTGTCACGTAACATGACAATCGAGTGTCCTATTAGAGCTAAAATTTAATTGTGAAGACGGGTACCATATTTAACTGCAATCCTGGGGGGAATTTAGGTTGACAGGCTGTAATTACCCAAACTGGAACCTGGCCAGGACACACCTACTCTTTGCCAAAAGAGCTATGGGGGTTTTAACCACCACAGGCCGTGGGAAGCTGGCGGTTCTGTAAGGTGGGGAAGTGGCACTTGCAGCCCCACAGCGCCCCCTAACAAAGCTCCGGGCAAGCGCAGGCTACCCAGGGAGCAGGCGCTTTCTGATCCTCGGTGAGCGCAGTTTCCCCCAAATACCCTCTTCACTCCCACCTGGCTCCAATCCATCATGGGTTATCAGAAACTTTCCATTTAAAGTTGTGTGGCTGCAGGTCCTGCAGTCAGGTTCTTGCCGGGCCTTATCTGTGTCTGTCTGTCCTGTGTGTCTCTCCTCAGATCCTGCTGTTTCTCTTATCATGACAGAAATGCTTGTCCTGATAAAATAATGACCCACCGGAGCACAGTGGTTCTCATCACCAGCTGCCGTTTCTACATAGAGATCAATTAGAGGCATATTTTTACTGGGGAAGTGGGCAGGCCAGTTTACTAAAAGTCTCATTAGGAAGTCTCATTTCTGTGAAATGCATTGTGAGTTGGTCTTCCAGTGCAGTTGTTATCAGAAAAAATGAAAATTGGGTCAAGAAGAGGTGGAAACGCGGCTTGCCAATGTCACCGAAGGGTTAAAAGAGAGAATGTTCTGGGCTGCAAGCAGCAGTGTGAATAAATGTGGTCTTAATTTAAGGTTATAGATTTTTAAAAAGCTTTGCTTTTTGTCTTCAGAAGTCTTTGCATTCATATTTTAAAAAATAATTTAGACAGAAAATAAATGTTGGAGCAAACTCAAATTATTATGTACATTTTAAATAAACCTATGTTTTCTGCCACAAACATAGCATATGAATAATGATTAATAATGATCATGATAATTTGTCAACTGATGATCTTTTCCCTCAGACCTTCTAGGCTGTTGGTTCCTGGCCCTGCTATTTAACTTACCCAACCTGTTTTCCTGAGAGGAGCTGATGATAACAGCCCTTACTCCCTCTGCAGGGGGAAAAGTCAGAAAAGCCCTGGATTTTAGTCCCAGCTCTGTTCTAACTAGCTGTGTGACCTTGGGCAAGTTCCTTAACTTCTCTGGCCAGCTGTCAAAGAATGGAATGGTTTCTAAGGGGAATCAGCAGAGTTGTAATGTGCAAAATCAAAAGCAATACAGTCATGTCACCTGGGAAGATTCCCCCTCCTCCTTTTTTTAGGATACAAGTTGAAAAAAAGAAGACGAAGACTCCAAAAGCAAGTACTGGTCAGGGCATGGGAGGAAGTTTATTAAGACTAATTTTTAAAAACAGGCAGGATGGTTTTGTAGTCAGTTTCAAAAGACACACACACAAACATACACACATAGGTATACTTTGGTCAGAGGGAAATTCACTTAAAATGCTCGCTTTTTTGCTTCCCTGAAAAAAAGATTTTCAGTGCTCTACAAAGGCAACAACATCATCAGAATATCAGTATCATTTATTCTTCTAATAGTATAATACTGTCTAGGTACTACCAGTATAACAATAATATATGAGACTGAGCCATATAAAAATGCCATTTTGAGAGATCAAAAAGACTTGAATATCAGAAATATTATCAATGAAACTAATGTATGTAAAGTATGATTCTTCTCTCTTCTTATTTTCCTAGTAAATGGCAGGAAAAGATTGGTAAACACTTCATATTCCTGTCCTAATAATTAGCCTAAGATCACACGAGAATTACTAACAGAAGACATTTTGGAATCTCAGGTTACATTACTAAACATGGGACAGGCCTTGATTGTTCCTATAAGAATAGAACCAGAAGCTAAAAGGTCATTTGGAAGCACTGGTGAGGCTGTTGGCTCCCACCAAAGGGGAAGGGTGCCCTGCACACTTGGTGAGGGTGATCCCAGTGGAGATGGACTCGGTGAGACCTCTTTGCACAGCTTCACTCAGAGATTTGAGACTGTAATACATATCCCTGGGGAGAGATGCTTTTTTCATTAAGAATTTATCAGAGTTAATTGGCAATTATGTTTTATTAGCGATTTTAAAAAATAAAAATTCAAGTATTATACCCAATAATGATTTCAGAGACAGCTAATGTGATAGAACATTCCAAGGTATTTTTGAAAGAAAAAGATGGGGCTGCAGGGGTAGGGAGACTTCTATGAATAAAGTGAGTGGATTCCAAGATGAGTAATAAAACAATGATTCCAGATAGCAACAAATTTACCACCGATTGAATTCTTTGTTTTCTTATTTTTGTTTCTGTATTTATTTTTTGCTACTTCTATCTCTGTAAGACAGCCAGAGAAACTGGACCAAGTACTCCCTTAAACATATTTTTCAATGGAGATGACTATAAATTTTCATTTTAATAAACATCAATAAATTATAGACAAGTATAAAAGAAGAAAATTTTAAAAATCACCTGTAATCCCATCATTCAAAAAGTATCATTACAGAGAAAAAGCACTTTTAGCCAGAGATTTTCCTACACACACACACACACACACACACTTTAAAAATGCTTGAAAATCAACTCATTCTATACTACTGGTTTCTAACCTTCTTTATCTTCCGTTTTCTTTCGTGGCAATGATATGTCATGGACACTTTTCCATATTGATAGACATAAAGCTATTTGTCTTTTTAAAGTGACTACATACCATTCCACTGTATGTTTAACCTATCAGCTTTTGATGCACATTTAGTTTGCTTCCACATTCGCTACTGTAACCTTGCTGAGATGACCAATCTTGTTACATCCATCTTTGTGTACTTGTCTGATTCTTCCGTAGAATTCATTCCTAAAGGTGGAATATGTAAATCAAAGGACAGGGCTTCTGTGATGTATTGCCAAACCATTCTCCAAATAAGCTGTACCAACTTACATTCCTATTAGTGGCAAACGAAAATGCCTATTTCCTCTCACTTTGCCTGGGTATGATCAAAATGTTTAATCTTTGCCAATCTGATAAATGAAAGGGAGTTTTACAGTGCTGTTATATTTGGCATCTCTTCGATTACCAGTGAGACTGAACCTCTTCCATCTTCATATAGAGTTGATTTGTATTTCTTTTTGTGTGTATTGCCTACTCATACTTTTTGCCATTATTGATTGTAGGAGCACTTTACATATTAAGGATATGGTTTCAACTGCCATGTATGTAGAAAATTTTTTCATTTTCCTTTGTTTCTGGTTCTGGTTTCTCTCTCTCTCTCTCTCTCTCTCTCTCTCTCTCTCTCTCTCTCTCTTTCTCTCTCTCTCTCTCTCTCTCTCTCTCTCTCTCTCTCTCTCTCTGCATTGTTAGAGTTTTACAGTTTTACGTATTAAAGCAGTTAACCTTTCCCTTAGAGTTTCAGTCTTCAGGGTTCCATGGAAACTAGTATATTCATATATATTTTATTTTTCCACCCATATTGAGGTGTACTACAATTACAGCTCTTTTTCCCCTCTAGTACACGTTCCTCCTTATTTTCCAGAGGTTCTGAAGCGAAAGCGTAAGGGACCTAAGAAACCAAAGCAGAGGAAACGTGACTATTAATAGCAATACTTGACATTTCTATTTTCAGTGTGCTATAGGATCACTAATTACTGCCCTTCCTTAGCTTCGCCCCAGGGGTCACCCTGTCTGACATTCATTCACCCTACAGGACACTTAGGCCCAGGAGTGGGGAGGCTGGGGCATTCCATCTGGTGGGTGCCACTCTGGCCAGGACTTAAACTCAAGCTCCTGATTCCCCCATCTGTGTGCTTAAATCAAGGTGAGACAATTCCTCCACGTGGGCTGGCAGCTTTCCAGAGTGCAATGAAACCAACGCAATGAGTTCTCAGGGTGAAACGCCACTGCTGTTCCTTCCCCTTCCCCAGAAATGGGAAATCACATAGGATGGTTTGCAGCCTGCAGTTTTATGATTTTGACTTAGACCACAGAAGGAATTGTACCGGTTCTGAATTGACAGTTCATTTTTGTCAGTCAAGATGCCCACTGCAAGAGTTGGGGAGGGCAAAGAAAAAAGGAGGAAATGAGTGGAAAGAAAATGCCTTTGAACTTGGTGAATCGTGTGCTCCAAATGGTGTGACCCCAAGGCAACCTCACATGAAACTCATTCAGACCACAAAGGTTAATTGGGCTTCCCCTGTGTGCCAGGCACTAGGTTGGGGGCTGGGGAAACGATGCTTTGCAGCCACAGTGGAATCTGACATTAAGTGTTATGGTGCAGCACAGGGGAGTAGCTTCCTGGAAGGGATGGCCTCTCTGCTAAGATCCAACAGATGATAGGGGTTCATCAGGGAAGGGGAAATCTGCCATGGTGAGAGAGATGAAGGCAGCATGCAACATTTCTGAAAACAGAAAAGTGGGAATGAAGTCAGAAAAACCAGAGTCAGAAAAAAAAGATCTAGCAGTGCTACTTATACTATCCATGGAGAAGGATCAGGGCTTCCCCTGTGTGTCACAGACCAATACTTAAGTAATAAAATGCAATCGAGATGAATTAACAAATCCAACACAACATTCAAAACACAAGCCTTATTTTTTAGTATTAGATTCAGCAGACAAAAATGACTCTGTCAAATTGCTACAAAAATTTCTATCATTCTCAGTTGCCGTACTCCTCTCTTTGCAGACCAGCAACAGTTAGCTTACTGGTCCCAGTCCACAAACTGTGCTTATTGAGTAGCACTGTGCTAAAGCTTTCGAGGGGGAGGAGATGGGGTCGGCAGTGTCAAATGCTGCCAAGGTGTTCTGTAAAATGAGGTCTGGTAAGTGTCCTTTGAATGTAGCAACAAACGGAGTTGCAAAGATCAGTTTCGATTGAGTGGTTGAGACAGAAGCCAGATCCAGTAAGCTGAGAAGTTTTCGAGCACTCACAGCAACTATAAAATGTGAAAGCAAGGAGAAACTAAATCATGAGACACTTAGGCTTTATATTGATAAATATCACCCTTGTTTACACAAAATAGTTAACAAAAAAATCTATCTTGTGACATGGAATTGGGACAGATAGGAACTGGATAAAGTGTATAGTATAGTAGAGAATGCACCAGTCTCCGTCTAGAGGCCTGTATTGTCGAGTAGAGTCAGGCAATTATCAGCCTTATGACTTTGGACAAGTCATGCACCCCCTTTGGTCCCCAGTGTCCTTCTCCATCAAATGTGAGGGGATTGTGCAAGATCTCTTCCCTATGTTTGTTTCTGGCTTCTTCATTCTATGATGTTAATTTTAAACAGTCACTATTAATATTGATACTTCTCAAAATGACCCGTTTTATTTGGTGTCATTGTGTTCTATTGAATCTGGTTGTGCGTTCTCAAAGAGCTCACCAACCGCCTGCAGACAGGTGCCAATAAGAACCTTCTCATTTGGTTACAGCTAGTAAGATGAACCTGTCCCCTGCCCCCTCCAAAAAGATTTAAGAACCAAAAACCCTGTAAATAAAACTATAGGTCCAATCTGAAACTTAGGAATGGAAGCCCAGATGGAACTTAGAAACATCAGGAATGCTGAGGATTCAGCTAGAGAACCACGATGTAGCCTGTGCACTCCTCAGATTTCTAACACTTGATTCGAATGGTTTACAGGAAAACCATGTTCTGCTGACCTAGAGGAAAGAGTATAGAAACCATGGGTCCCATGACCTCCTGCTGGAAACCAGATGATCCATGGCAGGCTGTTACTGACCTCTGACGTTGGACAAAGCCAAGTTTAAAGCCAAGTTTTGTCTTGGAAACGTGTCAATCTGGGGTTCTTCATGCTAAGTCCCTAACAACATTCATGGCCATGGTATAGAGCCCACTACATGGCCAGACTTGGAAGAAGAAGAAAGGTTGTGAAGGCATCCTTGAGCTGGTCTGGGCTTTGAGAAAGCTAAAAGAGAAGGGGAGTGGTTGTGGTGTAAGCTGGGGAGGGGGCCAGCAACTCAGCAGGGGGCTGATTTTTCCTTTTCTGCCTAAACCCCTGAAAAGTATCAGGGATGCTGGCTGGATTCTTGGTCCCCATCCTTGTCCTTTCTATAGCTAAGAAATTGGCTGTCTTTCTCTTTTGCAGTCTCTGGTCACACAGTTTCCAAATTCACCAAATCACAAAGTGTCACTGCAGGTCTTTCTCACATTCATTATGTATTATCTTTGAACGTTACTCCTAGCTTTATAGATCTTACTATGACTGTCCCCTGCATTTTTTTTTTTCTGGGCAAAGTTGTCAGAGGCACTGTGTGGTCACAGACACACACACATACACACACCACACTTTAGTCAGCTCAGAAGAAAGCCACATAGTGGGCCCAGGTAAACAATGAGTTGCATGTGCTCCCTGCAGGGGGGCTCCCAGATCATCGCAGGGTTGAAAGCAGGAGCTGTTGCTGCGGGTCCCCTTGTAGCCGCACATTGACCTCTGCCTATTAGCGAAACTGGAACAAGCCATTTGGGTGGTTGCGACCCGATCTGGCTGAAGAAGTGCCCAGCTGTTGCTCTTTCCTCTCTCCGGTTTTCAGTCCCCATGATGTGGACTCATTATGGCTGTGATCGTTGCTGATGACATTAATGCACTGTGCTGCTTCTCCATCGCATGTGCCATCTGCTCCCATCAGCCCTGTGGGGTAAGTGGTAGGTAATTGTTTCCCATCGGTAGTCCATTTTCTCAGATAAAGGATGTGAGATTCAAAAATAAACATCCACTCTGAGTCATTGCAACAAGGCCAGTGTGGATCTGGGGGCAGCCACCCCATCTACTGCGAGTAGTGGGTGAGGCTGCTTTCCCCGTAATTCAAGTCTAAGGGCAATTTGATTCATTAACTGCGACTCTGGGGGAGGAGGAGGTTCAGGGAGAGAGCAGAGACCAAAAAAATCCTGAGAGTTCTTATAAAGCAGCAGGGTCAATGCAAAAGAGAAGGGGAGAGATGGAGAGAGAAATTGGTGATTCATCAGCACTAGCTGATTTAGCAGCGCCGGGCTTGCTAGTGGATGGGAATGAACGGTAAGAGCCCATGTCGTTTCAGCTGTGGGCAGAGAGCTTCGGATCCACGGCCTCAGCTTCCTTGTTAGCTGTGGCCATGGCTGACTCGCCAAGGACCACAGGTTCCAGACCAGAATGGAAAATTCCACACGTGGGCAAGTGTGGGCAGGGCTCGGAAGATGGGCAAGCAGAGAGGCGGGAAGGAGCAATGCCAAAGAGGAACGGAATGCCCAGCTCCCAGAAATGATCGTCAGGGAGAAAGGTGATTTAGTTATATCTTCCCAGACTCCCAAGATGACTGATAGGGCTTGCCTTTTTTTTTTTTCTTAAGGAAATTGCATCCTGCAGTTTACTTTTAACCTGTTTTCCCTTAAGAATTGCCATGGCGTCCTCAGTTTGACCTTCACCTCCCCTCAGAGCTCATCTCCACATACATCAGTCATTTATTAAATAAATATTTATTGCTCTCCTGCTGGATGCCAGGCGCTGTGCGCACTGGGAGGTTGCTATGGGCCTTGGAGCTGGACAGGCCCAGATTTGCCATTTGCATGTGTTTGCCTGTGCAAAACTGTACTGGCTCTGAAGTTGCATTTCCTCATCTCTACAATGGGATCATCACACCAGTTTCCTAAGACTGTCATGAAAATCAAACGAGAGAGTGTATGCTGAGCTCAGACCAGAGACATAAAGACCCTACATGAATACAGGAGCTGGGATGATGAACTTCTATCCTGGAAGATGCGCTAGGACTTTCTCCCCACATCTCCTTTCATGCTTGGGGACCTCTCACGCCTCCTCAACCAGCCCTGACCTGCTGCCTGCATCTGCTGGCTCAGACCCTGATTTCATATGTCCTGTGCCCAACTGCTTGTTCCCACTTTCGGGGCTGTCCCCATCCTACCCTCTGTGGGCAGGGCGGGGGCAGGGCCTTCCTCCCAGGGCCTCTCCCTGGCAGCTGAGCTGGTCTGCAGGGCTTGCGCTCCAGCTGCCTTCCTGCCAACCCAGGGCTGTTTGAGTCACAAGAAGGAGATTCCCAAACACCAGGCTTGCTCCAATCGCAGCCAGGCCCGCTAATTGATTCATGTTATTTTATTTTCTGTACTGGTGGTTAGGGCCTCAAGCAACTTTATGCAAATTTATGAACCTTATGCAAATGAGGGCATCCCTAGACTAATTGCACACAAAATGGAAGCTTTATGGGCACCTCCCCCATTCGAGTGTGCCCTGACTCCTTCTTATCTTTTAAATGACTCCCAAACTCCCCATCCACACATGCCCCTGAGATCAGCAGCCTCCTCTCCTTCCTGCATCTACACCTGCAGGCTGCTCAGTGGCCATTTTAGCATGTTTGAAGGACAGTGTCAGCCCTGTCTGCAAGGATTGACAGCTGCTTGATGTCTCAAGGAGCCATAGCCTTGAGGAACATCCCCCCCCAGTTTATTTTTAGTTTACATCACTTGAATCCCACCCAGTCCAAGGCATTGTGGGCCCTGCCAAAACCTCCCAAAGCAGCCATGCCACGGCCCTTTTAGGTAGGGACAGGGCTGGGGGTGGCCCTTCTACCTCCAGTCCCCAAACTTAGGGCCATCCTTGGACCCAGGTCACTGATAACTAATCCTCAGGAAAGTGCTGTCCCTAGAAACAGAACCCAAAACAGGAATTGAGCTGGGAGCTCTGGCATGTGAGGGTATCGAATGATTATTCACCTTGAGGCAAGAGGGTGAGTTTTTTTAATCCTACCCTTTGACAGGAATTGACTGGCTGCCGGTAGCTTCAGGGGACAGGAGTGGGAACCTCTGGAGCATTTTTGGGCAAGGGGTTACTATCTTGGAAAGAGGTCAGCCAACACCCAGCAGCAGGGGGGATGGGTGTGCCAGCCCAGGCAGGGTATCAGAAGCATCTCGTACAGGCACATGTGTTGGTGTGTTTAACTTTAACATCCCTGTAAAGCAGACATTTGCATGATTCCCTTTTTATATATGTGGTACCTAATGTTCGGGGCAGGTTGCTGCCTGCTTCATAAGGAACCTTCTAGACAATACAGAGTAGACAGACCAGGACTTTGAGCCTGAACTCACTGATTCTCTTGCTGGTGGCCTGTCCAGCCTGCCAGGGGGCCAGGACTTTTGTCTCCAGCCACTCCCATGTCTAAGGACAGGATGTGTGGCTTCAGAACTCTTTTATACACCTAGCTTTTCTCTGTGGCCGTCTCCTTATAGTCTTTTTTGTATGACTTCTTTTTACAAAATTCCTCATAAAAATAAGTGTGTGTGTGTTGGGGGTGGGTACTGGAATTACAGGGGACAAGAAGCAGACCTAAAACTCTCTGCACCCTCTCCTCCTCCCTTTCTATCTGTCTCTTTTCTCTCCCCTTGATCCGGATCCCATATCCCCTCCCCCTCCTCCCTCTCCCACTCCTCCCTCTTTCCTCCCTTCCTTTCTTAACCACTTTCTCCCAACTTCATTTCCCTCCCTATCTCTGCTTCCTCGTCCTTCCCTTCATCTTCGCCCTGCACCCTCGCTCCCCTAACCTTCCATCTCCCTCCACCTTCCTTCTCCTCCCATTCAGCTCTCCTCCTGTCCTAGCTACCCTCTTCTTCCCATCCTTCTCTTCCCCTTCCTTTTTCCATCGTCCTTCCTCATCCCTCTTTCTTTCTTCCCCCTCCTCCATCCCCTCCCTTTATTTTCACCTTATCACCTTCCTGCCTCCTTCATCTTCCTATTCCCTTCCGTCTTCCTCACCCCTTTCATCCCGGCAACCTCCATCCCTGTGTCCTAGCCTCCCTCTTCCCAGCTGCTGCCCCCAGATGAGCCAAGGTCTGTTCCCAGCAGCCCAGCGCGGATTAGCGAGACGCGCGGCGCGGAGAAGGCGGCCTGTCATGTCATCTCCGGGCGCTGGGTGTTTCCAGACAGCGCTCCCCGCCTCCCCCGCCAGCTGAGAGGCGGAGGCGGCGGGAAAGAAGGCCCCGGCGGCTTTGAGTTCGGGAGTGGGGGAGGGATGGTACGTGGCGCCGCGGGGCAGCGAGGACTTCCAGCGGTCCTGGCGAAGCCGCAGGCGGTACCGGGATCCGCCTAGGCGAAACTGTCTTACTCGCTCCGGGAGGGCGAAGAGGGGGAGCTGGGAGGGAGAGGAGAGCGGCTGGGGAATCATTTTATCTTGATTCGTGAGAACAATCTGCCGCCGGGCAGCCCCTGCCACGGGATGGTGAAAGGAGAAATGCTCCGCGGACCCGCGCGTCTGCAAGAAGAGAAGGGTCAGCCGTGATACTGGAGCTCCGCGCATCAGCCCCAAGATCGCCGCCTTTGAACAGGCAGCAAGGCCTGGGGCCTTGACTCCCTTAGGTTCTCTTCGTCCCCACCACCGGCCCAGTGTTCCCCCACCACTGCCCCTCCATCAGGCCAACCTTGGTCCTAACCGGGTGCCCCTTCCCAGATCTCGCTCCACCCACTCTTCTGGATCCTTTTAATTACTGGGCTGCGGCTTTCTTCCTGACTCCCTCCTTCCCTTGGAAGCCCTCTCACTCTTTTGAATTTTATTCCCTGGTTCCATGGTTGAAACTTGACTACTCAGACAGATTCCACTATTATATCTAATGAGAACTTGCAGTACTCGAGCCCTCACAGTTTAAGAACTGCTTTCACATGAATTAGCTCATGTTATTTGTATGGATATCCACTCCAGGAGGCAAAGTATGCATTAGCACCATTTTACAGAGGAGGAAAATGAGGCTCTGAGGGGTCAGAGGGTCGCTCAGGAGTGTCGTGTAAAAACGTTCAGGTTGTGCAGCGCATAGGAGTTCTGCATTTAAATGAGCAATGATTCAGACTTCACATATGAAAGTGCTCAAGCAGGTACAGGAATGTTAGGCCTCCAGGCCAAATCTGGAAGCAGTGATGGAGATGCCCTTTCCCTTCCCACAGAAAACGAGGGGATTCTCACATACTCATGAGAGCATGCATATGCCACAAGCAGAGCTCTGGGAAGCACACGCACATTTCAGCCTGCCTTCTTGCCTGACTACGCTTCCGCACGCTTGCTCTCATGCTTTTGCCATGGGAACATAACGAAGGCAGCGTGCTGGAGAATGAGACAAGCGAAGCAGAGATGAGTTGGCTCGCTTGTTCCAGTTGATGCTCTCAGCCATTTGAGAGTTTAGCCCAAATCACCAAAGCCTCCTAGCTGACGCACAGCCGGTCGCAGGCACATGAGTGAGCTGAGCCCAGTCAAGTCCCTCTCAGATCTGTAGAATCACACAGCCAACCTAAAGACTTGTGAGAACAAACAATCCGTTGTTTTAAGCCACTGTGTTTTGGAGTGCTTGTTACACAGTAATATCTGACTGGTGCAGATAGGAAGAGAAGCCTTTGCCAGAAGAAGCAGAAAGTTTGGAAGTCTCACTTCAAACACCAGCTCAACAGAGCAGGGATAGAAAGAGAATGAAGCGCCACAGTACATGGTTTGCTTAGTGTTTCCCAGCTTGCACAGTGCCTTCACAAACATTCCTAGGTGATTCTTAAAGCACTCCGGGGATGAAGACAGCTCTTTCATCCCCATTGGTTAGATGAGAAAACTGAGTTTCAGGCAAGTTGCATCACTTGCCCAGGAGGTCAGTAGCTAGTAAGGGATGGAGCCAGGATGCCAGCCAGGCTGTTAGGCTCTGGCCCTGTGCTCTTGGCACTGTCCTGTATTGGAAACAGGGTTTGCAGAAGTGGGGGCTCAAAGGAAAGTTGCTGCTGTTCAAAGCCAGGGGGGAGGGCAGAGGGCACACAGGAGGACTCCTGACTGAGCATACCTGGTGGGAGGGGGGCGGCGAGGAGGAAGGGGAGTATCCCAAGAGGATTCAGAAGACCAGGATTCTGTTAAAACCAGAAGAGGAGAGCAGGCACTCTGTTGGAAAGGGAGAGCCTAGCCCTGCGGTTTGCTAGGACTTATTTCTTAGGCTGGATCAGGTTTCCTGTGAGACTGCAAACAACCACCAGGTCACAGGTGACCCGCCCTCCTTGTGAATATTTTTTTCCATGCAGGGCAGCTGGCCAATAGCATAATCATAATTATTATCACCGACATTGTGATAGTATTTACCATATGCCTGCCGCTGTGTTTCCCCCATTTTACAGATGAGGAAACCAAGCCCCTTTGAAATTAACTAACACAGCCGGCTAGTTGTGGAGCCAGAATTCAAATGCAGGTCCCCGCTTCAGAATCTGGGTTCTTAATCACTGCACTGACAGTCTCTCCATGCTTTGTGTTTTCCTATTCAGAATGTTCCAATAAGCTCAGAGAATGGATGAAAAGATGGTCTGGGACGACTTTCTCAAGACAGCAGCCATGGAGGCAGCCCCGTTTCCCTGGGGGCAGGTGACCACAACGTTGGGAGTCTCTCATTACCTTTGCCCTGTATCGGAGGGCTATGCTCCTGTAAGTTCTTGTGTCTCTGTTCCTGCCTGTTGGTTCTGGCCACATTTCAAACCATCAGAATCCTTTCTTCCCAGGAATAGGAAGAAAAATGTGCATTCCTTCTCTCCTTGGTACCTGTCCTGGGAGCCACACCCCATACACATACACCACTGCATTAATCTTATGCACTGTCCTCCCCAGCTCATCCATCCCTGTAGGTGACAGTGTAGCCTACAGCCATTGCCACTCCTTGCATCACCCTCATGAGGGAACTGGAAAGAGTCACAAGAGGCATGACTTTGCTGGAAAAGAAGGACACACATCACCATTATGTTCTTCACAGTCCCCTATGCAAGGGGGCCAAGAACTGATACCTTCCAAGAGCCCTTCTCGTTTAATCACCAGGGACAATAAATGGTAGCCATTTGTTGAGGCCTTCCTCCCTGCCAGACCCTTGACAAACAGCATCGCGCATTCTCCCAGCACCCCCAAAAGACAAATATCCTTATATGCACTTTAGAGATAGAAAAACTGAGAAGTTAAGTGACCTTCTGGCTCAAGGTTACACAGGTCAGCCTGACCCTAAATGTCTACTTTCCCTACAACGTGTCTTTCTCCTGGGATCCGAGGGGAAATATGTCTGACCCCACCATCTCCCACTCCACTCCCCCAGCCCTCAGCAGCGGCACTGTGTCTCCCTCATCACTGTTCCTCCCTGCCTTCTCTCGATTTCTCTCCTTCCTTGCATTGCACTTTCAAAATCTCCAGCTTCACTTCCACCTGCCACCAGCCCAGTCAAAGCCCGAAGGCCAAGCAATTGGGATGGTGGAGGGAATGGTCCTGTTCCTTTCCCCTCACCTCCTCTCCTGGTCCTAACTTGTTTAGCATTATCCATCTTGGCTATAATAGTAGCAATATCTAGGAGCTGAGGACATAGACAGAACGTGTGTGTGTGTGCAAAGGTGTAAGCAAGTGGACGAGTTGGCATGCATGTGGAGTGTGTGTTTAGGTGCAGTGTGTGCCTGCACACCCAATACATCTGTAACAGTGGGCAGTAGAAAGGGGTCTCCTGAAGGCTGGAGCCAGAGAGCTGGGTGAATGGAGGGGTGAAGTTGGCCCAGTTTCGTGGGTCCACCTTCTCTTCTACCTCCTCCGTCAGAGCTGAGAAGTGAGGCTCTGGGTGGCCTTCACGGTGGAGGCATGTTTTGTTCACTTTGGCAAAAGTGGGACTGGACTGAAAAGGAAGGCAGGCGTGACCAGCAGAGCTGCTAGAGGTAGAAGCCTGCTACTGGTAGTTCCGGGCAACAGGAAGTAGGGGAGGTCATTTTGACCTAGGAATCATGAGGAATGGCAGGCTTCACCCCCTCCATCCCGGGCCGGTTCCACATTACCGTTGACTTCTGGGACCTTGGAGAAAGAAGGGTGCCAGGGGGAGGCATGTGGCATTGCTAAGAGGACATGAAGGGGCAGCTTCAACTCTAAATGAAGGCTTTGGCTTCAACCTCCCAGCTAGCTGCCTCAGCATAAAACTGAGAAAGAAGGCGAGGCAAAGGGACTGATTGTCATGTTCTAGGAAGACCCAGATTGCATAAGGCTTTGGGAAACCTCTGTGTGGTCCAGCCCCCACTCTCAACCACCCTGCTGACCAGGCTGGACCAAGCCTTCTTCGATTGCCCGTGGGCCTGAGCCACAGGCTGCATTCTCATTATGAGGGCTGCTTTCTGCAATGCAGGGGTGAGGCTCCGTCTCCTGCTGGAGTGCTGAGAAATTAGGTCCAGGGCACATCAATCTCTTTCACAGCATAGTTATGTGCTAAGAACAGGCAGCTTCTGATAGGTAACCCGCCAGCAACGGGCAAAACGACTCTCTCTGATGCAAAGGGTACTGCAGACACATGCTTTCCAAAGACATAGACGGAGGTGCGCATCTCCATCTCTTCATCTTTGCTCTGCTTTGGCACAAACACTGGAGTTATTAGGGGGAAGTATAATCAGACAACTGAGTGGCCTCCGAATGTCCCCTTGCCAGGAAGAGAAGAAAGCCGGGGCCATCTGTGTCTGAGATTTCTGCTCACTCCCTGAGAGTTAGAGCGTTTCTGGAGCTTTCTAAGGTGAGGGCCCAGTGGGATTTCTATAAGCCAGGAGTGCTTCGTGGGCCTTTGTCCCACTCACCTCCGACCTGTGGGGGCATGCTTCTCTAGAAAGAAATCTTTTACTGCTACTGCTGCAGCTCGTAGTTTTTCTTCGGGTAGCGCCTCCTCAACCCCCATTCACTGGAAGGATGAGGGATGGAATTCCAGTCAAAAATGCTCCTGCATCTTCCTCTCTCATCCAGGATAGGACCAGATTCCTTCTGGAAGGCTGTGTCAACCTCCCCAAGGGCCTACCTCCTTTAGGCCCCTGTGATGTGATTCCAGTTTCTGAGAGGATTTGGGATGAAATTCAAACGAAATTGAGGTGATCCAAGATGAACAAGGCTTTCCCTTGTCCCTCATTTCTCTGGAGGAGCTTCAGAGACTCATCGGAACACCTGTGTGCCTATGAGTTCTTCAGGAGGTTTCTGGAATGGGCTCACCTCTGCATCACACACAAGTGTTCCCTCAGTGTGAACCTCAGGCTCATTCCAGCCATCATACTGGGGGTTAATCTCAGCATACTGGGAAGCAGGGAAACGTTGCTCCATCGTCTGCTCTTCTGGCTGGGATTGCTGTTTGACTTTTTGGCTGCTTCTTCTATGTTGCCACCTAAGGCATTTAGCTTGTCCCTGGGCTCTCCTGAACTGACAGAACACAGACCTGTTACCCGGGAGCATTGGCATAGAACCCACGGAATCGCACCAGCTGTGACGACAAGCCTTGTCCCTTCTGACCCACGGTTGGCCACACTTTCTGTGTCCCAGGCCAGGATGGGCAGCCAGACACGTGCCGACCTGCTTGCGGAACTCTGGCCTCCAGTCTGCAGAATTTTAGCAAGGCACCATTTCCAT
Source organism: Cephalopachus bancanus (assembly GCA_027257055.1). Classification (NCBI taxonomy): domain Eukaryota; kingdom Metazoa; phylum Chordata; class Mammalia; order Primates; family Tarsiidae; genus Cephalopachus; species Cephalopachus bancanus. The sequence goes on along the minus strand of JAPVLO010000544.1, from coordinate 143,563 downwards.
ATTCTCTGGCAATAACTAATTAGCGATTATAAAGCTCTTTGAAATATGAAGTGCTGCATGATAATATCTGTAATGAGCCTGATTCTTTCCCTCTTGCATGAGGGAGGAGGAGCTGGTTATACACCCGGTGAGGGGAGTTGGGTAGAAAGGCAGCTTCTCTCACTGACCTGCCGCAGAGCCCCAGAGTGAACAAGTGGCCCTAGGGACAGGGCTGGAGCCCTGGTGACCCACCTGGGAAAGCAGCCCACTGAAAAAGCAGCACTTTGTCGCCTGCCTGCCTCAATCTTCTGCCCCCCCTCCTCCCACATCAGCTGCTTACCAGCTGCTGATTTAGCCATCCCTGGGTGGAGAGGTGGGGGGTGAGGATGATGGATGGAAAGAGGAGAAGAGAAAAGTGCAGTTAGGGTGAGGAGAACCAGTTGGGCTCACGGTATCCTTAATGTGATTTAGAATTTCATATTAATATATCACCTCAGAAAAAAATTAATGAGAAACGTGAAGAAAATAGGATAATGAATATGATAATATATGGGGAGTGCTTTGGGCTTCTTGGAACAAAGGTGCAAGGAATTATTGCTGCGATTTTCTCACGGTGCATATATATTTTTATTAAACTCTAAAAAAATGCCAGTAGATTCACTTCTTTGCAAGGTATTAACGCCCCGCAGAGGAGTCGTTCTTCAATTAGTTCCCTGAGCCTGAGCCCACCTCTTGGCTGTTTTCTCATGGCTCTTCTGGAGACTTGCAGCTTAAGGGACATGAAGAGTAGATTAGAACACTCAGTGGCTTTGCCCAGAGTATCTGGCACACACATGCCTGAGGAGATGGTCTCCTGAGCAAGGGGGGGGCTCAGGAGCGGAGGGGGTGCAAGGAGGGAGCCAATGCAAAACAGATGCATGCAAACTTTGGGTATCCTGAGGGAAAGATCAACTTACTTTTCTTCAGTCTACTGACCTCTCTCTCCAACCCAAGTATCCGCTCAGGCCAGTCTTCTTTCTGATAAATTAAGTATAATTAAATATAAATTCTCAGTTGGAAGGAAACTTTGTGGGGCTATCTTGCTGAGGGACTACAGAGACCAGACCTGAGAGGATAATGACAATCTCAGTCTGTTTGTCACTTCACTATACAAGTGATTCTCACAGCGTGGTCTCTGGCAGCAGCAGCAGCTTCCCCAGGAATGTGTTAGAAATGCACATCCCCAGGTCCCAACCCAGACCCAGTAAATCAGAAACCCTGAATGTGGGGCTGTACAAACTGTTTTAACAAGTGGGAAAAGCCCTGTGCTGGCATGAGCACTCCACAGGAAGCTACAGATTGTCCTGTTACAGGCAAAAAACAGGAGGGGGGCTGCCCTGGATTCACATGCATGAACTATGTATGCATCTGAATAGGTGAAGGGAAGACCTGGGATACTGAATGGCACAGGTCGGATTTTCCAGAAAGCGAACTTTGAGATGGAGTGTGTGGGATGTTTATCAGAGAATGCCTTCAGGATCGGTGGCTATGGAAGGGAGGGGAGGAAGGAGGAGTGAGCAGAAATGAGAAGTCGAGCTGTGATGCAGGCCCAGTAGACCCTACAGGGAACTCTAAAGATCAGATGACCCAACAGAGTCATAATGAGTTGAGTGAAGATGGCTGGACCTTTATACCCCACCTCAATTATTCATCAGGTGTGGGTCGCCCCAGGAGGGGCATAGCCCTGGGCATGGTTGCTCTCAGCAGCTGAGACCTACCCTGAAGCTGTCGAGAGCTGAAAGCTATCAAGGAACAGCACTGCCCGCAGATAAACAGTGAATCCTTCTTTGAAAGAGGATCTGGTGGCACATCACAGTGCCCACCGCCCTGGACTATATAATTTTAGTTGCTGCAGGTAAACAGGAAATCATAGTGAGCCCCCACCCTTATACCCACCTCATACAGGGGTCCAGGTCTCTCACTTCAGCCTGCCCTTTTCAGCCACCCAAATTGCATGAAATGACATGTTGTACCCAGCTAGCATCCGACAGTTGAGGACTGTGGGGCCTTGGGTTTCAGAGAGTCTCTCTCTTGACTCTGCCATTCACCAACTGGGTAATCTTGGTCAAATTTCTCCGCTTCCCTGTTTCTCAGAGAAGTGTTATAAAGAAACAAAATAGGATGTCAAAGATACAAAGGGATCTAATTTCTATGGGGGCAGTGATGAGGGGACTCTCTAGCTGAGACATTATGCTAAGGAACAATGTATAATGAGTCTTCTGAAAGGGACAGAGAATAAAGAGGGCATTTTAAGTGGAGGGAACATCAAGTGCAAAAGACCCGAGGCAGGAAGGGGCTTGACTGTTAAGGAAAGAGGGTAAGAATAGGAAAAGATGAGGTTGGATGCACAGCTGAGTTTAGATTTAAGTGAGAGATGATACAGAGTGAAGCGTTAGCTACTTGGGAGGCTGAGGTGGAAGGATCACCTGAGCCCAGGAGGTCGAGGCTGCCGTGAGCCATGATTGTGGTGATCGTGCCACTGCACTCCAGCCTGGGTGACAGAGCGAGACCTCAACTGAAAAAAAAAACTGAAGAGTAGATGGTATCTGGGACCAGGTGGCGTCATGGAGGTAGAGAACTGTGGACAGGTTCCAGATAGACTCCGGAGAGAGAACTAAAAGTGGTGGTTGTTTGGAAGTGAGGGGTAAAGGACAGGAGAAACCTCAATTTCTAGGTTTCTGGCTTGAGCAGCTAAGTAAAGGGAGGTACCATTCCAGAAAGTGGCCAGGGGATGCTAAGGGAAGGAACAGAGACAAGTGGGGCACAGTAAGGCTTAGTTTTCTCACTCCTTGGCCGAATGTCTGTGAAATCAAATTGAAGAGGGTTTGGGGCATCTCAGGAGTTGTGTGACACTGACAACAAAAAAATTGGGATGGCTAACAGGAAGAACCCTGCTAATACACAGAGAGAAGAAAAAGGAGAAGGAGGAACAAGAGAAGGAAATAAGGCAGATGATGTAGCAAATCAGCAACAGCTGATATTCATCGGGTGCTTACCATGAACCATGTACTATTCTAAACACTTGATGCATATATTAGCTGATTTATTCCTGACAGCTACTCTATGAAGCATATACAATTATTACCCTCATTTTACACGCAGTGAAATAGAGGGCTAGATAGGTTATGTAACTTGGCCAAGGTTGCACAGCCAGGAAGTGGTGGAGCTGGGCTTTGAACCAGGCAGTGCAGTTCTGGAGCCTGAGCTTAGACACAAAGACCAGCTGATGCTAAACAGGTGTCTACATAGACTCTGTAAGCAGTTTCACATCATCGTCTCTGTCTCTTCCACAGCCCTGACTTCATCACTGGGGGACCTCAGGGCTGAGAGGTTCAATAACTCACCCAAGGTCACTCAACTAGAAAAAGGCTGAACCAGCACCCAAAGGCCATCTGAATCCAAGGGCCGTGTTGTCCACCACTCTGCATGTTCTCCCAGAAGCATTCAGATTATCTTCAAGAGTGAGACTACAAAATAAGTTTCTGTAGTTTATTCCAATGGCCAGCTGTTATGCCTGTAATAGTAACAGAGACATGCCAGATTTCCTCCTGCTCCCATATTTGTTGATCCCCTCTTAGAATCTTCTTGGGACTCCAAGTATTCATTTCTCACCCATCGATCCATCCCTCAAAGCATTCAGCCAACATCCAGCCAAGCAAAATTTCTTGAAACTAAGCCATGTGCTTAGTCCTGCTCTATGTTCCATAGTACAGTCAAAATATGTACATACAATACTATGTCTCTGGCCTCGGCGATCGAGGCCTCTGGAATTCTAGCCCCAGGGATACTCCACTGCATTTTAAGTAACCTCCAAACCCAGGGGAAGCCCTTAACATGCTTTCACACACAAGGAAACTGAATTCGGCCAAGAACCACATGAGCTTGAAAAAGGATCCTGAGCCCCAGAAAGAAACACAGTGTGACTGACATCCTGATTGCAGCCTTGTGAGGCTGACCCAGGGAAATGGTGAAAATATACACTGTGGCAAGCCACTAAGCTTGTGGTAATTTGTTATGCAACATAGGAAACACATTCTGATGGCCACAACCATATATCCCATCCCACACTCTCCCCTACCATGTGACCTTAACATTCCTCTCATTGAGGAGTGGAGTCTAATAGTCCAGGTGGGCTTGTGACTTCTTCAACAGCAGTGGAATTGACACTGACTTTCAAGACTGGCTCATCAAAAACAGTGCCGCTACCACCTTATCACTGGATCCCTTGTTCCTGGCGCTCTCAGCTGCCATGTAAGAAGTCTGACTACCCTGGAATAGCCATGTTGTTAGGAAGCTCAAGTTCATCGTGGAAGCCCCGTGTAGGCATTCCGGTTGGCTGCCCTAGTCTTCAAGTTAGCCCACCCCAGGCTCTAGATATGCGACACCACAACCTTTAGATGATCCCATCTCTAGCCACTGAGTCCCTTTCAGTCTTCTAATCATTCCAGCTGAGGTTCTAGACTTCCTGGAGCAAAGACAAGCCATCCCCACTGTGCCTTAACCAAACTCCTGACTCACAGAGTCCATAAACATGATAAAATAGTTGTTGTTTTTCATTACTAAGTCTTGGGACAGTTTGTTACACAACAGCAATCAGAAAACATGGTCAAACCTCAAACCCATGAGGTGTTGAAGTAAACTTTGCCTACTCACATGTGAAGAGCTTCACGTGACAAGGAGCATAAATGTATATAAATCTAATATAGGAGGGGTCTGATCAGAATGATTGGGAACAATACCACAAGCTACCATAGAGTCTAATAGCCATTTATGTTGAGGATTCAATGAGCCCAGAGAAGGTTCCTTCTTTGTCCATGATCACACAGCACACTGGTGTCAAGGCTTCAGAATCAACCCTGGTGGGCATCCATATCTGAGGATTTGCGGGACCCTGAGTTGGTACTGGCTGAAAAAACTTGACCTGAGAATGACCTTCCCAGTGAAAGAGGAACCCAGCAAATGCAGACCATGAAGAATTTCTTTAGCTTTAAAAGCCCTGGGCTGGTACCTGTTGTAAATGGTTGCAAAGTATTGCTATTTATTGGACTTCAGCACCCTGAATCTGTTTTGTGGCTGCACATCCATGATGGGTCACCATTTTTTTAAAGATTATAAATGTAACATGCAAAAATCATATTTGTTACATTTATACATATTTATATCATACATTTGCAGTATATAGAGGCACTCAGAATATATATTATTTATAAGCATTGCTGCAGCGCAGGTTTGTTAGAAAGGCTCAGAGTGAGAGTGTGTTTGTAAAGTGCTCCAGGGTCCTCTGGGATGAGGGCAGCTATGTAAGTGTGAGTCATTATCATTAAACTAAACTGCCTTCCTCCGATTACTGACAGCACCGAAGAGGTTCTCCTGCCTCCCCGGCCCCTGCACACGGCCTGGTAATGCCGGGATAATATAAAGATAATATTACTGTAATAAGTGCTTTGCAGCATTTATGCCTTTATTAGCTGCAGCCATATTGTTAGAAAGAGAGAGGCCCCCAGACGTGCCCAGGGGTTAGTGCTGAGGGCGGACTACTCAGAGAGGCGAGCAGAATTCTGGGACCAAGCTAAGTGTGGGGTAGTGTAGCATGCAGTCACATTCTCTCTTCTCATCCCTTCCCACAGAATCCATCTCCAATTTCAGTTGAGCCCCAAATATGCTGTTGAGTCCAGCTGGGTTTGGGGTTGGGTGGGGTATGATTGATACAGACAGGCTTCTGGAATTCTAGCTCCAAAGATACTCCACTGCATTTTAAGTGAATTCCAAATCCAGGGGAAGCCCCAGATTGACTGCAGAGGCTCTCACTCTGATTAGGGTGTAACTAAGAGGGGCCATGAAACCTTGGGCTTCCTAGAAAGAAATTAATCTCTATGGCCAAACAGCAGATTGGTTGCCCCCATGTCACTACAATAGATCATAAAAATAAGGAGCTTCTGAGTAGTTTTTATATTTTGCAAAGGGCCCCATTCCACTTAGAGTCACACAGGGCTATTCACTGTCTGCATGTATGTAACACTTGTTATGTAAGTTGCATATATCTTTCTGCCACACACTTGGCAATGGGGAAGCCCTCAAAAGAAATGTGTTTATTATAGCTTTTGTGTCTTAGGGCATTGAGGGCATTAGGAGTTATATCCACCATCTCATTTGACCCTTCTAGCAACTCTGTGGAGCTAGTCTTATTCTATCATCTCCATTTTATGGATATGGAAATTGAAGTCTAGAAGGGTTGAGTGACTGGACCAAGACAACGTGTCGAGAAGAGTCATAAGAGGAATCTAGGCCTGTTGACCCATGATCAGTAGCCAAGAGAGGCTTTGTACAGCAGAAAGGGGTCTGCCTTCTACAGTTTTACTTTAGGGGAGACAAAGTCAGAAGGGAAGAGCCTGTTGTACTGGTTATCTATTGCTGCATAACAAGCTACCCCGAACTTAATGGTGGGACACAGCAGTGATCATTTGATCATTCGCTCTCACAGTTCTAGGGTGCCTGGGCTCAGTGTGGCAGCTCTTACTTGGGGTTTCTCTGCAGTTAGATGGCTGGAAGTGAGGACATCTCTAAGGCTTTCTCTCCCTCATGTCTGGTGCTTGGACTGGGAGGTCTCAAACAGCTGGGGCTGCCACAGCTGGGCGCCTGGTCTCTTTGTGTGGTCTCTCCACACAGCCCCTCCAGCATGGTGGCTTCGGACAGCTGGATTTTTTACGTGGCAGCCCAGGGTTCCCCAAAGGAGTGGCCCATGAGAGAGAGCCAGGTGGAAGCTGTATTTCCTTTTATGATCTAGCCTGGGAAATGGCACAGCCTTGTTTTTTGTTACTTTTGTTTCTCTTTATTAGAAGTGAGTCATGAAAGCTGGCTCCTATTCAAGGGGAGGTGAACTGGGCTCCACCTTTCATAGGGGCACTGTCAAAGAAATTGGAGATATGTTTGAAAGCCATCACAACTCTGTTCAGACCGCAACTCATTGAGGCTCCTTTTAGAATTCCAACCAGGACTCAGACAGGGGTTAACCACCTCTTCCTGACCTTTCTTCCCACATGCCTCCTGTAATCTGCCAAACTGCCCAGGACCCCAGCATGATCTGTGAGGTGACACAGGCACTGGCTGATGGCACCATGCTCATGTGCTGTAAAGCCAAAAGGTCGTGGCCAGGCCAAGTTCTCCAGGGTGACCCATGTCCTGGTGAAGGAACCACAGCAATCCTTAATCAAAAGCCCCAATAAGAGCGAGGCTGCTCTCAGGAGTGGCAGCCCCAGCGACAGTCCCTGGGCCAGAGCTGCTGAGAAGGTGTGTTTGCCTTTTGGCTGAGACACTTTAAAACCCCAGCGTCTCGGTTTCATTTTGAACCTGACAGATAAAAGGCCGACTTTGACTGAGAATATTAACTTTCTGGCTCCCGCCCAAGAAAACTGAACAGATGAGGAAATAATATAAAATAAAAGGCGTCTGCAAACACTGATTGTCGGCTGCTTTCCATAAAATACGCCCACTGTTATGTGTAACACTCTCTGAGTCTTTCATTCCTCACCCCCCTCCCTCTTTTTTCGCTCCTGGTGCCGAAGGAACTGCCTTTTCTTATTTAGGAAAAAAAAGACAGACAGAAAGAGAGGAAAGGGTGCATGTGCTAAAAACAAGCCCCAGCTCCTCTCCAGCAGGCACCAAGCAGGTGCACCCACAGGCTAAAGCCTCTCGCTCCTTGAGGCTGCCGGGTACCAGTCCCAGGAGATCCCAGGCTCCCTAACTCCCTCCCCGCCCTTGCTTACAACTGCTTTCAGGGGCCAGGGAAGAAATGGCTGTTAGAACGGTGCTTCTAGCTGTGGGGTCTCCTTCAGGCAGTATAGAGGTGCCACTCATGGACTACCCATGACTATCCTGGAAGGCAACGGAGGGGAGAGGAAGGATGCTGGGGACAGAGGCTTCAGGAAGCTTTCTGCATTGGGCCTCTCTGCTACCCACTCCACAGCTGCTGTCTCAATGGCTGCCCCCTCACTGGGGGTATGAGGACTGGGAAGGACCACACTTGTCATACCTTGGCCTGCAATCTAAGCACACAGGATGACTCTTGTATATCTGCTTGGGCTGTCAGGGTACCACGGACTAGAAGGCTTAAACAACAGAAATTTATTTCTCAAAGTTCTGGAGACTGGAAGTCTGAAATCAGGATGCCAGTAAGGTTGGCTCCTTGTGAAGGGTATGAGGGAAGAATCTATTCCGGGCCTCTCTCCTTGGCATGTGGTTGGCTGTCTTCTCCCTGGGTCTTCTCATAGTCTTTCCTCTATGAGCATGTGTCCAAACTTCCTTTTCTTATAAGAATACTTGCCATATTGGACTAGGACTCACCCTAAAGACCTCATATCAACTTGATTACCTCTGGAAAAACCCTGTCTCCAAACTCAGTCACATTTGGAGATACTGGAGGTTAAAATGTCAGCATATGGATTTGGGGGAGGACACAGTTGAGCCTATAACACCGCTGTCACCTAAAAATAAAAATAACAATAGGTGCATTCCCTCAGTTGAGTTCAGAGCAGAACCTAGGCCCAGCACATCTGCCTGATGGGCACCTCACACTGTAAGTCACCCTGCCTTGGCAAGTCATTATGCCCGGCTGACTCTGTTGCTTATTCTCTTTCATTGCCTAGGTAAGTGGAAGGCCAGAGCTGGCAGGGAGACAGGCACACAGGCAAGGGGCTCCCTGAGAAGCAGAATCCTGGAGGGCATCAACTCCCTGCATCCCCACCCCGGCCATTGCACAGCTGACCTGGTTCATGGGGGAAGGCCTCCGGGCTCCTTAGAAAGATAAGATCACTAAAGAAAGCAAGAAATAAAAGGTGGCCATCTGCCCTGAGCACTTTCCATGCATGACTGGGCCAGCAGACAGAAACTGAAAGTCTGTCACTAACTAGATCTGGGATACTGAGCATGTAGTAATAGTTTTCCACATCTAATTTTTCTTATCTTAACAAAGAAAAGGAGATTTATCCATTTGTGATTTGAAACCCTATTGAGTGGGCCTATTCTGCCAAAGTCTGTCCCTCTCTGTTGGCTGGGCCCATCATGCCAGGTGTCCAGCAGGCCAGTTGAGGGAGCCTCTTGTTCCACAGGCCTCAGAGGAAAAGGTCAGAGGTTCCTAAGAAGCCAAGACAGTGGCCTTCTGCTTGCTTCACCCATCATGGGCACATGCTCTTGATTCTTTGGCATCCAGAGGCCCAAAACAGTTGTAAGACCTTTGAGCCAGCCTTCAAGGGAACAGAATGGAGGGGAAATAGAATTACTCCAATAGAATTGCAATACTTCTCAGAATAGAATTGCAATGCTACTGTAACCCACTGTAAGAAATTCTCATCACAATCCCAAACACACACACACACACACACACACACACACACACACACACACACACACCCCACAGTGTGTACCTTCAAATTATGCCCAGACCCAACAACGTCTCCATGCCTCCATTGCTGCCATCATCTGTCACCTGGATTATCTCAGCAGCCTTCTAGCTGTTTCACCCCTTGCCCCTATCCAGTCATTTTTGCAACCCAGCAGTGAGAATGAATTTATTAAAAAGGAAGTCAGATTGGTCACTCCTTGGCTCAAAAACCACCCATGGCACACCTCAGAGGCAAAACCCAAGTCCACCTAGGGGTTGACAAGGCCCTCTGTATCTGGCCCCACTGACCTTGGGCCTCAACTCCTCCTGTTCTCCCCTCGCTTCCTGTGCTCCTGCCACACTGGCTTCCTTGTCACTCAGACAAGCCAGGACTTTTCCACCTGCTGTTTCCCCTGCCTAGGACACTTTCCCCCACCTCGTTGCCTGCTTCTGAAAAGGCTATGGGCTGCAGAAGGAGTTCAACAGTTCTCTTTTCAGGAGTTCAGGGAAGAGAGTTCAATTTCTTTCCCTGAAGGGCTCCCTGTTCCCACCTGAATCCCTGACCACAGAGTGCCAAAAGCGACCAGTGCCCACTCCCAGCAACTTAGTCAAAGATTAGTTGACCTTACTTCTAAGAGTTTGTCACTGGACCCTTTTTTTCTGTACTGTTGATCTATGTTTCTATTCCTTTGCCAATACCACACTGTCTCGGTTATAGTAGCTAGAGTGTGATTTGTTGATCCTTTATTCTTTTTCAAATTTGTTTTTGCTCTTCTAGTTCCTTTGCCTATCTATATAAATTTTAGAATCATTTTGTTTATGTGCACAAAAATCCTGCTGGGGTCTTGATTGCTGTTGCATTTAATCTGTAAATCATTTGGGAGAGAACTGACATATTTATTTATGTTGAACTATAACAATCCATGCCCATGGTATATCACTTTTGCATGATATACCACTTTTTCTCCACATTTAAAAGTCTTCTTTGATTTTTCATCTCTGTTTTGTAGTTTTTAGCATACTGATACAGATCCTGTACGTATTTTGTTACATTTATGCCTAAGTAGTTCATTCTTTTGAAGCTACTATAAATTGTGTTGTTCTTTTAAATTTTGGTTTACAATAATACATTATAGTGCATAGAATTACAGTTTAGTTTTGTATGTTGAACTTCTATCTACAATCTTGCTAAACTCACTTAGTAGTTCTAAGGGATTTTTGTTGTTGATGATGTTTTGTAGATTTCTTGGGATAATCTATGTAGACATTCATGTTGCCTGCACATAGGGACACTTTTATTTATCCCTTTCCAATATATATGCCTTTTTTTTTTTTTTACTTATTGCACTGCCTAATTCACTAGTATTGAACTGGAAGTGGTAATTGTGGTCACTCTTGCCTTGTTTCTGTCATAGGCAGAAATCCATATCAAATTCATGTGTGCACAGAGTTGTTCATATTATTCCTTTATGATCCTTTCAGTGTTTGCAAGGTCTGTAGTAATAGTCCCTCTTTCCTTCCCGATATTGGTAATTTGTGTTTTCTCTCAATTTCTTCTTTGTCAGTCTAGCTAGAGAGTTATCAATTCTGTTAATCTTTCCAAAGCACCATTGTTGGTTGGATTGATTTTATCTATTCTTTCCATTTCATTGATTTCTGCTCTTATTTCCTTCCTCCTTTCTGCTTCATTTGTGTTTATTTTGGGCTTTTTTTTCTAATTTCTTAAGATGAGAGCTATTTGTTATTGACACCTTCCTTCTTTTCTACTCTAAGAATTTAATGCTATACATTTCCCTCTAATCACTGCTATAGATACATCACACCCAAAGTTCTTATGTCGTGTTTTTATTTTCACTTGGTTTAAAACATTTTTCAATTTCCCCTAATGTTTCCTCTTTGATCCATGAATTACTTTAGAGGTGCTTTGTTAAATGATCCAGTGTTTGGAGCTTTTCCTGTTACCTTTCTATTATCAACTTCTAGTTTAATTCCATTGTAGTTTGTGAACACACATTGTATAATTTCACTTTTTAAAAATTTGTTAAGATTTGTTGTGCATTGTCTATTTGGATGAATGTTTCATGGTCACTTAAAAAATGTGTATTCTGCTGGTGTTGGGTGGAATGTTCTAGAAATGTCAATTAGATTCTGTTGGTTGACATCATTGTTCAGTTCTTCTATATGCTTGCTGATTTTCTGCCTACCAGTTCCTTCCATTACTGAAAAAATAGTGTTGAAGATTTTCTAACTATTATTGTGGAATTGTCTATTTCTCTTTTCAGTTCTGTCAGCTTTTGCTTTATGTAGTAGAAACTCTTTTGTTAGGTGCGTGCACATTTAGCACTGTTATGTCTTCTTGGTGAGTTGACCCTTTTATTGTTATGTAATATCCCTCTTGATCCCTGGTAATTTTCTTTGCTCTGAAGTCTCCTTTGTCTGATATTAATAAAGCCATTCTAGCTTTATTTTGATTAGTGTTTGCATGGTACATCTTTTTCCTCCTTTTACTTTCAACCCACCTTTTTTAACCTTTGAAATTAGTTTCCTAGCCGGGCTCAGTGGCTCAGCCTGTAATCCCGTGCTTTGGGAGGCTGAGGTGAGTGAATTGCCTGAGCTAAGTTCTCTTAGCATTTCAAAATGTTGTGCTGCTTCCTTCCAGCCTCCATCATTTATGAGACCCGCCTGGGCAATTTGGCGAGACCTCATCTCTACAATAAATCAAAAAAAAATTAGCCAGGCATGGTAGTGCACGCCTGTAGTTCCAGCTACTTGGAAGGCTGAGGCGGAAGGATCGCCGGAGCCCAGCAGGGTGAGGCTGCAGTGGCCGAGAGTGTGCCACCGCACTCCAATCCGGGTGGCAGAGTGAGACTCCAACTCAAAACAAAACAAAACAACAACAACAAAAAAAATTAGTTTCTTGTAGACAGTATATAATTAGGCCATTAAAAAAAATTATCAATGCTAACCATCATTCTTTTAATTGGTGTGTTTAGACCATTTATATTAATGTAATTATTGATATGTTTAGATTAATTCTACTATTTTATTATTGGTTTCTGTTTGTTCCCTCTATTTTTTGTTTTTCCATTTCTTCTTTTTTGCCTAATTTTGGGTTATTTGAATATTTGGAAGTAAGCTTTTTTATTTTGGAAAAATATTATATTTACAGAAAAGTTGCAGTGATTATACAGAAAGTAGTGTATGAAAGTAGTTTCTTCTAATTTAGGCTTTTGTGCTACCATGGCACACTTGTCAGAATCAAGAAAACAATAATTGGTATATTATTATTAATTAAACTCCAGACTTTGGGTTTTGCCAATTTTACTACTCATTTCATTTTTTTATTCTAAGATTCAACTCAGGATATCACTTTGTATTCAGTCACAGTGTTATTTGAACATTTTGGGTATTCAATGATGTATTGTTATTTTAACTATATTTCATATACTTATTTTAGTGGTTGCTCTAGGGATTACAAAATACATATGTACTTAACTTTTTGCCATTAACTTAGAATCAATATTTTGCCACTTTAATTGGAATGTAGAAATTTTACCATCGGTTTCTACCCTCCCCTTTTGTTGATGAATTTGTCTTATATATTATAGCTACTTACATTAAAAACCTCATAAGAGAATGTTATGATTTTTTCTTTCAATGAAAAAAATACTTTAAATATCTCAAATAGAAGAATAATCTATTATACTTATCGCTATTTGACCATTTCTGTTGCTCTTCCTTTATTTCTGATTTTCCAAGTTTCCTTCTTTTACCATTTCCCTTTTGTTTGAAGAGCTTCCTTCAGCAATTCTTTTAGAGCAGATCTACTGGTTAAAAAATTTCTTAGTTCTCTATCATATGAGAATATCTTTATTTCACCTTTTTCATTCCTGAAGTATATTTCGACTCAATTTGGAATTGCGTTGACAGTTGTTTTTTTTTTTCTCTCTTAGCACTTTCAAAATGTTGTGCTGCTTCCTTCCAGCCTCCATCATTTATGATGAGCTAGCCATCATCATTCAAATTGCTACGCCCCTGTAGGGAATGCGTTGCTTTTCTTGGGGAGCTTTTAAGAGTCTTTCTTCATCTTTACTTTTCACCAGTTTATAATGTGTCTAAGCATGGATTTCTTTGGTTTATCTTATTTGGTTTTCTCACTCAACTTCTTGAATATGTAGGTTCCCAAACATGATGTCCTTTGCCAAACTTGACAAATATGCAACCATTATTTCTTCAAATAATTTTTCAACATTTCACTCATTCTCCTCTCATCTGGGTCTCTGATGACATGGGTGTTAAACCACACAGGTCCCTGATGCCCTATTCCTTTTGTCAGTCTTTCTTCTATCTGTTATTCAGATTGGATAGTTTATGTTGATGTATTTTCACATTCACAGACTTTTTCCTTTCTTACTAAGAAAAATCTATCCCATAAGTTTTTAAACTTGTTATTTTTCAGTTTTAAAACTTTGTGGTTCTTCTTTACCTCTTCTATTTCTTTACTGAGACTTTGTCTTTTAAAATGTGTTCCAAGAATGTTTGCATTTGCTTATTTGAACAATAGTTGCTTAATAGCTACTTCAAAATATTTATCTGATAACTCTGACAAGTGTTTCAACTCACCATTGGCATCTGTTGGTTGTCTTTTTCCATGTAAGTTGAAATTTTTGTAGTTCTTTGTATGCTATGTAATTGGAAGTTGTATCCTGAATATTTGGAGTATTACACCATACAACTCTATCTGGGGCTTTTTTTTTTAATTTTATGGAGGCTATTGCTATCTTCGTTTTAGCAGGCACTTGTTCTAGTTAGTTTCAGGCTGCAAGTTGCCATCCTCGTTCTTTGTCCTATGGTTCCCATGTCACTTCAGTTTTCAAAGACTTTGTAGTACACTTTAGATCTGTCTTGGGTATGAACCTTCTGGTAGCCTGTCTGGGATCTCGGCAGTGGTCTATTTCTTAGTTCAGTTCTCTAAGTCTTTGGTATGCTAATTAGGATCAGAACCATGCATGTGCAGCTTGAGGGTGACTGGCAATAAAGTTCTGAGAATTTTTCGGTGGGGGAGTGGCACAATGAAGTAGAATTCTAAGACAAAGGTGTCCTAGATCTCTGTATTCAACAGAGCTATACTAGGGCATTGGGATCTCAGAAATAGGGGCTATTTTACCCCCACCAAAGGCTCTACCCAACTGGCCCCTGAGCAGTTATGCCAGTGGAGGTCTTTGGCAGCTGAATGGAAAAAGAAAAGAATTATTTCTCATATGAATACAACCAATTCATAAATCCTTCCATCCATAGATACTAGATTAGGTTCTCAAACATCTCTCAGGCTGCCATTCCGTGATTTCTTTTTTCTCTGTAGGCTAGGTAAACTTGAAAATAAGTGTCACTTCACTGTCAGTTATCATCATGCTTACTGGCACGTAAAGATAATTTAGCATGTTTCAATCCACCTACTTTTGTTTTCAAAAGAAAAAAGCACACTGAAGGTATTTTCTTAAGAAATTATCTTAACCATTTAATGTTGAGGTGAACCAGGTCGAAGTTCTTGGTCCTCTCATGTTCCAGTCACAAACTTAGTAATTCAATCTCGGCTCATGAAGTTTAATAGCATATATATGCTAATATCTCCCACATGTCTGTTTCCCACATGACTCCAGCATTGCACCTCCAAATCCCTATTCAACTCTTCCCTTGGATATATGCTAGGTATAGGAAAATTCAAGTGTTCCAAATTGTAGTTGCCCTGCCTCTGCTCTTGCAGTACTGTCTATTCTTGGCATATCAGACAGACTCATCCTTTGAAAACCTAAGTTGGAACAAATTTCTTCTCTGTGCAGAACCTTCCATCTTACTCAGAGTCAAAGCCCAAGTCTCACAATGGCCTATAAAGGCCTTCACAATGTGGCCCTGGCTAGTTTCATCTCATATTTCTAGTTCCCCTTGCTCATTTGGTCTGGCCGTGATGACCTCTTTGCTGTTCCTGTAATACTCCAGCATTTTCTTGCTTTGTGGCCTTTGCACTGGCTGGTCTTGTTCTCTGGGATTATTTTCCCAGTTATTCACAGAGCTGGCTCCCCCACCTCTAAAACTCTTTGCTCCACTGTCTTTTCAGTGAGGCGTTCCATGAATACCTCATCTAAAATTCCGGCCCCACCTTTGCCTTTCCCTGAATTACTTTTCTCCTGCAATACTTCCTAATATATTATATAATGTATTTATTTGTGAGTCCTCTGGAATCTGAATTCCATGAGGGCAGTTTTTTTCTGTCATGTTGTCTGCTGTATGCTCCAGGCCTGACACATAGTAGATGCTTGATAAATATGTGTTGAAAGATGAGCAACTTATCCCCTGGGTCTTTTGCTTTAGATGTATTCTGTAGAAGGCAGAAGTTTTAGCTTTTTATTGAGCGTTTCCGAGTGTGGACAACAAAAAGTTCCTGAGTATTTTTGTAAGAGCAGATTCGATGTCATTGACGGTGTAAGATCTTCTAAAAGAAATCAATGATTTAGACACCTGCTGTTACTGCATCCTCCTAGAATTGAGTATCAGAAATGCCAAGAGTGTGAGGTTCTGCACAGATTGACTCTTTGCAAGGTGTTGGAAACAGGTACCGAATTAGAAACTGAGAGCTTTGTACTTGGATTGATTCACAGGTTTCAGCGTTTCAACTTCCCAACTGCTGCTGCTGCTGCTAGTTTCTGAAATATCTTGCAAGCGGCCGCCCCAGCTCTTGCTGTTGTGTGCACGTGCAGTCACAGGCATGCGCACGTGCTGCCTACACCAGGTGCTGCTCCAACACCACCCATTCCCCAACCCAGCTTAAATCTACAGGGCTGAGATGATTGCTTAAAGAGGCTTCTGCCAGGACCAAATTCCCAAGCTCCCCGGTTCCCAAGGGAATGAGGTGTGTCTGATGGTGTCCACAGTTCCCTCCCACATCTGTCAGCACAGATGTATATGGCAGATAATAGGATTTCACTGCATGGTGGTAGTTTAAACAGGCATGACAAGATTGTGATTTCAAACCTATATAAGTCGCAGACACCTGAGCAGTTCTGTATTCTCTGCCATCTTACTGGCAAACAACGTTAAATACCTGGTGATTCTTCAGTCTTAGAACTGACCCTCGGCCCTTCCTTCCCAGCCACAGTGTGAGATTGGCCTGTACTCCCTTATGTAACCTTCTCCCTTTCACCTTGACCCTGTGTCCTCAGGAATCCACTCCCAAAGGGCTGCAGTGTTCTGTGAATATTGTTTCTTGTGTATCTGTGTTAAATGAGTTGCAGACACTCTTACAGAAGTAGAACCTATGGAAAATTAGAGCCCATATACCTAGGCTCACAATAGTGCATATCATTTTATGGATGCCAGGGACTCCTGGAGCCTCAGATTAGGAATATTGCATCTGCTATGTCAGTGATGTATTTTTTTAACTGGCTTTATGGATGTGTAATAGACAATTTGATGAGTTTTGACAAATTTACACACCCATGCAATTGCTACCCCATCAAGATATTAAAAATTTCCATCTCTCTAGAAAGTTCCCTATGCTCCTTTCCAGTCAAAATCTCCCCTTTTCCTCACCAAAGTAACCACTATTCTGACCTCTATCACCAAGATAAGCTTTGCCTGTTCTAGAATTTCATGTAAGTAGAGTGATAAAGTATATACTCTTCTGTATCTGCATCCTTTTGTTAAACGTTTTTGAGATTCACCCACATTGTTGTGTATTGATAGTTTTTTCTTACATATTGCTGAAAAATATGGATATACTACCATTGGTTTAGCCATTCTCCTGGTGTTGATGGACATTTGAGTTATTTCCAGGCATGAAGTATAGCAAATAAAGCTGTTCTAAACATTTTTATCTTTGGATGTATGATTTCTTTTCTGTTGAATGAATACCTAGGAGTAGAATAATAGGTGCATGTTTAACTTTTTTCAAGAAACTGCCCAACTTTTCCAAAGTTGTGCGCGTGCGCGCATGCACGTGCGTGTGTGTATATGTTTGCCATTTTACATTCCCATTAGCAGTGTAGTAGAGTTCCAGGTGCTTTTTGCAGGTCAAAAGAAGGTGTTAGGGAAAAGGCAATAATTAGCTTGTAAGGCTGACAATAGTGCCAACATTTTAGGTGGTGGTGGTGGAAGAGAAAGTTTCCCAGAGCCCCAAGAATTACACATGAGTTATCTTTCATTTGGTGTCCCTGCTTCCTCCAGGAATGAACTTCCTGATACATATGAGCATGAAAAGAAAGGAGCCAAAGAAAGGAACTGGCTTGAAGAGATCAAATAAGGCAAGGCAGGGTGGAAAGAGCACTGGACTTATAATAAGACCCATGTTCAAGTCCCAGCTCTGCCATGGAC
Source organism: Cephalopachus bancanus (assembly GCA_027257055.1). Taxonomy (NCBI): domain Eukaryota; kingdom Metazoa; phylum Chordata; class Mammalia; order Primates; family Tarsiidae; genus Cephalopachus; species Cephalopachus bancanus. The sequence goes on along the minus strand of JAPVLO010000544.1, from coordinate 125,802 downwards.
AAACTGATGATCATGACCCCTTACCCTGTGCTTCAGTGTTCTCATCTGTGAAAGAGGGAGCATGACCCCCTCACATACACATCTGATTAACAATTACACTACCGCAAGGCTTAACCCTGACAGAGGGGTCAGGTGTGCAAAGGCTTTATCAGTCAGGGATTGTGAAGGCATTGACAGGGCCAACATGACTGCCCAGATTCTCAGAATTCTAGAGTTCAGATAAAAAGGTAACGTGAAGGTATAGATGACTCCACTTCCTGGGCAGGGGCAAAGTCTTACATAGAAGAGCATCCTGCCTGCCTTTCTCCCAACCTAAAGCTTTGGCTGGGGTGCTTGGCACAGGTAATTGCAGGGCAAATCGGACATTGAAGATCTGAGTGCTAATTTCTACTGTGTTAGCAACAAACAGAGTAAGTCCTTTTAACTTCCTTGAGCTTAAATTTCCTCACTGGTAAAATGGAGATGACAATATCTTCCTTTCCACTCCTCTCTGAGAGTCTAAAGAACTCTGTGAGACAGAAGCACTGTCACAAACTGCTGCACCATCCCCATGCACCATCCCCGTGAACAGATTGGAGTGGAGGGATGGCTGAGGGTAGGGCTGGAGCTGCCAAGCAAGCCAGAAGTTTGGAGTCTGAGACACTCAGGTTCAAGTCCTGCTGAAACCCCAACCTCTTGCTTAACATCTCAAGTCTCAGGCCCCTTATATTTAAAATAGGGGTAGTGATATCTCTAGGGCTGAAGGATTAAATGAGTCAAAGAATGTGGATAAAAGGTCAGGTCCAGAGTTGGGCAGAGCAAAGCTGTTCAGTAAATGAGATAGTAACAGCTAAAACAACATCTACTGCCCACTAGCCTGTGACTCTTTTTTTTTTAAGAGACAGAATCTCAGTTTGTCATCCAAGCTAGAGTGCAGTGGTGTGATCATAGCTCACTATACCTTCAATCTCCTGGGCTCAGGAAATGCTCTTGCCTACTGGGACTATAGGTGTGTACTACCGGCTAATTCTTTTTTTTTTTTAGAGACAGGGTCTTGCTTTGTTGACCAGGCTGGTCTCACACTCCTGGCCTCAAGTGATGTTTCAGCCTCAAGCGATCCTTCCGCCTCAACCTGATCTCAAACTCCTAGCATGCAACCTTGGCTAGTGTTATGTTACTTATCCGCCTACCTCAGATAAGATCGCAGGGAAGCACACTGTGAGATGGAGGTGGAGGTAGAGATGTGAGTGCAAGAAGTTGATTGAGGCATGCTCTTGGGATCAACAGCTGGATGAGTAAAGATGGCAGGCTGGGCCAAGGGAGGGAGCTGAACTGCTGCAATGTAGTCACAAACAGGAACTCCACTGACCCCTGGAACCTCTGGACCCGGAATAGCCCTGCCAAGTTGTCCCAAATTGAGGTGAGGCAGCAGATATTTATACCTCCGCATGACCCTGTCATTGAATATAGGTTACCCCAGGAAGGGGCATTGAACTGTCCCCGTGCCAACACTCCCCGCAGGTGGGAAAATGGGTGCTTCGGTCCCGAAGGGACATCTGGGCAGCACGCCACAGCATCCACTATATCTTTCTGTGCTTCAGTTTCCTCATCTATGAAATGAGGATAATTATAGTGCCTACCTCATGGCTTTAAATCAGGATTAAAAGAGTTAATACATACAAACTCCTTAAAACAGTAGCTGCTGCATATTATTTGTAGCACTAGTATTTTAGAAAACATTCAATAAATCCTTTTCAAATGAATGAATAGATGAATAAGCTCTTTCAACCTTGTCCAGAATAAAAACAAATGTCATGTTTGTCCATCAGGGGTGGGGGGAAGCCCACTAGCCAGGTGACAAAGCACTTGGCTGGAAAGCAGAGAATTCAATACATTTTAAACCACAGGACTCTGGCACGGAGGAAATTTAAATTTCCTTCTCAAAACACTTGCTGCACCTGAGAGTCCGGTATTTCCCGTGTGCACATTGCCACAGTCCCTCACCCTCAGTGTGTTGAGCTGCAGTATGGGGATTTGACAGCTGAAGACAGCTCAGTAGGGTGCGGGAAAGCAGACATTTAATGTGCTTTGACAATACAAAGGGTTATATAAACGACCCAGTTTCTGTAATTTTGCTGTAACTGTCATGAGAATTGCTATAGACAGATACGGAGAAGGCCCTGTTTATGCACTTAAACTTTAAAAGGTTTAACCACTAAACACACAGTCTCTTTCTCTTCCCCTCCCCTCCTCACAATCCTGTATTTAAATTGCATGGAGGTGGGGGTGCAGGGCCAGGGGATGGCAGCTGAAATAATGAGTTGCCTTTATCTACCTAGCTCCTAAACGAGAGCCCCACTTTCTGACTCCCAGGCCAAGTGCCTGCCCCGGCCAGCCTCCTCTGGAAGATTTCCTTCCCTACCTGCTTGAGACAAGATGCTGAGAGGGGGAGGGATGGCAGGAAGTGAAATGCACTGGCTCTGAGCTCACAGCTTTTGCCCAATTTAAATCTGGTTCCCATCCCAGTGTTCAAAGCACGTTGCTGTTTGATTCTTGCCATCTCGTCTTAGAAGACTTTTCCCAAGGTGGGGGTGGGGATAGTTCTAAAGCCAGACAGGCAGGAGGCAGGAGGGTTTATACAGGCAGATACCACAGGCTTCCAAGCTAAGTGCCTTAGCGGGGAGAGCTCCTGGCTGCTGCTGACATTTCTCAGACAGGAGATCAATAAGTGGGCAGAGCTTGAAAAGCAAATCATGCTTCGACCTGCCCTGGGGAACCCTCAGCAACTGTCATGGCAGAGAAGGTATCCCAGAGGGGGCCAGGAAAGACAGGGGGATGCAGATCGCCTTGATACACAGGAAAATCGGGACTGCCCAAGGAGGTGAGAGGGGCAGATGCTACCATCCCCCACTCGCACCCTCCCTTCACAGTTCTGGCTGAGTGTGTTAAGATCCCTGACTTCTGCCTCCCAGGTAAAACCAGATATTCAGAGGTGGGTCCGCAGCTGATGTGGCATTCCCAGCCCAAATGAGCCTGCCCGGAGCACAGAAAGCTGTCCCAGTTGGGAGACCCTATGTCTGTAGTTGAGACTCTTCTAGAGACAGAAGCCTTACTTTCTGTCCAACCAGCACCCATGAGGAGTTTAAAGATTTCTCCACACTCCATCCAGATGGGTAAGGGAATTTTCTTTTTCTTTCTTTCTTTTTTCTTTTTCTTTTTCTTTTTTTTTTTTTTTGAGTCAGAGTCTCACTCTGTTGCCTAGGCTGGAGTGCAGTGGCACGCTCATGGCCACCACAGCCTCGACCTGCTGGGCTCAGGGGATCCTTCCGCCTCAGCCTTCCAAGTAGCTGGAATTACAGGCACATGCCACCACACCCAGCTAATATTATTTATTTATTTATTTATTTATTTATTTATTTATTGTAGAGACGAGGTCTTGCCAAGTTGCCCAGGCTGGTCTCAAACTCTTGGGCTCAGGCAATCCTCTCGCCTCGGCCTCCCAGAGTGCTGGGATTACAGGCTTGAGCCTCCACACCCAGGGGATGAGGGAATTTTCTAAAGCAGACAGGCATGTGCACACACAGACATGGACCACAGAACTGGAAATGGGCACTAAGCTGCATTCCAGTTTGGTAAGCCTGGTTCACTCCAATAATTTAAACAATCTCTTTTGGAAAGTCAGTCCTTTTTGGCTTTAAATAGTTCCTGTCTTAGTCCATTTGTGTTGCTGTAAAGGAATGCCCAAGACTGGTAATTTATAAAGAAAAAGGGCTTATTTGGTTCACGATTTTCATGTCTGGAAAAGTTCGAAATTGGGCATCTGGTAAGGATCTCAGGCTGCATCCTCTCACAGCGGAAGGTAAAGGGGAGCCAATGTGTGTAGTGATCACATGGGGAGAGAGGAGGCAAGTGGGGAGGAGGTGCCAGGCTCTTTTTAACAATCAGGTCTCCTGTGAACTAATAATGAGAACTCACTCATTACCAAGGTTACAGCACCAAGCCATTCATAAGGGATCTGCCCCCATGACCCAAACACCTCCCACTGGGCCCCACCTCCAACACTGGGGATCGCATTTCAACAATTTGGCAGAAGCAAATATCCAACCATGGCAGACCTTTCCGTTTTGCTCTCCTTCTCTTGATCCTCTCCAAGATGGTCTGGGTGTGGGGTGGGAACATGTGGCATACTACTGATCTTGGAGGAGGGTGGTCTACTCAAGTTTACCGTTCTGCTTTCTGGGTCCTTCACGTCTCCACCACAATAGAAGTGCCACAATGCTGACAACTGCTGAAGTCTATGGTTCACTGTGGACACTTGTGGTGTCCTCCCTGATGACTTGGTCCCTATTCAACCATGACTATTGAAGACTCTTGAGGTATGGCCATGACTCTTATTTAGCCTCCCATTCAGATGGTCCACTCAGTTCATTTGGCTCTAGAATCCTCTTTCAGCCCTTGGCTTTTCCCTTCACTCCAATCAAATCACTCCCCACTCTGAAACTTTGGTCCAGACAGAGCCAGAAGAAACAGAATTTTCTGGTCTGATGGAGACTTTACCCATGTCATATACACTGTCTTCCTGAAACAAGCTTCTTGGTGATTTAGCCTTAATGGCAGAAGCTGGACAGGGGAAGAAGTGGCTTCCTATTTTAGTTTGGGTTCTCTTGAAAGCAGAACATGACACAAGGTCTTGGGTAAAGATAGACTATTTGAGAGGTGATCCCAGTAAAGAAGTGAAATGAAGGAATGAAGAAAAAAGAAAAGAGTGAGACAAGGTAAGAAGAAACTGCAATATAACAGAGGGCAGCAGAAGCTCACTTCCCAGGAAAGTATAGAGAATGCTTTAGAATTGTCAATAAGGACAAGAAACTGGGGTATTTATTCATCAGCTGCTATCTGACCCTGGTGAGAATTGTCTCTGGGGGTGTTAAGTCGCATCCATTCCTGGGCTGCACAAACACATAGATCAGGCAAATTCCCACAGGGGTGGAGAAGGCCCAGGGGCAGAAAGAAGATAGACACACTCAGCCTGAGACAGGTCTACCCACTGCAGCTGCGGCTGAAATTAGAGGCAGGCCAAGAGGATGATAAGGGTCTCAGAAGTGTCTGGTATACCTACCCAAAGAGAATTTAAATGAGGAGGAATTATTTAGAACATATTACTGTGTGCCTTAAAGATCTGATCTAATCTCCTTGTTTAAAAAGGGGAAAACTGAGGCGCTAAGACGTTCCAGTTTGCCCAAGGTGAAAATGGTCAAATACTGAGTCGCAATTCCAACTTGGATGCTAGAGGTTCGTGTCAGAGCTCTTTCTGCTGTGTCATACAGATCCATTCAGCCAATGATGGCATATTTATTGACTGGCCATGATATTCATGGCATTACAAAGTATAATGATAGTTCCTACTTTCAAGGCTTTTGCAATCTAGATGACGAGAGATGTTTGGCCTTAGTCATTATCATATATACTTGCTAGAAAGTAGACCATCTTAAGTACCCTCTATTCAGACAGTGTTCTAGAAACATGAGGAGGAGATCAAAGGGGGCCAGAAAATATAGGTTGCTTACAGTAAATATGCATTCACTAAACTTTGAGTATTAATCTGAGCTAGGGAGATGTAGCAGGCAGTCTCTAACAGCCCAGCCCCTGTGATCCGTGCCTCCCAATATTCATGCCCTTGTGAAATATTCTCCCCTTTGAGTGTAGGCTGGACCTGATGACTCACTTCCAATGGATAGAATATGGCAGAAGTGATGGGACGTCACTTTCAAGATTAGGTTATAAAAGACCCTGGCTTCTGTTCTAGTTGCTTTCTCACATGCTGTTATGTGTTGCTTGCTCAAGGGGTATCCAGCTTCCATGTCATGAGGCAATCCTGTAGAGAAGCCCATGTGACTGAGCTTGGAAGTGGACTTCTGAGGCCTACTGACAACCATGAGAGCAAGCTTGGAAGCACATCCTCCCCAAATTGAGTCCTGAGACTCACTACAGCCCCAGTGACGTCTGGATTGGAATCTTGTGAGAGACACTGAGCTAGGGGACCCAGCTAAGACACACCCAGGTTTTTTAATCCTCAAAAACTGTGAGATAATTTTTTTTGTTTTTGGTTGCTAAGATTTGGAGTAATTTGTTACACAGCAATAGATAACTGACATAGAAGACACTGAATTAGACGTTGGACATGAAAGTGTGAGTAACACGTGGGCTTAGGAGCAAGTAACAGAAATCTATTCAAACTATCTTAAGCAGAAAGGAACATATACTGGAAGGATTTGTGGTTGTCTTCCAGAACTCAAGGGTATGAAGGGCAGCAGGACTCATGAGGACTGGAATCAGAACTTAAAATCCATTGGGAACCAGGTAGTGAGGCACTTTTCTCCTTACTGTCTGTCTATGAGGTTATTAAATCTTTTGTGATGGCCTCTTTTTGTCTCAATGACTGGCATTTTCTATTTCTCCTTGTACATGAAAAAAAATCAGACACCCGAGGGGGTCTTACATGTCATGACAGTTAATTTTATATGTCAACTCGACTGGGCTAAAGGATGCCCAGATAGCTGGTAAAACATTATTTCTGAGTATGGCTGTGAGGGTGTTTCTGGAAGACATTAACATTTGAATCAGAAAATCCACCCTCACCAATGTCAATGGGCTTTATTCAGTCCATTGAGGATCCAAATAAAACAAAAGGTAGAGGAAGAACAAATTTGCTCTCACTTCCTGAGCTCAGACATCCATCTTCCTTGACATTGGTGCTCCAGGTTCACAAACCTTTGGACTCAGACTGAGACACCATTGGCTTTTCTGATTCTCAGGTTTGGGGACTCAGACTGCAACTACTCTGTTGGTTCTCCCAGGCCTCCAGCATGCAGATCACAGATCATGGGACTTCTCAGCCTCTGTAATCATGTAAGTTATATTTCATTGGTACTGTTTCTCCAGAGAACCCTGACTGATACCTATGTCCTTTCCATTTGAGCATAACATATATTTACTTAAATTGCCATAACCAAACCCCCAGTTCCTTGAAGAGAAAATCAACTGGCACATCTTAGGTCAGCTTTCCCTCTTTGGTCCCCCAACAGAGCAGTCAAATGGAGTTATAGTGCTAGCCGCCCACTCAGAAGGGATTTTGAAAAGAAAGCATGTGAAACGAAAGCAAAGTAACCAAGTTACTTGAACTGCCCTCGAAAAGCTTGCAATGTATTTGCCTAGACCGAGAAGAAAGGAATCTAGACTGTAGTGCATTTAACTGGCACGTTCTTAACTGCAGGACTGGGAGTATACTATTGAGAACCATGCTCTGGGGTCTAGCTGGATGGCTTCTTGAAAACCAGTGCTCTTTTCTGGGCTTCAGTTTCCTCATCTATAAGATAAGCAAGTTGACCCCAGGTGATACCTACCGGCCCTTGGAACTTCAAAATCTGTGGCTCTTAGGGAAAGAGGAAACAGAGGTGACATTTCCAGATGTCTTCATAAAATTGTGGTGCCTGGCATTGTATGGCCAGATATCCAAGGTCTCCAGCATGTGCTAGAGGTGCTCACGTGTGTGAGACACCTGGTCAACACTGAGATTGGCCTTGAGAACAGTCAAACCATGATGCCCCAGTTTTTAGAACAAAAGCATGTATTTATGGGTAAAGATGCAGATACTTGGAATTTTAGAAGCTCTCAGTGGCCTTGAGCCTTATATAGTTGAGGACTACCTGGAGAACTTACAAAGCAGAACGTTTTAAAAATAGAAAACCGGTTTTACCCCCAAGGCTGTGCCGTCCTCTTGCTGAAGATTGATGGGACAGTCAGAGTTGCTTTGGTCTCGTACCCACCCTCTCACTTCCCCTTACACACACACACACACACACACACACACACACACACACACACACGACCTTCTGAGAGTCTTGATCTCAATAATTGCTCTCCAGGCTTTCTCTCAGCCACGCAGATTTCAGCCTGCTACTGACATTATCATATCCAGAGAGCAGCACCAATCAGTCTGTTCCCTATCTTGTGTCATTTCCATGTCATCACCTAATTCCAGAGTTGGTGGAGATTTTGTTTTTGTTTTATTAATCTCAGTGTAGAGACATCCTCCTAACACTCACATTTCTATTAACTGGAAGGAGAAATGGGTGGAAATAATTACCTCTGTTCAGTTCAAGCCTGGACTCAGGTCTGGAATCTGATAAGGAGGTGCCTTTCTAGGAAACAGGACTTACACAAGGAATACCAATTTAATGTGGCAGACACGTTTTGCTTTGCTTTCCTTTTTTTTCTCCACCCCCCTCCCCTTCTCAAAGAGAAGCACCATGTGTGTTAAGGGTCTGAGAATCCGGCTACATCTTTGTGATAGCAGGAAGCCACCTCCCTCACCAGTGACGGTGGATTGGTTAATGCCTGTTAAATGCTTTGAAATGAAATGTCTTCTGTACCCAAATACTCAATCTGATTATAGCCCTAGGTCTGATATCACAGGAGAGAAATGTAGTTCCTGACTGGCATCATAGCTGTCAAATTGGGCTTTTGTGTGTGTGTGGGAGCTGTGATGGCTGCTTCCTTCCTGATCAAAGGACAATACCTGGGAGAGGGAAAATGGTACTAGGGCCTTGCCCAGTGGTGAAAGATGGGAAGGGAGGTAGTCATAGAGAAAGAAAGAGAGATGGGAGAAAAAAAATGTGAGGAGGAAGGCAAGGGATCAGGTGGAAAGCAGAGTAAGGAAGGAGAGTTCCAATTATTATCAGGATCACAGAGTTGTAGCCTACCTTTACATTTCTGTGAAGCCTGCTGAAAACGAATGTAGCTTTGGAAAAGATAAGGTTTACCTTAACCCCCACCCCCTCCAGAAAAGTTGCTTTTCCAAGTTAAGGTGTTAGGGATTGTTTTATTTGGCTTTGCTTTATCTGTTTTCTTATTTGATTAGTGGGTTGCTTGGTTGGCAACGTTTTATTATTTGAGTGTAAAATCCAACAAAATGTGACTCTTTTAATATTTTGCCAAGGTAGTTTTTTTTCTTTTTGCCTTGAAATGTGGCCTGATCACCTGCCCCAGTTGTGGGAAGATGCAGGACGTCCTCACATTAAATGACAATTCCAACCTTCCTGAACCCTCTTAGACTTTGTTCCTGTCTTTGTCTGCCTTGGAGAGACCTGCACTTAGGCGGTCATTCCAGCTGCCCTCTGGTCACGGACAGCTCAGGCTTGCTCTTACCCGATGGTCACGCTGAACCTGCTAAGTTGGATTCCTTTATTTATCTGTGGGGAAGAGGACACAAGGCAACTCAGAGATAGAAAACATAATGGGCAATGACAAGAGAGGGTTCCTGTCAGGGAAAATCTGACAAAGAGAAGGTGTAAGTACTGCTGAGTCTGTGAGTTATCCACCCTGGAGGCTGTCAATGCCTATGCCAGCAAATGCTCACCAGAATGAGCTGCAGGGTCATTCATTCATTCATCTTATTTTCCTTTCTCTCTCTCTCTCTCTCTCTCTCTCTCTCTCTCTCTCTCTCTCTCTCTCTCCCTTTTTTCTCTCTTCTCTATGTCTTCTAGTATATGTTTATCCATTCACTCTGCATTCATTAATTATAACATGTATTCACTCTACGTATATATCTACAATAAACCTATATTGACTATCTTCTAGGCTCTGGGCTTACAATAATATAGTAATTCTGACTTAAAGGAATCAAACACATACCCAAATAGCCATATTATGAATTAAGCATAATACTTGTCCTAATAGAGCACCATTGAGGTTCCTTGAGTGCTCAAAGAAGAGGAGTTATGTCCAGCTAGAGGAAGCTCAGAAACTTTTGTAAAGGAGGTAGCATTTGAGTTGAGCCTGAAGAGATAGAAGGAATTTTTCTACGTGGCCATAGGGTAATTAGCAAGAAATATAACACAGCTGCCGTAAACCCAGTTCAAGAAGAGAATGGAGTAGGATGTTGGAGAAATACCAAGAATGGGATACTACTCAGTATGACTGGGGCACAGAGTAGAGCAAGTTAGGGCAGAAGATAGAGCCAAAGGCTAACGAGTCCTAGGATGCTGCACCACTATTGGCTCCAACATGGCTGCCACACCCAATGGGAAGGGCCTCTTCCTGGGGCTGCAGAAGGACCTCCAAAGGTCACAGATGGAACATAGTTACTTGAGGGAAGCCTGCCTGGATGGTGAGTGGACCTCCTGGAGTCTATTCTTATTATCAATTCAGCCTAGATGAGTTGATTGCATTTGCTAATTTTAATCAAAATATTATGTATCCTAGCCGAACCTTGTACAGCAAAATGACAAAGGATAGTAGGTCTTGATTTCAGGTTTCACAGACCAATATGATTTTTAAAAATCAGGAAGATGGCCATAAGTATGTCAACTTTTAGTCTTGGCAAGAAAGAATATATTCAAAATGTGCCAATTTAATATCATGATCTGTGGTGAAGACTGCTAATTGCCTACTGAATATTCCTCCCCTTCCTCTTGACAAAAAAAAATGCTATTTTATCTGGGGAGGCAATGTGGCCAAAATCAAAACCACATTTCCAGCCTCCACTAGTCACTGGGTGGAGCATTGGGAAAAACTCTTCAAGAGGGCTGACAGGTCAGCCTGGGTCTTTCCTTCTTGTCTCTTATTCCTTCTTCCAATTAAGAATTACCATCTTTGTGGGTTCATGGTTGGTCCTTCAAAGCTCTCTTTGTGTGTCTGGTTCCTTTCATCGCTGCCCTACCCATATCTGACTTTTGTTATGTGAGGGGAGTGAGCACACTGGTATCTAACCACTGGCCCTTCTCTCTCTTTCTGAGACTCTTCCTTCTGTCACCACAAGTGCGTACATTTGTTCCTACTGTCTGGGAGTAACTGCTTTTGTACCATTACCTTCTCATTTCATAGATAGCTCTATGCCTTTGGATCAGTTAATGTTCAGTCAAGACAGCATAAAGTACTCTAGGCATTTCGAAACAGAAAAAACAGATGTATAGAATTGTTTATAGATGTGTTGGTTGCAGGGGAAGAGATGTGTGATGGGTACCATGATGCTCCACCCAGAACCACCTTCAAGGAAGGATTTGCTGTCCTAGCTGCTTGGAATGCTGTGGACAAACAGCTTCTAGCTGCAGACAGCACTTTGCCCAAGGCCACGCCCTCCTGGGCCATCATTTTGGCCCACTGCTACACTCCAGATCTCCCTGTGGGGTTGGCCGAGGTTTCATCAGACCTACATCACAGTGTGACTCTCCTGCTTCTTCCTACTCCTCTTCACAGATGTTAATCCTTCATAAATATCCTGCATGCCAAACTCCACCTCAGCGTCGGCTTCAAGAAAACCCAGTCTGTGACATGAAGTAACCCAGAGATTAGTAACTAACTGCAGGAAGTCACAGACACCCCTATGCTGGAGCACAGGTGGCAGGAGACATGTCACTGGAATCCAGGGCCTGCTGTCCACTGACATGGCTGGAGCATTTGACAGAGATAGAACAGAGCCATTGCTGAAACTCCAGAGGCCTCTTTGATTTACCAAAGTCACTGGAGTCTGGAGTCACCCACTGCTGGCAAAGATGCCACCAGAAATTTTTTTAAAAAAAGTAAAATGTCTTCTATTTCCCTCTCACATTTCCAGTAACCACCACTTCTTCTCATTAGAAGAAACTGCCTGGAAGCCAGTTGATCAAGAAATCTGAGCAACTTTCTGTAAGGTTCCAACCCTGAGTGACCAGCAAAGCATGAAGAGCAAGAATGGAGCTGAGAGAGAAGAAGCAAATGACTGGCAACAAACCCCAGCCTCAGGTCCTCTCCTTGTGGCCGAAAGACTGAGGGGAAGGATGAAGAATGAGTATTTACATGAGACCCCAGGCCTGGCTAACACCTTAACTGAAGCCTCATGAAAGACTCTGAAACAGAAAACACAGCTGAGCCACACCCAGATTCCTGCCCTCAGACACTGCGTGATAATAAATGTGTGTTGCTTGAAGCTAAGTGTGTAGTAGTTTGCTAGATGGCAATAAATTCTTGATACAGTTGGAGATTAACAGCAGGAGGGGGAAGCCCAGGAAAGCATTCTTAGGAAAGTTTGGAATAAAGACTATTTCTATGAGTAGCAAAGGGAAAAAGAATATTTCAAGTAGAAAGAACAACAAATACAAGTGCTTGGGTTATGAGAATGCATAGTGTGTGTTCCAGGGTTTACAAATTAGAGTTACTAGGTTGTAAAATGTTGGGGTACGTGGCAAGAGATGAAACAAAGAAGTCAGGAAAGCAAGACCAGTGGTTCTCAAATATGGCAGTTTATTAGAATCAACCAGGGAGCTTTACAAATTTTGATGCCTGGCCCCCATCCCCAGAGATTCTGTTGTAATAAGTATGAAATGCTGTGTCGACACAGGGTTTTTAAAAACTTCCCAGTGGTAGTGGATAGACTAGAGTGAAACAAGCAAGGAACTTGCTTCAGGTTCAAAATTGAAGGGGACACCAAAAAGCTCAATAATCAACATAAAAAATATTTGAATGAAATGCAATATTTAGAAAAAAAATCAAAATTAATGAAAAAAACTTCAGGATGAACAAACAAATTTTAAAACAGAATCCTTGGGTGGTTCTAATGTGCAACCAGCACTGAGAACCACTGCTCTAGACCTCGAAGGGACTTGCATACTTTCCTATAAATCCTGGGATTTGTACCAGGCAAAAGAACCAGGTTTGGGCATCAAGCAGCAGGGAGATATGGCCAGATGTATGTTTTTAGAAAGTTCCTTGGGCTGCTTAGTGGTAAGTAGGTGGGGAATGGGGCAGAGGTGTGGCGGTATTCCAAGACCAGAGAGAGAGAAACAGACTAGCTGGAAAGATACTGCATAAATCCTACTGGAAAGTGATTCAGTGTGAACTAAAATCAATCACAGCAAGGAGTTAGAGGAGAGGAGGATGAGTCAGTGGTGTATTGGAACTGGCTGAACCGGCTTTTAAGAGTGGATTGTGTCCAGCTCTTTCCCAACTCCATGTCCAATGACATCATATTGGTAGCTTGAAATCAGCTGTGGTGAAGGTATTTACACCCCGGAAATTGGCAAACACTGCAAATCAGAAAGTTGGGGGGGAGTTGTTTTGGTTTTGGGTGTTTTGTTTTGTTTATTTGTTTGTTTTGGCTAAGAGACGTGTTCGTGAACACAACAGAGGAATTGATGGTGAGTTAGACACGGAAGGAGAGAAGGACTGAAATGACCCAAAAGATGACTGTCTGGTGCCATTAACTAAATTATAAATTTAAAGAAGAGGGAATTGGCCCCAGGTTAGTTTTCAGTTGCAAGGAGCAGTGTGCAGGGAGGCATTTGAGGTCACCCTTCGTCTTGTAAGCTCAGCAGCTGGAAGGAAGATTTGAGGTGCCTTTTTAATAGTTCAAAGCAGCTCTGAAGAACTCCAAGCCCTAGAAGATTTAGGGTATGCCTAGAGGACACTGAAAGATAAGCTGACTAGGAAGGAATTGGTCTGTGATCTTTAGAAGTCTATGTCTGGGGAAAAAAACTATGATCATCACTAGTATGGAGGTGGTGTTCACTCTGGCACCATAGAAGCAGCTGCAGGATTAATATTAGCTAGTCAACTGGGAACTAGGCTGGGAGTGTTGATTCTAGAGTATGGTCTGCCAATAATTTCTTGGCTGATCTAGGACAATTTGTTAAACCTCTTAGTGCCTCATTTTCTTTATCTGTAAGATAGTCTTACTTTCTTTCCCATCTTAAGGTAGATTATGAAGATAAAGAGAGATAATAGTTGTTAAGATTCCCCTAAGAATTTAAAAGAACTCTTCAAATGCAATATATGACCACACAATTGTGAAAATCAGCATTATGCTAATAGCATTATGCTAATCATCTAACAATTTTCTTTTTTTTTTTTTTTTTTTTGAGTTGGAGTCTCACTCTTTCGCCCAGACTGGAGTGCAGTGGCCGCTCCCGGCCACCGCAGCCTCGACCCGCTGGGCTCCGGCGATCCTTCCGCCTCAGCCTTCTGTGTAGCCGAAATTACAGGCGCACGCCACTACGCCCGGCTGATTTTTTGATTTATTGTAGAGATGAGGTCTCGCTGCCCAGGCGGGTCTCGAACCCACGGGCTCAGGCAATCCACTCACCTCAGCCTCCCAAAGGCGCGGGATTACAGGCTGAGCCACCGAGCCCGGCTTTATCTAACAATTTTCAAAGACCTGAATGGACCATTGTGAAGTCACTATAGACAGACTTCTACCTCTAGAGGAATTTGGAAAGCTGGTTACATTTAAATTCTATAGGTGATAACTAACTAAAAGTTTGGTTTATTTTTTGCTTCCTACTTCATTCCTTTGGAATTTAAGAAATTACTGCTCAGTCTTTAAATGGGGATGTTTATTTGGTCTCATGATAAGAAATTTCAGTTTAGCTTGCCTACTTCCATGTTCAAAGTTTCTCTAGATATATTATCATTTAAACTAGAAGGAAACAATCTTCCTTAACTAGAGTACAGGGCCATGACCTTGCCTACATGATGGGCAGCTAATCCACTTAGAACCAGTGACTTGCTTTGTATAATTTATAAGACCCCATGAAAAGACAGGCTTCCATAGATTAATATTTCAGCTGTCTTCCCTTCCATTTCATCCTCTGGATGTGGCAGCAACAATCACATGAATCATTCCTGGACTGAGTCGATATCAAACATCCGGAGCTTCATCTGCATTCAATGAAGGTCCAGTTCATTTAAGGGAAGCCCCTATAGGATTTCAAATACATGGGTGATATGCCTTTGACACCTTTTACCCCAACCTAGCTGTGCTGGTTTTAAAAAATAGCCTTAAGTTCTTTGACAAGCTTCAAATTTTTATTTAGAGGTGAGAATCTGGTTCCCCACCTCTGGGCAAGTTTGTGATTGCTTTGACTAAGAGTATGGTGGAAGTATGTTATCTATGTGATTTCTGAAGCTGGGTTATAAAATGCTAAGGGTATTCCTCTGTGTCTCCTGAAATACTTATTCTCTCAATATTCTCTTAGGACACTCCCTTTCAGAACCCAGCTGTCATGCTAAGAAAAGCCCAAGCTACCAGAAGAAGCCAGATGTAGCTCTTCTGGTCAACTACCCCAGCAGAGCCCAGTCTTGAATCATCTCAGCCCAAGAACCAGGAATGTAAGTGAAGAAGTTTCCAGATAATTCCAGTCCCTAGCTATGGATTCACCCAGTCCCTTAAGTCTTTCTCCCTAGGCATATTGAACAGGGACATTGTCAAACAAAGATATGTCATCCCTGCTGATCCCTGTCTGGACTTCTAATTTGCAGAATCCATGATTATAACAAAATGGTTGTTACTCATGCCACTAAGTTTGGAGTGGTTTTCTATGTAGCAATAGATAATTAGAACATAGGCCAACTAAGCTAACATTTCTTTTCCTTTTTCAGGTACATGAGAAATTACTGGCCAAGTCAAAAAGGACAAATTTCTTCAAGACAAAAACTGTCCTGTACCTCTGGCTCAAGTACTAAACAAGCTTCTGAGTGGGAGCTCTGGATTATTCTTGCCTGTGTGTTGACTGCTTGGTAGAAACACCAGCTCTTGGTGTTAGATTTTCTTTCTCTGTTCCATCCTCACAGATTTTTGATAATTCATTCACTAATTTGCTTATTTATCAAATAAATATTTACTGAGCCCCTACTATGCAGAGAGTGCACCTCTAGATATTCAGGATGAGATGGTGAGCAAAACACACAGGATCTCTCTCTTTCTTGAGATGAAACCTGTGCAGAGAGCTTCACCTTTTTCATCCCATAGGCCCTTTTGTCATTTGGTGAGTTCTATGGACTATTTCTCAGAATCATGTTTTTACCACAAGATGCCTTAGCTCATGAAGGAGACGAATGATATTGCAGCAGTTACCAAAATACTTTAAAAACACATTTGTGATATAATAATATATGTGCTTCTATATTATGCATTAAATAATGGGATCTAGTGGTGACTAATTAATTTCATGGTAGTGATGAGTGGAAATAATATACTAAGATATATGCAAAAAATGGTGAAAATATCTGTGATGTCTGTTGGTAACAAAGTCCCAGGAATGGCCAATGCTACTGTGGCTTGTTGTCTACATACCCAATAGAAGAAAGAGGTAAATATTAGTAAAAATAAAT
Source organism: Cephalopachus bancanus (assembly GCA_027257055.1). Lineage (NCBI taxonomy): Eukaryota > Metazoa > Chordata > Mammalia > Primates > Tarsiidae > Cephalopachus > Cephalopachus bancanus. The sequence goes on along the minus strand of JAPVLO010000544.1, from coordinate 109,680 downwards.
GTGTAACTTTTTTATCCAAATTAATGGATCTTCTGAGTTCTTTGGTTTGTGGTTCCCAGGTCTGGGAATATAGACAGACATCAACCAAGTAATAACACTGTGATGCCTGCTACGTACTAGTTTCCTGAGACTACTGTAACACATTACTACAAACTTGGTTCCCTTAAACAACAGAAATTGATTATTTTTCTGTTCTGGAATCCAGAAGTTCAAAATCAACATCACTGAGTTACGCTCCCTCTGGAGGTTCCAAAGGAAATATTTCTCCTTGCCTTTTCTGGCTCTTGGTGGCCACTGGCATTCCGCAGCTTGTGGCTGCATCACTCCAATCTTCAAGACTAGCATTTTCAAATCTCTCTACTCCATCTTCACATGACCTTCTCTGTGTGTATTTCACAGCTCTGTTTGGCTATCTTGTATAAGGACACTCGTGATTGCATATAGAACCCATCTAGATAATCAAGGATAATCTTCCCATTTCGAGAGCCTTAATTTAATCATATCTACAAAGTCTTTGCCATGTAAAGTAACATTTACAGGCTTATGGATTAGGATATCTTTTGAGGGACCATTTTTATTACCCTACCACAGTGAGTGAGCAGGGGTCCTGATCCAAACTGGGGGTGGTGGTGTGCCAGGGATGGCTTTCCTGAGAAAGAGAATTTGGGCTGATAGTTGAAGGAAGTGAGAGGAACTAGATGAAAGGTGTGGGCGAGTAAGTGAGATTATTTCAGATAGGAGGATACTCATGCAAAAACCTGGAAGGTCTGTGCTGCAATCTGGGTATTGTAGACAGACAGTGTGTCTGGGGCCCAAAGGCGCCCCAGAGTGCATAGCAATGCCCAGGAAAGGTCAGTCAGGGCCACATCCTAAAGTGTCTTATAGAATTTGAGTCTTCCTTTATAGCAATGAGAAGACATATGCTCAGAGCTAGAGTTTTGAAAGATCATTCTGGTTTAAGTGAGGAGAGTAGATTATGGGGTATGGGGGTTGCAAGAAGCAGCAGTGAGGGGAACCAGTTAGAAGATATGGCAGGGTCCCAGCCAAAGAGGACAGACACTTGATCTAAGGTAGAGGTTGTGAAGGTGGGAAAGGCTTTGAAAGCAGGCGAAATCAATGAACATTTTTAGAAAATCCAGCAATTCAAGACACAATATAGGTTTGATTAGCCATACAAAAACATGGACAAAGTAAATTGTCCATGTATGAAAGGAGTTTTAATTTACAAACCTGGGTGCAAGAAGTGAAATGTACCTTTATTTTACTATACTCAATCTTCTCTGAGCTGGTAGAAAATCCAACCTTAGTCACTACTGAAAATTCTTCAGGCACCCTTCCCAAGCCTGTGTGAAAGGTTTGAGCACTTTATACAGTCCAGATATTTGAGGAAGGACCCTGTAGGTGTGTTCAATGCTCAGTGATCACTGCTGATATCATATATATTCCTTGTTGAAGCCCACATGGGCTCTTGAAGGCTATTATGGTTTTTAGGAACAGGCTGTCCCAGGGTCTTTTGCTCAGGCTCTTAAAGCCATGGCTCTTGGTGTTTAGTTCCCCATTTCTATGCAGTTGCAAAGTCATCTATGCCAATATGCACAGTTCTGAGGTTCTTTTGGTAGGCAACTGTAGTCACCAGAAACTTTGAGATGGGGAAACATTCACTACTCTTCTTATGACCTGCCAACAGAATGTAAGTCTTAAAACAAATTCTGTCACTTGCATGGACTTTTCTTTTAAAGGAAGGTGTAGAAAAAGTTTATATAAACTGTGACTTAGAAAATCCTGGATCTCTGTTCTTTCAGGTGATCCAACCACTACCTTGCTTAAAAGTTTCCTTTGAGGTCAACCTCAAAATCCCAGAGGCAGGCCGCTTGAATTGTGCAATTTGCCCTCTCCTATTAAAGGATATATAAAGATCATTTAGAACTTCAGTGTAGAGCTGTTTGTGAATATTTGTAACAGCAGAGGTCCCAAACCCCCAGGTCATGGACCAGTGCCAGTCCATGGCCTGTTAGATACCGACCCACACAGCAGGAGGTGAGCAGCGGGCAAGCCAGTGGAGCTTCATCTGTATTTACAGCCACTCCTCATCACTTGCATTATCACCTGAGCTCTGCCATCTGTCAGATCAGCGATGGCATTAGATTCTCATAGGAGCATAAACCCTATTGTGAACTGCTCATGCAAGGGATCTAGGTTGCACACTCCTTGTGATAATCTAATGCCTGATGATCTGCAGTGATACTAGTACTGGGGAGCGGCTGCAAATACAGATTAATATTGGCAATGAGGTTTGACTGCTCAGAGACCATAATAAATCAATTACTTCCAGACTCCTATCAAAACTCTGTCACTAAGTGGCAAGTGAGTTGATGTACTTCAATTGTACAGCTGCATCTGGTGGCAGGCTTTAAATAGGAATCCGACACATATTTTAGTTGGCACATGGCCTGCCCATTATTTTATTTGCCACTTCCATCCATGCCTGTTTCCCTGCACCATACACTTGTTTCAGTCACAGTTTTGGTAAGCCCACAAGCTAATCCTAGCCAAAATGAATTTTTTTAAAAAGTCACTAGAGCCGGGTTCGGTGGCTCAGCCTGCAATCCCGCGCCTTTGGGAGGCTGAGGTGAGTGGATTGCCTGGGCCCGCGGGTTCGAGACCCGCCTGGGCAGCGAGACCTCATCTCTACAATAAATCAAAAAATCAGCCGGGCATGGTAGTGCATGCCTGTAATTCCGGCTACTTGGAAGGCTGAGGCGGAAGGATCGCCGGAGCCTAGCAGGTCGAGACTGCGGTGGCCGGAAGCGGCCACTGCACTCCAGTCTGGGCGACAGAGTGAGACTCCAACTCAAAAAAAAAAAAAAAAAAATCGCTAGAGAACTTCTTTGAAAAAGGGAAAGACCCAATGATGAGGCAGCAGAAGACTCTAAGACTGCCAACAAAAAGAAAGTTGTATTTAAAATAAACTACCGAGTCCTACTTAAATTACAGGTTCATTGCAACAGGTGATTCACGTTCTCCAAGCCTAGTTTGTATAATATGTGATGACCAGCTATCCAAAGAAACCCTGAAACCTTCAAAACTGCTTCACCACATGGTGGCTAAGTATCCTGCATTAAAAGACAGACCTTTTGAGTTTTTCAAAAGAAAAAAATGTGAACACGAAGAACAGAAGCAGTTATTGCAGACCATCACTAAATCAAATGTGTCTATACTGAGAGCATCATTCTTGGTGGCTAACCGCATTGCTAAAACTAAGAAGTTCTTTAGTATTGGTGAACAGTTGGTCCTACCTGCTGCTAAGGACATTTGCCATGAACTTTTAGGAGAGGCTGCAGTTCAAAAGGTGGCACATGTTCCTCTTTTGGCTTGCACCGTAACTAGACGAATTGATGAACTAGCAGAGGATACTGAGGCACAATTGCTAGAGAGGATTATTGAGTCATGGTGCACAATCCAAGTTGATGACTCTACCGATACTGACAACAAGGCAACAATGCTTGGTTTTGTGCGATATATTTTTCAGGAGGATGTGCACGAGGATATGTTACGTGTACTTTTATTGCCAACCAATACCACAGGAGCCAGAACTACTCAAGTCTTTGAATTATTGCATGTCAGGAAAACTGAATTGGTCATTTTCTGTTGGTATATGCATGGATGGAGCGGCTGCCAACGCTGGACAGCTTTCTGGTTTCACTTCTTGGGTCAAAGAGATTGCTTCTGAATGTGACTACGTACTGCGTCATCCATAGAGAAATGCTGGGTAGCCAAAATGTGTCACCTGAGCTTAACAACATTTTGCAGAATGTGATTAAGATTATCAACCACATTACAGTACATGTCCTTAACTCATATCTGTTTGTGCAGCTCTGTGAGGAGATGGAGGCAGAGCACACACATCTCCTCTTATACACAGAATTGAGATGGCTTTCTAAAGGTGGGTCACTGGCCAGAGTTTTTAGTTATGAAGGCCACTCCAAAGATTTCTTTTAGAAAAACAGTCACCACTGGCAGGACATTTCAGTGACACAGAATGGGCCACAAAACTTGCTTACTTGTGTGACATAGTCAACCTGCTCAACAAACTCAATCTGTCAATTTAGGAGAGATGACAACTTTGTTCAAGTTGCTGGAAGTGGTAACATTCATGTTCAAGTGGCTACATTCAAAACCAAACTGGAGCCGGGCTCGGTGCCTCAGCCTTTAATCCCGTGCCTTTGGAAGGCTGAGGTGAGTGGATTGCCTGAGCCCGCGGGTTCGAGACCCGCCTGGGCAGCAAGACCTCGTCTCTACAATAAATAAATAAAAAATCAGCCGGGCGTGGTAGCGCATGTCTGTAATTCCCGGCTACTTGGAAGGCTGAGGCGGAAGGATCGCCGGAGCCCAGCAAGTCAAGGCTGCGGTGACCGGGAGCAGCCACTGCATTCCAGTCTGGGCGACAGAGTGAGACTCCAACTCAGGAGAAAAAAAAAAAACCAAACTGGACTTATGGGGGCAACGAGTGAACATTGGGATTTTTGACACGTTTCAAACATTAGCAGAGATTTTGAAAGAGACTGAGCCAGGGCCTTTTTTCTCCCAGTTGGTGCACGATCACCTATCTCAGCTTTCAGAAGAGTTTGAGCATTACTTCTCAACCATAAAAGACCCTGAACTGGGAAGGAATGCATCCGCGACCCATTTGTGAATAAGCCAGGTGAATCAACTTTGTCCATACTAGAAGATGTTCCACTGCTTGAGATCGCAAATGATGGTGGCATTAAGACATTTGAGACAACTGCCAATCTCCACATGTTCAGCATTAAAGTCATGGTAGATTATCCTGAGATTGCCACAAAAGCACTGAAAACCCTGCTTCCATTTCCAACATACTATCTTTTTGAATCAGGGTTTTCTGCATTGACAGCAAGCAAAATGAGATTATGGAGTAGACTGGACATAAGTAACACATTTCGGGTGTCACTATCTCCCTTCACCCCCAAATGGGACTGTCTAGTTACAGGAAAACAAGCTCGGGGTTCCTATTGACTCTGCATTATGGTCATTTAAATAATTGTTTCATTATATATTACAATGTAATAATAATAGAAATAAAGCGTGCAATAAACGTAATGCACTTGAATCATCCTGATACCATTCCCCCCACCTGTCTGTGGAAAAATTGTCTTCCACAAAACCAGTCCCTGATACCAAAAAGGTTGGGGACCGTTGGACTACAGGCCTTGCTAACTTCTTATAGACTAATTACGTCTCCATTTGGGTTCTCCCACAACCCAAGATTTAAATGTAGGGAGTTCACTTAGAAAGTGAAGAAACCACCATTAGAAGAGTGAATAAGTGAGTCTCATGAAGAAAGCCAGCCAGTAAAAGGAGGACTGTAAAGCCACTTACTACCGTGGGCAACTAGAAGTTTAGTCTGTAGGGAGACTGCTGGGAGCCCGTGTAGAACACTTGCTTCTGAGTGACCCCATCTGAGGGACCAGGGGGCTGGAGTATTTATGTACCAACTCTGGTTCATTATTGATTGAGAGCTACTCAAAAAGGGGCAACTTCCTGGCAATTCTGGCTGACCACACAGGCAGCAAAGGGGCCCTAACAAGGGAAAGTCCACGGGCTAAGCAATGCAGCTGCTGGCACTTGGCAGTGGGCTGGTGTGCCCAAAGTCTAAGGGCGAGGGGACAGATAGCCAACGGTATCTACTACAGAGAGCCCATTGCGGGTGTTCCTTCCGCTACCTAACAAGTCACTAATTTCACCACTGAAAATCCATTCTGATAGTCAACATTTAAGAATTAGGAAAGCCTCTGGTGTTGATTGGAACACCACTAATAGAGTGCTTGGAATAGCCTCCTCTGGAAGGTGGCCTTTCTGGTCTAATGTTAGTTGAGCACTCCTGAAGCAGAAAGTCTCCAATAGGCCACCAATGGCCCCCAAAGTTGAAGCTTAAACTATCACATACATAAAATTACATGGTCTGTGCTGAAAACATTTGGAGTGAATTACAGACATGATCATACTTGCCATCACAGAGCTTGCTAACTTCTTATAGGCTAATCACGTCTCCATTTGGGTTCTCCCACAACCCAAGATTGGGTTCCCTCACTGTGTGAGGGAACAGGGCTCCAGTACCCTGCTACCAGTCAGACCTGCAGGAACCTCATCACTTTCCTCTAAGATTCTCAAACAGTTTCTACCTCTGCTCTATTTCTTCTTCTTAAAATCCTTGAACTCCAGATAGTCTCCATTTCCTCATGCACAACTCACCACACACACACACACACACACACACCACACACACACACACACAAAGATTCATACTTTGCCAATATAATTCCTTCCAGTGGCTTTAGGTTTCTGTACAACCACGGATTGGAATTGCATTTCCAATCCTATGTCCTGGTGGCAGGGACTGTAGTTTTCTACCACTCCTCACAAAGCCCCCAAGGCAGAAGAGTGCCCTGCTTGTCTTCTGTGAGAGGATGAGAATAAAAAAAATACCTACAGCAGCAAAACCGAACTGCAGATTAATATCTAGATAAATTATCCTGCCACATATGTGTAAAACTTAAGCTCTGTGCTTTTATTTTTTTAAAAAAGGTAATTTTAAAACACATAATGTAGATTGATGCTATCACAGCATAGTTACCGTCTGTTGGATGTCTCCTATGTTTTAGGGTCTATGACATGATCAGTATCTACATTATGTCATCAAATTCTCATGCTTCTTATATGAGGCATAATTATTCCCTTTTTACATATAAGAAAACTGATTGTTATGCAGAGTCTTAAAAATCCATTTTTATAATTATAAAAAATGTTTATTAGCAATAAAATTTAAAAACCCACCCCCAAAATAGAAATCTTTATAATCCCTCTCTACATACATTTATACTATTTTGATTATATCAATCCATTTTTTTCAATGTCTATTTGCACATATATTTTGAAAACACAAAATTGGGTTCTTTCAGTAGCAATCTTTTTTATTTATCCCTGAGAATGCTGAAAGACGATTTTCTGACATGGATTTTCTTGAGCTGGAAACTAAATCTTCACCAGGGCAATCCAAAAGCATGCAGGCTCCAAATCACTCATGGTATGAAGAGATGTGTGCTGAAAAGGGGGGCGGGGGCAACTTAATTGTGCAATTTTGGTGGGTTCTTTGTAATACTCTTGGCCTGCAGCTTACAAAACCTCTGCCTGGTTTGCTATAAATAGCCTTTCTCACTCAGCCTGGGATCTTCCATCTGGTTGAACATCCCCGATTTGGATTGTGCTACTTTAAAATTTGAGGTCATTCTCATTGGTCATCTGGGACCATAACAACAATCCACACATTTTATTCTTCCTCTTTTCTACTTTGTCAAATACAGACTAGTTTGAGAACTCTAATTAAGTAGAAAACAACATTTTTAGAGTGGCTCTCAAAGGCTAAAAGGAAAGAAAAGAGAATCCCTTCCTGGAGTCCTCTCGCCAAGCTCCCCACAAGTCCACGATTGTCTCAGGTTTGAGTCCCAGCTGAGCGAGCACATTCCCTGACTGGGGCAGAGACGGGGCTTGGCGTCTTCCCAGCCCTCTTCATTGTGATGAGTCTGAGACTAGCCACTGCTGGAGTGGGAGGAATGAGGAAGACTGGGGAAGCCATGCAGTGAGAAGTGGGTGGCCTCACCCCTGGCAACCAGGCTGTCTGTGGCCACAGCTCCTTTCATGGGCACTCCCAGCCACCCTCCCCTGCTTGCTCCCTTGTAGTGGACCATAACCCAGGCTGTGAATCTTATTAGGGTGTGGACTGTGTCTGACCTATTTTTAAGTCCCCAGCCCCTAGCAGTGTTCAAAGTATGCTTACCGAATAAATAAATGAATGAATGAATCAATGAAGAATGAATGATCTGATTTCCATAACAACAAGACACTTCCCAGAGGCAACAGGCCCCTTTGACCCTCAGTGAGTTAAATGCATGGGATATATTTTAGATAGCCACCTCCATGGAAACAAGAGTGCCAATACTAGATGCAAGCAAATCCCTTCCTGCAAAGCCAGACCTAACTAACCAGGTCTAGAAACTTCTGTGATGCTTGACTACTCTCATTCTCCTATGTCCAGTCTGCCACTGCAGCCTCAGAAGAAAGGATCAGATCTGGCCTCTGCTTGCTCGTCAACCTCACTGGCAACTTTAGTCAAGACCCTTGGCCCAGCTCTCCCATCACAGTGGGATTTAACAAACCTTGGAACAAAATGCTTCCATCAAATAAAAATTTACACAAAAACCCAAGGTGTAAAACCAATGAAAGCTGTTGCTCTGGATAAAGGTAAAAGTGCCCCCACACACCTTCCCACAGTAAACCTACTGTCACGTGGAATCTTGGGCTCTAAGGGAAACACTTTGAAAGCAACAGACCAAGATTTCTATATACCTGGTCTCCCTGCCTCAGCTTGCTAAAACAAACATTTAATCATGCCAAGTTCCTGCTTAAAAACTGGTAGTGCTTCCTGTTATACTTCATAAATCCTTAGCTTGCATGCAAAGTCCTTCTTAACCTGGCCCCAGCCTGCATTTTCAGACCTATTTCTTGTAAAGTTGCCCAATGCCCCCTGTGTTCCAGTTTCTTTAAGCATCTCACTTTTCTCTGAACACCCTGAAACTTTTCACAAGTACATACCTTTGCATATGACATTTCCTCACCTGAAGATGTTCTTCACTTCCATTATTCTCATTCAAATTCAACAGATTCTTCAGGGTCTTCCCCCAAGGGCTGTTTCCTCCATTCATCCTTTTCTGAGGATGATTTATGTTTTCCTTCTTTCCTGTGAAATTGTGGGTTTCTTGGGGGCAGGGACAAGGTGTCATTCAACACTGTACTGAGTGCCTAACACAGTGCTTGGTACAAAAACAAATGATCAGTAAATGTTGCCTGAATTTAAAAAATGGGTCAACAAATAGATCATTATGGGCTTAAGCCATCAAAGACAGATTCTCAAGAAAGGTGAGACTGAATTTTGAAACACTGGAAGGAATGATATAAATAGAAACTCGTTGGAGGAGGATTTTAATTCACTGCTGACTTTGGCTGAAGGAAATCAGGCTTATTACCCTGGCTGGCCTTCATCAAGGAAACCTTGATAAGAACTGAGATAGGAGTTTTCAAGGCATTTATTTCATTTATTTACCTGGGAAGACCACAAGTTGAAATTTCCAGGGTGAATCTCATCCCCACTAAGCCATAGTCACTGTGCTAGTTGCTCTCTACTCCTCCCCACCCAATCTAACACCCATCCATTTTGCATTCTTCTCACCCCTGGGGACTACACCTCCTGGCTCCCTTGCTAGCTCATTGCTGATTCGATTCTGAGCATGGGAAACACTGGCAAGAGATCTGGAGGGTCCCTCTCTGATTCCATGTCCTTGGCAGGGATTGTGTCAATCAACTACAGCGCTGTAGTCAGCAGAATAGTGGCCCCTCCCAAAATGTCTGTATGCTAATTTGCAGAACCTGTGAATATGTTACCTTACATGGCAGAGGGGACTTCACAGATATGATTAAGGATCTTGGGATGGGATGTTATTCTGGATTATGTGGGTGAGCCCAGTATAATCACAAGGGTTCTTATAAGAGGAAATCAAGTGGACTAGAGTCCGTGGTAGATGCGAGGATGGAAGCAGAGGATGGAATGGTGCAAGAAGGGGACCACAAGCTGGGGAATGTAGGCATTCTCTAGAAGCTGGAAAAGGCAAGGAAATGGATCCTCCCCTGGAGCCCCCAGAGGGAACACGATCCTGTTGTCACCTTGATTCTAGCCCTGCAAGATTCATTCTGGACTGCAGAACGATAAGATAGAGAATCTGTGTTGCTTTAAGTCACTAAATTTTTGGCAGTTTGCTAGAGCAGTAATAAGAAACAAATACAAGCTCCTATCAGGCCATCCCTTTTTTCTGTGGCCTTCACTTTGTGGCTCCAGCTTCTACTGAGTTCAAATAACTCTGATTCCTCCTCTTGTTCATGTTCCTTGCCGCCCACAGTTGGTAGTCTCTGGATGTCTCAACATTCCTTCTTGGCTCCTGTAACCCTTCCCCCACAGTTCTCTGAGCTTAACTTTCATTAAAGTCTCTTCAACCATCTGATCTGGATTCTCTTTCTTGCTAGGGTTGTTTCTGACTTGCCACCTCTGAGAATCATGGCAAAATGATTTCTCTGGCTCCAACTGGAGTTCTCTCTGGACTGAAGGGGTCATACACTGTGGTCAGAGCACCTTCTCAGTGAAGTCTGACTTTCGCAGAGGCAAAATGCCTGTCAGTATCCACAAAGAAGTCTATCAGGATTTGAAGGCTTTATAATACCCCTCCAGCAGTGAAACTTGGAAATAAATCCCACTTTTCTTCCAGAGTAGGGATTTTGAACCTTGGTGGTCCCTGAATGGACTTAGGGGTGAGCTCTATGAAATGCATGAAATTGTGAATTTTGTGTGCAGTTTTGTGCATATGTACATTTTCAAGGGAGCTCTGCTCAGCTGCCTGGGTTCCTCTCACTGCAGCAGAGGCAGCTGACCAGGTGTAGCGGATGTTTTCTGTGCCGTGTGTCTCATTCCCTTGGCCTGTCTCTGATTTGGGGGAAGTGACAGAAGCCAGTTCCTATGGAGGAAGAACACAGTCTCTCTCTCACTCTATGTCCCTCTACTTTCTAACTCAGAATTTTCCCTGAAGCTGTGGAAACCTCTCTAGCTTTCATGCAGGAATACCTCAGAAGTACGCGAGATAATCTGATTTTACCTCTGGGGATAACCCTTGCCCTATGAGGGCAAAAGTCAGTCAGTGGATAAATGCCCCAGGCACCAAGGTCTCCAGTGGGGGTCTTCCAGAGAACATTCTGAAATGCCTGCAAAATTAGACTCCTAACCACGATAGCTTCTTGATAATGCACCCTTATCCTGGATTGATTTCCTTCCCCTTCTCATACTTCCTGCTCCTTCACTCCTCTTCCTGAGATCACCTCTAAAATAAACTACCTGCACCCAAGTCTTTGTCCTGGCCTTTGCTTTCTGGAAAAATAGACGAAGACACCAGGACAGTTTGACAGAGACCCAAATTCAGGCTTCACATGTTGAGCACTGCTTCACCCACATAGAGATATTCAGACTCTCAGAAGCACTGATACTTAATGAGAGGTTCCTTGTTTCACAAAGTCCACAGCTAACAATTATTTCTTTTGGGAAAATAAAATATTTTTTTCTTCACCTTCTGGGATTCATAGCGACCAGCTCCTTCTCTTACTTGTGATATCTGTCTCCCAACACCCACCCTTGTACCCAAACCCACACTGGCAAGCAGAAGTTGGAGGGATGGAAAAGTCCATCATCTTCCTAGAGGAAAGGAATTCCACTGGGGCCTTATTAGGTTTTCACTGCCTGCTGGCCATGCTTTCATCCAAACATTCCAGCATCTGCTGTTATTATTACCAGAACACCTCAACCAAATCGAGCACATTTCACGGATGGGAATAACATGACAAGGAGAAGATAGGAAGGGCTGAATCCATTCTTTAATCTGGTTGGGGTAAGTCAAGATCACCACCATGATAGTCATCTATTGCTGCATAACAAATTCTCACAAACATAACAGCTTTAAACTATGTTTATTAGCTCATTTCCATGGGTCATGAGTCTGGTACAGCTTGGCTGGATCCTCTGTTGGGGTCTCACAAAACTACAATGGAGGTATTGGCTGCGGTTGGGGTTCTCATCTGAGGCTCAGGATCTTCTTCCAAGTTCATGTGGTTTTTGGCCAAATTTAGTTCCTTGCAGCTATGGAATTAATGGTGGCTTGCCATTCAAGGCCAACAGAAGTATTTCTCTGATGTCTTTCATGTCTGACCTCTAGATCTTCTTTAAAGGACTCAAGTGATTAGGTCAGGCCCACTCACACTCAAGGAGATGGGAGATTATACAAGACTGCGGATCAGTGAGGTCATTTTAGAATTATACTTCGCAACCACTGGCCTCCTTTAAGAAGTACAAGAAGGTTGGGGGGTGGGTGGAGACTGTAGAGAGAGGAAGAAGCTGACCTTCATTTGCTTTTTCTACTTACCATACTCTACGAGTAATGCCTTCTCTGGTGAGAAAATATTATTCATTTTGAAAATTAGCCATCAAACAAGAGAGAAAAGCCAAAAGACTTTTGAGAAAACAATTAATTTACTTGGGTAGATTAGGCAGAATAAAAACACATGGCCCTCTTTACCTTCCTTTGCTATCACCGGGTCCTCAAGTCAGAAATCGGAGGTCATGTTTGATGCTTCCATTTTTTTCTGCCAAATAAATCATCAAAACCTATCTATTTCACCTCCCAAATGTCTCATGAATTCATGATTTCTGCAGAGATCACCTGACTGTCCCTCAGTTTTCACTCTTGCCCTCTAAACCCCATTTACCAATAGCAGCTTGAGCTGGGTGGTCCCACACTTTTTTTTTTTTTTTTGAGCTGGAGTCTCACTGTCGCCCAGACTGGAGTGCAGTGGCCGCTCCCAGCCACCGCAGCCTCGACCTGCTGGGCTCTGGCGATCCTTCCGCCTCAGCCTTCCAAGTAGCTGGAACTACAGGCACACGCTACCACGCCCAGCTGATTTTTTATTTATTGTAGAGATGAGATCTCACCAAGTTGCCCAGGCGGGTCTCGAACCCGCGGGCTCAGGCAATCCACTCACCTCAGCCTCCCAAAGCGCGGAATTACAGGCTGAGCCACCAAGCCTGGCTATGACCCCACTCTTGACTCAGGGCAGGATAGTGCCCTGTGACCATCCTCCCAGTCTGCTCAGTCCAGCTCCCTTAGGGCTGCTCCATTGACATACTGGTTTCTCAGGGCAACTGTAACAAAGTACTACAAACTGGGGGCCCAAAACAGCAGAAATTTACTGACTCACAGTTCTGGAGCCTGCAAGTCTGAGATCAAGGTGTTGACAAACTCACATTCCCTCTGAAGTCTCTGGGGGAGGACTCTTCTGTGCCTCTTTCTGGCTTCTGGTAGTCCCAGGCGTTCCTTGGTTTGAGGCAGCGAAGTTCCAATCTCTGCCTTCATCTCCACATGGCTCCTTTTTCTGTGTCTATGTTTCTCTGTGTCTTCACCCAGCATTCTCCCTGTGTGTCTGTGTCCACATTTTCCCTTTTTATACGGCGGGGACACCCCAAAATACCAGAATTTATTTATTAAAAATTGCATATTTTTTCTTACATGTTTAAACTTCAGTCACCTTCAAAATACTCTTCATCTGATGCAATACACCTATTGAAATGCTTTTTTCACAGCTCAGAACAGTTTTTGAACTTGCCATTTTTGATGCCTTTTAGTGCTTCTGCCATTTTTGGTTTCACCTTTTCCATATCAGCAAAACGTTTCCCTTTGAGGACATTTTTCATCCAGGGAAACAAACAAAAGTCACTCAGGGCAAGATCGGGTGAATAGGGAGGGTGGGACACACAGGTCGTGCAGTTTTTGGTCAAAACTGCTCAACATTCGGTGCAGCGTGGGCAGGTACACTTGTGAATCACCCATCATGAAATAGGCATATGTGTTGAAAGAATTTCCAAAAAAAATTTCAGTGCAGCTGAACACAGCCTCTCACAACAACGTTAACTGGTACACTAGTGCCAATGGGTTCCTAGAACACTTACGTAGTAGGGGACGTCTGTACTACAAGGGGCCCACCCTCCAAAACATAATCCTGGCTTTTGGGGGGGCCTCCCCTTATAAAAAGCGCCAATCATATTGTACTAAGGCCCACACTAGTGACATCACCTTAATTTGATCATCTTCAAAGGCCTTATTTCCAAATAAAGTCACATTCATAGGTACCGGGAGTTGTGACTTCAGCCTATCTTTTTAGTGGGAAAGGGAAGGGAACACAATTCAACTCATAGCAATCACTTGGATAGCAATCTAGGTATCCCAATGATCTATGGCTGTCCTCACAGGAAAACTGGATAGTGGAAGAACAGAGTCTTGGGGAGCAGCCTAGCGTGGCTCCCTCTGGGTAGACACCTGGAAGTCTGCAGACAAAGCCAAGGCCCAGTCTTGTGAAAACCGGAGAGTAGCCTGGCTAGACCCATGGTGTGTGTGATGTGACATTCTGTTTTTCACAGGAAAACAGAATTTGGGGTTGGCAAGAACACTAAACATGCCTCTAGCAGTGGTCTTTCTCTGGTTGTTACCCAGACAGTGTACCCACCCACCCCATTCATCTCTCAGATCTCAGTTGGAGCTATCCTTCCCTAACAAAGCCAGGCCTGACTCCCAAGGCTGGTGCAGGTTCCTTATCACCTGCTTTCTCAGCTCCCATTCTCCTGCACAACAGCCTCATGGGTGTGATTATTCCATTCACGTGTGCCTCTTTCCCTAGACTGTAAGCTCCATGACTTCAGAACCTGTGATGATTATGCTGAAGATTTTTCCCCTACCTACCACCTAGCACATGATGGCAATGAGAAAGTGTTCAATAAATATTTGTTGAATGAATGAATGAGTGAATGAATGCCTACAAAAGCATTTAACTTCCTGGACATCTTGATGAATGGTAAAGAGATGAACAGCTGCAGAGCTATGGAGCCCTGTTATTTGTGTTAGATGCGTTTTTTATGAATCCCCAAGTCTCTGAAAAGAGGAATTTTTCAATGGGCTTTCTCAGATATTCCATTCCCATGGAAGCCAAGGGAGTCCCTCACACTAGCCTCAAAGTAGGTGTAAATCATATATGGGCTTCAGCAAAAGGGCAATACAGAGCTATGAAACTTCAGGGCTACTTGTGAGAAACTGGAGCTCCTTGTGTTAGATCTCGAGATGGCCAGGATCCACTGTGGGTGGCTCAGTACAGAGGAGCAGACTCCCAGGTCCTGCCAGTTCCATGTAATCAGACCTGTATTTTAACAAGAGCCCCGGGGGATCTGAAAGCACAAGAACATTTGGGAAGGATGCCTCTCCATGTGGCTCAGGTGACTTACAGCATGGCAGCTAGGTTCTGAGAAAGAGAGAGAGGCAGAGACAGGCAGAGACAGAGAGAGACAGAGAGAGAGAGTGAGAGAGAGAGAGAGAGAGAGAAGGCAATGGGGGAGAAAGGGAGGGAGAGCGAGAGAGCAAGAGCAAGAGAGGGAGAGAGACAGAGAGAGAGAGAGATCAAGGCAATAGCTGCAAGACTTCTGACCCAGCCTCAGATGTCATGTGGTTTCATTCCCACTATATTCTCTTGGTTATAAATGAGTCACTAAGGTCAGCCCAGATTTAAAAGGAGGGGAATTAGACTCCACCTCTCAATGGGAAAAGTATCAAAGAACATGTGTTCACCTTTAATCTACCACATGCCTCTTCTTTCCATTAATCAGAAATTGGTGTCTGCTGAGGTATAAATGGGCACACAGTGCCAGAGCCTGGAATTGGGAGGAAAAGGTGAAGGGATTCCTCCTTCTCATTCTTGGTGGGATCTAAGCTCATCTTTAGGTCTGTCTGAGTCTGTGTCCTCATCTTTGGAATAGAATAATAACTCTGTAGAGGGTTGCTGGGAGCATTTTAAATGGGGAAGATCCTGTAAAGTACAAGTGGTATATAAATGTTGGTTACCGTTGTTATTAATAGCAATAATTATGACAATAATGGGCTAAGCTGGTATATATTTGCCTACCACCAGGGGGTTTCTAAAGACACTGTCTTAATCTTGAGGAGTGGATTGCATGCTGGGAGTTTCAGGAGGCATGGAGATTGAGGGCAAAATGTTTCTGGGGATAGAGATTTTTCTGTGGCCTCTGCCTTGGCCAACACCTGGATTCATGGTTGCCTTTGACATGTTCTGCAATCTGCATTTGCTGAGAATAAGAATAGCTTCACAGTCACAGCCATAAAAAGCAGAGTGTCTCTGGCTCTACTCCCACATGCTCTGCAGGGACTAGGAGCCCCTCTGATTCCTCCCAAATGGTTCTGAGCCTTCCCGCTGTGTTCAGCAAGCTTCTGCTCTTGGCAGCCTGTGGCGTCACCATCCCTCCCCACCGCTCCCCCCTGTAGCTGCTGTGGCAGAGTCTCTCATCCCTGCCTACGTCAAAATGGCCTTTTCACTCCCAATGCCTGCAAAAGGCACTGTGGCTGCTGCCCAGCTCTGCCAGGGATGTCCAGGCTGCCACAGACAAGCACCGGTGTCAGATGAGGTGGTGAAACCCCACACTGGACAGCTGGTGTTGGGGCAGGGGAAGCACCTCCTGTGGGCCACCAAAGCACTGCTATCAGCACTTCTAGGCTCTCCCTACACAATCAGTGCCCCTCCGAGGGTATAGAATTTTCTTGCCCTTTTGTTACATAGCCTCCCTTTCCCCGCCCCAGGGCTTGAAGGCTAGAATCGTCTTAGGGAAGGTTGGTGGTGATGGCTGGCTCTCACTGACTGCCCTAGAACCAAGGCAGTGTGGTGGTAGGTTAGGAATGCAGAATTAGTCTGCTGGGGCTGAAATCCTTGGCTTTATCCTCACCAGCTGTGGGATTTTAACCTCTCTGGGCCTTAGTTTTCCCATCTACAAAATAAAGATATTGAGACACCTACTTCATAGAATTGTTGTGAAGTTTAAATAAGATAATCCACGTAGTGCACTTGATATAGCACCTGGCACATAATAAGTACTCAATAAATGCAAACTATTATTGTTTACTGCCACACTTTATACTTAAGGTGTGTTCCTTCCCAGGAGTCTCTCTGATCTCATATGCTATTCTATTACTGACTGTCCCCCACCCCAGTCCTTACAAACATGATTGAACAAGCTTGAATCCTATTATGACCATAGCTTAGGCTCAACCTGGGACAATTAGTATAGTCAGAATCATTGTTAAACAGAATTTGTGTTTATTTCACATAGCATGGTTGCTAATACTAACAATTATAAGAGCTAACATTTATCGAATGCTTGCTATATGGCAGGCACTGGGTATACCTAAGTTTTTAGCTTATTTAATCCTCATGACAACCCTATGAGGTATGTGCTATTATTATCCCTGTGTGACAGATGGTGTATTAGTCTGCTTGGGCTGCCATAACATAATATCATAGAATGAGTGGCTTAACAACAGAAATTTATTTTCATACAGTTTTGGAGGCTGGAAGTCTGATACCAGAGTGCCAATATGGCCAGGTTCTGGTGAGGGCTCTCATTTCCTGGCTTGCAGACAGTTTCCTTCTCACTGTGTCCTCACATAGTGGCAAGAGAGAGCAAGACCCCTAGTATCTCTTCTTATAAGGGCACTAATCCCATCATAAATGCCCCATACTCATGATCTCATGCATATCTGATTATCATCCAAAGGCACTACCTCCTAATGCCATTCTATTAGGTTAGGTCTTCAGCACATAAATTTTAGAGAATGCAACTCACTCCATAGCAGATGGAAAAACTGAAGCACAGAGAAATACAATAAATTTTCCAAGGGTATACCTCTACTAAGTGAAGGAACCAGGACTCAAGTCCAACCTTACGGCTCCAAAGCCCCAACTCTGTTCCTATGCATAGGACTTTTATCTCCTCTTTAATGGGTAAAGTTTCCATAATAGAAAGCATGAAGTACTTTTGTCTGAGTAACAACCATTCCAGTGCTGAAGGGCTTAAAACAATGATTCCTTATTTCTCCTGATTCTGTGGGTTGGCTGCAGGTTCTTCTGCTGGCCTTGCCTGGACTCCCTCATCTGGCTACATTCAACTGGAAGGTTGACTGGAGGTTAGGTTCAGAGAAGATAACAGAGAAGGCTGAGCATCCTTTTCCGTGTGGTCCTTCAAGCCATATGGATGGTCATCTCAGCGTACAGTGGTCTCAGGGTTCCAAGAGAGTAGGGATGGAAGCTACAAGGTCTCCTGAGGCCTAGTCTCAGAAGTTGTACAGCATCACTTCTACTATAATCTATTGGCCAAATCAAGTCACAAGGCCAGTTCAGATTCAAGGGGAGGGGGAAATAGGCTTCACCTCTTGAAGGAAGGAGCTGTAAAATCACACTGCAAAGGAGTGTTCATAGTGGGACAGGAGGAATTTGTAGCCACTAAGCTATATACCACAAACAGATAAAACCTGGGCACTAGATAACATCTAGCACACCTTTGTTAGGGAGGACACTTGCTTGCACATGACAGGATTCCAACTCAAACTGGCTTATCCAGAAAAAGGAAGGAAAATATATTGGGAAAACTTCCTTTGAAACACAAGGCTTCATCTGGCTTTAGTCACCAACCCTTGATCTTTTGTTCATTCCTTCTCTGAGGTGAGCCCACTTCCACATAGTGGCAAATTGGATACTGGCAGCTTCATCTGCACAATCTCACTAGAGAGAACTTTTTCTTTCTAGTTTTTCCAGCAGACATCCCAAGATTACATCTCATTGGTCTGGCTCTGGACACGCATACTTCTCTGAACCTATCATTGAGGACAGGAAGTGATAATATGCCAATTGGCCATTCTGAGATCACACGTCTATGGGAGGAGTGTAAGCCCATAGGTGTTCTGGTAAATGTTTAACTTTCAGCTCTAGGAAGAGGGAAAGGAGATGTGTATTTGTAGTGTTTGCTAAGTTCAGTGGTGTAAATACTCTCACAATGGCTGATTTTAAGCCTTTGGCATGATGCCATTGAACATGAAGTTGGGAAGAGAAGGCACAATTAGAGCTAGCAGAAGTAGTCTCCAGCACACCAATATATTAGCCCATCCAAACCAGAGAACTAAGAGTGGGGACAGGATACCCCAGAGGGAAATCAGGAAATGGAAACTGAAAAGACAAAATACCCCTCATATTTGCAATCGAATTCTCTTTCCATTTTCTTTCCTCACAAACGGACAACATTTAAGAGACTAGTACTTTGCTTGTTATTCTGCTTTTTAAAAAATAAAGTCAGAAGTAAGTTTGGAGACAGTAGGTGATCGACATGACAAAATGCTGAAATTAGCCATTTGCTCAGCATATTTTCATGCTAAATCAGTTATTTCTCAGCATGATAAGTTACCAGTCTGTCTGACCTTGCTCCCTCCTCAAGCCAAGTGCAGATTGGGAGTAGGTTTGAAAAATCACATTTCAAGTAACAGCTAACCTTTTTGAATGCTCACTCTGTGCCAAATGTTCTGCCTGGATTATCTCTTTTAGTCCTCAAATCAACTTTATGAGGTGGTTGCAGTCATTGCCCCTATTTTATAGATGTAGAAACTGAGTCATAGAGAAAAAAGGTAACTTGCTTAAGGTCACCCACCTAGTCAGTGGTGATGCTAGGAATGATCTTAAGGCTGCCAGTCCCACCAGACTATGGTTTCAACTTCTACCTTCTACTGCCTTCTCACCATCTGGGCTGGGATGTCTCACATTTCCCCCCTCCCCCCAAAAAAACCCTTTTAGCAAATATTTCACAACACCGAGGATCCCTTCATAATGTGTCTGTGACATCAAGTCCCATGCTTGAATATGGGTTTTCATTAAAGAAAGAAAGACGAGCCTTTGGAAAAAGCAGATTCTCTTGGGAGGACAATCCCATTCAGGACACGTGTTCAAGTCAAGGCTCAGGCTCCATCTGTTCACAGCAGGGACCTCTGGCTGGCTGGAAGAAATATTAGGTCTTCTGTCCTGCCTGTGGGGGGGGGATGATGGACTGGAACAGGATCTCCACTCCTCTGGGTCATCTTTTGGGAGTTAGCTGACAGTAACACACAATTCCAGGTAAGACCCAGGGCTCCCTTAGAACCTCCTGGACCATTTATTTGGCCACCACTCATGAAACAATCTGAGGAGTTTGGAAACGAAAGGACCCTGGAGGTGGGATGGGTAAGGCCAATCAGATGAC
This sequence comes from Cephalopachus bancanus, assembly GCA_027257055.1. NCBI lineage: Eukaryota > Metazoa > Chordata > Mammalia > Primates > Tarsiidae > Cephalopachus > Cephalopachus bancanus. Next base: position 89,852 of record JAPVLO010000544.1, on the reverse strand, counting down.
TAATGTGCATCCTTGAAGACCTTAGCAAGGTTGGGTATCTTCCTCAGGCTGGAAATTATGATTTGTAGGTCTGGGAGTTTTCATTTTATGACCTGAACCTTTAGCTTTTCTGGGGCCTGGGAGAGAGGCAAAGAAAGAGGAGAACTTGCCAGAGGCACTTAATGTTTGGCCTTGGTTTGATTTGTTCCAGTTGTTTTGCAGCTGCCCCTAAATTTGTTGTCATTGATTGTGGAGGGTCCCTGGACACCCCACTCCCAAGCTGGAGTCAGAGCTTTCGGCAAGAGAGGGCAAGAAATAAAACATAAAACAAGGATGAAGACCCTATCTTCAGAAGACAGGAAGGAGGGCATAAGGAAAACTACAGAGATGCAGAGAACAGAAATCTGTACATTGTCACAACATCTGTTCGGGGGAGCCCTGGGACTTCAAGCCTTTGGAGATCAGTGGAGGGAGAGAGGGAAGGCTTAGTGGAGCAAGGGGGCTTCCTGCAACTACTCTAAGAGCAGCATAGACAGCTTGAGAGGAAGGCAAAAGCATTGGAGCTGGAGGGATGACCTGTGGGGAGGAGAGGTGGAAGGTTCTGGGCCTGAGAAGGAAGGATGAGGCAGAGGACAGAACTGAGGCAGAAGATAAGGACTGCTCCAAGTCTGGGGAACACAGGAGCATGGACTTGTGGAGATTAATCCAAATACAGATAAGAATAGAATCCCTGTTTTCCCAGAGCTTGCAAGTGAGTCTCTGAAGTTTTTTTATTTGTTTGTTTTGTTTTTAGGAGAATCCATGTTATCCAGGTAATCTGGAAAAATAGAAGGAACTTAGAAAAAACTCTTCTTGGAGGCATCATCTAGGCTTCTGTTGGATAGTAAGTGTCTAAATTGCACACTTGGATACTTTTCCTCCACCCAGACAATGTTTCTCTTCTTCCATAACAACAAGCCTACAGCAGGGGGAGAGGGGTGATTTAAAAAAAAAAAAAACATTCCGAGAGATAAATCTTGTAATACAAACCACTGAACAGCTGGCCCTTTAAAGCATAGAACAGCCATTTAGCCATTAATCCATCCCTTTAAAATGCAGAACCATCCCGTAGCACCCCCGCCCGCCCCCCACACACACAAAGGGTAGTTCAGTTTCATCTGGTGTAGCTACAACCTCTGCTCCTGTACTTTTCATGTTCACAAATACAGGGAGTGCCAAAAAAATGTATACACATTTTAAGAGGTGTTATCTAATATTACTTTTCAAAGTTGAATTAAATTACAGTAGCAATGTGTAGTTTGACATTCACTCAACCTTGCTTCAGCCATTTTCTTTGACTGTCCTGCCTGTCGCATGGTGACGTTAGTATTCATTTGATTAAAGTCATCTTTTGAGCGAACATCATACTTAAAATGTGTATACTTTTTGTGTATATCCCTGGCTCCGGGTTTAAAGGGTTAACAGCAGCAATAGGAAGCAGGGAAGTAGAAGGAAAGAATAGCAACAAATTCTAGATGCCTTTTCACCAAATTCTTCCCCAGGTGCTGCCTCGGAGCCTGGATCATGAGGCAACAGGACCTGGTGCTCTTCCCAGGTCTTCCTGCCTTCCCCCAAACTTCTTGCTCTCCTGGAGATAGTCTGCAAATAGTTGCCCCAACCAGGCCCTGCAACCCACCAGACACAGCAGACACTCACCAGATCCATCTCCCAGGCCCACCTCTGCTGATTCTTCTCTGTCTCGTTCACAATGGTCACCTTGAGTGATCTACACCACATGTTATCCTTCGTCCTGTTGGTACCTAGTTGCCATAGGACCTCAATGAGGCCATTCTGTCTGTCCCTTCCTGCTTGCCATCTGAGTAGCCTTTTTGCATTTGCAATTTGTGACCTTCCCAAGAGGCAAATAAATAAAATTAAGTCCTCTCTTTCTCTCTCTCTCTCTTTCTCTCTCTCTCTCTCTCTCTCTCTCTCTCACACACACACACACACACACACACACACACACACACACACACTGCTGTGATTGACAGATTTGGAGTGTGCTGTGTGTGAGAGAGAAAGAGAGAGAGAGAGAGAAGGCGGGACATCAGATGAGTAACTGTTTGGCGTGGGATGAATTGGTTAGCTGTCAGGTATAAGAAAATTAAGGCCATTAGCTATTTTCGATTTTTTTTCTGTCACATCAACAAGATTAGCAAGCCAAATGCTCAAGGAGCACATTTCGGGGAGTTTTGAGTGCTCTGTGAAACCTTCAAACCTCTACCGAGAGAGATTGCCTGGAATTCTCTCCCGCCTGCCCTTTCAGTGGGTAATAATAACAGGAGAATTAGTGAGCAGACAGATGCCAGGCGCACTGGTGCACAGCGCTCGGCAGTGTATAATAATGAATATATTTGCAATGGCTGTTTCAACGGTTGTTTCTTAAAATGATAAAGTTAATTTTGCTGGACCCTCCCTTATTTTTTTAAACCTGAGCATCATAAAAGATGGAAGCTGGTATCATCACTTATTCTCTTATTCACAATAGTTTTAATATGACACTTGGAAAAACAAACAAAAATTGTGTTCTGCAGGAAACCCAGAAATACACAAAGCCTGGTATGTTCTCCCAGCATCTGGTTGTCCAGTGACTGCTACTTTGCTTTGATCTTGGTTGGCGGTCAGACTGGGTCCTTGAGCAGCAGGACATTATTATCATTATACTCAAAATCTGAGTAGGATTTTACAGTTTTTATGGTGTGATCACCATAAGGTATTATCTCAATAATAGTTGTAGAAGTTGTAATGGTACATTGGGTACCTACTATGTGGCAGTCAGTACACTAGACGCTTTTCATATATATTGTTTTAAATCTTCACATAAACCCTGCAAGGCCTTAGGTTGAACCACATGAAATCACTGTTTCTATAGATTAGAAAGTTGAATGTAGGCAATTTCATGTGGTTCAAATTAATTGTATTTCTCTACTTTATAATGAAACAGTTTCAGAGATGTTGGGTCACTGATGCATGGTCACCCAGCAAGTCAAGACCAAAGCTGAGGTTTAATCTCAGATCTGCAGAGCCTGAGGGCTCTGCTCAGGGTCTGCTCTACCCCAAGCTAAGTGCAGCTTGGTTCAATGGGCATTACTGTCACTTATATACCCAAGGACATCATGGCTTAGAAAAAGGAAAGGCTATACACTCAGGAAGAGGCAAGGCAAGGCTCAAACCCCACACCTTAGGGGATGCCATTCACCTGTTCCATTTTTCTTTTTCTTTTTTTTTTTTTTTTTTGAGCTGGAGTCTCACTCTTATTGCCCAGACTGGAGTGCAGTGGCACACTCATGGCCACTGCAGCCTTGACCTGCTGGACTCAGGTGATCCTTCTGCCTCAGCCATCCCAGTAGCTGGAACTACAGACACATGCCATTACGTCCTACTAGTTTTTGTGATTTATTGTAGAGACAAACTCTCATCAAGTTGCCCAGGCAGTTTGTGAACCTGTGGGCTCAGGCAATCCTCTCACCTCGGCCTCCCAAAATGCTGGGATTACAGACTTGAGCCATCGTGCCCAACCTGTTCCATTTTTCAATGCAAATCCAAGAATAGAATAAGCTGCAAGCAGAACTGCAATGACAGATGAGCTGGCGCCTTCCCATTTGGCAATCAGTGACCTGTGCTGCACCTAGTTCCTATATTCCCCCTATATGCCCCATAATCCCATCCCATCCCACACCCGGGGGATTATCCTGAGTTCCTCTCCCACATGTTACTCCTACCATCTTCACTTATAAAGCCTCACTCATTCCTGAACTCCTGAACTCTTGACATCCTGGAGTGGTGGCATTTTAATGGAGGAAGTTCGGGGTACTTTGCCAGCTTGAGTTTCCCCAGAAGCAGATCCTCTGACAAAGATTTGAATGCAAGTAGTTCATCTGAAAGTTGATTCTAGGAAGCACTGATAGAGGGGTGGAGAAGTGAGACAGGGAATGAAAAAACACCCATACGAGGGTGTTCTCAAACAAGTGACCACTGTGGGCAATTAAATCTCAATCCTGCTGGGGACTTCTGGGAGATAGCTTAGAATATGTCCCAGAGGTATTCCACCCAAGGGATGAAGAAGCTAGGGTACTCATCTGCCAACCCTATTAGTTGGGGACTGCTTTCCAGGATATAAAGTCACTGGCACTTCCAGCTCATCTTGTTTGAGGTCTGAACACACTCCTGCGGTGGCCAGAGTGAAAGCCCGCAGGCAGAGCTTAGCAGGTGTTTGATGTAAGCGCCTGCAGGATATAGGAGAAGGGAGAGTCGTCTGCTACAGGCAGCTGAACGCCATCTAAACTTAGAGTAAGAGTCTTCCGCCATTAAACTCAAGGGCACCTCTAAACACAAGGACAGGTCGTTCGGTCAGGACATCTTGTGGCATGAGCCCCAATGCAGTTCACCTGGTATTCCCAAGGTAACCTTGGGAATACCTTAACCAAAGTAGGATTTCCAGAATCTCTCTCTCTCTCTCTCTCCTTTCTCCAGAGTCCTTTACCCACAAATGTGAGAATCCTCTGCAATTCATCTCCATTCATGTGAGGCAACTCTAAAAGTCAAGATTGTTCAGTCACCTTTGAGATCACCTTCACCCTAGCCAAATGGGTGATTCCTTGGTGAGACTGGAAGGAGTCATCTTGCAAGTTTCAGAACTTGATTGGTGGTGGAATTTTTTTCTCCCTCTTCCCATCATTATTGTGGCTCTAATTTTGACTTCATTGCAGAGCCGTGAAATCAAATTAGGAAATGGGAGGAGATGAGCAACCCCTTCAAGCACAATCAACTTCTGATGGCTTCCCCAAAGCTCTAATGAATCTGCGTAGACCTCCAGTAATAGAAGGTTGTTTTTTCACAGCACTTTGTTTTTCTCCCTTTCTAAGAGAAAACAAGCCAGAGCACAGTTATGTGGGTAGCCAATACAGCAAGGTGTTGGAAAGCCTTGGCTTTTTACAGCTGGATGGGGGAACTCTTGGGGAAGGACAAGGAAGCTGATCAAACCTGATTAAAAGGGAGAAAAAGTATGAGCAGCAACCACATCCAACCCCGATGGTGGATCTGTTATGTATAAACCAATGTGCTAGACATCATGTGGGAACAGAGAGGTAGAAAACACAATTCCTGACCTTGAATGACTAGCAGACTGTTTGCTTAGAGCCTCACTACTCAAAGTGTGAAAGAGCAGCATCAACATGACTGAAGAGCTTGTGAGAAATGCCGAATCTCCAACCCCCCATTCAAGGCTTACTGAATCAGAATTTGAATTTTAACAAGATCCTCAGGGGATTCATATGTGCAATAATGTTTGAGATGCACAGGCCCAAGGATTCCAGAACTGATCAAATAACATGCACTCTCAGAACTCCATCCTGATCTTATCCTAACTTTCCATCCTCAGCTCTCACCATTCCCCACCATCCCTTGGAACCTTATGCTCTAGTTTCAGGGTCACATCACATCCTTCCATCCATGTTTATGCTGTTTCCTCCAGCAGCAATGCCCTAACCATCCTCTCTGCTTATCAGAGATTCTCTTTGTCTTCATGCCCAAGTACCTTCTCCGCGAAGACTGACCCAATCCCCCAATCGAAATATGTCATTACTATTTATTTTCCACTGACTGACTTTATTATTGTTAGACATTTACATCCAGCCTAATAATTAAAAGAATGGGCTTTAGAGCTTGATTATCCCCAGTGTGAACCTCTATTTTACCAGTTTTGATCACTGTTTTCAATTTTTCATCCCCTTTCTCTATTAGAATTACTTCCACAATCTTTCGTATGTGACTTTGTGGGTTTTCTCACTTGATTGGGAGTATACTACTTCCCTGTCCGTTAATGTTGATCTTGGCCATGTGGCTTAAATTGCTTAATAGAACGTGGGTGATAGTGACAATGTGTGAGTTCTGAACCTAGGCCTTTAAAAGTCTTAAATGGCATCATATGTCTCTAGTTGTCCCTGTCTACTTCTACTATCACTATGAGCAGGACATGCTCCAGGTTAGCTACTGGGTCCAAGAAGGATGAGATACACATGGAACAGATTTCAACTCAACCTGAAGTCAAGCCAAGGCAACCCATATATTAAACCAGAACTGCCCAAATAACCCCACAGACCTATGCGAAATGAAAAAATAAGGCTAATTATGGTATGCCACTGAGTTTTGTGGTGATTGGTTGCACAGCATGATTTGTGGCACTACATAACTGATATACTATGCATCTCTAAACCTCCATTTTTCCATCCATATCATGGGCATATAAATATATGCCTTATATTTTTGTTGGGGTGATTAAAATATGATACTGTATGTTAACTGAGCTCACAGCAGTGTTTGATAAATAGTAGGTGAAAGGACAGATCCCAAAGTGAAGTTTCTCTGGTCACCCTGAGTAGGCCTGGGCATGTACTTACGTCAATGCTGCATCCACAACAATAATCATTAACTAGAAGAACAACCAGTTTCCCAGGCCCCCAGGTGATTTTCATTAAGATTGACATCTTTGTCCCTAGAATTTGTCTTCCAACTACTGGCCCAGCCCTTCTTGTCTGTTTGACTAACCCACTCATCCAGCTACTGACCCACCTTTGTTAATGTACTCATGACTGACCCACCCATCCAACTATCAGCTCAGCCCTTCTTGTCTATGTAATTGACCACCTGTGACTGACCAACCCCCCCCAACTATCCATCTACCCGGTTGTCAGAGATACTAGGAAACAGACCATCACCAGGAAGCCAGCTCTCTTTGTTATCTCACCCAAGAGTGCTTGCCTGCCCCCCTAAAGGAAAGTACTTGCCTGCCCTCCTTATAAACCCCCAGCCTCAAACATTCAGGGCCGGTGTCTCCTTTAAACATCTGGCCCCTTCTCCTCTCTTGGCAAAGTGGATCCATTCTTCTATCTACTTTCTGATAAACTCCCTTTTACCTAATCTACCTTCTGAGCAATTTTTTGCATACCTGTGGCACTGACTCAACTCAGTAGGTAACTTATTTTATGGTATTATTATTATGGCTTCTCACCAAACTGAAGCTATTTTATGGGTAGGATCTTTGTCTTAGCTATCTTTTTATCCTCCCCTATACTTAGCAAGCATTCATTCAATGAACAGAACCAAACATTTATATAAAAAGTTGTCCTCGTCAGGCACAGTGACTCAAGCCTGTAATCCCAGCACTTTGGGAGGCCGAGGCAAGAGGATTGCCTGAGCCCAGAGGTTCGAGACCAAGCTGGGCAACTTGGTGAGACCTTGTCTCTACAATAAATCAAAAAATTAGCTGGGCATGGTAGCGTGTGCCTGTGGTTCCAGCTACTTGGAAGGCTGAGGTGGAAGGATCACCTGAGCCCCGCAGGTTGAGGCTGCGGTGGCCATGAGCATGCCCCTGCACTCCAGCCTGGGCAACAGAGTGAGACTCCGACTCAAAAAAAGAAAGAAGTTGTCCTCTTGTTTGGGTATTTCTTGACCTATAAATCCCTATTCAGCCTACAGTGGTAAGCCCAAACTTATCACAGCACAGATGAAGGCTTCAAGATTGAGGGTCTTTTGTTCAAAATAACAGCTATAGTAGACCTTAGGGGTATTTTGTTGAGTTGTATGTGTAGTTAAGGAATCTAATAGTATTTTGATTTGTTTCTCAATTAGAAATGCTACACTTAGAATTTCATGAAAAGGAAGCATTTATTCTTCAAAGGAAGTTGTGAGGAATAGGGAAACACCTGACCCCTCTGCCATCCAACTTCAAGTGCAAGGCTTAAGTGAATTCTCCATTCGGTCCGGAGTTTAACCTCTGAAAAGCTGGCTATGGAGGTGGGACGGTGTGATGACTGGGGCAGAATCAAGTGGCATCTGTCTCTTTAAGAAACAGAAATAAAACCTAATTAGCATAGACTGGCTGCAATTAACATATAAGTCCCAGTTCTGGGAGTTGGAGGAAGGGAAAAGGATAGAGCTAAAACTTAATGGGGTTTTGTTAGACAAAATTAGCTTCCACAGAACAGCCATAAAAATATCTAAATTATGAGAGCCTCTTGCCATTTGCCATTAACACGAGGGGACATGCTAATATTTAGTGGCGCCATGTCCTGGAAATTAACTGCAGTGAAAGAAGCCCCAGAGGCATCCCTGTGAGCAATAAGGGCTTGTCCACTGTCTCTACTGTTACCAAACTGCTTGACTAAATGTTTTACAGAAACTTAGAACCTACAAATCACACGTCTCAGCTAGTTTTTTGGCAGTGGTTCCAGAACTGTAGGATGACACCTCCATGGGTGATATATGGGAGACTGAAGTCTCTTTGTACACTCTTTGAAGTTGGGGACTATTTTTCTCAAAAGAAGATGTTCCTAAGGCTGCTTTCTGGATGTTTGACGATGCCTCCAATTCTTCCTCTCTCCAGCATTATCCCCTCCAAGAAAATCAGCCCATTTGCTCTTGTGTAGTAACAAACCAACTGGCATGAGTTTCCTTGTATGCTTCTCCCATCATTTTACCTTCTGCCTCTCATTAGGGGAAAATGTTAAATCTTCTATTTTCTGCTCCTAAAAGTCACCAATGGTCACTTAAACATACGTAGGGCTTTTGTCATAGTCTTCAGTCTCTCTCACCCCTATTTCATTAGACACAGTTGACTGGACTGCCCTTGCTTTTCTCTGAGGTCCTTTCTCTCTGCCCTTTTTTAGTAGGTTACCCTTCTTCTTTCACATTTCTAGACATTGCTGGTGGCTCCTGGCCTCTGCCTTAGAGTCTTCTCTCACTATTCTCTTTGAACAACTATTCATTAGTTGCTGGTGTCTACCTTCATTTATAGGCAGACAGCACTCATATCTGAAACATTAGGCCTAATCATTAGTCCTGGGTTTCAAACTTCCAGCGGAACATCTCCATGTGGAGTCTCTACTTTCACTTCCCATTCAGCCTGCTCACCTTCAGTTCATTATCCTTGCCTATTTTATGGAGGTGTTCATTATCCCCTCCCTACCCCTCATCTGCTCTTTACAACTCGGTGAAGTTCACCCTGTAAGCTTATCATTCTCATCCTCTCTCGTGGCTGATGGGAATCAGGGTCCATGAACACCTGATCTAGGAGCTCAGCCACTGGGGGGCCTGTAACCTGTCAGATTCCCGTTCTCTCGAGAAGTTGAACTGAATAGATAACAAAAGCAACCCAGAATGGAAGGGTGGAATGAAGATCCATGAAATGTTGCTGCTGAAACTTCCAAGCTTAGCCCAGTACATGCCCTTCCTATGGCTTGGGTTGCCAGCTTGCCTTGCATTCTGGAGGACACCCTGATTCTTCCAATAAATCACTCTTTTAAGTGAGTTTTACAACATTTTTTTGGAGTCAAAAAGTGTGTGACTGAATCATACTAGATGTGCCTGCCCTTCCTGACTTTCCTTTCAGTATCTTTGATGCCATTTTCCCCCAGATTCCCAAAGGATAAACTTTGAGGTATCTTTGACATCATCCTTTCCTACTCTCTAGCTTATGTGTCTTCGTGTCTTACTATTTTTTTCTCTGAAATACCCCCTGAGATTTTGGATTCTCCTGTATCCAAATCCTAATCACCTCCAAACTGGGCTTCTCCACCCTGAGTGTTACCCCTTCAATCTATCATTTATTTCTTCTTTAAGTACTGCTCTTATCATAGTATTCCTCTGCCGAGAATCTCAAAGGGTTCTTTGTCGTCTTTTGCCCCTTCTGATGTTCAGGGCCTCCATTTATCTTGATCACCCAATTTATTTCAATCCCTTTCAGGTAAATGTATTCTCTATATAAACTTAGCTATTCCCCCAATGTATCAGTTAGCTTTAGTTGCTTTTTAAAAAAATCCCAAAACGTATTGATTTGAAGCAGTACCCATTTTATTCAGCTCTCAATTCTGAAGGTTGGCTGGGCATGGTTTCTGGTCTGAAATACCTTGACTGGTCTCTGCATCTGCAGTCAGATGGTGGGTTGACTGGAGGCTGGATGATCAAGAATTGTTTCCTTAATATGTTTGGTGGTTGACAGGCTGCCAGCTAGGGTGCCTCAGTTCTCCTCCAATGTAGCCTCTTAGTGCAGTCTCACTCACATGGTTGTCTCATGGTTCCAAGTGCAGCAAGAGGACAAGCTCTAGTGTATAAATCCTTTTCAGACCTTTGCTTGTGTCTCATTTGGTAATGTCCCATTGACTAAAGCAGATCACATAGACAACATCTAGAGGTAAGGGATAGAAAAATAGTCCCCATCACTTGATCAGAGGATTTGCAATGTCATTTCACAAGGAAACAGGTGCAAGATGGGCAACAATTTGTAGGCATTTTTCTGATCCACCACACTGCACATGAACTAGGAGTTGGTGGTCTCAGTAGTATTTTCTTGTTCATTCTGTCATGGGAATAGCCTTCTTCCCTGTTCTTCTCCCTTAATTCGGATTCTTCTTTCCAAATATTAGGGACAACTTGCCTCCTTTTTGAACTCTGTCTGCTCTAAGGAACCTCAAACAACTAACTCTCTACCATTTGAGCTGTCTGCACTCTCACTTACTTTTGCCATTTTCTGACCATTCCTCGAACTGTCTTCTCAATTGGAATACAAATTTTACAAGGAATGCTTTTCTATCTTTAGTTATAAAATACATATTTCATATATCTTTACATTCCCATCTAGTGAGTGTCCAGCATCTGGGGGTGTCAAATAATACTTGTGGTTATTTACTATTGAGGAATATCTTAGAATTCTCCTAAAAGTCACTTTTCTCTTAAATTCATTTAAGTTTTAAAAATAAATGTATCCCCTCAGTACTCCTAAGAAGGTGGTAGAGAAAGCTCAGATGATTTAACAAGTTCAGCTTTCTGACTAGGTAGGAATCACAAATCCAACTGGAATGCTCCTCCTAACCTTGGGCTCAGTGGAAACTTGGGTCCCCCTTTGGACACTTTTCTTCAGTCCTTTGGCCACATGCCCACTCTTAAAAGTCCCTCAGCTCTCTCTCTCTCTCTCTGCAGGCTCAACACCACTCTCCATGGCTAGCAATCAGTGTCTTTCTCAGTCATGACATATAATTTGAGAACATTTCATGAAAAATGCCAATCTTCCAGACCTCAACAATGACAGCTTTAGAGACCACACTGTGGAAATACCCTTTCCCTGCTAGCTGTAATTTTCCCCGGTGCCCCATTCAGTTAGGGTTTCTTCTTCTGTGCTGTCAGAGACGTTCACAGACAGGTGTTAGCATAGAACCTGCCTCACAAAGGCCTCTGCCTCAGTCATGCCTCTCACTGCCTGGACTTCTTTTACCTTCCCAGACCTAGTCATCTAGCGCTGGTGTTGATACTGCAGCATGCCTGTTTTTTGGGTTGTGTGCCAGACCCACTCTCAGAAATATGTTCTGAAACCTGATAGGAGCCTGATAAGTGTCATCTTCTCACATTTTCCTTTTGAAGAATTTGAAGAGGAAGCCAGGAAGTCTGAGTCATATTAAGCCACTGGTTTTGTTTTCTAATACTCTCAAAACGAAACGAAACAAACAAGCAAAACTGTTCACCAAACATCAAAACAAGGCTTAACTTCTGGACTACTGAGGTGACCTGGAGTTACGGCTCGAGTTCTGAGATGCTCAGCTGTTTGTGATCCTGACACTGGGTTTTTACACTGAGGGCTCTTTCTGATGATGTGAGAAATTGTGTGCCTCTGAAAAGATGGAGAAGGGTAGATGAGGAAAATGTGTGTGTGTGTGTGTGTGTGTGTGTGTGTGTGTGTGTGTGTAGAATAGCAGATTCCCTAGACTAAGAAATTTCTCGGCTGTGGGACAAGATTTGCATGCTCTTCTGTGTTGCAGAGATTCAGTATGTTTGCAGCACGACGTTGGGGTGCCTGCGTCTCAAATCACTAGTTCTGTGCAGTCTTGATGAGGCGCCCGATTTACATATTCTCAATTTAATCTAAAGTAGGTACTAATTGATTACTGCTGAATGTCTGCACGCTCTGATTATCTGTTCGGATCCTGAGGGGGGTGGGGGAATAGCAAGGGATCTTTCTTCTATGAGTAGGACTTTGTTTTCTCTGATCCAAGGAACATTTATTTGCTAAGCCTGGGAGACTCAGCATACCACAACTTAGCCTCTCTCCACCTTCACTCCCAACCCCATTTGCTGAAAATAAATATCACCAGCTCCAGCACTGGTTCATTTTACATTGTAAAATAAACTAGTCTCTATTCAGTTGTTTAGTATTTATCAAACAAATATTTTGGAAAAGTCTCCCAAATGTATCATTGCATCGACCTAAAGGCAGGATTTTATAGGGCTTAAGAGCCTGAACTCTGAAGTCAGATTGCTGGATCTAATCCAGGCTCTGCCACTTACTAGCTGTGTGGCTTTAGGAGAGTTGCTTAACCTCTCTGGGCCTCAGTGTAGCCATCTATAAAATGGGATTAATAGCAGTTCCCACCTCACAGAGTCACTGTGAAGATTAGATGAGCTAGGACACATAAGGTACCCAGTGCACAATCAACCCACTACATAGTGCTGTTTCTTCAGAGCTCTGTGGAGGTTTGCTGGAGAAGGCAGGCACAGGTATTGATTCAAGTTCCCTTTGGGGAGTTTTAGGGTCTTCATTCATCCTTGCCTTACCTGCCCTGCATCATCTCAGACATCAATAATGGCAAGGAGCAGGTATAAAAAAGTATAGACTTTGTCACAGTGGGATAATAACCAAGAACCTTCTGGAATGGCTTTTCCTGTCAGTTGGGGGTAAGGAGCAGAAAGAAAGGAAAGGGAATAGCAATGGGTCAGTGAATATCCATTGGACATCTCTGTATGCCAAGCTCTGTGTTGGTGCTGTGAAACAAATATGAAAATGAGGGCCTCTTTTCTGAAGGAGTTCACCGTTGAGTGGCACCACTCCAACCACTATAATACAGCATGTTACCTCTGCTATCTCTCCTCGGGCATTTGTTTTAGGTTTCATCCCCACAGCCAAACTGCTGGACTGATTTTTTTTCCTTTCTATTGTTGTGTGACACACGTGCAGAAAAAGTGCACAAGTTGTGAGTGCACAGTTCGATGCATCATCAGAGAGTGAACACACTGTGTAAGCAGCACCCAGATCAAGAGACAGGACATGATCAGTCCCCAGAAGTCCCTCTCCCTCTTTGTGATCTCCCTGACCCAACAGCTAGCCACTTTCCTGACTTTGAGACTGCTCTGCTCACACTCCCACCTCCAGGTTTTTCAACTGGTCCCCAGCCGAGAGAAGCCCAGGGAGCCTGACTGGGAGATGTGACGAGATCAGGCACGATAGGACACATCTGGACCATTATGACGTTGGTCTAGCCCCTGGTGCCATGTCTATGTGACTTTATTTAAGAACGCTTTGACTTCTTCAAAGGGAAAACCACTCTTGGCTACCCCATACCAGAGCCACACCAGGCTGAGCAGGAGCAGCTTTCCTGTTGATCTGAGCAGACCCCATCCAGAAATTGTCTCCAGCCTCTCCAGTAGAGGGCCAGGAACTCCCATGCTTGACCAACCTGGCTCCTGGAACATTTTATGAAGAGGGACAAACTAACAGAAGAAGGCCCTCTTGTCCATCAGAGGGCTGAGGATTCACCAGGAAATAGCTTAGCAGGGATGAGTATAGTTAGTGCTCTCTGAGCTTCCCTCTCTCATCCAGAGAGTTAAGGGCCTTGGGAGAATGGAAAGCAGAATGGGTAGGTTTTGCCAGGATCATTCAGGACATCACAGTGGGGAATTTCGATCAGTCATGAGGGAGTTCCTCTGAAGAAACTGAAAGAGAATAGCAGAGTAGTTGTTCCAATTATCTATTGCTGCATAGAAAACCTCTCCAAACTTAGTGATGTAAAACAACACTCCTTTTCTATGCTCTTGGAGACCGTGGGTTAGGAATTCCGATGGTGTATAGCAGGGGTGGCTTGTCTCTGCTCCATGATGCCTGGGGTCTCAGCTGAGAAGACTCAAACAGCAGGAAGCTGAGATCATCTGGAAGCTTCTCCATTATGTGCCTGGCACCTGGACCAGGATGATGTGAAGGCTGGGCTCAGCTGAGACTGCTGACAGGCAGCCCACACACAGCCTCTCCATGTGGCCTGAGCTTTTCATAGCACAGAAACTGGGTTTCGAGAAGGAGTATCCCAAGAGATAGTCCCAAGAGCAAGCATCCCAAGATACCCAACTGTATGACCCTTCCTGACCTAGCTCAGAAGTCACGTGGCATCATTTCTGCCACATTCTATTGTTTATAAGCGAATCACTAAAGACAGCCTATATTCAAAGGGAAGGCGATTAGATTTCATCTCCTGATGAAGAAGTGGTGTGGGGTGAGAGCTTCTGTTGAAGCCATCTTTGGAAAATGCCGTCTGCCACAGCAGTTGATAGCCAGGACTCTGCTGTTCGACCCACCTGGTTTCATTTCCTGGATCTGACACTTATTAGCTGTGTAACCCAGAATAAGTTCCTTAATCACTCTGTGTCTCACTTTCCACATAAGGAAACCGGAATAACAATAATTCTGTCCTCATAGTGTTACTGTGAGAATTCAATGATATGAGTCATGTATAGGGTTAGTAGAATGCTTGACACATCATAGGTTTTCACAAATGGCACCTTTAACTGAGACCCAAAGAGGTGATTTCTCAGACCAGCCTTACCTGTGACACTCCTCCTCAGGCCTGCTGTAGGTGAGAAGGCGAGGCACAAAATTCTCACACATGGCTGCCTAACAGCCCAGAACCCACAGCAGTTAACAGGGACTCTAGAGACTAAGCACTAGGGTACAGCACTTTACAGATTACAAAGCACTTTATACTCAGCCTTCATTTACTCCTTCAAAAAACTGTGGGACACATAGGACTCCCACTTTTCAGATGATGCTTATTAAGGTGTGACCTACCCAAGGTCACATGGTTAGTAAATTACAGAGCAAGGTTATGATCCCAGAATTGCTCTCTAAACCCTTTACTCTTATTTTCTCTGGTGATCTCAGGGGCATTGTAAAGTTATCAGAGGAAAAATACAATTTAATTAAAATCTAATTAGTTTGAAAACTGTCTTGCAATCCTACTAGAAATGAAGAGAAAAGAAGGAGGTCAAATTTCCAATACTCATGGAATGCCATAGCCTGGGCAAGGAGATGACTGCCAAGCACAAGAGGAAACCTCAAGTTGTCACTTTTCTCCAAACAGCACAAAGGCATTCTAAAAACAATAAAATGCCCAAGAATGCTTTTCAAATCTTGTAGCTAATCATTCAGCCAAAAGCACCTTTGCTCTGAAAACTCCAAATTCTGTAATCACCTTCACTCCTCAAAACCAAGAAACTAGCAGTGCCCTCTTCTGTGTCTTCCTTCAGATTTTAGTCCACCCTCATCCACATCAAAATGCACAAATGCCAGAAAAGCATTGTAAATCCTGCTTTTCTGGTGTTTTCCATTTATGTGACAGGAGGGAGGATGGCACTTTCATCCATTTTTGGAAACAAACCAAAACACCCATAAATATTCAAGCTTATAATATTGACTTAAAACTCAGTTAGAGCCCGGGCTGCAGTCAGCTCCTGATTATCCATGTGTAACTTATCCACAGCTAATTTTAAAACTCAAAATTACTTCCTTATAACTTGCGGCTCACCCTTGGCCCCCTCTATGGGTGTCAGCTCAGAGCACATTGAGAGGAGGTGGAACGGTGTCGAACCAACGATCTGACCACCTTACTTCTGCTCTTGACATATTCCTGGTTAGCTGAGTGACCTTGAGCACATGTATTTACCTCCTGGGACCGCCCAGGTTTTTCAACTGTAAAATGAGGAAGCTTGGCTTTATGTTTTTTAAGATCCCTTCCCATTCTAAATTCCATGAGGTAGAAAAGTAGTCAAAAGAAATTGGAAGATAAATCTACTGCAGAGATCCTGCATTGAAATCAGGAACCCAAACCACTCCCATTTCCCCAATGAGATATTGTGGGGCCCCGGAACTGCTGAGTGGCAGACCTAAACCTAGCACTTAAGACTCCACTAGTTGTTTCATGAGTTCCAAGGCCAAAAACACAAGATTGATATATTTTCCAAATTATTATTTCCTTTAATGAGAACACATAGCTATGTCTGAACGTGGGAACGGCTCTTTCTGTGTTTTTCAGAACCTTAGCCTCCCCTTCTGGTGAAGCCAAAGTGAGGACTCAGATCTGTGTGTCTGTGGGAACCAAGGCCACTTCCCACACTCTCAACCCCAGTAAGGCCCAATGAGGGAATCATCCAGAAAGCTATTGGGTCTGCTTCCCTTCCCCTCCCCTTCCTCCCAGCCCTCGCCACTCCCAATGGCTAGAAAAGATCCTCCTTGTCTTGCAAAGGATAACTCTTTGGCGCCTTCTTACTCCTTGCCTTAAGTTCAAGACCTCAGACCCAGGTTTCCTTTAAAGGAGAATGGAAGAGCTGTGGTGTGATGGTAGAAAGAGACTTTAAAACAGGGATGAGAAGTGGATGTGGCGGGATCCCACCACATTCTCTTTGACCAAACATTATCTCAAGTGTAAGCTCTGGCACCAGGATGATACAGAACAGGTGTTCATCCAGCTTTCAAGGAGGTCTTAGGTTTGGGAAAGAATAGGGAGAGACCTGTGAACATGAGTTTCATAAAGTATTGTAGATGTTATGAAAGAGAGTATGATGGGGAGCACAGGGGAGGAAGCACTCAGTCTCATCCAAGGCTGGAGTTATCAAGAAAGGCTACTTGGAGGAGGTGGTGCTTGATTATTGAGCTGAAGTACGTTACATCACAAGATGTACTATTTTAAGTGGTTGCTCCATTCTCACAAAGTATAGCAGTGTTGGCTCTGTGGGTCAGTTTGACCAAGGGTTAAGTAGCATTGAGGGGCTAGCCTCCAAGACCAAAGACTCCTTATATCATTATTTCTGTGGGATATGTGTTCTGTATTCTAAACAATTTGTAAATGATCACAACAGCATGTTCTCTAGTTATGAACTGACTGTATTGTGCAGAAAGAGACCATCACCTACCTGAACAATACATGGTGTGAAATTGCAAAACCACGACGTAGTTGACATTGGATGCTTTCAGATATGAATAAGTGCTCCCCAGTTTGGAATCCACACTTGTTTCCAACTGGGTGTCGTTTGCCTGGAATGAACTACAGATGAAAGAACATACTTGGTGGAAATTCTATCACCCAGGAGAAATGTGAGAAGGGAGGCTCCCTCAGCCCATTTGTGGACTTGTTTATGCTCCCTCTGGTGGCTGATTCAGACCTGCATGTTCTGTTCCTTTGGCTTGAGAAGCAGCCACACCCTATCTGATTCCAGAAGTCCAGAGCACTGAGATCTTGGCCATGTCCACATGAGTGAAGGTTTGAAGATGCAGCATCTGTATGGGTTTGGGTCTTAACTAGCTATTGGCTTTGGTGTTTGGGCACTCATGATTTAAATTAATATATCTTATTCCTTTGAGCCCAACGCACAGTGTGTGCTATATATCCTTGTCGAACTTTGTAGAATCATAGACCTCAAGCTCCTGTTCTAGTTAGGCTCTTTTGGGTTTCAAGAAACAGCAACTGAGTAAGGTTACCTCAAGAGTACTTCAATGATGGCTAGGCCTTGGGAACTGCAGAGAGTTGACAGAAGTTTCTAAAGCCAGTGGGCACATAACCCCTAGGAGTAGGATTTTGTGGGTTCAACAAACTTCCATCTGTTTACTACCTATTGTGTTTGCAACTTGGAGACAAAAGATCTTCTCTTTTCTGCCTCCTTCCCTTCCCTAGCCCCTGTTTTCATTCCCTCTCTCTATGGACTGTCTTGTCATGTGCTAATCCTTACCTTCCTACTTGCTCATATTTCTTGCTCCCTCAAAATGTTGACTTGCACAGAGCCTTTGTGACTATGAGAAGTCCTATGTGACTTCTCTCTACCTAATGACCCTTCATCTTTAGTTCCCTTTCCAAATGAATCCCTTCTCTTGGTGTTTCCTGAGTTTATATTTAATATAGAGGGAATACGATCAGTTGAACCTGTCTCTTAAAGCTGGACTGTGTCAGATCACCAATTGGCTGCCCCAGGTCAGGAGCCTATCCCTGGATGTGACTGGGCTGGTCTTTGAATTGACCAGAGGCAGGGCAACCACCATAACTGAAGCATTTAGTACACATCTGAAAGGAACTTTTGAACTCCGCTAGTTCATCATATGGTAAAATTGGTACCCTCAAGAACTGATGAAACTTACCTAAGATTATACACATAACAAGCAAGTGGTGTTGGGAAGATGAGACCCAAGTTTTCCTGTAGTCTACTGAGACATCTTTACACTAAACTGCATCATCTCCTGTGTTAAGTCTTAGGGGAGGAGCGTTCCTATATATTGAGGTACTTTTACTCACCTGTTGTGTTTGCAACTTGAGGATAAATGATATTCTCTTTTCTGCCTCCTTCCCTCTCCCTACCCCCTGTTCAGACATCCTCTTTTCATACTAGAATTTGTCCTTATTAGAATCCATGACTGGTCTATGTGCCAATGATTTCAAAGTCACTACATTCAAACTAAGATTGACAGTGTAGTATTTTACCAAGTAAGATTCATTCAGAAAAGGGGAATTATACAGCAAACTTCAAATGAGAAAACTTGATAAATGAACCAAATTATGAATTGGTGAGGACAACTAGAGTGTAGGTAAGTTTTCAATTGAAATATTTCACTCTTTAATTTTCTTTGGCTGAAGATATTAGAACACCACGTTTAGAACATCCAGGTTTAGGGCATCAAGTGGATGCTTTCAATAGGCCGGCTTAAATTTGGACTTAAGATTCTATACTATTTAAGGCTTTTCTAAGACTTGCTTGCTAGAAAAGAAAATATGAAAATCCTAATATAACAATCACCTTGACAAATTTATTCATACTGCTGGAATGTTGTAGTTAATGCAATGGGATTTTTAAGCATAAGAAAGAAGACACCATCCGATTCACCCTTGAGTTTACTAGGCTAACAAGACTCAATACACCATCCGTGTAGCCAGGTGTTCACTTACTAAATATTTGTTGAAAGACTGCTATAAGATAAGCACCATGCTGGGGATACAAGAGTGTAGGAGACATGGCTGTCCACAAAAATCTTACAGTCTAGTGAGGGATATAGACAAGTAAAGAGAGAATTATGATGCCAGCTCTGAAGAAATTGGACGTATCAGTCACAAAGGAGGCCATGCTAAGTCATCTGGCTGTCCTGTGATGGGACTGAATTGGCTGTGTGTCATGTCCCATCAACTCTGAAAACACTGTCCAGATGCCATGACCTCATAAGCAGATGACCCTCATGCTGCATGTCAGTTTCTCTTGAGTGAATGTTTCAGTAATTATGTTGTATTCTGTTAAAGTTCCTCTCTTGAGATCTGCAAAATAAAGCATCCTCGTGGGCAAGAAAGATGGTCTTTTCTGAAACCTGAGGTCATTTTCAGAAGGGTGAATCCTTAGATAGGGACCAGTAACTCAAGGAAGAGCCTTAGGCAGGTAAGAGAAAGTTTGGCCTCTTCTTTGCCTTAGGCTTGGCGGCATCTAACATCTAAAGTATGATGCTGGGAGGTGAATTTTCAAGGTCAGCAAAAGCAAGAAATCAAAGAAAAGAGGGATCCAAGAAAGATATCTTCTATATCTTCGGTCCCACATAACTGGGAAAAGACAAGTGAGCTTCAGAAAGTAATGCATGCTTTGCAGATGAGCTGATACAGCTTTGTAGTACTCCCTCCTTAAAGTCCTTTGGTCAGCCTCCAGCCCAGTGCTCATTAAATTGTCATCAAGAACCACTTGCATCAGATTCCCTTGGGGCCCTAGGTAAGCATGCAGATTCCCAAGTTTCACCTGAGACCCACACCTCTGAATCAGAGTGGAGAGGGAACTGAAATGTGCATTTTAGTAGAACCCCTTAAGTTGGAGATCCTCTGGTCTTCATTGAAATCTTTTGTGACGTTTTAATATGGTCAAGTTACTCTTGCTCACCAGGAAATGAGTCTTCCATTGTCATACTCGGAAATGCTTGATTTTATTATTAACTTTCTTTGTATTTTATTTTATTACTTGGACTCTGGCATCTCCCTCATCAGAATGTCTCTGTATTATGCAACTAGTCTAGGTAAGGGGTCGGCAGTTTTTTTCTGTAAAGGTCCAGATAGTAAATATTTTCTACTTTGTAGGTTATACAGTTGCTGTCATCACTACTAAGCTCTGCTGCTGCAGGTTAAAAGCAGCCAGAGACAATATTTAAACAAAAGGACATACTTGTGTTCCAATTAAATTTTATTTGCAAAAGCCAGAGGGAGGTGACTGGCAGGATTTGGTCCATGAGCCATAGGTTTCAGATCCCTGATTTAAGCCATCAGGTGATTAAATATGTACCACCTGTAGCATTTCCTTATATGGAACTGCTCTGTCCTGTATTGATGGATTTGTTGCAAGGAATGGAAACCTAGTCAAGTTACCCCAATGGTTCTGAAACTTGAATGTATACAAGAATTCCTTGAAGGGTTTGTTAAAACAGAGATTGTTGGGCCCACCCCTGAATTTGACTCAGTAGATCTGGAGTAAAACCCAAGAATTTGCATTTCTAGCAAGTTCCCAGATGATACTGATGATGCAGGTCCAGGGACCACACTTTGAGAACTTTGAGTAAAGGGCAAAAGGTGATTGATTGGATTTGTGTGGAAATTAGTAGTTTCAGTCATGAGGTCAAGAACACAGGATCAGTCTCACAGGATCCTCTCAGAGATGGGAAAGATGCCTACTGCTCTAGGAATTGGGTTACCAGAGGACTGCTCTCCCTTGCCAGTGTGTGGCCCTCTCTTCTCTAGGTCTCTGCTTCCTTTAGAGTGGACATTTAAAACACAAATCTGATCAAGTCATTCCTCTGCCTAGAAGAACCTTTGTTTTAACACATGTTCTTAAGCTCCAAACTTCTTAACTTGGTTCACAGGGCCCTTTATGACTTTCCTGCCCCATCCCTCTTTCCCCATTCCTGCTATCTATTGGTCCACAGTAGGGGCTCTGGCTTTTTCATCCACTACACTTCCCACATTATAATGTATCCCTTGTGTAAAGAGTCATCTACTCTGTTGACTGTGACCTTTATAAGGACTGGGGCTGGGTTTCTCTTGTTTTGTCTCCAGTGCCTGGCACAGTTGATGTTTGGTAAATATTAGATGAATAAACAAATTAATGGTTTCCTCCTCAGATTTGCTACCAGACACAGGGGACTAGGTAAACTCAGGGGCACGGTGAAGGTAAAAGCTTTTAGGGGACTGACAGCCCAGGAATATTCATGGTAATGACACTTAAAAGTGGAGGAGAACCACAATGAGATACTGTGTTACATCTACTAAGATAGCACTGATCAAAAAGACAAATAACAACAAATGTTGGTGAAAATATGGAGAAACTGGAATTCTCCTACAGTGCTGGTGGGAATTTATAATGAAATAGTTACTTTGGGAAACCTTTCGGAAGGTCCTCAAGGTGTTCAATATAAAATTATTGTAGGACCCAGTAATTCTACTCCTACGTATCTACCCAAGAGACATGAGAACAAATGTTCACACATAACTTATACTCAAATGTTCATAGCACCGTTATTCATAGTAGCCAAAAAGTGGAAACAACTCAAATGTCCATTAACCAATGAATGGTTAAGCAAAATGTGATGTATAGCCATACAATGGAATATTATTTAGACATAAAAAGAAGTGAAGTACTGAAGCCTGCTAGAACATGGGTGAACCTTGAAAACATTATGCCAAGAGAAAGAAGTCAGCCACAAAAGGCCACATATCATATCATTCCATTTATATGAAATGGCTAAAATAGGCAAATCTATAGAGACAGAATGTAGACTAGTGATTTCCAGGGTATGAAGGGAAGGAAAAATGAGGAGTGACTGCTAATAAGTCTAGGACTTTTTTCTGGGGTGATGAAAATCTTCTAAAATTAGATAAGGGTAGTAGTTCTATAATTGCAAATATACAGTGGTGTGTAAGCTATAGCTCAATAAAACTGTTTTTTAAAAGTGGAGGAATAACTGCTCAGATACGTCCTAGAAGAAAGAGTTGCCTTCACTTTCAGAACATGCTCCTCAGGAAGCTGAGGCAAAGGGGATTGCTTGAGCCTAGGGGTTCAAAACTGCAATGAGCTATGATCGCACCACTGCACTCCAGCCTGGGTGACAGAGTGAGACCCTGTCTCCAATTTTTTAAAAAAAGAAAGAACATACTTATGCTCCTGTATCCACCTTGACAACAAAATGGAGCACTGGAACAACTTGTCTGACAATAGAGGTCATATTGTATATACGTATGTATATGTGTGTGTGTGTGTGTGTGTGTGTGTGTGTGTGTGTGTGTGTGTGTGTGTGTGTGTGAGTACACACACACACAGCTACACAGCTTGAAGTACAGTGAGTTGAGCTGTAATTTTAAAGTTTTGACTTATTAACCTGATAAGAAAAATTCTTAATTTTCTTTTTTATTGAAAAACTCAATACTTTGAGTATCTAGCATAATTTCACATACCCCATAACTCAGTCTATTCTTATTGATGAAAATGATGAATTCTCCTCAAATGCTAAAATTGCTTCTGTTGAAAAACAAAACAAAGCATAGCCTAAATTCATTTAGGACATCCATTGAAAGAGGCTCGCATTGTTTACAGATCTGCATCTGCTTTGTACACAAAGAGCTTTTATATCAAGGCCAACTGTTATTGTTTTCTGTCTTTATCATGGAACCTTTCCTGAATTCATGGCTCTGAGAAAATGCAGTTCAGAGAATAAATGTAGACTAGCTCCCTTTATTTTTGTTGATGTCGTATGATGCTAAAATTCCCATTAACTTTTTCCCTCATCAGTGATATTACAAACTAATTCTTATCACTTCTCAAAGCAAATAAGGAATGGCTTGTGATCAAAAACATTTTACAGAAATAACACATCCAATTTAGGAAGAAAGACCATTATTGCCATATAAGGATGTAAGCATGAAAATAGTCATATTTGGTGAGGATTAAAGGCTTAATAGAATGGAAAAGAAAGGATACAGCAATGTCAATCTGTTGTGTGATTCTGAATCTGAAAAGTGACACTAGGATAGAAGAGTTAGAAATTGCTCAATTGGTTCTCATTGCATGTGAGCTAAGAGCCCACAGCTGAACAGTGGTTTATCAATGGCTTTGGGTCACTTTGTCATTTTCCAACTTGGCCTCCAGCCCCAGGAGACAGGGGCTGTCCCGTCTGAGAAGCCTTCCATCACCCAATCAAAATTATCTTTTTCTGAAATTCTACCATTAAAAAAGAGTTTCTTTAAAGATTTTTCTATTTACCAGAGTCTTCTATTAAACTGTAAATTGTCTCTATCAGACTTAGTTGGCAGCCAGTTTAGTGTCAGGGGAGTTGGAGCACAGAAAAATTTGCAAAATCTCACTTGTTTTTGCATTAGATAGTGCTTTCCTCTCATGCTCTCAAACTGCCCTGACAATCCTTAGATATGCAGCTTCTTGCCCACCCCACTCACAATAGTGAAAGGAAGTCATTTCTGAGGACCCATCTTGTTGGAATTTCCTCAGACTGTTGTCACAGGTGATAGATATGATCTGAGTGCTCTGGGGTTTGGTGTAGTGTGAAGATGAAGAATCTAACCTCTATTCCGGTGACTGTGGCTTAAGGTGCCACCAATGAAGCCAAGGAAATAATTAAGAGTGGCATCTCTTTAAGTTTCATTAACAATTTATTAAGCAATAACTGACATTTTAAAGGGCCATTTTAAAGGTGATTAGAAACCATATTTCAGGCCTTTGGGGCCTTTCATAAACCTCTCCAGTTCATGCCAAATGAACAGTGGCTTAAACAAAAGTGGTTTATAAGCCTTAACATTTTATGAACCTTTCTTTTCCAGTCTCTGTTTCTATATTCCTGTCACTCACCTTCAATCTATCCCCTTTCCACCTTTTTTTGTATCTTTTTGTCTGGAGGCTGCCTTGGATCATAACTCTTATTTTTTCTCAACCTTTCCTTCTAGCTTCCCCTCCCACTCTGCCTCTCTGCATGCCCACCCCACACCGTTTGCTCATTCAAACTTCACCTTAAATAACAGACTATAAAGCAAATGCATTTACAATAATTGTCTAAGAAAGTTTTGTTTCCTTTTCTTAACTTGTGTCTCGGTTATTATACATTTCAATTCTAGCATTTTTATTTGGTTGTTTTTAATAGTTTCTATGCTAAGATTTTCTATCTTTTCATGTATCACAAGCATGTTTTTTTCTAAGTCACTGAGAATATTAAATAACTACTTTAAAATTCTTGTCTGCTAATCCCAATATCTGGGTTATCTTGGGGTTAGTCTTCATTGATTGTCTTTTCTTTTGAGAGTTGTTCGCATTGTTCTGTTTCCTCATATGTCAAGTTATTTTGGATTGTATCCTGGACATTGTGAATGTTATAAGGACTCTGGTTTCTGTTATATTCCTCCAAAGAGTGTTTCTTTTTTTAAGAAGACAATTAAATTGATTGAGATCAAACTGCAAATTCTAACTCTTAAGTGCTAATTTAAATCTCAGTATCATTTTTTTTATTCTTACCTGGGATTCTTTGAGTCTTCCCTGTACATGTGATTCAGGGATCAGATGGAGATTTGGGTGAAGCTTACGCACAGACTTTAGAATTGCTCTTCTGTGGCTTGCTATATTCTAGGACTTGTGCTTCACTTTCTAGTGACTGTGGGTTCAAGTTGCTCTGAACTATTTGAGTTGAGAAGACTGGATTTTCTATAGGAGTTTCAGCAGCCCCTTGCAGCTTTCACTACAGTCTAACCTCCAATCAAAGCTGCAAAAATCAGAAACTCATCCAAATTTTTCCTTTGCTTCCCAACCTTGACTCCACTGCAGAATCTGCTTATTTTTGCTCACTCTCCAGAACCTTCAGGTAGTTATTTTTGATATTGTTGTCTGGGTTTATAACTGTTATCTACAACAGAGCTAACCCAGTAAGAGCCTACTTCACCATACTGGGAGCAGGACTATCTTTTCATAATTTTTGAAATGATGTGAGTTCAACCTTTCTTATTGTTTTCTCTAAAAGAATGCTAATTTACATTGCAGGCCACAGTCTGATTTTTCTGTGTAGGTGAATGACTTTCAAAAAAGAGACAGTTCTGTAGTCTGGTCATAGAGAAGGATGTCACATCAAACTTCATTTTCATTTTTTCAACAACATTTACTGCCCTCCTGTCATGAGAAAAGCACTGGGTGGCCTGTTGTGGTTATCTAGGGGGCATCCTTGAGTTTTGTGGGAAAGGGGCAAAATTGACTATCAGAAAGATTATATGCCTAAAAGGAAAAAGAAAATTCCTGGAAGGAACACCAATTCTGCATTAGGTAATCATTTTACAAATACTCTCTTGTTTAACCCTCACAACTCTGCCAGGTGGATATTATTGTCCACTTTTTATAGATGAGAGAAGTGAAGCTGAAAGGCTGCACAGCTGGACATTTTTATAGGATTTTAATTTTAAAAAATGAGTTAATGCTAAAAAATGAGGTTGGCATCTCACTCCGTTCTCAAAAACGATATTAATAATGATAATAAAAATAACAATATCCAAGCACCACTTTTCCTCTTAGCAAAAAGGGATTGTGACCCAGTACAGCCCCTGACTCTTGACTAACAAGCTTCTATAAGTGCTAAGTATAGTTTTCTATTAAGATTGAAACCTATGAGAAAAAAGCCGTGGGCTGACCCATCTTCAAAGTGTCCATTTAAGATTATTTTCTGTCAGCCAGGTGGCTAATGGGATGTGTTAGACAATGGATAGATATTGTATTCTGTCTGAAACCACAGAATTGGAGGAAAAAAAGAGCAATTCCGCATTTATTTGGCTTGTCTGCTGCCCGGGAGCCCAAGGTACAGAGAACATTTATTTCATTTTAACAAATGGATGGTACCTCCCTATTTTAGGTTGGAAGAAAACCTCTGCTCCAGCCTCAGTGTGAACAGGGGCATTGGTGACGGAATATCCAGTGTGAGTCATTGTCCCCACACTGGGCAAAAATAGTTAAAGCATTCTAGTGTAATTCTAAGGAAAAATGTTCAGTTAATGGCGGTTTATCTAATACTGGATTAAAAAAATATTGACTGCTTCATGTTTTACAGAGGGAACTTGCAGACAACAGAAAGTAAGCCCCCTATTGAATTTAATAATGACTCTGTTAAGAGATGAGAACACAGGAAGAGATGTTTAAAGCACCGTTGGAAAAAGAAAGTAATAAGGCTGATGTAGACAACAGACAGCAACCTGAGTCTGGGCAGTTGGAGATAATTGGAGAGCTTTGGTTTTCAACCCCCAGCCTACTTGGTCATGGAAGCACTGTGGCCTGAAGGGCTGTATTTCTCCTCTGAGTTCTGCAACTCACTCTGTGGTTAGTCATTTGACCTTGGGGAAGTCATTTCACCTCTTCTGAGCTTCAGTTTTCCTGCAAAGGAAGGTGGTTGGATTAGGTTATCTTTTAGATACCTTCTAGCATTAACTTTTAAACAACCAAGAAGGAATCCAAGCAGAATCTCTCTCTACTTTCTCACCTAGGTTTCTTCCCATTCTGCCCAAGAGTCAAGAATTCTCCATGTTGGAAAGCACAATGACATCAGAGTAGATGAGCTACTTGAAACTTTTGAATTAAAATGGAAACAAATTGAAATAAAGGCAGGGAAAATACATCTTTCTCACCTGAACTAGAAAATAGATGGCAGGTGATAAATGAATAGACTTTGGACTACTCTCTGACTGTAAACTTTCCTGCACTTTTATGTGAAACTAACAGTTCACTTTAAATATCGACAATGAGTTCTGACAGAGAAGAGCAGACAGCTCAAATAATGAAGGTCAGCAACTAAAGCCCAAATCTCACTGCTTTAGAATGTGCTCAAAGACAGCCTCAGATGCATGAAGAGGAACAAACACATTTGTCCCACCCATGACCCTGTCAGTAGCGGGCTGGACCAGTGGTGGACATGGCTAGAATCCAAAGGTCAAATAGACTCAGAGGGAAGGACACATGGTTTGGGGAGGTCCCAGTGTGACCTTGTTGGAATAAGCAGTTCAAGCTTAAAAGCCTAAAGCACTGAGATCATGGATAGCTTTTGAACCATTATAGCTTTGAGATGCTTTGGGGGTAAAGGAACTGCAGGTATCACAGAAAAGAGGTAAGGTTGTTTGTTTCATTGTTTCCTGAGAAAGTGGCATTTTTCAGAACATTTCTAGAAGCCAATCCTTTCCTGTCTCATTTTTTTGGTTTTCTGAGGGATAGATGAATCCTTTCTCCAGACATAGAGCTGGAGTGAATGAATCAAAAGCCACTGACTGAAAGAAACCAAACAGACATGGAAGAAGAAAGAAAAGAAGAGGAGAAAGAGAAAGAAGAAAGGCGAAGTAAGTTAACCCTGTGATAGAGCATCAATGGGTTTTCGGAGAGGACAGTAAATCCTTGTAATAATATGAATGATCAGGTCTTGAGTTACTGGCAGAAGCTTTCAGTGCAATGCACATGTCTTATCTTTGGTTCTCCCCAAAACAGACCTTGAGATGAGGATGCTGAGTTCACATAACTCAAGCAGGAAAAGTAAGATGGAAAAAAGAGACCAGTAAAGACTATGTTAATAAGTAGGCTATCCCTGTGAGCAACTGGGGCTTACACTTCTAGGAACCTGCTGAGAAACTGTGTAGAATATCTATGTTAGTTTCCTTGGGCTGCCATAACAAATAATCACAAACTTGGCAAGTGAAAACAACAGATATATTCTCTCCTAGTTCTTGTGGCCAGAAGTCCAAAACCAAGGTATTGGTAGGGTTGGTTCCTTTGTTCTGAGACTCCCTTCTAGCTTCTGGCAGTTGCTAGTAATCCTTAGCATTCCTTGGCTTACAGCTGCATCACTCCAATATTCACCTCTGTCGTCACATCGCCTCCTCCTCTATGTGTCATCTCCCTTCCTTTTCTCTTATAAAGACATTTGTCATTGGATTTAAGGCCCATCCTAACACAGGATGATCTTATCTAAAGATCCATACTTAGTTACAACTGCAAAGACCCTTTTTCAAAATAAGGTCGCATTTACATGTTATAGGTGGACATATCTTTGGGGGGACATCATTAAACACACTATAGTACCCCTTAGAATTGTCCCACTGAGGAAGTTGGAGCATGTAGCTTTGACTCTGATTCACAGTTATTTAAAGGTTGCTCTATGGGGATAGCAAATTCCCAGTCCTCTGGCCTGTCCTTGCTTGGAATTCCTTTGGTACTAGTGAAATCCTCAAGACAGAAAAGCAGGGAGAGTCAGGTGTCTGAGGTTGGAAGCAGTCAGAGTCATAGTGCGTGGACATGGGAGCTGACAACACTGCCATCTTATAGGTGAACTGGGCAGGGAGAAATGGGGATATGAGTAGGGACATCAGTAGTGACAGCTACATGGCATAACAAAATAAAAACACTGCATGAAGTGACTTCAAGATAAATTGATAAGAATGAATGAGGACAAAGCCAGAGACAGCAGAAGGAGACTAAGACACTAGCGCAGTGGCAGGACTTGTGCAGATCCAAGCATGCAGCCATGAGTCACTCAGTAGCACCAGGCCCACAGGAAGTGATAAAATGTATACTTGAGAAAATGACCAGCTACCCTGGGAAAGCCATCCAAAAGGCCCAGGCAATGACCACTTAGCACTGCAACCTTGTCCTACTTCAAGAAATGTTCAGGTGGGTCTCAACAGGGACTTCAGAAGTTGGCTGAATCCTTAGGGGTTAGGGGAGGATGTTTCCAGAACATTTGTCATCAATAAAGATGCCAACCATTGAGTTGGGGGCATAGAGACAGACTCCATTCCCAGGAAAGAACAGGGAATAGCGAAAGGTAGACAGGATATTATAGTCCCAAACAGATAACCTTGGGTTTAGCATAGGGCTTTGGTCTGAGTGAGGGAAAAGGAAATAAAAAAACAACTAACCAACATTGCTGGTTGATTCAAGTGCCTGGAAGAGGGAGGAAGCATCAACATAATGACCCCCAAGGCTTTGAGAGTTCATCTGGGCACCAGGTCTGACAAACATCAAAGACAGGTCAAAGAGGTGATGGCTGGGCCCCCAGGATAACAGAATGCCAAGCCCCACCAGATTGAAGGACATATTTTCTGCTTCTGGCAGGACCTTTGCAGACCTTAGCTGGCCTTCATCTGCCGGTCTGTCTGACAGTTAGGGGAAGTTAGAAAAAGAGAGCTAGGAGAGTGGTACTTGAGGCATCCCTGGACCAGCACTGTCCAGACCAAACCAGTTTACTAAATTTAACTGCTTAGTTATTCTAGCTTAAGTTTTCTCCATATTGTGCATAGAGAGTCATTATCCAATCATCCCTTTTATTTTTCAGTTCCAATTTAAGAATCTTAAAAATGCCTTGTTTATATCAGAAATTTCTGGTTTGTTGATGGAGATTATGCTAACTTATAAGAAACAAATCCCAACATGTGTAGTACTCAAATACAGTCGATCATTTCTAGCTCACTTAACATCCTAAAATAGGTATTCCTGATTAATAGGAGGTTTTCCTCTAAGTGGATTCAGAAACCAAGGCTCCTTCTGTCTTGTGGCTCCACCATTTTCAACACAGGTCTTCCAAAGTCACTCATCTACACTGAGCTAAAATTAGGGAAATAGCTGACAGAGTCCCTCTCTTTAAGGGCCAGGTCTAGAAGTGACAAGTATAATTTCCTTCCTGGTTAATTGCTTAGAATTTAATATTGTGGCCTTGTTTAACTGCGAAATAGCCTGATATAGTCATGTGCCTGGGAGGAAGAGGAAATGAGGCCGGTTTGTGGCCAGATAGCCAGCCTTCATCACTCCTAACTAATGATCATTAGGCCACTACACAAGTACCCAGACAAGAAGGATAAGGAACCCTGATTGGGTTTACCTGCAGGTAAGACTTGGGAGGGATGGCTCATCTCTGCTCCATGTGGGATTGGCTGGGCTCACTCATGAAGCTGCATCATCTGTTAGTAGGTTGGAAAGTCCAAGGTGGCCAAGATAGGGCCTTGGTTCTGACTGTGAGCTTGGGCATCTAAGGTTTCCTCCACATGGCTGCTTTGTGTAGCCTCTCTCTCTCTCTAAGTGGCTGGCTTGAACTTCTTTACATGGTGAGTCAAGGTAGCAAGAGAGTAAAAGCAGAAGTTGCCAAGGCTTAGGCCTGAAACTGGCACAGTGTCACTTCCATTGTATTCTGGTGGACACAGCAAGCCACAGGCCAGTCAAGATCCAAGGGGAAGGGAAATGACTCTCTCATAATGAGATAGATGTTATTGTCTAAGTCTTTTCCAGCTGCTATAACAAAGCCTCACAAACTGAGTGACTTAGAAACAACAGACATTTATTTCCCACAGTTCTGGAGGCTGGGAAGTCCAAAGTCAAGGTACAGGCAGATTCAGCACCTGATGAAGGCTCATTCCTCACAGATGGTGACTTCTTGATGTATCCTTATATTACAGAAGGGACGAATGAGCTCCTTTGAACCTCCTTTATAAGGGCATTTATCTCATTCACGAGGGATCCACCCTCATGACCTAATCACCTCCCAAAAGTCCTCCCCCTTAATACGGTCACATAGGGGATTGGATTTCAACATGTGAACTGGGAGGCAGGGGAGACAGGACACAAACATTCAGATCATAGAAGTCACGTATGTACAAGATGGGAAGAATTGTTGGCAGCCATATGTGCAGATACAATCAGCAGGCGACAGGAGGTGATCCAAGCCTGCAGGCAATGAGCCACAGAAAGTGCAGCAGTGGAGAACAGGAAGATGTCTTCACATTTTGGAGAAAAGATGACAAGGACGGCTGACAGCAAGTGATGGTAGCATGGCCACAGGGACTGGCATTATAGATATTACTTTAATCCTTAGAGGCCTGATGGGGGAAAGGCCCCAAGGTTAAGAACCTCCTTGCATGTGTCCATCCACGTACCCCTTAGAAGACAGTAATATTAGCTTACTTTATTACCATAGCTTATTTTTTCTCTGCCTTTTAAAGTCCTTCAAGGTTGGGATGGTGTCTTATTTCCTGATGTGTTCCTAGCACTTAGCATAGTGCCTGTGCCATAATATATATGTAACTAATGTTTGTTGAACACACTGTGTAGGCAAGGCCTATAGAGTTCAACATGTACTTGGCAGGGCTGTCAATCCATTGGCCTTTACAAAGCCTAAAATAGGCCTGAAGAGGGGTTCTCAGAGCTCTGTGGGATCCTGACATTCTTACCACTTGCTCTTCTATCACATACCCACACAGATCCCAAGAAGGGAACCACAATTGCAACGACTGGTCATCCTCTTCTCCCCAAGAGACATGCAGACTTACCTCATTATGCCCCACGTCTTCATTTATCTTGGCCACCACCAGCAGTCCTTTCTCCCCAGATTTCTCATCCCTGGGATCCCTCTCCTCAAATGGCTCTGAATGTTCCCCAAGCTGACTCAGGTTCCCAATCTCCCCCCACCCACCTAACCACCTGGAACCTACAGCTCTGCCCTCTGGAGCATGTGATTTTTATCTTCACTATCAACTTAAATTCTCAAGCTCTTCTCTAAACTTAAAGAAAAGTAAAATCAAGCTCAAAGGTTGAGCTCTTCGTGGAGAAGTTTTGTCACTAAGTGGATAACTGGATCCAGTAAAGAATCTAGGCTCTGGGAAATGAGGTACAGGAAAAGAGAAGTAGGGTGGGTATTTTAAAGTTAAAAGACTGAGAATGTTTCTGTCCCATATTAGAAAAGCAATATCTCTTAGGGTTGCTGACTGGCTGGTGAGAGCTAAGCTTGTTAGATAAGCCCTGGAGGGATAGGGGTGGTTTACTGTGCATTCAGTGTGACCGTCTGGGACTCATGCTGTCCACTGCTTCTATGGCATATGCCACAAGTCTGAGCTAGGGTTATAGCACCCTGTCAGGGCAGCAATAGTGTCATCAGTCTAGTTGGCCTGGTCAGAGATTGGCAGAATATTCCTTTTACCTTTTGCCTACCTGAATTCTGCCTGAATCCTAAAGATACTACCTTCCCTTCGGCTCCTACAAAGAGTGATATTTTTCCTCCACTTTGTTTCCCCCAAAATTTCATGAATCCCTGGGCCTGGAGGAGGGATAAATATTTTCCTTGCTCCTCAATGCTGCTTGGAGATTATTTTGTCCCTTTCTCCTCCCTTGAAGCACCCAGATCTTTGGAAGCAATTCTCATAGAACACACGCCCCATTTCCTCTCCCTGCTAGCTCAGATTGTCTGAAAAGCTGATATCAAGACAAGATTAGACATGCAAGAGATTTATTGGAGAAACCATCCACAGGGGAAAAAAAGAGGAGAGGGAGGGTAACCCCCTTGGGACCCCTCCCACTCTGGGAGCTTTTCTGTCCTCTTAATAAATCCTGCTAAAAATAAAAATTAAAAAATTAAAAAGTGGAGAGGGAGCTGGAGGAAGGAGAGAAAGACTTCAGTACACAATGTACCTCTAACTCTGTAAAAGGAAGGGCAGTTGGGTAGGAAAAGTCTTAGACTTAGTATATGTATGTCTAAGAAAGTTTTGGCAAAGCTGGTGGGGAGTCCTCAGGCCAGAGTTACAGGTCAGTGGCTTCCTGCATTTCCCACTGAGACTCCTGCCTTAATGTCCCTGCCACATGGACTCACTGGCTGACCGCAGCAGGTGGGAGGCATGGCTTCAACATGGTGACGGATTTCAGAGCACAATAGCAGGTCAATTACACTCCGTACAGTCAGAGCATTATCATGGCTGCCACAGTCTCCCTGTTGCAATCATCTTCCATCTTCCGACCAGACACACTCCACCACTACCTTTCACCAAAGATTTCATCACCAGGGACACTGTCTTTTTCTCCACCATTATAACTTCCTTAATTCTTGGCCATTTCAACATACACCTCAAGAGCCCTTCCAACATTGTAGCCTCTTATATTTCTGACATCCTCACTTCCTGTGGTCCTTACCACCTCCAAATCAGCTACCCATTGCCAAGGTTGCTTTACCAAGAAATGCTCCATTCCCAAGCCATAGTTTCCAACTTCTCACGTTCCCACCTCCTGTCATCCCAGCTCACTCTCTCTAGTGCTCTGATTCCAGTCAATATTGGATCCCTTTAGGTCCCCCAGGCCTGTCACTGCACCACCTCTTCAGTGCACCTTACCTCCTTTCCTTCCTTGCTTTTCTTTTCCACTTCTTGCACATACTGTCAATTCCTTGTACATTCTCTCAACTCCATCATTTTGCTTGTCCTTGATAAGCAAGCTCAGCCTCGTTTAACTTCAGACTGCCATCTCATCCAGTCCAGCTCCTAAGCAGCTGAAGGTGGCTGGTGAAAAACACTCAGCCAGTGTTGACTGGGCTCACTTGAAATTGATGGCTGCAGACCTCAAGTGGGACCTCAGTGCAGCCAGGTAATCCTAACCCATTTCTCCAGTCAATTCTCTCTCCCTTCTCTCGGAGATGACTATTTTATACTTTTTCACCTTTCCTCAAACCTCTAGCAATTTCACCCCTTTTCTCCTCAGCTGATGACTTTCTTTCTTATTTCCCTGAGAGCAAAGCAATCAAAAGAGAACTTTTCTCCTTTCCACCATCTCTTCTGTCCACCTATCCACATCTAAACTCGCAAGCTCTGCCTATCCTCCTAACAAAATGGATATAACTTTGTACTCTTTCATCCAAGGCCAGCCCCTCCAAGTGTGAACTGGATCCCATCCTCTGTTGCTAATTCAAGGCTGTGCTCCTGCAATTATCTCCTCTCTCTCCTGCTCCTTCCATTCTTCTCCTCCATTGGCTCATTCCCACCAGCATAAAAACATGCTGTAGTACTTGCCATTAAAAAATACATTACAAACCTCCCTGGTATATGCATCCCTTCAGCTACCACCCAATTCTCCAGTCACTCCATCTTTATAGTAAAACTCCTTATGTCATCTCCACTTCCTCTCCTTCTTCTTCCATGACTCTTTACACCCCTCCAGTCTTGTGTCAGGAAATGAGAGCCATTTCTCCAGTACTCCTGATGATCTGCATTAGACATGTCACAGTGTCAGGCTACTTCCCTATCTCCAGTGTTCTTCTAAGTAGGTCATCCTGATTTCAGGAGATTTCCTGAGTAGAGAACCTCCAGGATCTAGCATCTGCTTGGTTTGGGTCAGGGTCAACCCAGGCACCTCTCTTCTCAGGACCATTTCTTACGGTACTCAGGGTGTATACAGATGGATGGACTTGATGGAACCCCACTTAAGCTACTGTGGAGAAGCCTCTAAGTCCCATCTTACCCTGGATAGTCCTGTGCTCTGGTGTCTGAAGACACACTCTCTACTCCAGCAATGCATAAAAGTATGTCTTGCTGGCATTTCTCTCCTCTGAAGTTTTCTCTTTGTTGTCAGTCCCAGGACCTGGGCACCATCCCATGCCCCAAAAGAAAAGCTTGTTCAGCCAGTACCTGGTGCAAACTTCCTAGGGGCTGCCTTCACTTCTCTTTAATAAAAGAATAAAGGCTCTCCTTTTTTGTATTGTCTTCACTGCTATAGAAACTTGAAAGGCAAGTATGTAAGAAATAGCAAATCAGCTAATTTAATAAATACTTGTTAATCAACTGCTCTGTGTTTGGTGCATGTTTATAGCAGTGAGCAAAAGAAGTAATCTCACGTCCATACGGATCTTACACTCTAATATTTATCTAGCATCTGCCTGTTCATCCATCAGTCATGTGTATTATTTACCTGTTATCTATATAGCTATGGAAACCTATGCTATAATTTTCTCAACAAAGAGCTGTTGTCTTATTGTCAGGCCCCTCCCCTCACACCTCACACCAGCCTTGACTTTTGTGTATCTATTGTCATCCCTCCACAGAAATGGAACATTCACTGACAGGCACAAATGGGTCATGACTTCCAGTTCTATACATTCTTGCACAGAATACTCAACAGCCATCTTGTAAGACACAACTGGTACTATTAACTTCACATTTAGGAATTTCTGGCTCAGAGACATTAAGCAAATTTCCTGAGGTCAATCAACTATTGAATGGTTGAGCTGAATCTTGAAGTTCAGACTTCTACACTCAGACTAAGTGGTGTTTTATAGGCCATATCAGTCAAAAAGGTTTCTACTTACTAGGCACCCAGAAAAAATAATATGAATATCTAACACTTACTTCTGTAGCTATATTGTTTACACAGAGGTGCTTTTTAGCCTAGTGGTGACCATGGGGAGTATTACAGTTCACATCTGCGTGTTTTTATTTTTCATAAAATCAAAATAGTGACTGAGTTAAGATGGCCTCACCCAATTTACATGTATCTCTGGTGGCAGGAGATACAATATACAATAATTTTTTTAATTCCTTATTGAGTAATCTATATTACTTTATTTCCAGTTTATAATCATACATAGTTTTGTTATTCAAAAGTGAAACTGTGGTCGTATTTACTGAGAGACTCTTGGCAATTATTATTCTAAGCATTGCATAGATAATATAGTTCATGCTTTGTTTCTAATCATTCTAAACTCATATATGAACTTCTGAGATACGTATAATATGTATTACCAATATGTAGCCTCACATAACTCTGTTCTCCAATAGACAGGTATCTTTATTCTTCAGAACTTCAAGGCTTGATGAAGAAACAGTAAGTGGAAACATGTAACCTCTAGGGGGAGCCCAAGGCTTCTCTCTCCCCCGTCTGTCCTCTGAGATGGATGAGGTCTGGTAGAAATGGGTCAAGGTCAAGGACACTTTTGGGTTCAGGTGTGGGCAGGTGGTCTTTGTGCCCAGCCAGGAGGTTAAAGGGTTTTGCATATGCATGATATTGTTGTTGTTGTTTTTAACCTTCCCTTGGGATGCAATCTTTGGAGTATTCTCCTCTGTAGCTAATATCATAGAAGGGGCCCTTCCCACACCCAAGGAACTCTTGGGGGAACTGGATGAGGCAGAGAAAAAGTTGATGCATGGACATATTTCAGTCTGGGCCTCATGACAGGGAAGCAATGGAATCCTGTGGCTTGCCATGCCCCAGTTCTGCTGTCCAGATCCAAGGGTTCCACGCGTGCATGGGGGTTGAGGTCAAAGTCATATGGCATTAAGCAGAGGGATTTTGCCTGGAGGTCTCCTTGTTGAGCTGTTAGGGGATGCTAGTAAGGCTGTTGGTGGCCACAGTGGGCTAATGCTTGTGGAGGTCTAACTCGTCCCATCATTGGTAATACAAGTATCATGAATCAGCACAATAATCCAATTTATGGCATACAAAACCTGTCCTGAGAAAATATGTGTGAAATAAACATAAATACAATACTATGTGTTTATGCAAATAAGTTATAAAAATTATATATTGAGGAAAGTTTCAAGTAAAGCATTCCCGAGCAAAGCAGAACTATGGTTTATTCGACAAAATGAATGCACGTGGCATAGAAACAAGTCTTGAGACCTGGCCCAGAGCTCCAGGGGCCGGAGTTCATGGTACTTCAATGACTGGACTCTGCCAGTTCAGTGGGTCTTCAGAGGAGAAGCTCACCTAGTGGGAGGAAGAGCTTTCCAGGGGAAAGGAACAGAAATCCTTCAGCTTCTCTGGGTTCCTGTCTTAGTTTGAATTCCCTCAAAATAGATGCTGAGATGAGGACTTGCGTGTAGGTCATTCATTTGCTAGGTGGTCTCAGGAAGCACTGGTGAGGGAACGGGAGATAGAGCTAGGGAAGGGAGGGAAGTTAATAAATGCGTGTTAATGAGCTGGTTACTGCTCAGTGCAACTAGAATTCAATCCTATGGAGGGCCAGGTGAAACAACATGTGGAGGACACCTCAGAATCAGCCCCCTGGGGGCTGAGGAGACTGAGGAGGCTGGGGCATGTCTGCACCAGTTCCCATTCCCCACTCATTCAGTTTTCTGCACTTCCAGGTTGCACCTATGGTTCTGGAGGATGGTGTCAGGAGTGAAGGGAAAACTCTTGAGGCGAAAAGCCATCTGTGTGCCAAAAGTTATTCAAGACCTCAAATGACTCTCCTGTGCTGAGGGAACAAGGGACAGGGCATCAAACAACATTCTCAAATCAAAATTGAGACTGGTCTAGATGACCTCCAAACCTCAATGATTCTCTGATGTATGGAGTTCCCTGTACCACGAGTTTCCTATCCTTGGTGGTAGTGAGCTGCCCATCTCTCGAAGTAACTAAGCAGATGCTTGATAACCACTTGGAAGGAATGTTGCAGCATCAGATATGTTATTGGAATAAGGAACTTTTACATACTGTCTTAGGTTGAGTTCCTTGAAAACAGACCCTGAGATGAGAATTCAAGTGGGAGTGATTTATTAATAAAATGTTCCCTGGGGAGGGCACTAAGGGAGCAGAAGAAGCAGGAGAGCAAAGAGAAGGAAGCTAAGGAAGGGTTCCATGTCAGGGAAAGTCCCAGCCTCAGCCTGATCCTACAGGGAACTCTGGAGTATAAATTACACCTCAGATTCTGCCATGACTCCGGGCAGGGGAGTGGAGCCTTCATCCTCCCTCGCGCTCCAGTCATTGACTAAGGGCCATCCCAGAGGAACATAAACTTCCATGGACTTCCAGCTCCTCACAAGAATGGGCAGAGTGGCTCCAATTGCTTCCAGACACTGTTCTGAAGAGAGCCTGCATAGGCAGTCAGAAGCAAAAGCACAATGAAGCAGGAGCAGTGCACAGAAACAGCAAAAGGGATTCCAGAGGACACGGTCAATGTTTGTGACAGTTCCTACTAGAGTGGCAGTCACACTTTGTGTATTTTTCTCTGTTCTGATACACATTTACAAGACCTTGTGGATGAGCCCTTGGCCCCCTGGGCTCCAAAGCCCTGTCCTTGGCCTTTTCTAATGCTGCAGACAGCTGACGTGCAGGAGACTTAGCACTTCCAAATCGAACTTCTAGAATCCCACAGTGCTGAAGAGGGCAACCCGGGGAACTTTTTAATAGGATGGAAATTCACGCTTATAAGGTACAAACTGACCCCAAATCCTCATGCAAACTGTGTGGAATCTTTTCAAACTGAAGCTGAGTTGGGACTAAAGACAGTAGAAATATTTCTGAATTGAAGGGATAAATCTAGCTATGCAGAGATGCAGCACAATGCCATCATAAAAAATCCACTTTTGTCCATGCCACAGCCCTGAACCTCCCGTGCACCAGATCAGAGACCCTGATAAATCTGGACTGCTAGAAATGCCAACCAGCTCATATGTTTTCAGTGAGCAATGACAGGGAGCCAAATTGCTTTATTCTGATTAGGGAAGGGCCTCTGACTGTAAAATATACTGTGTGAAAAAAAATATTGAGTTTTAGTTCGCTGACACATCAATTTAAGAGAGTTATGGCTCTCACATGGAGGCCAAGCAGGTATCTCCCCACATGTATGTGCAATAAAAATTAATTGTGGCCTTTTATACAGGGCACTGTTCTTACTCATGGGATCAGAGGGTGACCTGAGTGTCACCTCCAGTGGCAAGCTACAACACTGGAGGTGTTGGTTCTTTTCTGGGAAACCACAGAAAGAAACCAACACGAACAGCAATGAACAAGCTCCATGTTTAACTTTCTGAATCTACAAAAAGATATGCAGCCATGTTATGCTCATTTTTTTGAAAAAAAATGTTTATGTGTATCCAGACAGGAAAACAGAAACTTCTCCAAGTCTTTCAAATTAATCAGGGAATTGATTACACAGGAAATGGAAGAGAAAAAAAGTCAAACAGAGAATGATGAGGCAATCCAGAGATTAGCAACATTGGGAAGCAGCTACCATGCTGAAGACTCAAGAGACACAGGAGAAGGATGGCTTTAAGGAGATTGGATACTGGAGCCATGGGGGGAGGGCTTGAACCCTGGTGGGTGCTCCCCAGAGGGAACTATGGCCACAGAAGGATGGGCTGCCTTGTGTCTCTGCTGCCAGAGATGCCACAGGAAACTGAGAATGAGGGAATGAAATGTCCTGGCTTCCTCCTTCCTCCTGTCCATCAGTCTTCCATCAATGCTTCTCATTGGCCAAACTGAGCTAAAAGCCAAAGGGCAAAGGAATCTGGGAAATGTAGTTCTCTGAGATTTAAGGCACAACAGAAGAGTGGGAAAAGGATCTGAGAGCAGAGGGAAGAGTTAACAGGCATGGTATTTAGGTAAATCTCCCTTTGTTGGCTTGCATCCCAATTTGACAAGTCTTAAAGACTCTGCTGACTGCATGATTTGAAAAGAAGGGGAGCTGGCCTGGTGTTCACTCCTAGATTGACTGTGGTACCTTAGGATTGAGAGTCAAATGTGTCTGATTGGGATTGTACAGTGGCAAGCCCCTTCAAAAAGGGCCTCCAGGTGAATACCAGACATACCACACATTATAGGGATAATGTTTCAGTAGAACTAGGAATAGCAGACCTCCCTTCCTGGTGAGCCCACTTTTTTGACCACGCCCTCTTCCTTGCTGATGCCAAGATAATAGGCTTATGGCTTTAGGGAAGAATGAGCTCCACCAAGAACAGAATTCTATCTCTTTTTCTGAAAGCAAATGGCTGGTTAGAGA
Organism: Cephalopachus bancanus; assembly: GCA_027257055.1. Classification (NCBI taxonomy): domain Eukaryota; kingdom Metazoa; phylum Chordata; class Mammalia; order Primates; family Tarsiidae; genus Cephalopachus; species Cephalopachus bancanus. Next base: position 50,215 of record JAPVLO010000544.1, on the reverse strand, counting down.
CAAGGAAGAAAAGTTGGACAAAGCAGTAAAGCATCAGGGCCTGGCTTCCCAGTGGGCAAGGGAGACAGAATACCCTAAACATACTGAAGGGAGGAAGCCCGAAACAGAAAACTTTCACTCTGCTTCCTGTTGGGCCTCTGGAGGAGTCCACCTCACTGAAGGCCTACAACTTCATGGAGGAGTCACAGCAGAAGTTAATGGGAATGTCACATGTATAGTCAGAAAGGTGACTTCAGAGCCAGTCTAGTTTCTATGTGGTGTAGGAGGGATTGAGATGTTCTCAATTTCCCCAGTGTGAGCACAGATAGCAGTTGGATTGAAGGCAATAGCCAGATGTTGGGCCCCCATAAGGAGCAAGGTGACCCCAGAGCAAGGTCCCAAGGGAAAAGGGGGGAAGTGGTACAGGAGAAGACAGAGAGAGATGAAATATATAGCTGAGAACTATGAATATCTGTAGTGCCAATGAGAAAGGAGGTGCTATGCATCTGAATGTTTGTGTCCCCCCAAAATTCACCTAACTCCCAATGTGATAGTATTAGGAGGTGGGGCCTTTGGGAAGTGATTAGGTCATGAGCAGCCCTCATGAATGAGATTAATCACCTTATAAAAGAGGCCACAGAGAACTTCTTTGCTTCTTCTGCCTTGTGAAGACACAGCAAGATGGCTGTCTGGGAACCAGGAAATGAGACTGCACCCAACACTGAATCTGCTATGCCCTTGATCTTGGACTTTCCAGCCTCTAGAACTGTGAAAAATAACTTGTTATTATTTATAAGCTATCCAGTCTATGGTATTCTGTTATCACAGACTGAATGAACTAAGACAGGAGGTCAGGTCAGGAGAGCCAGGGCAAGGGACTCCACTCTCTACCCATGACAGGAAACCATACATGAATTTCACCCACCACCAACTTTAGCAGGAAATGTCAGTGCAAGATACCAGATGTCTCCTCACAGATCAGCATTTCTGGGGAACAGAACTCTTTCCTGGGAAGCACTTCAGCTACCAGATAATTAGTATTTTCAACCCAGGGTGTTGAAGCAAGACCAGTGAAATAAAAAAAGAAAAGAAAAAACCACTCTGACTCCACCCAAAAGATGAGCATGTGAATTTCTACCAGGATTCTAGATATCTAGTTATTAAATCTTGATCGGCATTGGAATGCTGGTGACTGGGAAAAGCACAGTTTGGTATCAGACAGACTTGCTTTGTTTCTGGCTCTATCAGTGTCTGGCTGTGGAATCTTTGACAATTCCTCAACTTCTCCCAGCACAGATTCATCTTCTGTGACATCTAGATGACCAACCCTACCTGCCAGAGCTGTTAGGAAAAGTAGAGTTAATGTATGCAGATCTCAATATAGTGCTGGTTGCAGAATGGGGCCCCAGTGATTGGTAGTTATTATTAGCAATAATAGTGATAAGAAATGTAGCCTGTGTGGTAGAGATTGGTAGGCTGTTCACCAGATGCATAACTTTTCTTCAGTTTGGTGAGATCCTGGGACTGAGTTTGGGCCAATGGAATGTGAGTGAAACTAAGGTATACCGACTCTAGACCTTGTTCAGAAAACCTCCCATGAACTCCTCCACATGCACTCTTCTCTTCTTTGTTGGCCACTTGCCCAGGATGAAGTAGAGGGTTCTGATGCCTTCAGGGATGGCAGAACCCCTAGATAGAAGGACCCTGGATCCCCAGGTCACTGCTTGTAGAGGGTTGCCTGACCAGGAACATTCACATTGGACTTCTCTGTGGTTAAGAAATGCATTTTATTTTGTTAAGGCTCTGAAATTTTGAGGTTGTTTGTTAAGACAGCTAACCTGATTAAGACAGTCTATCTCCTCACTCAGCTTCCCCCTCCTCTGCCTATCTTACAGTTATTATGAGGATAAATATGTAAATCCATGTGAGTGCTTTAAAAGCCTAAAAGCACTCTAAAAATGTAAAGCAGTGTTGAAGATGAAATCAATTTCTCCAGTCTCCAGAACAAACAGCATACTGGTAGGGACTGTTTGTGTCTTACCAAAATTCACATGTTGAAATCTAATGTGATGATATTAACAGGTAGGACCTTTGGGAGGTAATTAGGTCATGAGGGTGGAGCCCTTATAAATAAGATTAGTGCCCTATTTATAAGAATGAGGCGAGAGCGCTAGAAGGTGGCTATCTGTAGCCCAGAAGCAGGGCTTCCCCAGAAGATCATGTCAGCACCCAAATCTCAGAGCTCCAAAACTGTGAGAGATAAATTCCTGTTGTTTATAAGCCACCCAGTCTATGGTTCTTTGTTATAGCATCCTAAACTATGGGACATACTCATTATCATGCTCTTATTGGCAGTGCTTTGACATTATTCTGAATCCTGTGAGCACTTGTATGTAACTCCTTGGACCAGATTCCCCCTTGGAAGGAAGGAGAGCATATGGGGTGGGAGAGAAGGGTATCAGCTCCTTCCATGGCAGTCTAGAAGGGATCTCAGAGTCTTCCTTTCCTGGTCTTCTGGCCTGCATTCAGTCACTGGCATCCCCTCATGTTCTGGTATTGGAAGTAGCTGCCAATGGAGGCATTTCTGGAGACCCAGACCTGATCAGAGACAGACGCAGTTCTTGGGACCCTCAATTCCAGTGATTGGAAGTGTCTCACTTAACAGTTCCCATACTGCCCTGTCACTCATACCCCAGCCCTGTCTCCCACACCATGAATAGTGTATATGACAGCCAATTTACAACTGATGTAGATGGTGACCTAGGTGGTAATTTAAGGACACCTAGAAGGGTCCTCCAATATTCTCTTTCTAAAAGTACCTCCTGGCCGGGCCAGTGGCTCAGCCTGTAATCCCAGCACTTTGGAAGGCCGAGGCAAGTGGATTGCCTGAGGCCACATGTTCAAGACCAGCCCCGGCAACTTGGCGAGACCTTGTCTCTACAATAAATCAAAAAATTAGCTGGGCGTGGTAGTGTGTGCCTGTAGTTCCAGCTACTTGGAAGACTGAGGCAGAAGGATCACCAGAGCCCAGCAGGTCAATGCTGGGGTGGCTGTGAGTGTGCCACTGCACTCCAGCCTGGGCGACAGAGTGAAACTCCAACTCAAAAAAAAAAAGAAGTATCTCCCTTGGCTTATTGTGTTGAGGTCTGCTCTACTCATAAAAACACCTTTGCAAGGGGAGATGCTGAAACATTAATCTAGTGTAAGGCACTGACTCTGCAGAATGAAACAGTGGCTTAGACTTCCTCCCTTTATGACAAGTAGCTAGGAACAAGAGGTTTAGAAGATGCAGGAGCAGGAGAGTCATTTTAGAGCAAACATCACTGGCCTAGAAGGCAAGGACAGGTGGGAGACTACAATAAAGACACAGAAAATGAGGGAGAAAGTTTCCATGGAAGGAGACAGAAATAAAGGAGAGGGTAGTGGGAGGGAATGAAGCCAAACGAGACCTGCTGTCCCCAGGAGCAGCCTTAATGGCCTCAACCCACGACCAACTGCATCTTTAATAAAAAGAACAAACACCTAGTGCTCTATATGTGTCAGGCATTGATCTAAGGGTTTTGTGTCCTCAAAACAATATTTAAGAGAGTCAGTACTATTAGTATCCTGTCAAAGGACACTGTTGAGCACCACCACTTGCCCAAGGTTATATAGCTAATAGTGGTAGAGCTGGGATTTGAACCTACAAAGTCTGACTCTGGAGGCTGTGCTCTTAACCACTAAATTATATTCCTTCTCAAGTTAATAAATTGAATACAATAAACACTTTGATGGGAACTTTGTATGAAGCACTACGAAAGTTGGGAAGATGGATGAGAGATACTATCTTTACTCTTCCTCAAGGAATTTCTACTATAATGAAGACCAGCCAGACAGTACTGTGAGGGGCTTTGGAACAGCAATGCTGGGCAGTCAAGGTAGGCTGGTAGCGCCCATGAAATTGGTTCCCAGAAAAAGGAACTGCAGGCATCTGACTGAGCTTAGGGACAAGACTCCTGTCCTAGATGAGCAAAAATAAGGAAGACCCAAAGCCTTGTGAGGATGAGGGTGTAGACCTGAGAATAAGATGAGTTATTAATATTGGAATTCAGAACAAAACTAAAGCTGTAGCACACTGGATAAGTTAGAAATGATATTTTAGCTGCATCTAAGAGCAAACCTAACATTGACTTTATTTTATTTTCTCTTACCCTCTCTGCCACCCCAAACCCCTACAGCTGGCCCCGCCAAGCTTCCCATCTGCACATTCAGCACAGTCCCAAGTCCTAGAACAATCTATCAAGGCAGGAAATTTCCAATCACCCCTGAATTCTATCCCCCAATCTGATGTGTCTTGATCTGAAGCCAATTCCCCACACTCTTTAGGCTGACCAGGAAGCAGGGAATCTCTTGGTACTGACCTCTAGGCTTTGGAGTAGAGTGGTAGCTTCTCTCTCCTCCCCTACAGTTCATATTCATGAGTTCCCAAATCCCGGTCCCAGTTAGTATAATTATGTGGGGCAAACACTCTGTTGCCTGCCTAACACCCATCCCCCGTCCTTCCTTGCTAACAGGAATTCAATTTTGTTTGAGAGCAATATGTTACCTGCAGGTATTGGATCATTATTTGTCTAAGCCAATTATGACAATTTTCTTCTCCATCTTCCCAACCTCCAGGGATTCTAGAGCTGTCACATGACCCAATTCATTTTGGCCAATAAGAAATAAGAGGAAGATTGTGTATGTGGGAGGAGGGGTTGTATACTGGAAAAGTTTTTCTTCCTGATATTGGAAATAAACAAGGTTTCGTGGCCTTTCTCCTACCTTCTCCTTGTCTGAATTTAGACTTGATGTCTTCAGTTTTTCCTCCAAGTTCATAGCTTCAGCGCTAGGTATTTAGACTTGAACAAAACTGAGCCATCATGTTTTCTCTCAACCTGCTCCTTCCAAAAGTTGATAGTCCCATGATTTTACCAACATATATCTGTCACCTTGGCAAAGTCAAAAGCCATTCTCCATTGCCCCACACCAATCACCAAGTCTTATCCATCTGACCTCTAGACTATCTCTTGAATCACCACTGTCACCACTGTCACTTCCTTAGTTCAGACATTCATCCCGCCTTACCCTGATTGCTGCAACAGTCTTGATTGCTGCAACTGCTATTTGCCTCCCCTCTGAACTTTTCAATCAGTCCTCCAAAAATGAACTTGAATTTTATTTCTAAAATGCAAATCTGATCAGGTCATTTCTCTGCATAAAATCTTTCAGTTGTACCCCAGACTTTACCTCAGACCCCTTAAGATCTGACTTTTAACAGATCCTTTGTGGTTCCTAAACTACTTACTTCTCCTACCATCTTCAAAGGGGATCGCCTACCATCCAAGTGTCTCAAATACAGTGTTCCCTTGGAATCATCTCTGCTGTCTCTCATGCTATTCTCTTTGACTGAATGTGTCCTTCAGATTCCATTTTGATAAATCCCATTTGACTTTCAAAACCCCGGTCAATTTTTCACTTCTTCCTTTCTCAAGAAGCCCTCCTCTTTTGCTACTTTTGATATCCTCTTTTCTGCTCCTACATCTCCAGTATCACCTTACACACAGATCGGTAATTTCCAGCTATTTTTTTTTTAGGGCTAATGCTCATTTAGATTTACCCACATGTTTACCAAGTTCATCACTCATCATTGCTTTTCACCTCCTACAGCTTCCTTCTGAGTTTAATTTCTGGGTTCCATTTCTGATGTCAATTCTCTAGCAATTCTTTCAGTTAAGACCATAAGTGGGCTGAGTGCAGTGGCTCAGCCTGTAATATCAGCACTTTGGGAGGCCAAGGCGAGAGGATTGCCTGAGCCTGGGAGTTCAAGACCAGCCTGGGCAACTTGGTGAGATATCATCTCTACAATAAATCACAAAAACTAGCCGGGCATGGTGGCGTGTGTCTGTAGTTCCAGCTACTTAGAAGGCCGAGGAGGAAGGATTGCCTGAGCCCTGCAGGCCGAGGCTGTGGTGGCCATGAGTGTGCGACGGCACTTCAGCCTGGGCAACGAGAGTGAGACGCCAACTAAAAAAAAAAAGAAAAAAAGAAAAAAAGATCATAAGTGTACATTCTTTCAGACTTTGTTTTAAAATGTCTACATTTATTTCAACCTCACTTTCTTTTTACTTTTTGTTATGAGGAATTTCAAATATACAGAAAAGTAGGAAAAATATATAGCAAACATGCATAGTCTCTATCTGGATTTAACAATTGTTAACATGCCATATTGCTTCATCTATTACAGGTACTCTCACGTTTTGCCCTGTGCAGAATATTTTTATTTTGCCTCTATCACTTTCTCCATCCTGCTCTTTTCTTGAGAAACTGACCTCTCTGGACTGTATTCCCACACACGCCTTCTGGCTCTTGGTTGAATTTGGCCAATAGGAGGTTAAGATAGATAGAAGGTGGATCAAGAGATGCAGTGGCTGTGTTTCCCCATTGGCATCCACAGCTTCTGTCAGGAGATCTTCTATAGCTACAGCCATGGCTCTTTCTTCAGGTCCCATAACTACTTCCTTCTCTGTCTCTTAAGACCCATGATTGGAATCCCCTACAGCTCTGGATTGCTTTAATGTATTTTGCTGGTTTTCCTGCCTCCTGACAACATTCTGTAAATAGTTCCTGTATTAAACCTTACTATAGTATCCCACTTGATCTTGACTGACACATACTCCCAAGTATTTCAATATACATCTCTTTTAAAAACCAAAAAACATCTCAGACAACATAATACCATTATCATACAAACTAAACAAAATTAAGTGTAGTTCTCAATTACCATCTAACATCCGGTCTGTATTCAATTTTCTCCAATTGTTCCCAAATGTCTTTTACAGCTGATTTGTTCAAATCAGAACTCAAACCAAGGATCACATATCATATTTAGTTGTTATGTCTCTTAAATCTCTTTTATCCAGAAGAGCCCCCCACCCTGTTCCTTTCTTTTTAAGTTAGACATTTTTGATAGAATGCTTCATAACTGACACTGCTTATTTCATATTGTATCATATCAGAACACACAGGTGGACTCACTTTTGTAATGCTAAGTTTGATCACTGTCTTCCTCACTTAGGTGATAGTTTAGGTGGGTATAGAATTCTGAATAGACAGCTCTTTTTCCCTCTGCTCTTTAGCCATTATTTCTCCTGACCTCTACTGATGCTGCTATGAAATCTTCTGCTATTATTTAATTGTTGCTTCTTATAAATGATTTTCTATTTCTTTTGGGTTGTTTTTGAAATTCTTCTCTTTGTCTTTGTTGTTTGCTATGATGTACCTAATCCTAGATTAATTTTAATTTACCCACAGGACTCACTTCTTTTGAATCTTAGGAGTCATTTTTAAAGTTCTCTGCCACACCCTTACATTCACTATTTTGTACTCTGGGAGCCTTTATTAGATATGCAGTGGACCTTCTCATTGTATTCTCCATGTTGACTAACTCCTTTTTTATGTTTCCCATAACTTCATCTCACTACACATCATAGGTGCTTTCTTCAGCTTTATCTTTTAGGTTCACAAACCCTTTCCTGGCTCTGTCTCTTATTCTGTTCAACTCATTTATTGGATTTCTAATTTCAGTAAATCTTTTTATTTCCAGAAATTCTATCTGTTTTTTTTTAAATGTTTTGTTTTTTGCATAATGTCACATTCTTTATGACTTACTCTTCTTTGATTGGTCTAATTATCTTAAATTTATTTACTTTATAGTCTGATTTAATTGTTCTATTAACTCAAGCTCTTAGGGTGCTTATTTTTTGTAGGTTTGTTTATCTGCTGACTGTCTCATGGTAAATCATATCCTCATATGGTTTGTAATTTTTTTATTGTGAAGTCATCTTGAGCAGGCTTTTTAAGGTGATTGGATGGGAATCGTTTTCATTCTGGAATGTGGCAGTATTGTAACAAAGGAGTTTTGCCTTTGCTTTTTAGGGCCAACTTTTATGTAATTTTAGGCTTGGGGATCTCCTATATCATATATGTAGTGTCAATTCAGACTCCACTTGGCTTTGAATTCCTGTACAGAGCTTTTTACTGATTACCAAGAGCTCTGATAAAAGAAGAGAGGATACTTGCTACTATCCTGGAATGATGGCAAAGTTGCCTGTTACCTTTTTCTCACTCTTACAAAGTATCAGCTTTATGCAAATATCTCAGTTTTAGCACTCTTATTTTACGAGAGCCCAGGACCATGTTTTCTGACTCCACATCCATGCTCAAACTCTGACCCCTAGCTCTTAAGGCAGACTCCCTGTGTGCTACAGCATCAATTCATGAGTTTATTATTCAGACAATTTTTAAATTTGATCCTGGCACCTCGGGAGTTGTGTTTCTTTCATTTCCAGCCTGTACTAATTTTTGTAATATTGTAGTATTATAGTCTCCCAAACTTTCTAGGTGTTACTGTTATTGTGCATCTAATTTATTCTCTCCCTGTCCAGGCCATAAGCACTTTGAGGGCATCATCTATGACAGATTCAACTCCATATTACCCAAATCTAACAAAGTTCTGGCAGAAAATGAGTGCTCAGTAAATATTGCTTTAATGTCGGAATGAATAAATTCAATTGTAATTGTGAAGTCTAATGTTTTCCTAGGCATGAATTTACAATTAGTGTTTCCCTTTGTGAAAATTTGTCATGAATCCCTTTTGACCCATTGTATTGTGGAGTTTAGATGTTGACTTTATATGTTTGCATCTGTTCTTTCTATGTTTTAGGAGAAAACATTTTTTCTATATTTTAGAAGAAAATACATTTATTGTGTATATTCTCTTGCCTTCTTCTTTAAGATGCTTTCTTATTATTTATCAGTAACCACAATATAGCAGTTAATTCTGTTTAGTCATAAAAGTAAATAATAATAAAAGGTTCTTTTGTCTGTAAGGAAAAGAAACCCATTTGAGCTAACTCCAGTAGGAAGGGAGTTTATTTGTAAATGCACAACACTCACAAAATCTGAAGAGTAGGACCTAGAGACCAGCAAATCTGCTGTAAATTGGAATCAGGAATGAAAATTCAGGAATTGAGGGGCTCACACTATCTCTCAGGGGCTACATGGCATGTTTTACTCAGGACTCTCTCTATGAGCCTCCTTCATTGTCCCTATCCCTTCAAAGAGATTCCTTCACTTACTCACCACGGGTAACCTTTTAGAGCCACCCCAACCCCAAATAAGCCCTTGGAAGTTTCAATACAAACTACAAGACTGCTCCTTTTGCTTCACATTTTCTAGAGAGGGAATCTGATTGGGTCAGCGCAGCTTATGAAAGACCTACCCACCCTGCCCTACCACCTTAAGTCAGGTACCCACCTTTGGTTCAATCAACACTGGAGTGGGAAGTAAGTGGTATTTCCTGGCCTTCTGCCTATTCAGGCATAGAGGAGACCATCTAGTGGCCCTGCCCATAATATTTATGTTGCCTAAAACAAATTGGGGTAGGCACATAGGAGCTGGAGGGGCTCAACATGGATTTACAGAATAAATGAATGATTGAATGAATGAAGGTGCGTATGAGAGAAAACAGAAATGATGCAGGTGATTCAGCAGGAAGCCCTAAAGGAGAATCATAGCCCTGTTCCCAGAAGCATCAACGAGGCATGACTTCATCTGAATTAAGACATCAACTTAACCTCATCCACTCCTGGGACCCTAAACACTCCCAAAACTTCCAAGCACCTGTTCCTGTAAAAGCTAGAATGAGACATAAGCCATAGAATGAGAGACTATTTAACAGAAGATAGTACCCTAGAGGCTATTATGGGACTTATTTCCTTTTGCTTCATATCTTTGTTATTTGTGTAAATTTCTGTCTCCCCCAATAAATGTTAGACTTCTTGAACACCAGAAATGTGTCTCACACGACATCTATGTCTCTAAAGCACCAAAGACCTTGTCTTGCTCATATTTTTGCCTGGTTTCAAATCCTAGTCTAGTTGTGTAACTTTAGCCAGGTTATTTAACCACTCTGTACCCCAGTTTCCTCAAATGTAGATATTGGCTAATAATAGTACTTACTCCATAAAGTTGTCATGAAAATTAAATAGCTAATACATGGCAAATAATTTAGAACAGTTCCTGGCACATAGTAAGCTTTTAAGAAATGTCAGCCATTATTAATAGGTGTTGTTTTCAGACCAAGTTGACTTTTTAAAGGCTCCTGAGACATCTATTGACTGATCTCTGCATTGGCTTTACTGTTTATCTACCCCATCTGGGACAGCAGTGACTGCACAACCTTATGGATCCTTCTGGCATCACTGTTGAGGACAAAAGGTGTGTCCAGTCAAAATCGAGTTCCAGACAACGTGACTGCCACTGAGTCTCGACCCTATCACACTGCCCAAGGACCCAGGGCCTTCCTCGCTTAAAGGAGCACCTTCATGCTGCCTGGAAGCTGTGCAACCCCCTCTACACAGGCGCATATGCATACACACACACACACACACACACACACACACACACACACACACAACCTGGGACACACTGCCTGCTGCCTGCCCTTGCTCTTGTCACTCCTGCTGAGTCCTGGTTCCCCAGGGCCTCTTTTGCCCTGTTCCCTGCCACCCCTCCACCCCCCATTAATAATCTTCCATCTCTTGGTTCTCCTCTCTCTCTGCCTTCCCAGGTGACAAATAACTCCCCTGGTGGAACTTGCACATGAATAAGAAAGAGGAGAGGACTTTTCCTCCCCCTGCTAAGTTATATGCGTGCATTTTTACAAGAGCTATGGGAAGATGTCCTGCCTTTATCTTATTCAGAGGAGTGAATCCAATGATGCACATCTATCTTAGTTTGGTTCTGCTGGGAGCAGAACCTGAGATTTGGACTTTTGTACAGGGCATCGATTTGAGAGGTGATCCCAGGAATCCAGAGAAAGGGAGCATGAAGGAGACAAGAAAGGGGAAAGAGCTGACATAAGTGTATTTTAGGGTTGCTGCCACAGGCAAGCAGGGTTTGACCCTGCTAGGACAACCTGAGAAGTATATAGGATGCTTCTGGACTCATTCATCTGAGAGGAGGGAGGCAGGAGTATTTATCCCTAGCTCCTGTCCCGCATTGGGTGAAGATATCCCCTGTGGGTGTTGACCTTGCACTTCTGGATTGGACTTGTGCACTGGCAAAGGGTGTACTGCAGCCTCAGAGAGGCCCTGAGGCAGAAAGAGGAACAACAAAAGGCTGTACCTGAAGTGGGTTGCTGCCAGCTGGGAGTGAGTCGGAGCTCGCAGGAAACCGACTGCCACTAACTGAGGCTAGCCAGAGGATGCGACTCTGTGCACCAGTGTGTCTGATACCAACCACATTTGCAGGCCAGGTGGCAGGTGTGTGAGCACAGGCATCAGAGAGGCAGTGGGTAGGGCCGATTCTCTCCATATAAAAGGCACCTGGCTGAGAATAGCAAGGAGGGTAGAAATTACTCCTACACCACCACTTCCTTCTCCATGCTGCCTGCTCTTTCTCAGAGAACAACACAGGCACCAGACCAAATCAGACACGGCTCCAACCTGCCTGGAGTCCTGCCGCCTGGCTAAGCATGGCAGCACTAATTCATGACGGCTCCTTCTACTGAGTTGCGGAGTTTGGATTCTGAGCCGACACTGTACCGCCAGCATCCCCGATTCCAGGGTTGCTACGCCTTTGTGTCCATTTTCATCCAAACCATCTCACAGTCTGGTCAGAGGAGCAGCAGAGGGGCCCCAAAGGGCTTCATCTGGACTGGTCATCACTTACTTCCCTTCCTTGGGGGACCAGAGAAACTTCAGACTAGACCACCAAGGTTCAAACAGGAGCTCCCTGATTTCCGAGTGCAATGGAAGGTCCTGTTTTATCGGTCTGAGAGACCTCAAGCTGGGTGACTGGAAACTGACATGCCTTCTATTTATTTATGAAATTTGTAACTGTGGAAATTAGCCTTAGAAGTTGTAGACCCATTACTATTAGCTTTATCGTCCTCCTAAGACATACCCCGAGGCATCCTCCAGATTGAATCCTATTGTGCTTGGCAATAAACCCATAATTGATAATGCCACGGAGCTTTAATATGGATGGAGAAATGAAATCTAGAAAGTAAATACATTCAGAATTTTGCTAGCAGGCTGAATTTAAAACTGATTTTCTGAACCTACCAGGATTATTCTTCCTCAATAATGATTTAATTTGAGTGAGCCACCCTGAGAGGTCTTGGGGGTGTGGGGAGGGAGAACAAGTGTAGCCTGGTTTCTCACAGGGGCCCCTTAAAGAACTTTATCCTGCATTTTGCACCTGTAAGTTTGTGAAGATAAAATTAAACTCTGAAATTATACATGATGGGCCAGTAAATAACAGTGTCCTGATGCAATCACCTGTCACTAACGCTGTCAACAGAGGGACGCTGATTCGGTTCGCTTATACAAGGCAAGCAATTATGCTGTGTTCCTACATGAGCTGGGCAGCAGCAGCAGGGAGGGACAGGTCAGAGGAACGGAGGCTGTCTTCATAACTCCTGGCCCAGAAAGAGCCACTTTGGCTGCAGGTGTTGGAAAGAACCTCTGTAGGTGGTCCCTCCACTGCCTCTTACGAGAACAGAGCCCTGGTGGACCCCTGAGGAAATCCATTTCACTGGTCTCCTAATAGACTTGCAGGGATATAGGGGGAGGGGGCGAATCCAGATTGCCACCTTCTCTCTGTCACATTCCATCACAGAAAGTGTTCTGGCTCAAGTCCCAGCATTATCACTTGCTAATCACATGGCCTTGGAACAATTGTGTGACCTCTCTGGACCTCAGTTTCTTGATTTGTAAAAGCAGGATGTGAAAAGTTTCAGTTGCCCAGGAAGCCGACTTTGTGATGGAGAAGATGGGCATGCAGGCAGGTTATAAGGCCGTGCTCTCAGGAGCAATACTCATGGAAGGGGAGGGAAGGAGGTAGCATGGGCCGAGGGAGAAATCCAGATGTGGAAGAATCTCAACGAAGGCTTCAGTAGACCTCCCTCTTGGGAGTCTCTGCATTGGGATGGTCCAGAGTTGGTGTGCATGGTCAGGCCTTTGTAACCTTGTATTGATCAGTCATTGCAGGAGCATTGCTGATTCTGCCGAGCTGAGGTATTCCTGAAGAGACTGATAGTTAGGGCCATCTGCAGGCAGCCCTCCCAGCAAGAGGGTAGGGAGAGGGGCGGAGAAATTCTTGCTTCTAAAAAAAAGGGGGGCTCTACAGTTTTCACTGCAGACAATAAATTTTTAAAAAACATACTTCACAAGCTTAGGTGGCTTAATATGCATTCAGTGCTTAGAGCGGTGCCTGGAACCAAGTAGGTGCTATGGAAGTGTTCACTATTTTATGATGAAGCACTCGGCCCTCTTCCATTTGAAGGACCCATGCAATTGACTGTAACAATGTGTGCAATTTTATGTGGAGTGTGTGTAAGAGTGCAAGAGGAAGCATCAAGGAGTGGGTGGTTTTTGTTCTGGGTTCAGCCGGACTACATTTAGTCTCAACGTTCATTGTGTGGAGGAGGGGACACTAGACAGAGACCACATGCTTCCTTTCTCGACCAGTTCTGGGTAAAACAGCAAAACAGGCAAAGGAGGTGTATGTATTTGCTTGGACTGATATAAGGGGCTTAAACAACAGAAATGTATTTTCTTATAGTTCTGGATGCTGGAAGTCCAAGATCAAGGTGTTGTCACGGTTGGCTCCTTCTAAATCCTGCATGTGCAACCCTGGTGTCTCTCTGAGTTCAAATTTCCTCTTCTTATAAGGACACCAGCCCTATTGGATTAGGAAATCACCTTAATGGCCTCATTTTTATGGAATCCTTTTGTTCAAGGCCCTGTTTCCAAATACAGTCACATTCTGAGGTATGGGACTTGGGGCTTCAATATATGAACTGGTGGGAGCACAATCATCCTCCTATTTCCTCATATTGGGCCTTCTCACCCCCTCCAGCTGCACCTCCTTACCTCGTTTCACTCCTCTCATCCACCCCTCCAATCTCACCCACCCCACCAACAATGCTCATCTGGCCATGCTATAATCCAGCTAGCTCCCTTTGTCCTTTTTATCAAAGCTTACCTGTTTGTCATCCCATTTCCTCAGAGCTATGCTGGGTGACTGCTTTGTTTGTGGCTGAAAACCAATGTATGTTAAAGTATAAGTAGCTGAGTAAACTCCTCAAGGTTTTAATTGCATTTTGACAGTGAAGAGACTTCTTGGGGTGGCCATTTCATGGGGTGTTGGTGACTTTTGTAGGCTGGAGGATGGTGAGACATTTTGGACCTGGTGAAGGTTTGGATTTACTGGCTAACTCACACTGAGTTTTTTTTTTGTCTAGCCCAGGGCTTCACAGATTTAGGGATGCACAGGAATCCCGAGGGGTTCTTGTTAAACTGCAGATTCTGATTCAGGAGGTCTGGGTAGAGCCTGACATTCTGCATCTCTCACCAGCTTCAAACTGATGCTGCTGGGCCAGGTGCCACACCTTGAGGAGCAGTGACCTAGACCACATGTTTGTTATTCAAGATGTCCCCTGTAATTCAACCCTCAAGAACTTGCCTTTGTGTCATGGGGTTCCTTCTCATAATGCTACAGGAGATTTCTGTAAGAAGGGACCTCAGAGACCACCCTTGCTATGGATCCCAGTCCAGATTCTTCTCCTTCAGTGCAAGCTGGACGAGGAGGAAGGGTGAATTGGAGAGAGGGGAGAAAAGGCACAGGAGAAAGGACAAGGTCTCTCAGCTGAAAAGGTTATGGAAAATATTTCATGAAAGATTCAACCAGTATTTCAAAGGAAGGGGACCATAGAGGCTTCTACAAACCACGTGGACCAAAAGCAGGTGTGGACCCTGGGGAGTCATGAATCTGTAAGCTGCAGTGGCAAATCTGGAATTGGGGCGGAAAAGGGGGTGGGGGAGAGCAGGCCAGCAATTATCTGAAATAGGTGGGTGGTCTGGGCAATGTGGGTGGGCCAGCTGCATTTCAAGACCATGAGGAGATAGACATTCTGCCTATAGTCATCATACTTGAAAAGATTTTGCAACCAAGCTACCGCTATTACTTAATAATTCACTGACTTTTCACTTTTTTAAATTTTAGAACCATGGGGCATATGTGAAGATTTGTTACATGGGTATATTTCATGAAAACAAGGTTTGGGCTTCTTTTGAGCCACCCCCCAGTGGTGAGCATGGTACCCAATGGGTGATTGTGTGCCCCTTCTCCACCTTCCCTCCTTTAGCAGTGCCCAATGTCTGTTGTTCCCAACCTTGTGTCTGTGTGTGCCCAGAGTTAGTAACCACTTATGAGTAAGGACTTGCGATAATCAGATTTTTGTTTCTGTGATAATTCACTTAGAATAGTGGTCTCCAGCTGCATCCATGTTGCTGAAAAGGACAGGATTTCATTCATTTTTATGGCTGCATAGTATTCCACAGTGTATATATACCACATTTTCTTTATCTAGTCCACTGTTGATGGGCACCTAGGTTGGTTCCCTGTTTTTGCTATTGTGGATAGTGTAGCAATAAACATATGAGTGCAGGTGTCTTTTTGGTAGAACAATTTATGTTCCTTTGGGGATATTCCCAGTAGTGGGATTTCTGGGCCGAATGGTAACTCTATCTTTAGTTCTCTGAGAAATCTCCAAGCTGCTTTCCACAGAGGTTGATCTAGCTTACATCCCATCCAAACAGTATATGAGCTTTTTCTTTTCTCTACAGTCTCACCAATATCAGTTGTTTTTGACTTTTTAGTAATGGCCATCCTGACCAGTGTGAGATAGTATCTCATTGTAGTTTTGATTTACATTTCTCTGATGATTAGTGATACTGAGCATTTTTTCATGTTTGTTGGCTGCTTGTACATCTTCCTTTGAGAAAGTGCCTGTTCATGTCATTTGCCCACTTTTTAATGGAGTTATTTGGGTTTTTTTCCTGTTGATTCATTTGGGTTTCTTATAGTTAATGGATGTTAGGCCTTTGTTGTATACATAGCTTGCAAATATTTTCTCCCATTCTGCACTTCCAAATTTTTTAAGTAAAAAAAACTATAAAATTATAAAGCAGGGCTTCTGATCATCCCAATCTGAAGTCTGCCCATGTTTCTTCCAGAGAAGATGCAATTCTAGTCCAAAGCAAAGGTATTTGACTTGTTAGTTGCTTGGTGGACTTTTCAAAGACAAACACATGGTTTTCCCATCTGGATTTTGGAGATACTGATAATAGTTGGCATCTTTTCGTTACTTACCTCCTTAGTATCCTGGGTCAGGAGATGTCAAACTGGCAGAATTGACTTAGCCTAAGACCCATTTTACAGATGACAAAGATTGTGCTCAGAGAAGGTAAGGAAGGACCCTCCGCCCCCACTGAAAAAGGGAGGGCAAAGCAGTGGTGGGCTGGACAGGACCAGCGTCAGGTTAGGTTCCTCCTCTGAACCAAATAAGGGCCAATTTTTTACACTTAAGTTTCTAGGTGTAAGGAAGGTGATTATGTGGGAAGAATTTTCTATTCAGTAAATCTTGATTAAGCCTCTACTTTGAGCAAGGCAAGAACTGGGGTAGACTCTGGAAAATAGAGATGACCAGCACAGGTCTTTGCCCTAACAGCCCCAAGTGCAAGAGTTATGTTGGCAAGATGGAGCTTGAGTTGGCATTAAGCCCATCCTCAACCACATAACTTTGGGGCACATAACTCTTTGATGAGGCCTTTTTCTTTCTTCTGAGACTTTCTTGATATCAACCCAAAATTCCACTCTCCATCTATGCATTTTCCCTCCTACCACCCACCTTTCATCTTACATGTCTTATAATCACTCCCATATCCAATCCCCCTCACCACCCACCTGCTTACTGGTCTACCCACTTGTCATTTCCATCCTTCCATGCCGTATCCTTACATCCACTGACCAATCATCTAATCACATGTCCACTATTTGACCATTAGCCATCACCCATTCATTCCTCCTGTCCACCATCCCACCTGTCATTCACTCACCAACCCACCCATCTCCCAGCTGTCTATCCTATCCACCGCCTACCCACTCATGTATTCTTCCACCCACACACCACACTCCCAGAATCCATTCATCCATTTACATATCTATTTGATTATTTTTTCATTCAACGCTCACTGAGAGATACAGTAGTAAGTCCTGATCTATATACTCTGGACATTCACAGTGTAGCATATAAAAATAGTAGTACTTGATAAACACTTTACTAGGAAAATAGAGCAGGAAGAATGAATGATGAACTTACTAGTAGCATCAGAGAAGAATTCCCAGATGTGAGAGCATTGGAGCTGGGCCTAGAAGACACTTTAGATTTCGCCAGTTATTCCTCTCAGAGGAAATATCCTGAACAAAGGTTTGCAAGTGTGAAAGAACACTCTGAAATTTGTGGAGTGGTAGTGAATAGCTGGTACTTAAGGCGGTGGAAATGGGGGAAAGGCAGGTAGGAGATGAGGTTGGATAGGTTATCTGGAAACAGTCTTGAGAAAGATTTTGTATCCCATGTTATAGAGGTTGAACTTCATTCCAAAAAGCCAGAGTCATCAAAGTACTATGACTAGGATTTGTGCTTCAGAATAATCTCTGGTGACAGTCATTAAACCGAGACAGAGGAAAGAGACAAGAGGCAGAAAAACCACTTAGAAGGTGATTGCATTATTCTAGATAAAAGATGACAAGAGTCTAGCTGTGGGAGTGGAGTGGAGATGACAAAATTTGAAAACAATGTCAGGTGGTTGAGTCATTTACATTAGTGGAATTGAAGCTTCTACCAGGGGCCACAAAGTTGATCATGAGTTTACTTGATGAGATAAAGACCTGAGCAGGAGGAACCAGATGGTGCAACCAAAGAAAGAGGAAGAGAGAAGCAATGAGCTGGATCTTGCCTGAGCAACACCCAGGTGAGTCTGGAATACTGTATGCAAGTGGATAGTCAGTCCGGAGCTCAGAAGAGGTTCTCTTCCAGTGGTGGCGTGATTGTGGGTGTCAGAAATGTATAGAGACAGCTGGGCTCGGTGGCTCAGCCTATAATCCCGCGCCTTGGGAGGCTGAGGTGAGTGGATTGCCTGAGCCCGCGGGTTCGAGACCCAACTGGGCAACTTAGCGAGACCTCATCTCTACAATAAATCAAAAACTCAGCCGGGCATGGTAGTGCGTGCCTGTAATTCCGGCTACTTGGAAGGCTGAGGCGGAAGGCTCGCCGGAGCCCAGCAGGCCGAGGCTGCGGTGGCCGGGAGCGGCCACTGCACTCCAGTCTGGGCGACAGAGTGAGACTCCAACTCAAAAAAAAAAAAGAAATGTATAGAGACAACAGAAGGACAAAATATAGTGCTGGGTAGTATGAGTCCTTAGGGTGGTATCATATAATGCTTATCAATGGGAAACAAGGAACTTGAGTACCAGATGCCAAGTGGGAAGAGATTCTTTTCACAAATATTAACATATTTTGTGTGCCTTTTTTGCTATTATTTCTATTTTGAAATAATTGTAGATTTGCTGAAAAGTGGCACAAATAGTACAGAATTGTTATATACCCTTCACTTAGCTTTTCATAATTTTAATGACTTACATAACCATAATATATTTATCAAAACCAGAAAATTGACATCAGTTCTATACTATTAACTAAACTACTAGTTTTGTGCATGTTCACCAGTTTATCCACTGATGTTCTTTTTTTCTTTTTCAGGATCCAATCTATGATTCCATGTGTTACATTTAGTTGTGTCTTTTTAGTCTCTTCTAGTCATTAAAAAGAGGAATTTGGCTGGGCACGGTGGCTCAAGCCTGTAATCCCAGCACTTTGGGAGGCCAAGGCAAGACGATTGCCTGAGCTCAGGGTTTCAAGACCAGCCTGGGCAACTTGGTGAGACCTTGTCTCTACAATAAATAAAATAATGAGCTGGGTGTGGTAGCACACACCTGTAGTTCTACCTACTTGGAAGGTTGAGGTGGAAGGATTGCCTGAGCCCAGCAGGTACAGGCTGTGGTGGCCATGAGCATGCTACTACACTCCAGCCTGGGCAACAGAGTAAGACTGCAACTCAAAAAAAAAAAGAAGAAGAAGAAAAGAGGAATTTGAGGAGAAAGGAACGGCCCAAGTCAAATGCTGAAGATAATAAGTTTGATGGGTTAAGTATATAAAGATAAAGTATTATAGAGTCTGATGGGATAAGTATTTTAAAGATGTAAGACTATCTCCAACAATGTGACTTGTATCAAAGAGGGAGGAAACAAAGGTTGACTCGCTATTCCGGAGGCTGGGAAGTCCAAGAATGTGGCATCTGGATATAAGTTTTATAAAGATATTGGTCTTGGTAATTGTTGGGGTCTGTTCTGGTTACTATGGCTGCATGACAAATTAGCCCAAAGCTTAGTGCCTAAAAACATTAACGATCATTTCATTTATCTCTCACTGTTTCAAACATGGCACAGAAGAGATAGATTGTCTCTGTTCCACAATGTCACCAACAAAACTCAAAGTCTGGGTGTAGGAATCATCTGGAAACATCTTCACCCATATGTCTGGTAGTTGATGCAGGCTGTTGTCTGGGACCTTAGCTGAGCTATCAGCCAGATCATCAACATATGGCCTCTCTATGTGGCTGCTAGTCTTCCTCACAGTATGGTGGCTAGATTCTAAGGTGAGCACCTCAAGAGGTAGAAGATGTATTTTCTTTTTTTTAATTAATTTATTTTTTTTTTGAGTTGGAGTCTCACTCTGTTGCCCAGACTGGAGTGCAGTGGCCGCTCCCGGCCACCGCAGCCTCGACCTACTGGGCTCCAGCGATCCTTCCGCCTCAGCCTTCCAAGTAGCCGGAATTACAGGCATGCGCTACCACACCCGGCTGATTTTTTAATTTATTGTAGAGATGAGGTCTCACTGCCCAGGCGGGTCTCGAACCCGCAGGCTCAGGCAATCCACCCACCTCAGCCTCCCAAAGGCGCGGGATTACAGGCTGAGCTACCGAGCCCGGCTTAGAAGCTGTATTTTCTTTTATGACCTAGCCTCAGAAGTCACACTTCACTTCCAGCACTATAACAGGCCTGCCCAGATTCAAGGGGAAGGATTTATCCCATATCTTAATGAAAGAACTATCAATGTCATATTATAAGATGAGCATATGAGATAGGAGAGCTTGTTGTGGCCATCTTGGAAAATACAGTCTGCCACAAGATCTTCACATTTCAGGGATGTGGTGGAAGAAGTCAGGCTGACAGGAGCATGGATGGAGTAAATAACAATAAGGAGGTAGAAAGAGCATATTGAGTATTTTTGTAGGTAATTTCATATTACAAGGACACAGAACACTTAGACGAGGAAGTGTAGAAAGCGAGTGTTTATTTCAGGAAAAGAGATACCCTGAATGTGTAGCGAGGGATAGATTGAGAAGATTAAAGAAAATAAATAATTGGTGGAACAAGTTCCCCGAGAAAACCAAGAGGGAGAGCATCATGCAGTTCTAAAACAATGGGTCCTGGAGACAGATGGCCTGGGCTCTAGTCCCCACTTTGCCAGTCACCACTGGATGGCCTTGAGCAAGTTACTTCTTCTCTTTGCAACTCAGCTTTCCCACCATTTTTTTGAGTTAGGCTCTCACTCTGTCATTCAGGCTAGAGTGCAGTGGCAGGATCATGGCTCACTACAGCCTCAACCTCCTGGGCTCAGGTGATCCTTCTGCCTCAACCTCCCATGTGGCTGGGACCACAGGCACTTGCCACCATATCCTGCTAAATTTTTTTTTTGTAGAGACAAGGTCTTGCTATGCTGCCCAGGCTGGTCTTGAACTCCTGGGATCAAGCAGTCCTCCCACTTCAGTCTCTCAAAGTGCTGGGATTGCAGACATGAGCCAGTGCACCTGACCAAAACTTTTTGTAGAGATGAGGCCTCACTATGTTTCCCAGGCTGATCTTGAACTGGGCTCAAGCAATCTTCCCTCCTCTACCTCTCAAAGTGCTGGGATTGCAGGCATGAGCCACTGTGCCCAGCCCCCACCTTTAAAATGAAGAAAATAATGGAGCAAACCTTTTAAAGTTGTTCTCAGTATTAAAGAAAATAAAATAATGGAAGTGTGGCTGGTACAGAGTGAATTGCTCACGGCACGTTAGCTACACATAGCAAAGAATCAGGACGAGAAGGTGCTATTCTGAACAAGGAAAAGGAGTTATTCTTTCAAGGAAAGGGGATGCTTTTCTTCAGAGAAGAATGGAAAACAGGAAAAAGTAAAGTTTGAAGGCAGTGGAGATGGAATCTGGAGAATTTACACCTCAACTTGCCTGTGTTTTGTCTTTGAATTAAGAAATTAGGGCACCTAACAAGAATAAGGGAGCTGTAGGTGGGTTGTGAGCTTGAGGAGGGAAGAAAAAGTTAGGAGCAACCACTTTAGTGAGAAATGGTTAGGGGAGGGACAGTGGTGCCAGGTGGCGATTCCCTGGGTTGAGTTAAAGATGGCTACCCCTTGTCAATAGTCCAGCTGAGGTGGGAAAAGATCATTATATAACCCTTTTGTTTTTTCAACAAGGTGACTGGTATTGGGGCGGGGGACAAAGATTGGCTCACAGTGCTGGAGGCTGGGAAGTCCAAGAGCATGACATCTTGCAAGAGCCTTCATGCTACATCATTTCATGGTGACTGGGCAAATAGCACACAAGACTTAGAGAAAAAGGAGACCAAACTCCCATACTATGTAACCCACTCCCATAATAATGATAGTAATAACTTCTTAAAAGTTCCACCTCTCAGCACTGTTACAGCGGCAATCAAATTTCAACATGGCCGAGCTCGGTGGCTCAGCCTGTAATCCCATGCCTTTGGGAGGTTGAGGTGAGTGGATTGCCTGAGCCCGCGGGTTCAAGACCCGCCTGGGCAGGCGAGACCTCATCTCTACAATAAAATCAAAAAATTAGCCGGGCGTGGTAGCACATGCCTGTAATTCCGGCTACTCAGAAGGCTGAGGCGGAAGGATCGCCGGAGCCCAGCAGGTCAAGGCCACGGTGGCCGGGAGCAGCCACTGCACTCCAGTCTAGGTGACAGAGTGAGACTCCAACTCAAAAAAAAAAAATTTCAACATGAGTTTTGGAGAGCACTGACTTTTCTCATGAAGCTTTCCATCTACTCAACACACACACACACACACACACACACACACACACCTTGATACCCACACATGCACACACTCTGATTTCTGTGTTGCTGGAGGTTTTGGTCAGGATATCCCACATAATCCCTGGTGGCTGCTAGTGCTCAGCAGAACAAGAAAAGGCTTGAATGTGTGAAGGACAATAAAGAAGTGATACAGAGCTGGAGTTCTAAGAAATACCGGGCATGTTGATTGAGCCCCTTGGTGCCCCTGGGATTGGCATCTCAGTGTGTGAAATGGGAAGAATTACTTAAATGTGAAATTTCCCACAGTCTTGTCACTTGGAACATCCTACCTGGGTGGTGTTGATACAAAAACAACTTGAAAGGAAAAACAAACTAGAAAAATGAAGAATTTACAGTCATTAAGCAAAACAAACATTTTTGCCCCTAAAATTAACTCTGATAACCTTTCTTGATGGCTGACTGTGAAAAAGGAAGGGCAGGAAATAAAAGACAGTATTATTTGGATTCAGGGCATACTTCCTAGACTATGCAGTTCAGCAAATTTCTAAAATTAAGGGGTTTTTTACATTGCCTAAGTAATAACAACTACAATAATAAAAACACCCATTTACTGATACCTTACTATGTTCTGGGCACAATGACAAGCACTCTTCCCACAGTCTCCCATTTAATTCTCACAACAATTCTATGAGAAATATGTAATTCTCCATTACGGAGGAGGAAACCTAAAGCCTAGATTAAGACATTTACCCAAGAGAACACAGCAAGTGATTAAACTAGGATTTCAACCTAAGAGTGTTCGATCCCCCAAATCCATGTTTATACTCATCATATCATATGGAAAATGTAGAAATGAAGAAAAATCACCCCAAAAGCAGCATTGTGGCATAGCGTTTGGGTGTATTGTCATCTTGCCTCTTTTCATGTTTTAATTTGTGTGTGTTAGTAAGTATGAATCTATGTAATTATCACATGCTGTTTTGAGCAAATTTTCCACCCCTTTCCAGGTAAGATTATACAACATTCCTTTGCCCGTAGTGCTATCCAGTCCTCCTAGCCATCATTCTTAATAGATTCATAATGTTTCATCTGGTAAATGCATCACAATTTATTCTATCAGTCCCTTGTAGCTGAAAGTTTGGATTTTGGTATTTGCGATGCTGCTGTGATAGCATTCCCATGCATACGGTGTTTTTCAGATTTATGATCATGTCTTCAGACTAGATTCCTTTGGATAGAAGTGGAATTGCTGAGTCTGGCCATATGAACATTTTTATGGATCTTAATTTGTATTTACCAAATGCCTTCCCAACATAGCTATATTAATTGACATCATTGTCAACAATAATTTCACCACACCCTCAGAGGCAATAGGTAAGTTTTAAGGCAATTTTATTTTTAAAAAATGGCACCTCATTATTTTAATTTGCAATTATTTTCTTACTAATGAGGCATGACATCCTTCTAAATGTTTGTGAACTAGTTGTGTTTTCTCTTTGGTGAATTATCTGCTCATGCTCTCTGCCCCATTGAAATATTAGCAACTGAATGCTTTTGTTTTCTGTTCATTTTCTGAATGCTATAAAAGAAAGAAATTTGCTGCAGTATTTTGTATATAGTGTGCATACAGATATTACATAAACACAAATATTTTTAACTATGAATAACTACAAAGTTAAACTGGTTGGTCTTTTTTCTCTCTGGTGTCTTCCATTATTTCAGTACATAGAAAGTTCTTCCCACAAGAGGATTGCTAAATATACACTTCCATTTATTTCTGGTTTTTCTATTAAATATTTTTTAAAATATATGTTTCTTCTTAATCCATGTGATATTTATTTTGTGTATTTAGTGAAAGGGGTTAGCTAACTTCAAAGATCACCAGCCCTAGCTTGAACGATGAAATTCACAGACAATCCAACAACACAACAACAGACAGAAAACAACTAATCATTTCAAATTATTCCTCTGCTAAATCTTTCCAAAGAACTGATAGATTATGTCATAAAATTGACTGGGCAAAGTTTATTTCCCTTGTCCAGCCTTTGGTTGAAGGGCTGATAAACTGTGAAATGACTCGAAGGAGAGCAAAGGGCCTGGGTAGCCCATAAACTGGTCAATAAACCCTCCTAGCCCCAACAATTGACAGGTACATATGGAGCTCCAAACACCAAGCCAAGAACTCACTGAGATGGTAGGAGGGTGCAGAGAATAGTTTTCCGTCTTCACTTTTCTAGACTTCTCTGCAGCATTTGACACTGTTGGCCAATTCATGGAACCTCCTCCTCCCTTGACTTCTCTTATATCATCTCCAGTTCTCCTTTGAACTCTTCAGCTAGTCCTCAGTCTCCTTTGCTGACTCCACTCTAATTTTTGTCTTCAATTTTCTTTGTTTCTACCTCTGCTCACTTTCCCTGGATGAACTCATCTGCTCACATGGCTTCAATTATCGTCTACGTGCTGATGGTTGCAAAATCCATGTCTCTTCTAAGATCATCCATCCATCCAATTGCCCACTGGACATTTCCATCCAGAGGTTTTCACCTGTGCTTCAAAAGCATTGAATCCAAAATGAGCTCACCAGTCCACACTATCACCACTACCACTACCAAAGTAGCTTCTTTCGTTTTTCTCCATTGCAGACACTGACTCACTGAAGGGCCTCATTTTCCATCTGGTTAACGCTGCCCCTACCCAGTCTTCTCCATTCTACCTCCTTCGAGCCTCTTAAATCCATGTCTGCTGATTGCATCCATATGCCGCCTCTTCGGTCTCAGCACTCATGTGGACTGTTGCAGTAGTCTTGAAACTAGCTCCTAGCCTCACCTTTGGGAATCCCTCATAGACTTTCCCAAGCAAGATGCACAAGGCTTTTTGTGGTCCACCCTCTGCTTACTTCGCCATTCATATTTACTTTCTCTCCATCCCTCACATTCCACATAGTTGCTAGATGAATTGTTTCAACAACTCCACCTTATCGCCTATAATGTCATCCCTTGGCCCTGCAGGCTTCAGTTCCAATCCTTTGATTGTCTTAGTGGGTCTCCTTGGCTACACCATGCCTGGACTTCATATGTACCCTGTGAAGGTAAGAGAGGACAACCAGACCCCACTGGCCTGCTCCTTTCTTATCCTTTTGGGATTCAACCCCGCGAAAAGACATAATATTCTGGGAGGTTCGCTAGAATAAGGGTGATGGTTGGTCTAAATCCAGGTCAGAAAGCTGGATAAAGTCTTTTTTTTTCTTTCTCAGGCTTATTTGGGGACTGCCGACTTGTAAGAAAGCCAAGATGAAAGTACAATTTGATTTCCATTTTTTAAAAAAGAAAACTCACGTGTGTTTCATTCTTCACACTTGGATGCTTTTTAGTATTCTTTGTAAGATTCTTTCTCCAGGGTGGCTTAGCTGAGCTGTGTGGCTCTCAAATAAGCTTCGGGGCCAGACCTGCATTTGCATACATAATCAGAACTGCCTGTCTGCACTAGTCTCCCCAGGAGGCAGCTCACATGGGAGAAGGCTCAGACTGCCCCTTTAGATGTAGGTGGCATCTTCCTGGCTAAGAGGGCACCTGGCTATTCAAAACAACACAGTTCCTGAAAAACCAGTGAGGTCTTCATACAGCCAAACTTTGTCAGGAGGTCTGTGATCACACATTCCTGTTTGATTTATTAGGCTCCTACTATGTGCCAGGCACTGTGTGGGTGTTGAGGACACTGTCTTAGTTTGGATTCCCCCCAAAAAGCAAGTCCTGGGACAAGGTCTAAGTGTCGAAGGTACAGATAGCTTATGAGGCAGAATACGGAGTAGGCACAAGAGAGGAAGTGAGAAAAGTGAGGCAGGGAAGGAAGAAAAGCCAGTGACGGGTGCTTTAATAATCAGGTTACCGCTACGGGCAACTGGGGCGCAATCTCCCTGAGGACTCTCTGAGGCATCTCGTAGAACATGCCAGGAACCCTCTCAATGGAGGACAGAAAGCCTGGGGCACTGATCCACCCGCTCTCATCCCTAGGGTGTTAACTCCTTTGGTTCCAGAGGTATTAATGTCCCTGCAATATAGGGTTATGCCTACTTGCTGCCGAGCAAGTTCCTAAGGTGCCAGGGAAACCCTGAAGCACAGAAGCCAAAAGAGGCTGGTTCTTGAGGTGGGAAGTTGTCAGTGTGCTCTGAATGATCCACAGCAGGAACTCGGGTGGGCCAAAGCGAAACAGTCAGAGACCATGCAGGACCTGGTATCAACAGGGTCTGCTACAGGTGGAGAGATGAATTAAACATGATACCTCTGCCCTCAAATAACTCATCAGCTCATGGGAAACACAAGCAAGCCAACATCTAACCATCAGATGCTAGGCTAAGTCCTGGCTTGGAACTTCATAAACATGATGGGAACATGTAATTTGGCCCAGGCTGGAAGAGGTGGAAGATCAGTTACATCTTCCAGGAAGACACAATATTTGGGCCAGTCCTTGAAGGATGCATGTTCCTTGGGCACAGAAGGAGAAGCAGTAAACTTCAGGAAGCACAATCAGGAAGCCCTGAGCATACAAGGCATGTGCAGTGAAACACAGGCCGCCTAGCCTGGCCGAAGCATTGACTTCTTTATAGGGAGCAGTAGGAGATTGGCTGGAGTACAAACTGGGGTTGGATAGTGCAGAAACTTGAGTCTACCTGAAGAAGGCATTCACAGTTCAGACCCCAGGAGACAGTGGGAGCCCATCAGTGTCTAAACAGTGATATGTTCTGAGCTTTAGCAAGCTCACTCAGAGAGCAGCTTGGAGGGTGGGTTGGATGGTGACAGGTGAAACTGGAACCCAAGGATCATGATTAGGAGGTGTGCCAGCCAGCCTCTGAGCAGGAAACAGATGGCACTCTCAAAAGGAGTGGAAGAGTTCCCAGACATCAGAGAGTCCCATGGCTATAGGAAAGGGCCACATGACAGGAGCTGGGACCTTAGGTAGAAGGAAAGCAGCCAAGACCAACCTCTATCCGGTGGGGAGGATGGGGGAACCAGGGGAACAAATACTCCTACTTCTCTGCCTGCCCACCCTCTTAGCTCCTGCCAGAAACTCCCACTGGTCAAATCCAACCAGATGCCAGATGACAGGGCTGCCCAACTGATGCACCCCACAAAGGCCAGCCTTTCTAGGGCTCAGAGTAGAATAAAGAAGCACAAAGGCTGAGTCTAGAGGGATAAACAGGACATCTGGTACAAGAGGTTCCTGCGGTTGGCCAGGCCAGAGGTAGCAGCAAGTGAAGTCATAGCTGAGAAGAGGGAGTTTAAAGAGCCTGGGACACTCCCTGGGAGAGATGGTGAGTGATCTGGGGACACCAAGCTGAAATTCCTGCCACTAGAGGCTCATTTCTTGGGTGCCGAGTTTCTTCCAATGAGCATATATATCTGAGAAGGGTCAGGTTTTGTTTGTCATCAACCCTTAACATCAGCATTGAATGGAGCGTTGATGGGAAGGGCGAAACTTGAATGTGTCTTTGAGAAAAGAGGCTTTGTGGAGAGGGGGCCTCCATAAGTCTCCACAGAGCCATGTTGGAACCTTGGTAGCCACAGGGCAACAAGAAAAGAAGGGAGACACACAACTGTGGGAACAAAGAGCTAAGAAAGGAGAGTGTTGGAGGACACTGAAGAAAAGCTAAGCCTGGCCTGCCAATGCCAAGACCAGATCTTATGCAGGAGTCTGTAGAATTATACAGAAAACACCAGCTTTGTGGAAACCTCACTACTGCACATACACAGTGTCTGCTACCACACACAGACAGTTAGACATAAAGACAACCTCCCTGTATTTGTCTGGTAGGGCTGACATACCAAAGTGCCATCAACTTGGAAGCTTAAACAACAGCTATATGTTGTCTCACAGTTCTAGAGGCTAGAAGTCCACAATTAAGGTGTTGATGGGGCTGTGTTCCTCCAAAGACACTAGGAAGAGATCTGTTCAAGG
This sequence comes from Cephalopachus bancanus, assembly GCA_027257055.1. Classification (NCBI taxonomy): domain Eukaryota; kingdom Metazoa; phylum Chordata; class Mammalia; order Primates; family Tarsiidae; genus Cephalopachus; species Cephalopachus bancanus. The sequence continues at coordinate 22,176 of JAPVLO010000544.1, read as the reverse complement.
TCTCTCTCTTAGCCTCTGGTTAGCTCTTTGGCTTGTGGCCACATGATTCCAGCTTTTACATGGCATTCTCTTTGTGTGTGTCTGTCTGTGTCCAAATCTCCCCCTTTAATAAGGACACCAGTCGTACTGGAACAGAGCCCACACTAATGACCTCATCTTAACTTGATTATCTGCAAAGACTTTCCAAATACAATCACATTTTAAGGAATAGGGCATTAGGACTTTTATGGGAGATACAAATCAACCCATAACACCTTCTAATACTCACATGGAGTTGATGTGACCCACTCCTTCTTAGGTCAATCTTTGTATGGGGCCCATGGAGTCTTGGGGATGGTATACCCCAAGGTTTGAGAGCCATGGATCAGGAATCCTCCCTAAGGCTGCAGAGTGTAGGGCTGACATGAGCCCCCAGAGAGAGGAACTCCTCCTGCAGGACCACAGGGAATTTTTTACACAGACACACACAAAATGTAGGCCCAGAGATTCACAATTGAATTTCAAATCTCCAGACACTACAGTAGTGACATGGTCTATTTATAATGCACTTGAGTCATGCTGATGTCTGGGCTTAGATTCCCTCCTCACCCCTGCCCCGAGCTGATCCCCAGACAAAGATTTGGGTGGAATCATTTATTTGGGAGGTGGTCCAGGAGGCACCAATGGTGGGGGGAGAAAAGGTTATAGAGCAGTGAGAGGAAAGTCAGTAGAGAGGGAGCCAGTACATGTGTTACCGCGGGAGGGCAACTGGGACTCAGGCCCATGCCCACGGGAGGTCTCTCAGAGACTGCGTGGGGTGCGAGCATTCCCCATTGTGGAAGCTCGGGCTTTCATCCACCAACTCCCACCTCTCATTGGTGGAGGGTCCCCGCAGGACCAGAAAACAGGTTCAAGCAGAAAGATGCAGGAAGCCACTGGCAGAATGGGAGCTGACTGCAATTAACCTCCAGGGTGGGCCACAGGGATATGGAAGGACACCAAGAGCTTCTGCTGGCCCCAGGTATGGCTCTTGAACCTCACAACAAAACTATGAATTAGGTATTGTTATCCTCCTTTTGCAGACAGTGAAACAAAGGCTAGGGGTGGGAAAAAAAACATACTAAACATTATAAATTAGTAAATAGCTTATCAAGATCAGAACCTGTTACTATGTCAGGATCAGAACCTGTTACTATGTGGTTTTTAAGCCAATATCCTTTTAATCTATTTACTTATTTATTTATTTTACCTGTATTTATTTATTTATTTAATTTAAAAAATGTAGGGTGCAATTCAGGGTTAGGCACATACATGGTCATCGTACAGGCAAAGTGTGGGTACCCTTATTGATGTTATGTGCCTCCCCCAGCAGTGTCCCACTACTGCCAATTACTTTCTTTTTTTTCAGTCGGGATCTCACTCTGTCGCCCAGACTGGACTGCAGTGCTCCCAGCTCAGCTTCCAGAGTAGCTGAGACTACAGGCATGTGCCACCATGCCCAGCTAATTTTTTAAAAGTTTTTGTAAAGACAAGGTCTTTTTGTGTTGCTTAGACTGGTCTTGAACTCCTAGGCTCAAGCAATCCTTCTGCCTCGGCATCCCAAAATGCTGGGATTACAGGTGTGAGCCATTGCACGCAGCCTTAAGCCAATATCTTTAAGCACAAAACTTTACAACTGCCCGACTAATATGTGTTTTGTGTTATCTTACTCATTTAAAAGACGGAATTTCTTTTCCTGAGTTGGGTCGCTAACTAATAGTGACACAATATAGAGACACACAGTGACCCAGCCTTGTGAAGATAAGCTTAGTTCTCTTGGAGCTTCTCTGCAGAGATTTATTTTGGAGAGGATGTGGGTAGGCCCCTTCTTAGACCCCCTACTAAAGCTTTTCATGGGAAAAGTGTGACTGGTTGACAGGACAGAGCTCCTCAACAGCCACACCCAAGTTTCACTTGTCACACATGTGGTTCCCAAGTTTGGGGCTGCCCTCCCTTCCCAACCCTTCACAAGGCCTGGGGTGGCAGGAAGACCCTGCAGAGGGGCTGCTTATGTCTTCCTGTCACCTACCGCTGTGATGAGATTCTCCCCTGGTTGGCTTGGAGTGACAGTGATAGATTAAATGCACCAATTAAATTAGATCCTATTTTAAAGAGCTTGAGCTGGATTTACTTTTAATTATAGTGCTGTGCTTGCTGATGAGGTATTGTCGAGGACTTAACAATTGGTTGATTGTGCATCCGAGTGTTCAGAGAGCAGTTTCTGGGAGAGACCGGGGATGGCTTTCTTCCTAAGGAGCTCCTTCGGAAAAGACGGAGGAGGGAGAAAGCACACAGGGAAGAAGGGAGGGAGGAGAAGATGTCTTATCTCCACTGAGAATCCATCTCTCTTCTCCTTGTTTTCTGCTTTGTGAGTCCTATGTCACTTTGAGACTTAATGTGTCCAGTACAGAGTAGCAATATGGACCAGAGCCAGTGGAGTCAAGCTGTCTTGGGGATCCATCCTGTCTCTGCCTGAACTCAACTGAATGTACTACCTAGGCCCAGGTGACTAACTTGTCCTGCCAGAGCCATAGTTTTCTTCCAGTTATTCATTAATTCATTCAACGAGTATTTCTTGAGCTTCTCGAATACATCAACACTTGTTCTAGGCGATGGGAATAGAGCAGTGAATAAAAGAAGATAATTCCCTGTCCTTGTGGAACTCACATTCTTGTGGCTGTGGTCAAGGAGCATGGGCAGAAATAAACAAAGATATCACACAACATCAGGTAGTGATAAATTCTAAGTGGGAAAATAAAGGCAGGAAAAGGCATTGTGGGACAAAAAGCTCTATTTGAGACAATGGCCAAGAAAGGTTTCTCTAAGGGTAGCATTTGAGCAAATTCTGGAAGCAAGTGAGGGGCTGAACCATGTGGCTATCTGGAGGAACAGAATTCTGGGTCAAGGAAAGAATGAATGCAAAGGTCCTGTCCCTGGTCTCATGGAGTCTCTGCTGTCCCCCTAGACCTTCTGCCATACTATCAACCAAGCCCTGTCTGTGTGACTTCTTTCTGCCTTGAGGGAAGCAGATTCTTAGACCTTTGTGATGACCCTTCTAGGGGTTCGCTCACTGGAGGTGTTGACCTACATGCATATCTGGTCTGGGAAGAGTGCAGCATCCGTATCCATGCACTGATTAAGTGATGCATCCTGGCAGTCCTTTTCCAGGACACTAATTTTTTGGACCCAACTCTTTGTTTAAATGAAAAAGAAGAATTCAGAATAAAAACTCATGAACCAAGCTTACACATGCTTAGTTGGACTTGAAAAGTACCTTGGACCATAAAACCAGGAGCTTAGGTTTTGGTCCCTGATTTTCCTGACATTTACAAACCAAGTGAATTTGGGAAAACCTCTTATCCCTCTGAGTTTCAGTTTTGCGTTATGCAAAATGTAAAATGAGACCATTGAACCAGGTGCGGTGGCTCAAGCCTGTAATCCCAGCACTTTGGGAGGCCCAGGCGAGAGGATTACCTGAGCCTGCTGTTTCGAGACCAACCTGGGCAATATGGTGAGACCTCGTCTCTACAATAAATCAAAAAACTAGCCGGGCATGGTACTGTATGCCTGTGGTTCTGGCTAGTTGGAAGGCTGAAGCAGAAGGATCACTGGAGCCCAGCAGGTTGAGGCTGGGGTGGCTGTGAGCATGCCACTGCACTCCAGCCTGGGCAATGGAGTGAGACTCCGACTCAAAAATAATAATAAGACTGTTCTACTAGACCTCTATGATATCTTGTAGCTAAGGATGAGGTTGGGGGCAAGACTTTGAGAACCATGGAATCATGGAAAAGGAAATGAAAGAGGCCTAAGAAGAGGTCAGAGAAGCTAGGCTTGCCCTCAGGCATGAGAAAGTTTCCAGAAATATCTTTCTTAGGCTTAGAAGTGATAGCACCATCTGTGGCCGGGGCGGCAAAGTTATTCCCTTGACTCAGTTTGGGTCCCCAGAAGCAGAACTGAGATAAGGACTCAAGTACAAATAGTTTATTTGGGAGGTAATCCCAGAAAACACTCATAGGGAGAGCGAGGAAGTAAGACAGGGAATCACCAAGTCAGTTGCCACTTTGGGCAACTGTCGCTTAATCCTGCTGGAAACCACTGACAGCACAGAACACGTGACTCAGAGTTAGCCCCCTGAGGGCGAGACAGCGGAAGTATTTATACACCCAGTCCAGTCAGTCAATGGCTAAGAGTTTCCTTGCAGAACTGGGAGGGGTGTTAACCTCTGGCACTTCTGGTCCTCAGTAGCAGCAGGCAAAGTAGGCTTCTTGTCCCCAAAAAGCCCTGAGGCAAAGGAATAAAGGAACTGGTGGCTGGAAGTCCAGGGGCATTCACTAAAGTGTTATGGGCAAGAAGATAAGGGTAGTATTCTGACAGTGTCTACTACAACCCCCAGAATAGGCAGTACTGCCCTAGATCAGCCTTGCTGGCAGAAAGCCCCGAACTTGGGCTCTAGACCCATAACAGAGAGGGTCACTCACCAGTGGCAGGTGGCGGCAGATCTGTTCCCTGATCCAAGGTCTACACCTGGGTGGTCAGGCCTCTGGCCTTTGGGAAGTAGCAGGGACAGGAATCAGGAAAAGGAAGCCCATCTGAGAGAGACAGAGCTTAGTGCCCCATGAAGTTCAGTTGCCGTGGAAGTGCCATGTGCTCAGCTCCTCAGATAGCAGACAAGGCTGGCAGATGGGGACATGTGTGATGTCCCCTGCAGGGGATGCTATTCCCTGACTGGCAAGAAAGTAGTTGGCAGTATCACCATAGCAACCAACAAGAACCCACCCAAGGACCTCTCCAGTGTTAAGAAATGGAATAGAGAGCAGAACTCCAGGGAGTGCACCTTTATGGCAGGTGACCAGAGTAAAACATGGTTGTTGTTGTTTTTGCTGTTGACATTATAATTGTGACCCATATTATATACATACACACACACACACACACACACACACTTCCCACCCTAGGCTGGTTAAGCCCAGGAAAACACCTGTCACAATGTTGTGCCGACTTGCTGGGTAAGCAGGAACAAGTGGGTGTCTCTGTTTTCCCTCCATAAAATGATTCAGATGGTACCAGTTCCTTGGCCTCCACCGTGGGAGGCGGCAAGCGCTGACGCAATAACGTCTGGGAGGCATTTGGAGAATCTTGAAAGAAAGAGGTTGTCAAGCATTCCTATTATAAAATCCTCAAGTTTTTCTTTTCTTTTAATTTTAAACCTTATGAGTTTTCAAATTGCATTTAAAGTATTTCAAAGACGAGCAGCTGTTGTGAGAGCCACTGACCACAAAGTGAAGGTAAAAATAAAATCCGAATTAAGAAGATGTACTCCTGACTTGTGGCCAGATTCCAGTTTGGATCTTAAAAGCTTCCTCTCTGGCCAGCTTCCTGTGCTGACCCCCAGAGTCACTTAGCTCTGAGCGGCTGTGTATTCCTTGCCATTAGATATTGAAAACAGGAAATGAAGGGGCCTGCCGGGGGATGGTAAGGCTTGAAACAACTTCAGAGAACAAGCTGATGAAGTCATAGATCTTATCTCCCTGCCTTTTCCATGTCGGGTTGCTTTAAAGATAAGGTAGTGAATCAAAATGTGCTGCATTTTTTTTTCAAGATGGAAGGAGAGGAGGATTTCTTTAATATCCCCTTCCCTCCCAGTGTTTCCAAAGATAACCAGATGAGAGAAATGCCTCGGATCGTGTGCACGTGCATGTAAAATGCGATTACAGGACAATTTCCCCATCTTGGTCCCTGAGGGCTGGGGGGAGAGAGAGAGGAGGGATGAAGCTTGGGATGGAGCGGAGGCAGGTAGTGGGCCTTGCGTTGATGGTGATGGTGATGTTGTTGTTTTGTGAAGACAGTGCTTAAGCTAGAAGGGACATTGTGGGTCTGCGGTCAGTTTGTGCTGTGGAATTGAATGAAGGAGACTGTCAGGGGCTGGAAGAAAAAGGGAAACCTTGTGTATCTGGGTGGGGACACCCAACAGGAATGCCAGTCCCATGAGCATATTCCTAAGTGCTGGGTCCCCAGGCTCGGCTGGGTCAGACAGCAGTATTATGTGAAGAGTGTCATCCTAGGAGGACAAATATGAGATGAGGGTCAAAGGGTGAGGCAGGCATCTTAACTGGACACTCAGGTGTGACGGGTGAGGCAAAGGCAATGAACCATGAGTGCAGGCGCTGAGAAGAACAGGGCAGATGGGAGGCAGGTGAGAGGCAGCTCAGGGGAGGAAAGACCTAGGGTGACAACGAACACAGGCAGAGCTCAGAGTTAGCCTCCCGAGGGCAAAACAGCTGAGGTATTTATACATCTGTATTTATACACCCAGTCTGGTCAGTTAATGGCTAGGAGTTGCCCTGAAGAATTGGGAGGGGCAATCATCCCTTGGGGAACAGCAGAGCTCCATTCAAACCTGATTATGCCATGGGCACGTGGCCCAGGCCTCAGTTTCCGTTTCCATAAACCTGGCCAATACCTATCTCATGGGATTTATATGAAGAACAAACAGGTTCACTCTTTCGAATGTGCCTGAGGCTGTGAACTGTGCAGGGTGCTGTAAGGATGTATTTATGTACCTCCACCAAAATGGTATTGGGGGAGGGCCTGTCCACCGAGTTAAAGAGAACACACAAAAGTAGATGCTAAGCTTATTTATGAAACAGCTTCTATGGCCTTTTGGTGAACTTAGAGAACAATTCACATCTGGCAAGGCAAAACAGTGATGAGCAAGAGATTCTGGGCTTTGTGAGCGGTTTGGGGCAGCTCGCTGGGAGAGAAGGTCTCTCGACATTCTCAAGCAGTAGATAACTGGACTTGGCCCTACCCCACCCTGCCAAGAGTGGTGGATATGGGTCAGGCCTTATGGAGGCCAGGCTTCTTTTCTCTTGAGGCAGTTAGGGAAGAGGAACTTGTAGAAATTAAGCAAGAAGAAAGGACCGATGGGTCAAGGGGACCAGGGAGGGACAACAGGGAAAATACAGAAGGGATTGAGGGCTGGAGGGGTTGTACAGTGCACAACCTCCACAGCTATACAGAGGAGCCCAGGAGTGGGGAATGTGAGAAGAAAAAGAATAGATTCGAGCAGAGAAAGGCAACAGGCAGGACAACAGAGAGTGGAACACCAGGGACAGCTTTCCAGGTTAGATTTCATGGGCAACCCAAAGAGAACGGAAGGGCTATGGCCCTTGGGGCTCTCTTTTCTGCTGAAAAGTCTAAAACAAACAAACAAAGAAACAAACAAGCAAGCACAGGCAACAGGCCATCTGCTTGTCCCCAAAAGAAGGAAAATGAGAAGATGAATTAATATACCTGGGAGATGGATTCAGCAAGCAGACTTGCTGTCTACTCTCCACCCTTCTTCACTCCCTCTCCCCCGCATCTTTCCTGGGGCACCAGCATGGAAAGAAGTCTCCTCCAAATGCTCCTCTACCTCTGACCACACATCCCATACTCCCATTTCCTTCTGTTCTCCAAGCTGTCATATCCTCCCCCAGGCCCAGGGATTCTGCTTCTGATGAGGGCAGAGTTTCTTATGTTCGTATCCACAGGTGAGGACTGGTCTTTGAAACCCCCTTCTAGGTGAGAGGAAGCTTGCAGGTGAGGCATTTTTATTAACTTTCCCTGGAAATCTTGGAGCAGCCTGGCATTCCCACTGGACTCCCGAGAAACAGGCTCTTCTGTGTAGGGGGGGGGAGTGATTGGAAATTTAGCTCATGAGTTTCAGATGCCTCCACCACCCATGCCAGAAGAAGCCAGGACAGCCCTTTATGGTAAGGGGCAATGGCACCATCCTCTTGGTGATTGTCAACCCTGGCTGCCCATTGGAGTCACCAGAGGTGCTTAAAAGAAGAATGCCATGTTCAGGTCCCACCCTAAACCAGTGGAATTAGAATCCCTAAGTCTGGGGCCCAGGCATCTATAGTTCTGGTGTGTGTGTGTGTGTGTGTGTGTGTGTGTGTGTGTGTGTGTGTGAAAACAGGATTTATTGAGAGGGCAGAAAAGCTCCCATAGTGTGAGGGGATCCAAAGGGATTGCCCTATGGTTCTTAAAAGCTCTTCCAGATCATTCTAACAACCAAGGTTGAGAAATTGCTACTTTAAGAATTTAAGCGACTCCAAACAGAAACTCACAGTCTCTCTGGGACTCAGTTTACCCATCAGAAAAACAATGGAGTTGAACCTAGTCATCTATCTGTCCTGTTAGTTCTGATATTCTACAACTGCCTGAGCAGCAGGTGAGACACCCATATACATACACTCATGAAGACATGGACATTCAACACACACACACACACACACACACACACACACACACACACACACACACTCCCCTCCTGCTCTACTCTACAACTTTTATCTTGTCCCTCTCAATGTACAAAAATCCTTGATCTCAAATGCTCCTCCCACCTCACCCTTCCTTCCCACAAGGGGTTTTCAGAAAATTCCAGAAGCATTTTAGGTAAAGGATCAAAAGTCAAAAGTACCGAGAAAATAACAAAAGGCGAGTTTGCTAAAGAACTGATGGGGCAGCCATGGATTCTGATATAGCTTGGATATTTGTCCCTTTCAAATCTTTTTTTTTTTTTTTTTGAGTTGGAGTCTCACTCTGTCGCCCAGACTGGAGTGCAGTGGCCGCTTCCGGCCACCGCAACCTCGACCTGCTGGGCTCCGGCGATCCTTCCTCCTCAGCCTTCCAAGTAGCTGGAATTACAGGCATGCGCTACCACGCCCGGCTGATTTTTTTTTTTTTTTGATTTGTTGTAGAGATGAGGTCTCGCTGCCCAGGCGGGTCTCGAACCCGCGGGCTCAGGCAATCCACTCACCTCAGCCTCCCAAAGGCGCGGGATTACAGGCTGAGCCACCGAGCCCGGCTCCTTTCAAATCTTATGTTGAATTGTGGTCCCCAGTGTTGGAGGTGGAGTCTGGTGGTGGATGATTGGATCACAGGGGTGGCTCATTCGTGAATGTCTTCATGGTTCTTGCTCTATTCTCCCTATTAGATCACCATGAGTAAAAGCTTCCTGAGGCTTCCCAGAAGCCAAACACACGCCAATGCTATGCAGAATCATGAGCCACATAAACCTCCTTTCTTTATAAATTACCCAACCTCTGGTGTTCCTTTATAGCAATGTAAAATGGACTAATACATGTTTCCAGCCTGGAGGTGCCCCAGAAGCTCCCCTGTAGCCTGTCAGATTATTCTCATAGAAATGAGACTCCAGGAAGTGAAGCCGGTTGTCCAAGTTCACTCAGGTCGTTAGTGGTGGGGCCAGGGAAAGTTCAAGACCCAAGTATGGTCTAAGAACCCTCTGCATCAGAATGACCAAAGGAATGACTTAAAATGGGTTTCATGGGCTCCACCTCAGATTCAGCAAGCCAGACTCTCCCCATCTGTGATGTATGGAACCCCAGGCATCTGATTTTTAACCTGTTTCCCTGGTAAGCCCAGGACTATTCTATACTCCACTATCCTAATAGCAAGGAGACAGACGTGGTGGGCTGGAGGCCAAGTAGCCCAGAGATTTCCCCCACATCAGCCCTTTCCCTACAACCCTGAGACCTGGACAAGTGTGGGGCTTGTAAGGCTTGGAGATTGGAAATGCTCAGTACACATCATTCTTTCCTGGAGATCTGAGTGATTCAGTGGCAGAGGGTGGGGAAGCAGTGATGGAGGAAGACCGACCCAAATGTGATTCCAACATGGTGTATAACTGGACAGGTTGAGGCCACACAACCATTGCTCCAGCCCTGCTCCCACCAGAACACCACTGGAGGAGGGACATGCACCGAAAAAGTCCCAGTTGGCATCTGCAGCCCAGCCCATCAAGGAGGGCAAAGCTGAGTTCAAAGGCACAAGCCGGGACACAGGCAAGGACAGATAGTAGCCTAACTCATATCGGATGTCATTCACTCTTTTCTGGCTTGGCAGATCCGCTGTCTTTTGACTCTGCTCTGACTATTACCCATTGGTGAACATTCAAGTTCAAAAGCCTGCTCTGCACAAGCTTCCTGCCAACCTTGCCATTCCCAGAAGCGGGTGGTAAAAATAAGAGTGAGTGGCACGGCCTGAGTGCCTGTTATGTGCCAAGCTGTGGGCTGGACTCTTTGCAGACATCTTCTTGTTCGATCCACATAAGTATGGTAGACAGAATAAAGCCTCCCAAAGATGTCCATGTCCTAGTTCCCAGAACCTGTGAATATGTTTGCTACCTTACATGGCAAAAGGTATTTTGCAGATGTGATTAAGTTAAAGATCCTGAAATGGGGGGATTATCCTGGATTATCTGGGTAGGCCTGCTGTAATCACAAGGGTTTTTATAAGGGAGAGGCAGGAGGATCAGAGTCAGAGAAGGAGACATGACAACAGAAGCAGAGGTCAGAGTAATGTTAGAGTCATTGCTGGATTTGATGGCGCAGAAGGGTCCATGAGCCAAGGAATGCAGGTGGCCTCTAGTAACAGGAAAAGGCAAAGAAATGGATTCTCCTTAGAGTCACCAGAAGGAACCAACTCTGCTAACACCCTAATTTTAGTTACATGAGACCCATTTTGGAGTCCTGGCCTCCAGGACTGTAAGAGAATAGGTTTGTGTTATTTTAAGTCACTGTTTGAGGTAATTTGTTACAGTAACAATAGGAAACATACTGCAATTACTCCCACTTTATAATTGAGCAAATGGAGTCTCTGAGAAATAGGAAACTTGCCCAAGACTAGTCTGGTGGGTGAGAGTCAAGATCAGAACCCAGTTCTATCTACCCCAAACTCTGCTGTTTCTAACCCTACATCCCTATACCTCTTTTGTTCCTGCAATTGCCTATTGCACACCAGCCACTGTGCTCAGCCCTGGAAGTACAATCAGGAGCCAAATAGCCTCAAGCCCTGCTCTTAGATTCCATTGTGGGGGCAAGGATGGAGCAGTCAAATAGACAAGCAATGACAGCGCAGGCATTGAGGCTGGGCCATGGCAGTGGGTCTAGAGTCCTGTGAGAACTTAATGAGTAGCACCTGTCTTAGATATGCAGGGTCAGGAAGGGCTTTTCAGAGGAAGGATAAGTCATTTAGCCAGGCTAGGGGTGGGTGCACAGAGAAGAAGAAGAGTCAGCTTCGATCTCTTCTTACTGCTCCTTGAATCCCTGGCTTTTTCTCAGACAGCTATGGCTCCTCCACAGCCAGGCTTTGCATGGGACTGACCACTTCTCGGGCTTCAGGCTGGGCCCCCAGTGGCTTAGACCAATCAGAACACCCCATCTCCTTAGCTATGTTTGAGCCTCTGGAGCAATACTGGAGGCTCTGGATGGGGGCAGCAGGATGAGAGTATCTCTCTTCCTTCTTCTGGAGCTACAAGAAGAGATTCTCTCTTCCACTCGATGATGAATGTCAAAGGCAGGAGGCTCTGCTACTCTTGGGCCACCTACAACCACCCAGGGGAGGGCCTGTGAGGGCTTCATTGAACACGGGTGGGTTGGGTGCCTCTGAACTGTATTGTGTTGTGCTGGTTTGCAGAGCCGGGTCCAGAGTGGAGTGAAGGCATGGCTGGGAAACCTGGCAAAAGAGTCTACTGTATTGTAGGAAAGATCATGGCAGCCCAGGACTGGAGACTCCTCTTAGGCTCTCAGGCAGTGGCTCTGACATGGAAGAAAGGTGTCCACTCTGGCACTGAGTATCAATCAATATGTATTTTTTTTAAAACATAGGGACAGGGTCTCACTATGTTGCCCAGGCTGGCTTTGAACTCCTGGCCTCAAGTGATCCTTCTCCTGTCTCAGTCTCCCAAAGCTATAGCATTACAGGCATGCGACACCATGCCCAGCCAATATACATTTGTTAAATGAATGAATGCTGAATGAGAGCAGTAGACAGCTAGGAGCACAGCACATTGGGTGTGCCACCCTGTAAGAGACCTTAGGAGGAAGAACATGGGGTCCCTAATGAAGGTAAGTTCTGACCATGGGGAGATGGGACCTGAAATCAGAGGAGCAAGCTATGCGTGAGTGGACATGTGGATGAAGGACACTCACATCTGGACAGGAGCTAGGGAGCGGGTCCTAGGGCAGGCTCACCGAAGGCCATCCTGGAGTATCAAAAGAGAACTTCAAGCTAGAGTTCTAGAAATTTCACTGAGGGCACCAGAGCTAGAGGGTAGTCTTGACACCGTTACTGGGGGGGAGGGTTAAATTCACACTGCAGCATGGTGGGGAAAATGTCGATGATTTGACAAATGAGTTGATGCGGCTTCTTCCGTTTGAGGTTTGTCTTTTTAGTGTTCAGTTTCCTTTGATTAGAACCCTTCCCCCATCTCACAGTGTCTCCTTTCTAGCACCTGCTGCCGCCCTTCCTTCTCTTTCCACGTCCTATAATAAAAGTCCAAGCCGCGTGAGCTCACTTGTCCAAGGAATCAAAAAATCTGAGGAAATCTTTTTCAGTCATCATTTCATTACCATCTGTCACCAAATGGTCCTTGTGTTCCTCAGGAAACATGTTCCAGATTCTTCACAGCCTCTTGGTTTGGAGCAGCCAGACTGGAAGCAGTCCGATGTCCACCAAAAGGGTGACAGAGTGAGACTCCAACTCAAAAGGGGGGGCATAGATGAATCAGCATCTATTCATACAAGAAGTACGAATGAGGGTGACGTGCAGCAACTTAGATGAGTGTCATAAGTGTCATATTGAGAAGAAAAGGCCAGATGCAAAAGAGTCCAGGTCGGATGAGTCCTCTTCCATAACTATTTCAAAAGCAGACGAAAGGCAAGTGTGTTGTCAGAAACCAAGACAGTGGAGGGAAGGGATGTGATGAGAAGGGAACATGTAGGCGGCTTCTGGGGTGCTGGGATTGCCCTGTCTGGACTGAGTGGTGCTTGCTCTGTGGTAATTCACTGAGATGGACACTTATGGATCGTGTGTTTTTCCATATGTATGTTTTACTTCATAATAAAATGCCATCACTCAGGAAAAAGAGAAATGCTGGTGTTACCCAGTCTAAGCCCCACTTTGCCGCCCCATGCTGTGGGATCCAGGCATGCAACTCTAGGTGTTACACTTGGCTGTAATGGTTCCAGGCCACAGTAGGCCTGGGCTCTCAGGCTCACTTTTCTTTAAACATCTGTTTAACTAGATGTCCACATAGACAGGCAGTTTTCCAAGGGAACACCTGGTTTCAGACAGATGAGTCAGGAGAGGTGTCTGATCCAGCTCAGCAGTGGACCCTTCAGACACGAACACCTCATGAACACCAGGCACCTTGCTCGGCTACCTCACGCCTCTCAGTCCAATGAGAATGGTCTAAAACTACCATGAACCTTCAGAGAGAAGGCATTGAGATTACAATCCCTTTTCTCTTACAAGATCTCTTGTTGCCAGTGTAAATTTGCCCGCACTCCCTCAGAGAATATCAAATTCCTCCTCCCTGAGCTTCAGGAAGAAACAGGCTTTGCCAAGCCTTCCCCATAGCAGGGGCTCTACCTGTCTTACAGCCACAAAATGAAGACATCCAGCTTCAGTGACAGGTTCTTCATGAACAGAATCTTCTGCTCCCTGGGGATTTTAGGTCCCCTCTGCTAGACATGAAACAGTTGATAACACTGGATGATTTGACTCTCTGCCTCCCTGGTTCCTGCCTGTGTAAATGTTCACCTTGCCCTTCACAAGACTAAATATTTTTCCACGATACAGATAATCTCTTTTGTCTCTGTACATCTACACAGCCCCACCCATGCCCAACAAAGTCCCACCCAACCAACAAAGTTGAATGAATAAGTGAATGATGAGCCAATCCACAAAAGCCCCATAGCCTGGCTGGTCAGGATTTCTAGAGGTGTGACTAAAGTGGAAAGCCACTTTTTTGTTAAAGAGCCTGGATAAGAGGAGAAGGATGAGGACAAGAGGAAGAAGAAAGGGAGGGACAGAGGGTAATGAAGGAAGGGAAAGCAAGGTTAAGGAGGGGAAGGAGAGAGGAAGGTGAAGGGGAGAAGGAGGGAAAGAGAAGAGGAGGAAAGAAAGGAGGGAGTGGTCGGGGGAAGTGCATGGGGCAAAGGAGGAAAGAAGGAGGAGAAGGGAGAGGGAAAGAAGAAAACAGAGGAGGAGAAAAGGAGAAAAAGAAGGAGGCTGTTAAGAATCAAGAAAGGTCATTAGCTAAACAGAGAGCATTCAGTTTGCAGGCTTCCCCCGATCGTAGCCTTAAGCCAGAGAACCACATTGACCCAGCAAGAATGCACAACGCTTGCAGCAAGCCAAATTCTACCACCCAAGGTTTGTCTCCTCGTAAAGGGAGGAGTATGGCCACATAAGTCCAAGGAAGTGTTGTCATCCAATCAAAAGGTGTTGCAACCCAGGTAATGCATTTCCAAAGTTAGGAAGGTTGCAGATTCAGCTTGAAGTTGGTGTGTGTAAACTCACAAAAACACTCCACCATCACACCCCCACTCCTGCTTTCTCAGACCATACAAAAATAGGACTTGGATGGTCTGCAGGCCTTGGCTTCCCTTCTGCATTTTTCTACCCTTCACCATATCTTGTTCCTCCCCTCATGGCTCAAGGTTCTCAGGCATTTCTTAGGTGCCCAGTGGAAGGCTCGTGTCTCTTCCCTTGATGTGAGCCTCTTTACTCACCTACCAATGGCCACCTTTCAAGCAGGAATTGGTTAGGACATGAATGGCAAATCCATTTGCAGAAATACAGTTGCCCAGTGTATTAGTTAAGGTAAACTGAACACCAGCTTAACACAATGGAAGTTTATCTCTCTTTCCCAGGTGAAGTCCAATTGGTGGCAGAAGCAGGGACTTTGCCTCACAAAGTCATTGAGGAACTCAAACCAATGGAGACTTCTACCTCTCTGACAGTAGAGATTCTAATTCTATGGTTCAGGGTGGGATGTGGGCACAAAGTTTTGTTTTAAGCTCCCGTGGTGTCTCTAAGGGGAAACCAGGGCTGAGAATCCTCCTTCTTCTAACATCACCCTGGGCATCAACATTCAACCACCAGATATAATAAATGGAAGAAACATGCCAAAAAGCCACGTGGAAGTGCAGATGGTCTCCAACTTATAATGGTTTAATTTATGATGGTTTGATTTATTTTTTATTTTTATTTTTTTACTTTACAATGGTGTGAAAGCAATATGCATTCAGTAGAAGCTATACTTTGAGTACCCACACAAGCATTTGGTTTTTCACATTTGGTGCAGTGTCGAACAAATTATATGAGATATTTAGTATTTTATTATAAAATAGACACTGTGTTAGATGATTTTGCCTAATTGTAGGTGAATAATATGTTCTGAGCACATTTAAGGTAGGCTAAGCCAAGCTATGATGTTTAGTAGGTTATGTGCACTACATGTATTTTTGACTTGGTTATATTTTCAACTTACAAAAGGTTTATTATGTCATAACCCCATCGTAAGTTGAGAAACATCTTATTTATAGGCCATGCCTAAAAGTAATATATATCAGTTCTGTCTACATCTAATTGACCAAAAGTCATCACGTGGCCATATTTCATCCAAAAGGCAGCTGGGAAATGTAGTCCAACTGAGTGCCCAGAAGCAAAGCAAAATGTGTCTGAGTAATATCTGGCTAATCTCTGCACATCCAAAACTATTGCTGTCTCTGAAATATGATCATAAGTTTACAGAAAACATCTCAGTTTTGCTTGGTTTGTATAACAAAAGTGATATGAAGCCTGAGGAAGTTATTAATATAAGTTCTAGAAGTTCCAGAGGGAGTTACAGGTATGGCCCTCTACTTAGATAGTCTCACTGGAAAGTTATGAGTGGTGCAATGTTTGTTCACTCTTGATCTGAATCAGAGATGTAGCCATATAAATAATGGTGTTGGAGGAAGGTGTGGTAAGGACTGGGGAGAAAAGAGTCCCCTAGAACATGATGTGAGAGGTAAGGCCATGAGGAGCAGAATAGAGCCTGGGGAAGGGGGGGAGAAACAATCATAAAAAGAGAGGGAAGGGGATGGGCCATGGCTTCCTAAATGGGTGAGACACAGCCCCTGCCTTTAGGAATTCATAAGCTCTAAAGAGAGAACAGGTATGTGCCCAGATCCCTGTGAAAAATGCTAACTGAAATGGATGAATGGGTCTAATGCACAGCCTGGTCTTTCAGACCGTGACTAGTATGAACAAGTGAGAGGGTATATGAGTTGAGGAGAGGTAAGAGACAGAATGTGTCTCTTCCAATGCCTGGATGTAGAAACCACTGTTACATCTCTGGAGGATTTAATTCAGCAAGAAATTCACCCTTGGGAACTGAAGACATTCAGAAAGCCTTCTCCATCTGAGGACTGAGCCCTAATCATGTGCTGACTGGAACATACTTGCAGCCCTTTGGGTTTTTGCAACTCCAAGCAGGTTTAACGGAACTAGAAGAGATCCAGGAATGAGTGTCTAGAAAGAGGACTAACTTGAAAGGCAGAGCATCCTTAATTTGTCAAGTGTCTTCATCAATTGAGACTGCTGCAACAAATTATCGTGGACTGGGAGGCTTAAACAACAAACATTTATGTCTGGGAGTGGAATACCTGGGAGTGGAATTGCTGGATCAAGAGGTATGTGGATCTTCCACTTGAGTAGATACTTGCAAACAGTTTTTCAAAGTTATTGTGCCACTGAGACTCTTGAGAATGAATGGGCTTGCTAACTAAGTTACCAGAGCAACATAAATAAACTGGGACTGTCCCCGGTAAACTGGACCAAATAGTCACCCTGTTTGTGGAAGGCCCGTCAATCCATACACTCTGAGCATTCCTGGCAGGACCCACCCTCTGAAAAAAGCAGCTGTGATCTAAGGCTCGTGGGAGATTCTTGCAAGCACGTGTCCCATAAAGCTGAGAAGCCCCAGATGTCTTTGTGATACTAATCCATCAGCTAACACCTTTCCCCCAGCAACTAAGGGGTCTGGATAACTAACCACCGCTTAAGCTCTTCTTTATCATTTGTGAGTATTCTCTCAAACATCTTCTAAAGCCTTCTTCACAGAAGTCAGTTGAAGCTGAAACTCTTGGCAGGCCCCTGAACCACACAGCTAAAAAATTACATGCCGCGCACATCTGCAGCAAGGAACGTGAGGCTTTCTAGGGGAGATTTATTGCCTCCCTTCCCTCCACCTCTTGGAAGGTATCTGGATGCTGTTCCTTGTGTATATCATGTGCCTCTGGCTTATCACTACGGTAAGTATAAAAGCAATTAATTTTTCCCCCTTTTGGAAAGCGGAAGTTTTAACCGTACTTGAATACCATTTGCATTTCTGATTTCTATCAAGTTCACACTTCCAGCAAAGAGAGTCCTGCTGATATAATTTGTTTTTTCTTTTAATTGCATATTCTCTAGCAGGAAGCTGCTTCTTTTGCCTCCAAAGCAGAAAACACATACACATCGGGAGATACTCAGTTCTCGACCTCTGCTTCAGGTTAACTCACCTTATTGGTATTAGGGAGGCAAGGACAGGTGTGGAAATTTGGAGCAGGGCCCTCCTGCATTTTTATGTAGACATTCACATATGCTGAGCCTGTGAAAATTAGTATCCTGATTTAGGTGAAGTGGGCAGATTACAAGAGCCATGTCTTTGTACCTGTTTGTAATTTTCTCATATGTTCAGAGACATTTTATTAGGACAGACCAGATTTATTGTGTGCTTGCTTTCACTGGTTGACATCCTTTTACACTGTTGTGTTTCTATGTCATTATTTAGACTTACAGGGTGTTTAGGCTGTGAGGGACCCAAGGAACCATGTAATCTGATGATCCCATCATATTATAGGTGAGGAGGGTGTGGTAGACTGAATTCATGACCCCCTTGCTTCGCCCCACTCTACGGCCACACTCTGGTCATAGCACATCATGGGTGGAATATACTTCCTTACCCTTTGATATGGGCCATGGCCAAGTGACTTGCTTTGGCCAGTGGAGTAGGACTTGAGCTAGTTCTGAGCCAAGACCTTAAGAGGCCTCATGTATTTCCATTTCCTCTTGGTGCCACTGTTATTGCAGAGAAGAACACACCTGCTTAGTCCATGTGTGCTGTTTTAATAAGCTACCTGGCACTGATTATTTATAAAGAAAAGAAATTTATTTTTCTCACAGTTCTAGAGACTGGGAAGTCCAAGAACAAGGCACTTGCATCTGGCAAGGGCTTTCTTACTGCCTCTTCATGTGGCAGAAGGCAGAGGGCGAGAGAGAGACAGGCTCTGTGCCCTTACGTAGCATAAGAGCAGAAGAGAGCAAACCCACTCCCAGAAGCCCTTTTATAGTCAGCATTAATCCATTATTATCTAAACATCTCCCAAAAGACCCCACCTCCCAACACTGTTCCATTGGGGATTAAATTTCCAACACACAAATTTTGGAGGAGAGAAAAACATCCAAACCATAGCAGCTGCCTAGCCCAATGATCTAAGGAGGAGGAGAGACATGTGGAGCACAGTAGGCCCAGCCAAGCTCTGGTCCTGTGATATGAAGCAGAGCCACCATAGCCTGAAACATTGCTACCAAGCTGAGCCCAGGCTAGATCAGCCAAACCCCTGCCAACCTCCAGATCTGTGGTACTAATTGTTATTGTTATACGTCACTGAAACTGAGGGTATCTTTTTTATGTAACAGCAAATCAATACAGACTCTGAATCTCAGAGGGGAAAAGTGACTACCCCATTGTCACACAGCTGGCTTGTTGTGTCAAGGGCAAGATTAGAACCCATGCCCTCTGTTCTCAGCCCTGTAGGAGTTACCCGAGGATTTTCACACACATGTGAAAGATGCTATTTGGTCATAGGTCTTGCAGCTTTGGAAAATGTGGCTTGTAACAAATCTTTGAGAAAAAACAGATGAAACTTTACATGGCTCCAGGGATTAATAATGTAACAGGGATTGTTCCACTTCTGGTTTGAAGTGAATCTGAACTGGCTGTTCCACCCCGTCTCCTCCCCCTCTCTGACAGCTGTGGAGTTCCCCAGGAGGAAGGGTTTAATGGCTTGGGAGCTGCTCCAAATAGCATCTGCAAGAACCAGAGCTTGAGCAGCCCTGGAGACCAACAATGACTGGAGCTGGGATTTGGCCCTTTTCTAGACAAGCAGGAAGCCCAAGCCCCAACCTCAGTACTCTCAGACACAGGCCAGCCTGTGTGAGAAGCACAAGGAAAACCCTAGAAAGATAAGCTGCCCCACATCCCACCTCTCTCCTTCCAAAGATTAAAATCTCATGTTTAGGACTCTGCTTCCTTATGCTCATTAGACCTGAGATGTGAGTATGTGGTGGCATGGACTTGGGGAAGGAAAAGAGTCACACTTGTGCTCACGTTAGCCATTCACACCTCCCTGTAGAGAATGCTCCCACCACTCTTTCCAGGAGTTGCCATGGACTTACCTGCCTCTCCTTGGCCTGCAGAGAAGAACTACTGGTCATAATTAGAATGACTGACAGAATTTCGCCATATTATACTTTTTTTTAACCAATGACTGCATAGTTGCCCTCCTCCTGGCATAACTCTGGAGTTCTTTTCATATTAAAGGACTCTCTCTTTCACCACCTTTAAAGTACTCTGTCTTGATATGGGCTTGGGTTGCAGATAGAGAGTGGGTATGAGAAATGGAAGAAAGAAAACCCCATGCTGCCATATCATCATATATGTTTGCTATTCAATCAATATTTGTCTCCATTCTGTAAGCTCAAAAAAAGGAGAGGTCACATCCTTCTGGTTCTCTGTTGTATGCCTAGTTCGTACCACAATGCCAGGCACATAAGAAACATCAGTAAATATGATATGAATGAATGAATGAATGAATGTATGAATGAATGAACACAGCTGTTCTGGGAGATAATTCACAGATGGCGTCTTTGCACACTCAGCCTGCCACGGTTCAGCATGTCAGACCCGGGCCTGTGGACCCTTTGGCATCTGGTTGAGGCCCCTCTGCTGCTCCCCATGGCACCTTGCCAGGCTAAGCTTGTCTCAACAGATCAGTCACTGCTGAGCTGACATCTTTATCAACCAGGCCTCTCTCATGACTAGAGGATATAGGGAAGAGTGGGAACTGTGGCAGCCAGGGCAAGTGATCGAACTTTCCTGCCCAGTTCGACCCTGGATT
Organism: Cephalopachus bancanus; assembly: GCA_027257055.1. Classification (NCBI taxonomy): domain Eukaryota; kingdom Metazoa; phylum Chordata; class Mammalia; order Primates; family Tarsiidae; genus Cephalopachus; species Cephalopachus bancanus. Next base: position 2,095 of record JAPVLO010000544.1, on the reverse strand, counting down.
CACTGGCAGGAGTTGGGGAACTGGCAGCATCTGCTGCTGTCTGGGACCAAGGCTACTCATCTAGGGCCTGGTGCCACTGGGCAGCAGAGTAAAGTCACAAATGCATAGGAAAGTCCAGACTAGCAGGTGCCACCAGCTGCCTATGACAAGGAGGAGAGTCTGACAGGAAGAGTCTGATGAGGGGTTCACATGGCCCTTACCCTGCTCACTGTCATGAAAGGCTATCTGAGTCCAATTCAAAGAGGATGAAAGAAAATTTTTTTCCCTGCCAAATGCTCCTGACTTTCCCTAGTACATGTGTACTGCCTTAGTGTGTGTTCCCCCGAAAGCAGACTACAAGACAAGGCATGAATGCAGGTAGTTTATTTGAGAGGTGATCCCACAAAGCAGGGAAGGGAGGAAAACTAATTTTTTGTGTGCTAATGAGCTGTGGATGCTTGCTGTGGATCCTCTGAGAAGCCATGTGGAGTGCACCCCAGGGAATGGGAAGCTGGGTCATTTATCCACTCCCTCCTGTACCCCATTGCTTGAGGGTTGTCCCTGGAGCCATTATCTCCCTCATATCTAAGCTAAATAAGCTCCCAGCCTGCTGGCAAAAGCCTTTAGGCAGAGAAACTGAGAGATGTAGGCCCTTAGAGAGGGAGCTATAGTGTGTACCAGAACTGTCCACCTCAGTTGCAGTGAACTCAGAGGGTCTAGACAGAATGAGAAGGGCATCACCAGGGTCTGCACATTTTGCTCACAGATGACCTAGAGCTAGAAGACGTGGGTCCTAGGTCTTGTCCACTGAACTGTGAGATCTTAGCCAAGCCAGCATTCCCTCAGCCTTGACTTCCTCATCCAGAAAAAATAAAATATAATAGATCTAAAAGATTCTGTCCATCCAGCTTTGAGGGATCATTGTAAAAACAAAATGAAATCAGAGAATCAAATATAAATTATTTTGTTAACATTACATTCTCTCCCTTTAATTAACTTGTCCAAAAAGCTATATTGCTCACCTGTCAGTAGGTTAATATGGAGGGTTTCTAAGGATACACGTTGTCAAAGATACTTTAAGAGACTGAGGGCAAAATCCAGTTTCACATGGGAATGTGTCAATAAGTCAACTTGCAGTGGGTTCCAGTTGTTCCTTTATATAAATCTGGCCCATGGAAATTAAGACTGTCATTATCTCATTCAAAGAATTCTTCCCAGATTTGTATGGCCCTACTTCAGCCTGAATTATTGTCCTCCCCTTCATGCAACCTCTTTCCCTACAAATTCTCAAGTTTCTCAGGGTGATGCTGAGAACACCTCTACTTCCTTGTTTCCCTATTATGTTAGTTAAGGTAATGCTGACTGCTACCACTCATAAACCTCAACAGCTTACAGGTTTATTATCATAACCCAAGTTGTTTTGTTCTCACTCATATGGAAACCCAGCCTGGGTGATCCTATTTGGGCACAGTATCCTCCTGCAATGATGTTAGAACTCAGGTTCCTTCTATCCTATGGCTTTGCCATCTTGAATACAAGGCTCCCAAAATTGCCATTCAGGGTTGTGTTTATTTTCAGCCATTTGGAGAGGGGAGATACCATGGAAAATAGAATGGCAAATTTTCAACAAACCAGATGTGGAAGTATTGCATATCACCACTTCCTCTTGTATTCCATTGGCCAGAACTCAGTTAACATGGCCACACCTAACTGCAGGAGAAGCTGGGAATGATGGTCTACCTGAGTGCCTAGGAAGAAGAGATGATGAGTTTGGTGATCAGATAGCAATCACCAACATAACCTTTATATCCATATGATCAAGAGACAGCTAGATCAGATGGGAGTTCAGCAGACCAGGAGGCAACTCCAGGCAGCAAGTCAAGTGCAGGGAAGTCAGAAGAGGAAAGGGACAAGGACCAAGCTGAGGCTATGGTAGAGACAGCCAGCACTGTACCTTTATCTCATTTGCTGTTGCCTACGTACTCTCCCACCCACATCCCTGAAGTGCTTAACTTGTCCCAAAAGCCATGGACTTTCATGACCCCATGTCTTGGCTCATATTTCTTCTCTTGCCTGGAGCCTCCCCAATTTTATCTAACTGTCAACATATGTCAGC